>LR991057.1:24853610-25598568 GCA_905163555.1 Notocelia uddmanniana | reverse complement strand
ATTGCCTATATTTTTGTGGTAAAATAAGGTGGTTAAGATGATCAGGGTTTTAGGTGAGGGTAAAAGAAAAAGTATCCACCGTCCGTTAAGTTCAATAACCATTAAGTTTTCGTCTTTCCCCAGTGTTTCAGAATCCACCTGCCCTACGTGATCTTATTCGATATTTTCTTTTTCTGAATGGGCATGCATGATATTTAGATATTTTAGATTTCCGACCAGCCCGAATATATTTTATATTCCTTTATGTTGAGACATGAATGAGACAATTGAAGCGTTAGAATGCGCGTGGCCATAAATGTCATAATACACAAAATGATAGTGAAATTATATGAAAATAAGAATTAATTTAAATGGTACCTACTTTCTCCTCTAACAAGACATACCGCGATCGGTCGAAATATTCGTAGATACGAGTATAACTTCTCCAATCTCCACCGACAAGCACACTAACGAGGATAAGAGCTGCTCCTAGCTCGACGAGGGTCCTTTATGTAACTATTCGTATATACAAGCCTCTGCTGTATACACTCGGCGTTCATACGCCGAGATCAATTCGGAGTATTCATATAAGTATACTCCGAATTTACAAACACGGAATTTACAAACCCACTCGTCCTCACACAAATGTCATTTGTCAAACTTTGACAGTTTCTATATAAAAACAGGTGAGGTGTAAGGTGAGAGGTGAGGACGAGTCGGTTTAATTGTGAATCCCCGGTCAGACGTAAGCTGCGACCGGTCGAAGTGCTCGTACAGCTCTTAAGCCGACGAACACACCAACATTCGAAAACAGAACTCGTCCATAAACATGCTGCGCACTCGAAACGGGTCCTTGATGCGGTTGTATATACCACTCACAATTCTTTGCTGTATCAACTCGGCGTGTGAGTACTGCAGCTCGCCGCCCAGGTCAGACGTAAGCTACGACCGATCGAAGTGCTCGTACAGCTCTTGAGCCGACGAACACACCAACATTCGAAACCAGAACTCGTCCTTAAACATGCTGCGCACTCGAGAAGGGTCCTTAATGCGGTTGTATATAGCACTTACGATTCTTTGCTGTATCCACTCGGCGTGTGAGTACTGCAGCTCGCCACCCAGGTCAGACGTAAGCTGCGACCGATCGAAGTGCTCGTACAGCTCTTGAGCCGACGAACACACCAACATTCGAAACCAGAACTCGTCCTTAAACTTGCTGCGCACTCGAGAAGGGTCCTTAATGCGGTTGTATATAGCACTTACGATTCTCTGCTGTATCCACTCGGCGTGTGAGTACTGCAGCTCGCCACCCAGGTCAGACGTAAGCTGCGACCGGTCGAAGTGTTCATACAGCTCATCCACCGACGAGCAAACCAGCACTCGGAACCGGAACTCTTCCTTGAAGAGCTTGCTGCTCACTTCGGAGAGGGCCTTCTGGAGGAAGCTGGCTGGTCGGAGCACGTACACTGTGTGGATGATGCCCGGGAAAAACTCCTGAAAAGTACGGTCACTGGTAAGTTCAAATACTACGAGCAATTGATATATGTTGATATTAATTCTTAATCATGTAGGTACGGTAGTGCCCCCGCCAGGTCGAGCAAGATATTTTTAAGCGGATAAATTTCATAATAGCATAAAATTTACATTTTTTTTCATCAGTGCTACTAATTCAACAAATCAGAATACTGGGATGTCAAGATATATGTGCGAATATTGATGATTTTGCGTTGAAGCGCTGAAGGCCCCAGTCAGTAGCCGCCATTGCGACAGTGAATAAGGAATGACAAATGGTATGATTCAGATTATTTACTATGCGCATTGCCACAGAATAAGTAATAGTACAAGTACAGAAGTTTCTCTGTTAATAAATTCCCCGTTTAGGTATGCCAAACGTGCCTAAACATGGCCATCTCTTTCTATCGCACGCAACGTGCTCTTTCGAGGCCCCGCCCTCAGCGCTAGGGTTACCACCAGCGTGAACCTATTTTAATATACGTACTTTATTATTAGTAGTGTTGTTTACAATACAATTACTTTTAAAGCTCCATACGTGTAACCAGGGGATACAAAGTTTTATATAATTTTTAAAGGCATCACTTTAAAAAATAAAAAGAGGTGTCTTAGAACCAACGTTTTCATTTTCGTTTTCTTTTATGTCAACCGTTGGTGAATACCAAACTCAATGACTCTCAGTTTTTTGAGTTATAACTGTCAGTTTTTTCAAAATTTTAAGGTAAAGACACAGTAATTGGGTAACTATATAAAGATATTTTTTTATTGATTTTATATCTATATCTATACATTATACTGCAGCACCGCGAAGGCGATTTATTAAGGTCCATAGCGGCTAGTCCAGGAGCTAAATGTACCTGCTGCAATACAATAATGCTGTGGTTTTGACATTATTATTTAACACGAAACGGATTATTTTATGATCGTACAGCGGTACAGCAGCGCGTGCGTGTACGATCCGTAACGCTGCGCCGCAACCATTGAACACGACGTGTGAGCCGGCGGCCGCATGTACTTTGCGCGGCGCGATGACGTCACGGTAGTAAACCACCCCTGGCATTGCATGAATTACTCTTAGATGGGGATGGGACAAGAATCTCTGTGATAGTATTATATCGTGTAATCGTATAACAAAGATTCTTTGTAATGAAACATTGCAAATAAGTTATGTGTAAAGTAGTATTCATATACTTACTGAGATCCTAATTAAAACGGTTTTGACTGAATTCCATCTGTCCTTTCTTCGGTCTATTATTATGTGAAAACCCATATCGGCTTCTAGTAATCTGAAATAATACAAAAAATATTTACGTTAGATTGGAAATTAAAAATTAAAATACACGCTGATTGTGATTAAGAAATGTGTTTAAATTGTTTCCTGTATAAATTTCAAAGTAACAAATGCATATTTCTTATAATATGATGAGGTGTTATTCACAAACGCCTCGTCCTCACCTCTCACCTCACCCGTTTTTATATGAAAACTGTCAAAATATGACAAATAAGATTTGACAGTTTCCATATAAACACGGGTGAGGTGGGAGGGACAGAGGTGAGGACGAGTCGGTTTTTGAGTAAGAGGGCAGAATAGGTACATGTGCATTTTATTCAATTTATTCACTGTGACACCAACTGAACCAACCTAATTGGTGCTTAGTGCGGTGGAAAGTTTGCTGATATCCCCATAATCAACAGTCCGCTATCGGGAAAATCCGTTGTGATAATAATTCCAGGGTACATTGTGGTTGAACTTGGTTAATCATATTATAAGGCGACTTTACAAAAATGGTTAGTATTATTATAATGTAAACGGCTTATAGCATCAAAGTTTGCTCTAGTTTGGTAATAGTTTCTGTCACGCAGTCATGGGTTGGGACTTCGCCCTACAGTTCCGACTGTTGACTGACGTCGAACTACTGCTTACTTGCTCGTATATACAGGTTGTGGCCTGTAATTGGAGCAATAATTTAAATGTCACTTCCTTAGAGCATCTGCAGTAACCTTGTGCCCAAAAATATATATCTTTTTTCAATTCGGAGAAATTTTGATCTAAAGTTATGAAGATGATCCAAGTAATGGATCTTGGCACCACGAGATTATAGCGCGGTTCCTCCTGGTTGAGAGGGGTGTTATAAGTTTAACGCGTCTGCCTGTGTATCTGTGTACCTGAGTATCTGTGTATCGTAGCTCCCAAACAGAGGAACCAATTTTCGTTTCGTTTTTTTGTGTCATAGATCATTTTATCCCGAGTATTCTTAGTCATGTTTCATGAAAATCTATTCAGCCGTTTTGAGATATTGAGCTTTGAAATGAAAATGTTGGGGGATTTTCAACTTTTCTTGGATGTTCTAACATCGGACATACAGGAAGATGCACCGTGGTGTATGCTGTTTGCTAACGACGTTATTCTTGTCGGATAATGCTTTTGAGGTCCAGAGCAGGCTGGAAAAATAGCGGGAAAAACTGGAGAACGTAGGATTAAAAATGAGCAGAACCAAAACGGAGCACTTTTTCTGTGACTTCGGTGGATTATACAGTTTTATCCGACTGCTCAGTCAGTCGGTTTTGTCACTCTGCTCCGACTTTCAGTACTTCGGATCATCAATCCAGAATAACGGCAATGTAGACAAGAATGTGCAAAACAGAATAAATGCGGGATGGATGAAATGGCGACAGGTCTCTGGAACAGCTTGCGATTCACGAAGGGGAAAATTTAAAGTCGATCATAAGAACAGTCGTATTGTATGGATTGGAATGTAGGGCAAGTGACGGATGAAAGAGAAGTGCACGCAGCTGAGTTGAGAATGCTAATATGGATGTGTGGAGTGACGAGGAAAGATCGGATTAGAAATGAGTATAGGTATAAGGGGAAATTTGAAAGTGGCACCCATCATCATTATCATGTCAGCCGAAAGACGTCCACTGCTGGTCATAGGCCTCCCCCAAAATGGCACCCGTGATGGAGAAAATGAGGAGCAGTAGGTAGCATGTAATGAAGGGAAATGCATGTCATATTGATAAAATAATGTTAGGGTTGAATGTCGAAGGACGAAGAGTATTGAGTATTGTTTGTGATTGGGAGGCCCAAAAAGAGATGGATGGATTGTGTGAGAGAGGATATGAGAAATAGAGGTGTAAGCGCTGAAGTGACGAATAATAGAGAGGAATGGAAGAATATATGTTGCGCCGACCCTGCATAACCGGGATAAGGGCAGGGAGATGATGATGAACAAATTATGACTCATAATAAGCATTGCATTTTTAGTTTTAAATGATATTTTTTTCGATTTTTTCATCAAGTTTTTCATTTTATTTATCAAGTTTTAGTGTTATTAAAATAAAGAGTTATTAATATCACTCCAGTAGAGTAAAAAAGTACGCGTAAGCTATATTTAAGTAAATTACAAAAAAAAACCTTTTCAATACAGTTGTTCAAAAAGTTGTACTTTTTGTAGCTAATATCTTGCGGAAAGTTGGATTTTTCGCACCAGCGCTTTTTACTTTCCCATTTTTTTTAATTTGTACTTTACCTTAAACCTTGTACTTTACCTATATCAGGATCAGCGTAATGCTTATCCTTGCATTATCAGTATTGCCAATCTCAAGCGTAGATTACAGTACAATTTCAAAAACAGCCGTGATGGCACTGATGACGAGCAATCAACACAGAAAAATATTAATACTAATATTATTGGTGTATTGTGCCCGTTTAGTAGAAAGTAATTTAATGAGTAAATTCTGGATCGCCCGGTCGATATATAATAAGCTACCGTACGTGCGGGAAAAACTACAGAGCGTACGCGATGTTTTCGTAGCGGCTGTTGAAGAGAATTGCTTATTTACATGTCCCAGAGGTATTCAACATTATTTTTATATAATAAAACAGGATTGAACCGCCACTTTAGAACTACGCTAAAGTGGCGGTTCAATCCTGTTTTATTATGTAGTGTCCCTGCCTACGAGGCCGTGAGGATTCGAACCCTGGTCAGTCCATTATTTGTGTATCATTAGCACGAATATTTTGTTCCTGAATCTTGGATGTTTTCTTTCTATATAAGTATGTATATCGTCGTCTAGTACCCATTAGTAGTATTTGCTTAGTTTGGGACTAGGTCGATTTGTGTAAGACTGTCCCCCAATATTTGAGCTTATGAATAAATCATTATTTTCTTTTTATTTTTTTATATTTCCCAAGCTATGGAGCGCAAAACAATTTCGATACGGCTCTAAAAAAACTTGAAGAGTTCCTCATAGACCGAATAAAACAAGTTCTCCGTTAGTCCGGAAAATGCTTTCGTATGTCCGGTCGGCGGATTACCCGCTATTCTCCTCTACAGGTCCTATTTCTCGAACGATTCTCGTGAAATTTTGTGAGCAGTTTTGATTATTGAATAATAATAATCGTAAGGCATCTATTTTCGAACCGTGAGGTCTTCGAGAAGACAAGTACGGTTGCCAGTTTTTGTTGCACTTTTAGCACCACCCAGGGGTCACGTGTAGGGTAGCGGTGGGTACTCCCTACGGACGTAGTGCAACTTCGACCCCCCTTGTCAAGTGAGTGGGCAACTTGACTGTTAGAAGTTCTCAAGCCGCCCGAAGGCCTCTAACCTGGCTTAACGACTGCTGTCGTAGACAGCAATCGGGATCAACGGCTTAACGTGCCTTCCAAAGCACGGGAGCGCTCAGTTAGTAACCACTCAAAGCGGTCACCCATCAAAGAACTGACCTGCCCCCACGTTGCTTAACTCGCATACCGCACCCGGTACGCAGATTTTATACATTTTTTATGTCGAGTAAGTTTTCGGAAATTATCAATTAAAAAAAAACCGAGTGCTACTAGTTAATAAATATGTTATACCCATTTTTCCTTCACAACACCCAAGGAACCGAATTGCGAATTGGTGTTTTTTTAATAGCCCAGTATATTTGGAAATGGTCGCAGTTGTCCGCTGGATGCGAGTGGCGCAGGATCGGTCAGTGTGGCACTCTTTGGAGGTCTATGTCCAGCAGTGGACGTCTTTCGGCTGATATGATGATATTTGGAAAATTACAACAAGACATTTTTTGCATGTATTAAAAATAGGTCGATTCACAAGAGCTGGCGCGGAAAATGTATGTACCTAACTGTCATTAATTTCATATACATTCCGCGCCAAATCTTGTGAATCGACCTATAATAATCTCGACTTCGTGATAACCGTTATGATATCTAGTATATTGTGATTATTTTTTTAGGCAAGAAACCAGAACCGAATCCAAATCATATCCCCAAATCAGATGGATGCGGGATAGAGGATATAGACGGTTTTTCAGAATTGGCGTCACTGAAGGAAGTAACTAATTGTTGCAACACACACGACATTTGCTATGACACCTGCAATAGCGACAAAGATGTTTGCGATAAAGAGTTCAAAAAGTGTTTGTACGAACATTGCAATGATTATAAAAACTTCACTTATGTGCTACAAGGTAAAATAGTTACCCATACTTTTTTAGTGTTTTTAGGGTTCCGTACTCAACGGGTAAAAACGGGACCCTATTACTAAAGACTTCGCTGTCTGTCCGTCCGTCTATCTGTCACCAGGCGAAAAAAGAACCGCGATAGGTAGACAGTTGAAATTTTCACAGATGATGTATTTCTGTTGTCGCTATAACAAAAAAATATTAAAAACCGGCCAAGTGCGAGTCGGACTCTGCCAGTTTTAGATAATGGCACGGAACCCTTCGTGCGCGAGTCCGACTCGCACTTGGCCGTTTTTTATTTTATTAAACATGACGTTAACCTTACTTTAGTTGAGCATAGAAAACAACTCTCTTGTATAGTTTATTTTCTCGTTCTATATAATAAAATTATGTTAACGGACAAATTCGTGTGTAATCGTTGGTTTTAAGTTGTGTCTAATATTCTTAAAGGAAAAGCTTTTGTTTACTAAAATCGCAAATCACCAAAATGACCATATTGTAAAGTAGTTACAGCCACCTAGAAAGTTCAATTGATTATCGACTATATCTCCAAGCAATACACTAATAGAAAATGGCAGGTGTTCAGCTAAATGGCGGTCATAAAATGCAGAATTCGTGCGTAACGTCACATTTCTATAAAGGCCCTAGAATTGATAATAACCTATATTTAAGGCGAAGGGTAGGGTAAGGCATTCTCCATACAAATGTTGTGCAAGTTTTATTCGTTAGTCTTGGCACTACAGCATTTAATTTTATTTTTTGCTTGTACATATTGGATATACGCAAAACCCGATGTTGAAATTTTGCTTTATTTAAAACAAAAATACATAAAGTAATAAAAAAAAATATACATCAAGTCATAGCTAACAGAAAGATAAGCATATTGACCAAAAATAATAACTGTGGCGCAAATACAAACGAAGAAAAACGTGCACAAACTTTGTATGCCTACCCTTTCGCCTTAAGCAAAACGGAGATACAAATCAGCATTCGTGGAGTGTGGTAGAGATACTGCGATCGCTAACCCGCATTCCAACCGTGGCGATTATGGCATTAACCCCCTATGAAATTGGGGGAGGTGTGTGTCCAGTAGTGGACGTCCTTCGGCTGATATGGTGGTGGTGGGAGATACAAAACTAGGACATTTAATCTACCTAACCCTAAGGGCGGGATGCCCCAACTTACGACTACAGTCCGATCTGCGTTAAATATGGTGAGAGAAGCTTTCATCCCATAGAACTTGTCAAACGTTCCATTACAATCAGATTTCAACGAAAACCGATTACGATTAGCTGCGCAAGCGCTGCGCTGCGACGCTTCGCAGAGTGCGCCCTAGCCGCCGCAGTCTCTTAGCCGTCGTGGCATAGATGGAACAGCGCCTTAATCAGGCAATGGACCTCTCAGCACTTAAGTTTATGTACTAACATAGTTATTTGTTTAATTGTAATACTAACACTATGGATTACTTTGTCCGAGATGAATGCTTTTTTTATTTATTAGGTACAGACTATTTGTTGCAAATCACCTTGCAACTAAAATAATAGCGATAATTATGAATCCAATTTTTGTTTTTACTTACACTTTGCAAAGCAGTAGCCAAAACATTATACAGTGCCACATCTACGCTTGGCTGTAAGTTTTACCTGGATTCACAAAACAACGCTTGCAACTGCCCTCCGAAAGCCAAATACGCGAGATATTCGCTACGTGATGGGGATCTCTAGTTTATTCTCTAGTGCTCTATAATAAAATAATAATATGAAACCAAATTCTACAGAATTATCGTTTTATTTCTAAGCATCTACAGTACTTATACCTACCTACCTAAGCAAAACAACTTTAGTATATTTTTTTAGACAGTGAAGCGGATTCTTTCCAATTCTAAAATAAATGTCCATTTTAAAATTGGAATGAATCCGCTTCGCTGTGCTTGAGAAAAGTGATGTATGTCCTCGTGACGGAGGTGGAGGAAATTGTGTACTTGGATCCTGAAAAGAGTATTGTTATCAGTAGGCATGGTAAATAGGGACACTTAATGAGCATTTAGAGATTGAACACCTGCTTACTATGCCTACTTTATACGAGGGCGCTAAAGGCAGCAGCAGAAAATACACTGCCATGGTTCCGTTTATAAGGTGGTAACAGTCCACTCGATGTTTGAGTATGCTCACGAGGGCACGGAGGTATGACGGAGGTGAAGTATAGCAGCATCCGCCTGTACTCGGGCGGGGAGAGGAGGTGGAAGTTGTTGTTGTCAGGAAAGGTGATGAGCGGTTGGTGGTCGCGTACCAGCAACACTCATGCTGTAGATACTCACGATGGCACGGAGGTGAGATAGAGCAGATGTCGCCTGTATTCGGGCGCGGTGAGGTGGTGGAAGTTGTTGTTGTCAGGAAAGGTGATAAGCGCGCGCCAGCGACATCTATGCTGGAGATACTAACAAGGGAACGGAGGTGGGGTAGAGCAGCTGCCGCTTGTACTTGGGCGCGGTGAGGAGGTGGAAGTTGTTGTCATCGAGGAAGGTGATGAGCGGGCGGTGGTCGCGCGCCACTGACACTCATGGTGTAGATACTCACGAGGGCACGGAGGTGAGGTAGAGCAGCAGCCGCCTGTACTCGGAAGCAGTCAGGAGGTGGAAGTTGTTGTCGTCGAGGAAGGTGATGAGCGGGCGGTGGTCGCGCGCCAGCACCCCTTATATACTCACGAGGGCACGGAGGGGGCAGAAGTCGTCTGTACTGGGGCGCGGTGAGGAGGTGGAAGTTGTTGTTGTCGGGGAACGAGATGAGCGGGCGGTGGTCGCGCGCCAGCGACAATTATGCTGGGGATACTTACGAGGGCACGGAGGTGAGGTAGAGCAGCAGCCGCCTGTACTCGGGCGCGGTGAGGAGGTGGAAGTTGTTGTTGTCAGGGAAGGTGATGAGCGGGCGGTGGTCGCGCGCCAGCCCGCCTGTGGCCAGCGCGTACTGCGGCAGTAGCAGCTCGGACACCGCCCGCCCCTCGTCCTCGCCGCATCCATCGCACTCCGCTTCTGGAACAAAATAAACACATTACAAAATTGTCGTTCTATAACGTCAATTTGGTTCGTTCAGTGCATGAGGAAGTGCGTCACTCCTTCTCAAAGCGTAAGATTTTGTGTTATGTTTTAATGTAAGTAGGATAGGACTTTTGTTAGTGCTTGGTAAACTGATCCGCGTACACGCATCTATTCAGGAGCGCAAAATGCCAGTTAGTCAAAAAGCCAGAAAAGCTATATGCCAGCCGTAAGATACGACGACGAGCGAAGAGAGGAGGAGTGTAAAGCACAAAACTGCGATGCGACCCTACAGCGCGCCAGAACCAATCATTTTTACTATTTCCTTATAATTTCTGACCTAATCAGTTTTTTTGATATTCGACGGTTTCGACGGAGCCTCTCGCTGTTAATATATGTATAACAGTTTTATACTGGCATTTTGCGTTTATGGCCTTCTGCGCTACATACTTACAGGCTTTCTGCGTTTCTGGCATTTTGCATTTCTGGCTTTTTGTCTAACTGGCATTTTGTGTCCCTGACCAGATTCGTGTAACTATAGGTAAACGGAAAAACAGCAACTTTCAATACTTACATGAGAATGAGTCAAGACGGGTAAGTCGGGTAAGGGATCACTTCTTTCTGTGCTAATGTACGTCTATAATTTATTTAAATACCGGCATTGTGGAAAGAGTTTGTTAATATACCGTCTGTAGATTAATATTTCACTAGGAGTTTATGTATAGAAGTACCGTAAAATGGGGTGAGTTGGGTGAAATTTAACTTTCAAACCTCGACAAAATTTTATTATTACATATGAAAACTGAATGGGGTATATAATAAGCGGTTCGGACTTTTGTATTTTATTTTGGGTCGTTCCATTTCATAACTTTGACGATAAAGAGGAAAACCCACCTCATCCCGTAGTGCCTCGTATTTGGAGTGAGAGGGTTTTTCATACAAAGGTGATTTTGGAAGATTGTTGGATCGATTTTTTTTTATTTATTATGCGTATTATTATAGCCCTATTTTAAATTGGAATACATTATTTTTGTAGCAGTAGCCTTAAAATCCCTTCTCACCCCCCTCTCAAACCTTCTCTCCCCATTCATAACCCAACTCTCCCCGCGAAACCTACTCACCCCGTTTTACGGTACTTCAATGCCTGTCGAGCGGCTGCTAAAGATAATAAAAAAATTTAAATGCGTTTTGTTCTCAACTGCTAAACCAGGCCAATTACCTACCTCAGAATATACGGTAGGAATCCTTGTATTATGCTCTTTTTGCCTATAAAATCCTAATAACGCCAGTAACGTTATACATTTTCGACCTATAACAAATGAAGTGTTTTGTATAAAACGAACGCTAATATTCTTGAGCAAATAGCGCTATAGTGAAGGTATCTGATGAGTTAGCTCGTCTGTAACATTGTCAACTTGTCAAGGTACTCTTACGCGACGTTATAGATTCGGACAGTACGCATTGAAGTCCAGTTTAGTTTAGTCCAGTTAGAAAATCGTCAAGTCTAAGTCAATATTACGGTCGTATTTACTCGTATTTCTCAAAGGGCTAAGGGAGATTTCCTTTCAGACGCCACAGTTATGTCAACGTTGTCCGTGACCGCAATCAAAGCGGCAGCATCCGTTTCTACACAATATACCACACAACTGACTTCCTAGATTCTGATTACTGATAATGTCTATACAGTTGACAATGTTGTTTATTTCATTGTATGTTTGAGAAAAGCACTATACAAACCTCGGCGGGAAATTTGGGGTTGCCCTCCTTAGACCTATCCGGCCTCGCTTTGCTCGGCCGTATATATGTCTTCGGCCGGCAACCCCTTTCGTCCCGGCCTCTGTAGTAATGTACTATTAAACACATTACTCGCCCCCCTATTATAAGGTAATAAGGTGCTGATTAAACATAATATATAAATTCGACTGTACAATGAGACATGTCGGATGTGTTCTAGCTTTTGACTGAGAGTGAAGAGAGAATAGGTGATTACTGAACGAGTGAGCAACATTTTAGGTTCATCGCTTTTCATCAGGTCAGGTGAGACTAGGGCCAATCGCTAATAGTCAGTCTATCATAAAAATAAACTCCTACATATCCTATATTGTCCTAGTCTAGGAGATATCAAGATGTGGATGAGAAAGAATGTGAATGACAATTCTATAAAACAAATTGACGTAGAGTAAGATTTCTACTATTTTGTAGCAATTTAAATGGAATTGCGGTGTAGTAGACATCTTACAATTACATTAGATCAAGACAATGGGCTCGAAATTGCCAGGTGGGAAACATACTAATTCTAATGTAATAGACATTTGTGTTACCTCGTGTGGTTAGCACAAAAAATAAATTATGCTTAATTGTGCGCATGCCATTTGTAACTATGTATGTTGCGATTTTTTTTACCCACTAACACAGCTACCACTCACTGCTCGCATGAGGAATGGTGGATATGCGAAGGTATGTTAAGATTAGCCACCAGAGGCGAAAGGCAGTACGTTAGGTTCTCCATACAAACGTATTTATGCTCTCATTTTAAAACACCATGCTAGAATAACATGAAACTTTGTATACACAATGGGATCCAGCTTGTCTAGGGCGGAAATTAGTTTCTGTTGCTTGAAATCATAATGGCGAAAAAATACAGCGATTATTAAGGTTTTCATACAAGCCGTAAAAAACTCAAAAAACCGCTGTATTTTTTTTTCTTTTTCAATTTCTAGCAACAGAAACTAATTTTCGACCTAGGTATGCCGGATCCCATTGTGTATACAACGTTTCATGTTATTCTAGCATGGCGTTTTAAAATGAGAGCCTAAATACGTTTGTATGGAGAACCGATCCACATCGATCGTACTGCGCCCTCTTAACTCTTCAGAAAATAAGCCACGCCAAATCAACCATTGCTAGTTCTTTTCAATTTCATCACAATCATCATCACCCACCACCGGTCTTTCGATTTCAGCTTAGATGTTTTACTATCGAAAATGAAAATAGACAATTAGTCGCTAATTAATTTTAGCGACATCTAGTCAATACACCTCAAAGTAACCAGAGTAGACATTTAATAATAACGCCAATACCGAGCGAGATGGTCATATACTAATTTAAATAAGAGTGACAGAGACAGAGAGAGAGAGACATTATTTATCGTCCTTGTCACAGTGCTGCTTTTTTGACCGAGACCTTCCTGAACGCAATGGAAATCGATGGAAGAGGTATAAGTCCAGCAGTAGATGCAAATATTCTGAATAAAAAAAAGCTTAATGCATCGTAATTCGTAATGAATTAATGATAGTCGAGCGGCTACTGTCTGTTAGTAAAAAATAAAGCTTTTTTGTACTCTAGATAGGTTCGCGCTTGACCACATATCACGGTAAGGGGCGTAAGGTCGTAGTTCACAGGGAAAAAGGATTCTGGCAAGGAGTTCCACAGTTTGACTGTTCTTACAATAAAAGTGGAAGCTCTTTTTAGACGTATCTCCTGTTACACAGCAAATAGAAATAAATACAAAAATAATTATATGAAACTGCTCTACCTGCCATCTCATTAACTCATTTCCATGTAATGTTTCAACCCTTAATTCACCACTTAAGGGTTTAATTTCGAAAAATCCTCTCTTAGTACACTTATATAAGTACTTGAAAGAATATTATGTTCCAAATTTCATGCTTATAACTTCAGCGGGTAAGGCTGTGCGTTGTCTATCAATCGTCATGATGTCAGTAACGCTAAATATTAAAGATGTACCTTTGTCATTTGGTTGTGTTATACAACGTGACAATAATAATGGTGATTTAACACCGCAAAGTGTCGTATCTTACACGTTTTTCCCATCCATGGCGTACTAAGAACCAGCAAAAAAATTATCCACTTATTATACTTGCCTACTCGTAATATGCAAGGTATACGTAACATTTGAGTTTAACTTACTTGCTTGGTAAATGTACTGTAAATATTAAATGAAAATTAAATACTTCGTAACAGGCATTGGCGCTCACTTCAAAACACTATCTAACGCCTTTAAAATAGAGTTCTGTTTTGTGTTCAATGTTCAAGCGTTTGCGAGTACGTAAGAAGCCAATTAGTGAAATAATGGCAATGTATCTATAAGTATAGATGCTGCGGACGGAACTTACTCGTACCTGACCTAATAACGAGGAACTTCAGCAAGACCACCTAAAGCAAGCACCAGACTAAGGAACCTAAGCAGGAATTAAATCATTAGCAAATCAATTTATTTGGATCTGATAAGAAATATAATTTTATTGATTGTTCTATTCAGAATCATGCGGAACACAGAAACTTTCTGTTTCGTGTTGGGGAAATACGAGATGTAATACTTCCCTGTATGGAAATTCCAAAAAGCAAATTTAATTGGCCCCTGATTGTCTCCACTTCACTTCATCAGCCATTACTCATTGTCTCTACCAAAATGCGTGATGATCGCTCAATATGCGCCTACGCGTCAGTTGCAGACTTAACTAGAGTTCAGCGACCTGACGAACTCACGTGTGGAAAGGTCAAGATTGGACAATTTAGCCGAGGCGATTAGTGAGCGAACTTTTAGAACGGTATTCGTACGAAGAAGAATACAATTAGATGCATACGGGTCCTTTTTTGCGCTGAGTGTTCCAAATAGTTCAGTCGGTCGCGTCGCCTACAATCTAGGTAAGTAATTAGGTACACTAAACGCGACTTAATCGCGTATGTTTTTATTTATATTGACGTTTCGGACGCATTTCAACATCCTCGGTTGCAAAAAAACAGTACCTATTCTCACGAGTCTTTAATAGTAAAATATGATGTGTGAAAACGTGAAAGTTTAAATATTTTTTTATTATATTAATTGCAAAACTACATAACTCTGATAACGAGTATATACATAAAAACCAACACAAATATGACGAACTAAAATATCACCAATTGAATTTTGCTTCACTGATATCAGGTTTACAAAGAATTTCCGCTTCGCTCCCGGGCGTTCAAAATTGGGTTAAGATGCGTCCTTTCTTTTCTCGGATACTTACACACACAAGGCATTAACCTGTATCCACGATGTATCTCTATGTATACTGTAGGGCTAATTGAGTACCAATACTACCGATACTAGAAGAAATATGCTTTCACTAGCGCGGTTTCAAGTTCCCGCTTTCCTTTTTCACGGGAGTCAATGGTCAATGCCTATTGGAAAATACACCTATTACATTACGCCTTCAAATACTTTTCTATTGAATCATTCGCATTCCAAAACAAATGCCGGTGCTTATAAGGATTGATAAGAGAATTTTATTGAGCGCTTGCAACAGGTTCTTTAAGTGGGTAGAGTCCTGGGTAAAAAAAAAAATTATAATTAGTCCGTCAGTTAGATTATCAAAAAAGAGCATACATTTTAAATTGGACACGCATTTTTTATTTTGGTAATCAAACAAAAAAATGACAAAAATAAAGCGCGTAAAGTCATGCTAAAAAGTGTGCTAGGGCGTGACTCCATGTCCCTGTGTAATTCGCGCTTTAGGATTATGGCCTGAAAAAGACGAGCGTTGACAATAAATGCTACGAACGCCCTGAGTTAGACGTTGGCAGTGCCAGGAAATCTTATCCCGTTCCTGACGTGTGCTTTGAGACTTTGAGTCTATGTAAGGCGACAAGTTTAAAAATACTGCAGGCGATCACGGAATCGTTGTGCCATGCATTCGTTCCGAACACATAATAAATAATACTAAGTATTCAAGTTAATTGCATGGTTTGCTATACGACGGATAATTCCGGAATCAACGGCAATGTCGTCTATTGCCCGACGTAGTACCTAACCAAGCGTCACCGGTTACATAAACGCAACAAAGGGCAAGGTACAGTCGAGTTATAATAGCTATTTACAATACAAGGGTTGTAAAACAAAGAAAGGCCGATATCGTAGATGTTTGGCAGAATGTCATGATGCCTGTGCCACAAATTCATGTGGAATGGAAAGGCCTGCAACATTTGTATGAAATTGCATTAACGACCTCTTGTCCTAGCCGCACCTGAAACG
The DNA here is from genome assembly GCA_905163555.1 of Notocelia uddmanniana. Lineage (NCBI taxonomy): Eukaryota > Metazoa > Arthropoda > Insecta > Lepidoptera > Tortricidae > Notocelia > Notocelia uddmanniana. The sequence goes on along the minus strand of LR991057.1, from coordinate 25,582,552 downwards.
TCATACTTCGCAGCCTATTATAAGGAACATAACATCAATATTTCATTGCATGTTTGAGAAAAATATATTTACAGTACATATGGTGCTACATTACCGCACGAGTGCGGTAATCAGCAGATTACGTGCATATGTCGAAACTCTAAAGAGCCATTTGTACTGTAAAACGTTGTACGACGCACGTGCGAACAGGTAATTCGCAACTCGTGTCGATTCTAGTTCTCTGCACTTGTATCGTAATGTACTATTATGACCTCGACTGTAATACGTACTGATATTTATTGTCTTTGACCTCCAATGGTATGGTAGATACCGCGTTTTGAAAAGGGACATTCTTCTTAGTGTGCCACCGATATACTGCTTCTCCATTTTATAGGTTCTACAAGGTTCGAAGACCTGCTTGGCTTGGGTTAATTTAGGTCTTTACTTTTTTAACCGAATAAGAAACGTATAAAACACGTAAGCAATGTTATTTATAATTATAAGTTAATGTCAACATTTGACGTCTCTAAGTCACCAGACATTAGACAATTTAAAGAGAGTACGTAGAGCCACTGAAAAGATTGTATTGCAAAAATATTTAAAATAATTTTTAAGAAAAAAAAACCGACTTCAATGGGGGAGTCCGGTGAAAGATTATTAATCTTAGCTGGTGCACTCTTAGATTCCATACAATAAAATACAAAAATGGCAATAAGTATGTTTATAATGGTAGAAGACTAAGTACCCTCAATTCCTCATGAAATCAAGGAAAAACCTTGCTTGCTTGACAAACAAAACGAAGAGAACAAATCGCCAAACGTGAACTACGCGTCGTTGAAGAGTTCCGTTCTGATCATCATCAGCAGTTCCACTTCATCAAATGTCACTTTTATGAATGAAAATGCTTGATTAGTTCATGAAAATACTAAAATCACTATTTGTGTGCCTTTCACATTTGAGGAGTTTCCTCGATTCCTAATGGATCCCATCATCAGAACTCGAGCATGACAAAAATCAATCGTGAAAATAGAACTTGCTTAACAAACACCGCTAGAAGGACAAATCGCCAAACGTGAACTTTGCGTCGTTGAAGAGTTCTGTTCTGATCATCATCAGCAGTTCCACTTCATCAAATGTCACATTTTTGTATGATAATGCTCGATTTGTTGATAAAAACACAAAAATCACTATATGTTTGCCTTTAAGATTTGAGGAGTTCCCTCAACTCCTCATGGATCCCATCATCAGAACTCGAGCATGACAAAAATTAATCGTGAAAATAGAACTTGCTTAACAAACACAGCTAGGAGGACAAATCGCCAAACGTGAACTTTTCGTCGTTGAAGAGTTCTGTTCTGATCATCATCAGCAGTTCCACTTCATCCAATGTCACATTTTTGGATGCAAATGCTTGACTTGTTGATAAAAACACAAAAATCACTATATGTTTGCCTTAAAGATTTGAGGAGTTCCCTCAATTCCTCATGGATCCCATCATCAGAACTGCCTTTTGACAAAAACGGGACCAACTTGGATATATATACATACAATCAAAAAAAAAATCGGTTAAGAAATGACGGAGTTATGGAGTAACAAACATTAAAAAACAAAAAAAACAAAAAAAAAAAAACATACAACCGAATTGATAACCTCCTCTTTTGAAATTTGGAAGTCGGTTAAAAATCATTTCCATTTCATTTCTCATACTCTGAAAAGTGGGTCATTGTTCATCTAAATGGCGTGCTGAAAAAGGTACATTTCTGCTCTAGAACAGAAATAGTAGATTGTTAACCAAGGGTTGAAAGCAAACCGTTTCAGACGAGATATTAACTCGGGTGAAACCACCCATATTAACCTCGAATTATTGGCGCTTTCATTCGTTTAGCGCCAAAATATCTTGTCAGGAATGCCTTTTAGCCTTCAAATAACAATTTCCTATTAAATTTACTGATTAAACTGGAATAACTAGATAAATGCCATGCAGTCGAAACTAAATACACTCAAGAACGAGAACAGTGGGCCAAATCGATTTGCGAGAAATGTGTCGAGACTGACATATAAAATATGTTTGGCAGTGATAGTGTCCTACACAGCTAACCTATCACGAAAATACGTTTTCTACTGTAGCATTGTTATTTTGTAGTAGCTGAGACTGTAATTTTATATTTAACTATACAATTATATTGTTTTGAAAAAATGACACCTCGCCGAGTTTCTTACGCCGGTTCTTCTCGTGGCAGAGGTTTATTTTTCCAAACCGGTGGTAGTTTATTAACGTTCATAGACGGTCATAGGTGCATGTAATATGTCTAATTTGGAGAAAAAAACTACTTTTACTTTTTTTTTACTTTAACTTTTATTTAGGACCAACCAAACCATCCACGCCAATGGGACGTGCCTTCGTTCCATCGTGGAGACAAAGGTTAGTAGGTGCCTGAGGTTAATACATTGTACGTAGTAAGTAATAGTCAGTTACTTCTCGGTTCATTGCATTGTCGTCTAGGTCTAAGTGCACCAGTATGGAGTTACTTCCGTAATAATACGCCGTAATGTGATAACACTGGATTCTCTCTGAACTCGTTTCAATGATTTAGATTTAACAGGTAAACTGCTAAATATGCGTCCAGGTTTTAACTTGAAAGTAATCTCCTAATCTCATACGAATGTAAATGCCGGTCAAACAAAGCATTCTATTTGATTAAACATCAAGAAGGTGCAAATTATCAATGAACAAGATCGCTTTCCATCGTACAAATCACACGTGGGTTCAAGATTAGAAGTCGAATGCAGAGTTCTAATGCACGTTTTCCAAAATTAAAGTTGTATAGGAGCGTGTTAGAATGCTCGGGATGTAAGTGCCTACCTAGCCTAGTTCTAGTTACCCACCTAAATAGTTAGTTCATGCGAGTTGTTAGTTGATGACTTGAATTCCGGTTAGGTATTGGCACTTCTTAATTTCTGTAATAGCTCTTGTTTATGTTAGACAATAATATTTACACAATAAACACTTACATATATATTCTACGTATTCGCGCCACTTCAGTTACGCGATCTGAAGTTACACGCAGGGGTCGTATTGAAAAGGTACATCTATTTGCGAAGGACCTAGTTGTCTGCCATTGGCATGCAATGAGCGCCTTCCCTATACCCACGAAAGGGCCTATTACGTCTGTTTCCGTCCCTCGGAACACTTTGTTGAGATAGGTCGTATAAATGCATGGTTTTAGGTCAAAGTAAGCACTTTCCTTTTCAGGAGAATTGCTCTGCACACCTAGCATTTTATTAGGGATAGGTAATAAAGAAAGAAATTGGTTAGGCCCAAGGGATTTATTTCGCGCAAGCGTAACTAATAGACATTCATCACCATTCATTAAGAGAGTGAAATCGATTGGGATTTCTCAAACCTTTTGCCGACAAGAGAAAGGCAAAATCAGGTATTGAACAGTAAGTATTTAAAAACATGAACACTTCGTTAATTTAATCCAATAACAATTATAGTGTTTACAAGTGCGCAATATTTACTAGGTACGTCTTAACGGTTTTTCCACGGTGCGATCTCGTTTAAACAAAATGTATACAAAGAGATAAAAATAATTTGTATCGATATTGGAATGTGGTAATCTAAAAATAAACTTGAGTGGTATTGGAGTATGATAACAAATCTGGAAACTCGTTAATATTGATCCGGATTATGTGGTATGTATTTTTTCTCTACTCGAGCCTTGTGATGGGAACCACCTGCTAAGAGTATATATCTACTTATACGCATTTGTATATTCGGGTTTTTCTCCCGGCCTTCGAACCAGCGAAAAAGGGTGACTACTTTGCATAATGCCGCCAACTTCATTTGTGGCCAAGAACTTGTTAAAGTCGAATTAGCTTCGTCCTTGAATTTTTTACTTACGCAAGCAAATTGCAAATTTTGCAGAATTACGGCACGCCGTAAATTACGAATTCGGATCTTCTCAAGTATATACCTTAGTAAATGTATATATGCAACGAGCACGTTTTGTACATAAAATATTTGATAAAAACAGCGATTTCAATTCTCTAGAAAGATTTCCAACGCTGGTAAACATTAACCGCTTGAACGCGTAACAACTAACAATCCAAGCTCACAAAAAAGATTTGATAACACCAACAAAAACTTGCCTAGTCTCTGATTTTTCACAAAAAACCCGCTCAATCTCATCTGTGCGAGTTTCGCGCGGTACTTTAGGCGACACATTTGCTGCGCGTGCGCCGGTACGAACGCGGCCGATGCGACTGCGATGCGACTGCGACTACTCATCCCGCCGGATCAAGATCGCGTGCGTTGTTTTGCGTCTTTAGCTTGGACAATAAAAAATAAGTGACAAATCAATTTCACGGTTCGTCGAACGGCGAGTGAAATTAAACGCCGCGCTCTATGGGCCCTCAGCACGCGTTTAAAAAACTTAGCTTATTTTTGATCTTGGGCGAGGGTGCTGCGTGAAAATTCGCTTAAAAGACTCACTTGTACCTGGAGGTGAACTTGCGATTTAATGGAGAGAATTACCGCGGAATCCAAAGCACTGCATCCTGCGGCGCACGCGGCAACAAGCACCGGCGACCACGATCACACTAGCGCTGTCACGTTCTGACATCACCATCACCCCTTATCGACTTTTTCACTACATGTGAAACCGATACCGCAATATAAGGTTCAAATTCAACTATAACCCCACACCACACAATACGTAGCACTACAAAGCGCGCGCTGAACCGCGACTGCGGTCTGAAATATCAGGCAATTGAAAATCGTTATCGTTGGCTTCCCAACAATCAATGAGATAAATTGAGGATCAAAACGAGATGATTCCGATATCTACTCGTATTCAATTGGCCGTGTGGGGGCTTGGCATTTCGTATCCAATAACTATATATGTTACGCTATGTAGATTAAGTGTGAAAGCAAAATTGATGCTATTTGTGTATTACGCAAATACTTTCACTCTGAATTCTATAAAATATAAGGGGAAAAAGAAAGTGACACTGTTCTTATCTGAATGTATCCCAAATAATCTCGAGATATCGTTATCTCCGCCTGGATGTATAGAATATATAGAGTAATCGACAAGGTAAAATATTCATTGGGTTTTCATACCAGTGTGCTGTTATCAAATACCATCAAAAACATAGTAGGCGTAACAGTTATTTAACTTGGATCGGATACGTGCATGGTACCTAATATAGACCTATACAATGTCAAAGTATTCGTATGTTTATTAATGCGGATAGGTACTTATACTTACCTTAATAAAATTAATAACGGCATAGTTTGATTTGTAAGTTTGATAACAAACAAAAACCAATTAGGTATGCTTTTTAGTGGACATAAAAATTTACTGTTACTTTTAAAGGAAAAAGAGCAAAAATCACGATCGCTATAATTATTGTGAAGCGGAAGGAATTAACAAGATATTCGAATCATTCAGTTCCGATACCGACGAACCAGGCCGCAGCTGAACCAGACTGGAACTGATGCCTGCCATCTAAACTATGCATTCCGCACAATCTATATCTTCATTTAAGCAAGTTTCAATTAATACTAATCAACAGAGCAAAATTGGTCTACAACTCTACAGAAATGGAACGCTTGTTGGTGTGTGAAATGCGAGAAATATAAAGTACCCCGTCCTGGATATTGATGATTATTGGACACGATTCTGTGAAATACTGAATGTGAAAATGTAGAAGAACATCAGAAATAGTATAGGTACTTCATGTTGAAAGTGCAGAAGGTATTTCACACGTCACACATCATTATTTCACTAGTACCTATCTATTTACCGAACAATTATGATGGCTGACCTGGAGGCGAGAGTCATTTTACCTCATGACAGTCATGAGTTAGTGGGAAAAGATTTTCCTTTAAAAATTTATAAACATTGGAATAAGTCAAAATTATTTTAGGGCGTGTAGAGATAGAAGCTTGGTTCTACATGAGATCTGATAACTTTTTGATAGTGCAAGCCATATGGTCTCGACTTGACAACATTTTACATGAAAATGGTTTTGGTGGGATCAATTTGTACACTTTCGACATGGGCAGACGGAGCCGACCGGCCCGGCTGGGGAAAAAGAACTAAAACTGCTACGGAATGTACCACTTTATGAACAAAACCGCGCTAGGTCATATAAGTAGTTATGTTGAATAATCAAAGGAGGGATAAAATGAGGATAAAACCTCAACGAAAAATAAAAAGGAAATTCGTTTGAGTTAGCTTAGTAACGAGATGCATGGAAATTGGAATGGAGAGGAAAAAGGCTTGGCAGAGAGTTTGGCAATGATTGAAAAGTCAATTTGGTGATGAGAAGTTATTTCTGATTGCCTTTTAAGGATTTTGATTGTTGATGATAGTAGGTATAACTAAGTGGAACGGTACGGAGTAGATGTAGTTAGGTACAAAGTACAAAATAGGAATAGGTATACATGGCGCAGGGATATGATCAAAATGGGGATTAGATAAAATCTCTAAGGGATATGATCAAATCACGCAGAATGTTAAAATGGCTATTCCATTTCATCATTTCGCTAAAAAAAAACCAGTGATTTGATCGAATCCCTGAGTTGATTTAGATAGAAATGGTAAAACCGTCTAAAACGGTCAACTCGATTTGTCATTTCACTAGACTAGTCTAGTGATTTGACAAAATCCCTAAACCACGTCAGTGAGCTGACGAAATGAGCTCGTTACTGACCCACCAAGGATCTTGAACCAGTGTACGGACGACGGTCCGTATGTGCCCATCCATATATATGTACAAGTAAATTGCATTTGTTTTAATGGCACGCAGGCCTTATACACCTTACCTCAGTCGTAGGTATTTTGCAGTCAACTTGACCGCGCCTATTTGATGCAATCGGCGATAGCCAGTGTTATCTATCGATTTGGCACAAAAATTCAAAAAACGGGGGAGATAAGGTCCTAACATTTTGTCAATGATCCACCGCCCTTCGCTGCAGAAGACTTAGCGAGATGTACTATTTTATACACGCCACTAATGCATGTACATAGGTTAGTTCTTTTTTGACAGCTAACACAACATGGTACCAATGAAACAATGATAACAGAGTGAAGAACACATGTGAAATTAATTCATTGAAAATTCATATCATATTTGAATAAGGTTCAATTTAAACTCACTGCATTTAACGCAATGAATAAATTTATGATTTTTACGTAATAAGCGGAAACGCATAAGCATTAATCATTTGCATTTTGCCAATGCTGATTGATATACTTGATTGGATGTGTGCAGAATGAATAATTAATGGGAAAAACTGCAAGTATACATTAACAACGGCAGCTGATTTGTTTCTGATGAGAATTTGTGAGATCGGGAAATCAGCCGGTTTCTCTCATTTAGAAGTACTATATATGGGTATAAAACGCATGAATATACATATATGCCGGGACTTCGCATCCCGATCAGCAGCAGATCGTTATTTACGTGTACATGCACAACTGTTTACATATATTAATCATGTATTAATTAAGCATCTCCAGGTACACTAATCTTTAATTACAATAATTACTCATCAACAATATGCCGCACTACCTATATTAAATACCGCACGTTATCAACCAGGCGACAGTATATAAAAAAACCGGCCATGTGCAAGTTGGACTCGCGTACGAAGGGTTCCGTACCATTATCAATAAAAACAACACAAAAATCACGTTTGTTGTATGGGAACCCCCCTTAAATATTCGTATTATTTTAATTTAATTATTTATTTTTAAGGTAAGGGTCGCGGGTGTCCGCTGGATGCGGGTGGCGCAGGACCGGTCATTGTGGAAGTCTTTGGGGGAGGCCTATGTCCAGCAGTGGACGTCATTCGGCTGACATGATGATGATGATGTGATGATTTATTTTTACAGTGAATATAATTATAATTAAAAATTCTGTGAGTATTTCAAGTGTCTATCTGTTGCCGTTATCAATATCGAGCAAAACATCAAGTTTGTTGTATGGGAGCCCATACAACAAACTTGATGTTTTGCTCGACATTGAATATTTATTTTATTATGTTTTTTAGTATTTGTTGTTATAGCCGCAACAGAAATACATTATCTGTGAAAATACTGAAAATTTCCACTGTCTAATTATCACGGTTCATGAGATACAGCCTGGTGACAGACAGACTCACATGGGAGTCTTAGTAATAAGTAATTAATAGAATCAGGCGTTACTTTGCGGAAATCCATGACAAGCTTCTTGAACAATATTTCTTTGCTATTCCGCTAAAAACGTGTAGGTCTATTAGTGTTAATGTATCCACTTGCGTATTTTTGCACGCGGTTAATGCAAAAATACCTACACCTACCTACACGTTTTTTAGCGGAATAGCAAAGAAATATTGTTCAAGAAGCTTAGTAATAAGGACCCCGTTTCACCCTTTGAGTACGGAACCCTATAATTACATGTAACCTGTTTCTGAACGCGTCCTTATAAGATATTTTTTTGCCGTTTTGAACAAAAAACAGGTTTATACTACTGTGAGCACAGACCTTAAGACTAAGGCTTGTGACTGTGAGTCTGTGAGTGATATAACAATATTCTCGCATGTTCATAAGCTAATGCAAACAATACTAAATAAGTAGGTATGGGGAATGGACTCCAACGAGTTTCAACTCGATTAAGAATCTATCAATCGCAGATCCTACTAAACGGCATTCCTTAAAGCCCTGTGGAACAGGTCGCATGCCCATATATTATATAGCAGCTACAGCCGTTTAGGGTAGTACCGGTGGTTTAAACTGCTTTCTTTCTTAAACATAATATGCAATCGCCATCAAATATACACCTCACCCTCAGTGTGCTCACAAATAATCCAGCCAGTCAGCCTTATTCAGTGCCAGTCTTATTCAGATATCTGTGAGCACCTCGATCGCTCTCATGAATCTGATGCCGACTGTACCGTCACGCTCTTTAATTTTTGACCCATTTAGCAATTTTTATATTTGCATTTCTATACAGTTTGATAGGACTGTCAACATTAAGGGGCTCCCATATTGAAGTTCGTGGTGTAGTTACATACCTATGATATGGTAGCAAATATTTCACATATGTTTACACCTGACCTTGTTGCTTCTGACGTGTGATGGTGCGCTGGAGCCCATTGTTCTCCGACCTCGGTTACCTACGTAAACTTATTGAAAATGCGAATGCATTGCTGTTAATTACATAAAAACCGTCCAGAACCAGATGATAACTACTTAGATAACATCGTAAGAAACATGACAAATTGGCCGTATACTACCGAAATTGAAGTAAATGTTCGGTACAGACGCTAAAAAAAAATTGTCCCTCCTGTTCCCAAAAGTTAAGCAAACGAGCTTGATTTGTTGCGGCGAAAATGTGCAATAGGGCATAATTCATAAACCCTTTGAACGCTTTCATATTTGAATGAAGTGATCACTCAGACGCCAAGGTATCAAAAATTGATGTAACGTTTAAACCAATAAAAACAAATAAAAATAATTCATAATAGATTTTTTTATGATCGAAATACACCTTCGCTCCGACGTTTTTAGTGGTTGTTGACGTGATGGGTACGACGACACACGACCACTTTATAGGTTCTTGGCGTTTAACCCTTTGAGGGTTAAATTAGCCGACGTGCTTGACTGGGTAAAATTGTGCTTACCTACCTATGTTGTCCTAATCTAATTAGAATTAAGAAAAGCACTATAAAAGACAGTTAGCAACTGAATCTCTGTCAGACTAATCCTTTTTTATTACTGGAAATCGAAACTGATTTATAGAAATGTTCTACTTATCAATGTCGGTCCCATTCAAGGCACATCGTATAAGGATCACGTATACCTAGGTACTCGTACTGGTGGCACGTGGGTTCTCGTATCGGCCGTCAATCAAAGGCCTTTTCCCGGAAAGTAGTTTAAGAAAAAAGTCAACAGTGAGCGTAGTAAGGTTTACGGATCTATCCGGGTTTGACCCCCGTGTGGTGCCGAGTTATAATACCCCCGTTTGGTGCCGGGTTACAATAGCACCACCCCCTTTCTTCCCTTGGGTATCGTAAGAGTCGACTACGGAAACCAGGTTAAAGTGTGTTGTGGGCGATGAGCATGGGCTAGCAACCTATCACTGCAATATCACATCTTCTCCTCTGCTAAAAGTGGCACTGAAATTAATTTCTGTGTGCTCTGCCTACCATTTTTGAGAATATGGGCGTGAGTTTATGTATGTATGTCAATCATGAACATATATTTCACAGTTTCACACGAGAAATAAAATGGGTAACGTAGGAAGGAAGTACCCTACCTATCTTGTATCTACCCTCGTCTTCCCGACTCCCGATAATTAATATGTCAGAGTTTCAATTAGTTACGGGCGCCTTGATTAATATAACAATGTATGTAGGATATTGTATAATATGTATAACCTCATCAATTTATATTAATACCTAAGTACCTAATCTAAACGAATATAAGCTATTTGCGGCTATAAGTTTGTATGTAGCGGTAATCCCCGGACCTACTCATTCGAGATTAATAGTACATTACTACAGAGGCCGGTACGAAAGGGGTTGCCGGCCGAAGACATATAGACGGCCGAGCGTTGCGCGGCCGGATAGGTCTGAGGCGGGAAACCCCATATTTCCCGCCGAGGTATGTATAGTGTTTTTCTCAAACATGCAATGAAATAAACAACAAAAAATCAAAGTTTTATTTTTAATACGCATAGTGGCAGAATGTCATGATGGCTGTGCCACAAATTTATGTGGAATGGAAATTAAAAAAGAGGACTTTGCCGGCCTAGGCCTGCAAGATTTGTATGAAATTCCATTAACGACCTCTTGTCCTAGCCGCACCTGAAACGTCATACTTCGCAGCCTATTATAAGGAACATAACATCAATATTTCCTTGCAAGTTTGAGAAAAAATTCTTTCACCGTCAGTGTATAGAATAGACCTGCGTATGGACATATTGTATCCCGCGTCTTCGCTTGCGTTCTTTGTACGCAGGCAAACCGCGCGCTGGCAGCTAGTGTATACATATAATAGCTATTTACGATACAAGGGTTGTAAAACAAGTAAAGGCCGATATCGCAGATGTTTGAGGCCCGAGCCGCAGGCGAGGGTCATCAATATGCGAGAGAGGGATTTCTGTTTTACGACCCGTGTTTTGTACACAATTTTAACGTCACCACTTGGCCAAAAAGTGAGTTTTTCCGGATGCGCAGCGTGCGGAAAAACGCGCATTTTGGCAAGGTGTGGTGTAAAGTAAATTTATCCTCTACATTACAGCACGCCTTAACTCTTAATGGGAGTGAAAAGAATTTATTATCATTTAAATTAGGCACGCATTCATGATATGAAAGATTCATCATATTTCCTCTATTCAACAAAAATGCTATAAAATCTCAATATTATCTCTCTCTCTGTTTGCGAAGCCGGGAGCGTTTACTTAGTTAATTGAGTTTGTAGGATTGCTTGCGCGCTGATGTATGCAAAGTGAATTTAAAATGTAATCTAAACGTCGATTGTCAATGGCATTCCGTGTTATCGCAGTGAACAGCTAATATTTGATTAGTATGAGTCTGTAAAGTCAGTATGTATTTAGTAACAGCCTATTCTGCGGTGATTTTAGGGTTACGTACCCTAAAGATGTCAACGGAACCTTTATTACTAACTTCCGCTATCCGTCCGTCCGTCCGTCTGTCAGCTGTTAGCGGGCTGTATCTCGTGAACCGTAATTGATTATATTGTTGTTTTTTTTTTACAGAATATGTATTATTGTTGCCGCTATAATAAAAATCGATAATCGGCATACCCTAAATCGGCGCGCATGCATGAAGAATGTTATGAAAGTTCATGAAGCGAAAGTTGTATGTCAGGATCGTAGCAAGTGGAAATCCGTGATCTCTGCCTACCCCTATGGGAAACAGGCGTGATTATATGTATGTATGTATGTATGTATAATAAAAATATAATAATGGCGTAGGGATGTGACGACCCCATCACCCACTGGGTTGCCAGTGCAATCAGTCAACGTAAGGCAGCTTGTGTGGCGAGCTGTTAGGGAGTAGCGACCCAACGTACCTGAGTGCCTGTGGGGGTGTTCTGCCGGTTGTCCAGAGTGTTTGTGTTTTTTTTCCTGATTTTGATTCTGATAAGTGGCGAGTTGGCTATATGTTTAAAGTCCAGTTTGTTATGCTTATGTTCTTCTTTGTTTTTTGTTGTGTAATAAAATAGATTATAATGGGACCCCCATACAAGAAAGGTGTTTTTTAGGTACGTGGGTACGGTACGTATGGAACACGTCTAGTGCGAGTTCGAATCGCACGTGGCCGCTTTTTTACTAGGTACCTACTCAAACATATAGTAATGTAGTTATTGTACTAGATAGTCGTGACGAGGCCAGCGAGTGTTATATAAAGAAGGATATTTTTTCAATGTAACAGTGTTTATATACATATATTATTTATGTGGCGGCAACGCGAGCGCAAATAGGATTAGCTGTATGGAAATAATACTTGCAAGAAACTAAACAAACATTGAAGACATGGTATCAACCTATATTTTGAATGAGAAAAACTTTTCCTTATAGAGTCATGGCGTCTTATTAAAATTTAAACAATTTGCTGATCTTAATTAAATGTAAAAAATATGTATATTTATTACCCATTCAAATAACATCCACAAACCGGGGAGTAGTTAATAATAAGAATATTAATAGATGTTAAACCACACACTGCGGCAGCAGTTAATTAAATCACACAAATAAAATAAATATTATGCACCTCCACCGAACGATATTTCCAACTTGTTCGGCACCTCGAACCGTATTCGCATGTCACTTGATGTCGGCAACAATGCCAACATTCACAAATATAATTTCCGATTGAACGAGTGGCCGACAGTGTTTATTTGGGGCCCTGGCGCTCAGTGGCGCGGATCGGTCGCTTCGATGACAACGAAACGCGGACTGAGCGTTCGCGTCCTTCCGCAGTGGGATGGCTCCCGCCGCGCCGGCCTACATACACTATACTGAATGCTGAAACTGCGATGCGTTAGATGTGATGTAATCTGCATGTGACGAAACGCAGATTAGAGATGTTTTGATAACGCGCGCTACGCCACAACAACTTTGTTGCCACTCTCTTAACTTCCTTGTTTAGCTGAACTCGATTGTTTGAGCTTCTGCACTTTTTGTTTTATCTTTCCGTCTTTCTTTATATTCAAAACGTTCTTACTAAGGGAGGTATTCCACTCATCCAATATCTTTGTCCAATATACATTTTTTTATCAAAGAAATTGGATGATTACATCCAACTTGGATGGGACCCCGACATTTGATCAAAGATTCCGATGACAGTTAAATCAATATGGCTACGCATGAAAAAAAAACTTGGACAAAGATATTGGATGAATGGAATGGGCCTACGTCAAAGAACTTTGATCAAAGATTGGACTAAGAAATTGGACGAGTGGAATACCACCCTAAATCATTGTCCACTATGCTCTACGATTGTATCTAACTAATAATAGAGCAAAATGAACATTTTCCTCTATTTAAAATGTATGTACGAATTGTAAAATTCTTTATTGTATTTACTCTATCTTTCCAACTAAGTAGAGCGAATTGGAGAATCAAAGTTTGATTTGCTCTATCGTTAAAACTACAAGTAGAGAAAATGTCCTATTTGCTCTAATATAGGTACAGCATAGTGGATGGATTCGAAACACTATAAAACACTATAAAGCAATATTTTGTGACCCATTCTCGTCTTTTGTCAACACTCACTGTTGTAGTTTAAATAACTTAATTTTTTTTTCATGACATAGGAGGCAAACGAGCAGACGAATCGCCTGATGGTAAGCGCTTAGCGCCACCCATGGACACTCGCAACACTAGAGGGGTTGTAAGTGCGTTTATCGTTATCATTATTATTATTATTATTGTCTACTTTTTTTGGTTCTGCAATTCTGTTTTGAAAACATTATAATTATCATTGTCAATTTATTTAATTGTATAATTCATGTGTTGACTTGTAAAAGTGCCCTTGTGGCCTATTTGCAGAATAAAACTTTTGATTTTGATTTTTGATTTTGTTGCTGGCCTCGCTCTTTTCATGAAGGTTTGAAGGTCGTATCGGTCCGGAAAAACTTAAAAAAACTAAAACTTAAACTTTAAACTTCTTGTATCCTCCAAAACAATCGTACGAGTATGCTAGCAAATATGAATTAAATTAAATCAGCCGAGTAAGGATTTTCAACTCGAACGAGTACAGAAGGCTTCCAATGTTTAAACTTTATACACTTGATCGAATCTTCCGACGAAATTGCGTGTTTTGGCACATAATAATAGTACATTACTACAGAGGCCGGGACGAAAGGGGTTGCCGGCCGAAGACATATAGACAGTTAGGATAGGTCTGAGGCGGGCAACCCCATATTTCCCGCCGAGGTATGTATAGTGCTTCTCTCTGAAACATGCATTGAAATAAACAACAAAAAAAAACAAGTTTTATTTTTAATACGCATGGTGGCAGAATGTCATGATGCCTGTGTAATTTATGTGGTATGGAAATTAAGAAAGGGGACTTTTCCGGCCTAGTCCTGTAACATTTGTATGAAATTCCGTTAGCGACCTCTTGTCCTAGCCGCACCTGAAATATGTAATACGAATATGTATACTATATATACGAAATATGTAAATTCGTAAGAAATCATAAAGATGTTTTTGGACGTGAAAGAGATGATTGTTGCCAACCAACCCTCAGGAAGAGGAACCAATTAGTTAGCTCTTTTACGAGACTAAAAATTGTAAGCACAGCCACTCATCATATGGCAGTAAAAATTTATAATGAATTACCGCTTACAATTAAAGGAATAAAAAATATACTTTGTTTTGTAATTCATTAAAGAGTTTTCTTTTAGCTAACTGTTTTTATAATTTACAAGAATTTTTTGGTCATAAAAATAAAATAAATATGTAACTAATATATAAAAGTTAAGCGGTTTAACTTATTTTGCAGTACCCTTGCGGGGTTTATGTTGAAAGCATGTTATGTAGTTTTAAGATCTTACTGTACAACATAATGCAATAAATGAATATGAATATGAAACGTCATACTTCGCAGCGTTCGCAGCCTATTAGAAGGAACAATAATAGTAATAGTACTACGTTTTCGGTTCACTTAGCAGTTTCCAGCCAGCATATTTAGGATTAGAACTAAGTTATTATACGTATGTTCTTTAGTTAGAACTAGTACAAGGTTCCGTGGCCACATTGTCTGAGTTTCCAACTTTCCGCCACTTCCTACGAGCTACTAACAATACTAAGTAGGTCAATATTATGCTACCCAGCCATTTTGATGCCATATTTGGATCAGAATATTATACCTTCCTATGATTGGCGTTGGTCAAAGCGGTGACGCAAAACCCGTATAGCATAATTAGAAACATATAGTAAACAAATAATTTTTAAGAAAAAATAACCGACTTCAATGTCTATAAGTATGTTGATAATGGTAGAAGACTAAGTACCCTCAATTCCTCATGGAATCATGGAAAAACCTTGCTTGCTTGACAAACAAAACGAAGAGAACAAATCGCCAAACTTGAACTACGCGTCGTTGAAGAGTTCCGTTCTGATCATCATCAGCAGTTCCACTTCATCAAATGTCACTTTTATGAATGAAAATCCTTGATTAGTTCATGAAAATACTAAAATTACTATTTGTGTGCCTTTCACATTTGAGGAGTTCCCTCGATTCCTAATGGATCCCATCATCAGAACTCGAGCATGACAAAAATCAATCGTGAAAATAGAACTTGCTTAACAAACACAGCTAGAAGGACAAATCGCCAAACGTGAACTTTTCGTCGTTGAAGAGTTCCGTTCTGATCATCATCAGCAATTCCACTTCATCAAATGTCACTTTTATGAATGAAAATTCTCGATTTGTTGATAAAAACACATAAATCATTATATGTTTGCCTTTAAGATTTGAGGAGTTCCCTCAATTTCTCATAGATCCCATCATCAGAACTGCGTTATGACAAAAACGGGACCAACTTGAATATATATATATATACATATATATATATATACTTAAATAAAATATACTTAAAAAAAAAATGACGGAGTTATGGAGTAACAAACATTAAAAAAAAAAAACATAAAACCGAATTGATAACCTCCTCTTATGAAATCTTGAAGTCGGTTAAAAATATACAAAAACAGAACAGACAATTGAATGGAAATAAATATGTAACAAAAACTTGAAATAATAATTGCTGAGTGCATTGCAGCCAAGCAAAAGGGTTCTGGTTCAGTGATACGCTACGTTCTTTTGAGCGATGCACTGATATTCTACCTAAACCCGAGTCACGACCAGGAGAAAAACAGTTCTAACAGTCGAACTCAATCTTACAAACTTATATACCCAAAAACACTTTAAAAGGCTACAAATAAAGACCCAAAAAATTAATAGAAGTAACTAAACAAAGGCAGTATTATATCTCTGTAAGATTACCTTTCTAGGGCGACTGTACATTTTTAGTACCTATTGGTATAGGTATAGTACGAAACAACCCAACACTTTGTAGAGCCGTTTCATATCCATCATAATATATTTGTGCGCCTTGCGCTATATAGCTATGACATCTTTTGCAGCTGACTCTACACTCAAGAGGAGCTCGCTTGGAGGGCGTTCTAGGCCGCGTATAGGTCTTTTCCTCTACTTTCGGTTTTTCGTATATTATCAGCGCTATAAAATCATCGGCACAATGGCCGTTGGGGCGGAAAGGTTCCCGAGTGGCGACCACGTACCGGAAGGCGCAGCGTGGATATGGGTAGGCCCGCCACAAGGTGACTGATGACTTGGTGAAGGTCGCAGGAGTCCGCTGGAGCTGGATGCGGGTGGCGCAGGCCAGATCGGTCATTATGGCACTCTTGGGGGAGGCCTATGACCAGCAGTGGAAGCCCTTCGGCTGATATGATGATGATGATGAGGTTAACTAACAATCATGAAGTAGCTGGCTAACAAACATACAATTATAGCGATATTGTTCATGTTAAAACGTGCGAATTATCTTCTCCACGTAGCGCTAGCGTGGCTAGCTAGCTAAATGTCGCTCATAATCATAAAACCTCATTCCCACTCCAATTTGCTCGATTCAGGTGCCATCCAAGTACTAAGTAGTGCGATTTGCCAGCAAGCAATTACAAGTTTGGTTAAGTGGATCTGCTTAAATGAGAACGAATTTCTCGAGCTTCAGCCACTAAGTATATAACAGATATCTACCTAGGTAATGTGGGAGTCCAATGACAATAGTAATATTACATAAACACGTAAACACGTTTGTAATTTTAAAAGTAGGTAATTACTCGTAGAGCTGTAATTTCATTAATGTGACACTATGTTTTCATATATATATAAGTACAAGTCCAGCCCAATTTTCAACTATCCTACCTGTAAACGACTCTAACTAGAGATATAGAGAGCTAGAGTCATGAGCGAGGTAGAGTAAGTTTGCCGGTTATTGGTGATTTTAGTGATTTCTGATACCACTCCTAATCAACGTATAACTGCAACACGTGGTAATACTACAACCGGCCGGCAGGCAGGCCCGACGCACGAATGCGAGCGACGAATTCCAACGCTCAAGATTTTTTTCAAAGCTTAGTGCCTATGCCTACGCGCGAAATGAAAATTGCCCCGATGTGTACGCTTCCGCATTTATAGCTAAAACCTCATTTACAATCTGTAACCACAAAACAACGCATTACAAGGCAAAGGCTACAAAGTTACGTCGGATAACGTTTCAGGCCAAAGTTTGTTTAGGAATTCTGTAATGTTTTTCATGTAAAAGAGCACCGGGTATTTTTAGGCGCGGCTGCGCTGCACACCTTCACACTCATTTAGCTCTAGGAAATGAGCTCTGATTGGATTTATGCGTCCGAGACGCTATCTCATACCGCTATACACACTCCGTTTGCTGTCTTCAATAAGACATAAGGATATGTGAAGCTAATATTCTTAGTGTCTTTTGGATTTGAACGGTTAAGATATGCAGGTGAACTCCTACTGGCACGTGTGATCCGTTAGACACGTAGGTTAGGCGGCAAAATGTTGACAGCTGTGCCGTCTTAATAAGGATGATGGTTTGGTTATTTTGTTAGTTGTTATTCGTATTGGAGCGTTCGTGGCCCAGGCGTACCGCGTGCGGTATGCGAGGTTAAGCAATGTCAGGCGGGATCGGTCCTTGTGGATGGGTGACCGTTTTGAGTGGTTACTAAATGAGCGCTCGCGTGCTTTGAAAGGCACGTTAAGCCGTTGATCCCGGCTGCTGTGTGTACGTAAGTTAGGGCCTTCGGGCGGCTTGAGAACATCAAACAGTCAAGTTGCCCACTCACTTGACAATCCTAATCCCAATAAGGTCGGTTCCCCCTTGGGTTGGAAGGTCAGATCTCAGATGGCAGTGGCTTCCGTAAAAACTAATGCCTAAGCCAATTTTTGGGATTAGGTAGCGGACCCCAGGTATCCTTCAGGATGCAACTGTACTGGGAATAACGCTAGGATGATGATTAGTTATTATTCGTAATAGGCAACACTTGTGCAAAATGCATTCTTACCGCATAAAAGTTTACATAAATAGAAATGAATATCTAAGATGTTTCCTAGGTGATTGTTCTGCCTCAATCAATAAAGGTGAGGAGAAATGAATAGTGTTTAATCATTATTGATTATGCTTTAACATTGATTCTAACATGAACAATTATTGTTTAAAGATAAATATGTATAACTATTATAGTAGTTGCCGTGGGGCATTAACTCCATCAAAAGGCATAACGTTCAAATGATTAAATCAGTAAATAAATAAGACAAAATGAATACCTTCCTTATCATTATTACAAACCAAGACGTTACCTAGCATACGTAAAATGAAGTGGATGTGGTCAAAAATATGAACTCGAAGTCAGGTACGGATGCGTCACCTTTCATGCCCATTGATACAGCACCTACCACGATAACTAGACACTTCACCCATTGTTATATCTTCAAATTGATGTTTCCTTAGCACCTAATAAGAATACACAGCGGCGGTTCGTTATTGTAATGTAATGCTCAACGTCTCGTAAAGGCGACTTTACCCGATATGATAAATTGAATCAATGCATCCTGCCATGTTATTTATCCACATAAAAGATTGTTTGATTTGATCAGGGGCTTCGAAACCTATTAATAAAAATCAGCCAAGAGCAAGTCAGGCCATGCTCAGTGTAGAGTTCCGTAGTTGTCCAATGAACTTACTTTAAAAAAATCATACCATAAATATGCGAGAGAGGGCTTTCTGTTTTACGACCAGTGTTTTGTACACAATTTTACGTCACCACTTGGCCAAGAAGTGGGTTTTTCCTGGTAGGCAAACTCTTTGCGGGCCTCAGCACGCGCGCAGTCCACATTGTACCATGGCCGGGCTTTGTGACCGAGCGGGATGTCTGAGAACGGAATAAAATACTCCATTCCCTGCCGTATCACGTCAGCAATCGCGTCAGCGCAGAGCGAGGGGTCGTTCGAAGAAAAACACATTTGCCGCCAAGGATAAGACGCAAAGAAGTGCCGCATCTCATCCCAATCTGCTGACTCGTATCTCCAAACTCTCCTTGTGCCTCTGGGGCTGTCATCAGGAGGAGATCGGATCGATAAAGACTTCACCAGACAATGGTCGGATGACCCTAGGGGGGCGGAAACCGATACGGAGTACTGGTCTGGATTAGTTGTCAGCATTAAGTCAAGGCAATTGGGTGAATGCCCGTCAACATCAGGCACCCGCGTCGCAACGTTCACCAGCTGGGTGAGATCTAACGTCAATGCAAGTTTGCGCGCCTCTCTCCCAGCGTGGTCGGTTTCCTGGTACGGGAACAGCCACTCACTATGGTGTGCGTTAAAGTCCCCTAGGAAGACTAGTTCCGCCGTGGGATACCGCTGTTGGGCAAGATCTGCGGTCTCTATAAGATGGTCAAAAAGTCTGGTTGTCTCTTGGTTACCTTTGTGCGAACGGTAGATACAGGCATAGACAGTTTTGTCTATTCCTGTATCCACCAAAATCCAAATGGTAGAAAACCCAGTACCTTCAAGGCAACGGAGACGCAGACAGCAAATGTCATCACGCACGTACACACAGACCCCAGCGTGTTTCCTGAATCTGTGTTCAAGTGAGTACCCCGGGTAGTTGAGGTACGACGTGTCTGACGGTGTCGCTATCTGCGTCTCCGTGAGAAAGAATAGGTGCGGCTTCTCGGTCTCAAGGTGGTGATGGACCGGATTGATGTTGGAGTGCAATTCTCTGATGTTGGAGAGGTGCACTTTAAATGGGAGGAAGTGCAGCCGTTTTTTTGACTATATTCTTTCTCTTTCCTTGCATAATTTTTAGTGATTCCCAGCCCAGTTTGTCAAAAAGGAACCGAAGTACTACACCGAACGTTGGGGAACTCATTTGGAGCCTGCGGGGACACCCTAACCCCCCCGAAATGGCCACCGGGTCCTCCCCTCCAGTCGCCAACTGGCACGGTGGAGCATTTCGGGATTTTTCGCGCGTTGTGTGGGGCAGCCTTTCACACGCGGCTAACGTGCTAATTGGGCCCACTACTATTGGCGGTCGGCCTACGGCTTAAGACCGTGCTTAGGATCCCGCTAGCCTCCAGCATGAGTTACCCGATCCAGTGCAGCCCAACAATTTCCAGACCAGACTTGGGCTGCGCGACTGACATCTCCCTTTACTTCCCCAAAGGCACTGGTACTCCCACACACTCAGCGGAACGCGGTCGCTTGGCGCCGGACTTCGGTGGGAGGGTGGTCGCGAACCAGGCGGCCTTTTGCGACTGCTTTAGGCCTACCACACCGCTTTGTGGGATCTTCAGCCGCCGCCAATGAGGCGACGTTGCCCGGGGTGGACCGCTAGGAGGTAGATCCCAACCACCCCAACAACACTGTTTGCACACAAGCAACAACAGAGTAGTCATTGATGGCTGCTCGTCGGACCTCATGGCCATTGATGCCGGTGTTCCTCAGGGATCTGTTCTCTCCGCGACCCTTTTCCTGCTTCATATTAACGACCTTCTTCTGCCAGGAGTGGTCGCATACGCAGATGACAGTACGGTCATGGAGAGATATTTGTCCAGCGCGGGGGCTGGTCGTGATGAAATTCAATCTGAGAGAGAGACAATGGTAGGGCGAATTAACTCAACCTTAAGTCTTGTCTCCCAATGGGGTGATAACAATCTGGTTAGTTTCAACGCCACCAAAACGCAAGCGTGTCTGTTTACCACAAAAAGGAGCTTATTCAATCTGGGTCCTACTTTCCGAGGTACAACCGTGTCTGTAGCCAACGATCTCGAGCTCCTTGGCATGACGTCAAGCTCAAACCTTAACTTCGGCACTACCATCGAGTCCAAAGCCGGAACAGCGGCCAAAAAGCTGAGCATCCTAAATAAGGTCAAGCGATACTTCACCCCTGGGCAGCTTCTATCTTTATATAAAGCCCAAGTCCGGTCTTACATGGAGTATTGTAGTCACCTTTGGGATGGCTCGGCTAAGTACCAACTTGCCGCACTCGACTCGGTGGACCGCAGAGCCAGGAGGCTCATTGGCGGCAGTACGGTAGTGGGAAATAAGCTGCAGAGCTTAGCACATCGACGCAGAGTAGCATGTCTCTGCGTCTTCTACAAACTGTACTTCGGTGAGTGTGCTCAGGAGCTCCATGAGCTCATACCGCCTTCCCCCTTCTTCCATCGGACATCCAGACGTACGCCTGGCTACCATCCTTACCTGGTCGAAATTCCTCTAATTCGAACCAAGCGCTTTGCATCTTCTTTTATAATGCGCATTTCTAAGGTTTGGAATTCTCTGCCGGCGTCTGTATTTCCGAGTTCATATAACCTGGACCTTTTTAAGGCAGTGGCGGTACGGCCTTAAAAGCCCAAAAGCCAGGCTTGCGTTACTAAAATTAGCAAAAACCAAATATATGTACGACTAATTCTTTTTTCCATTTCAAAATAAAAATCCGCGCGACGGCGCCTGATCTGTATATTCTATTCACCTTGGTTGGTCAGGGTAGTAGTACAAAATTCGACGTAGCAAGTAAGTGGCGCTACTGCCGCGTGAAACGAGCGGTCTTAAGACGATAGAGTTGAGACACGGGCTAGTCATCTCGCTCGCACACGAGGGCTTGCAAGCGGGCTTTAATGCTGATATCTTTTCTCTCTTTCTTATCTATGAAAACTGCTACAAAACGAGAGATACGTATCTATAGCTAGATCTAGCAAATAGTTTGTGACTAGAAGCCCGGCTTTCGACGTGAAGTTATCAACAGATGTTAGTCAAATGCGAATTTAGCGCGTGCGCGTTCATGACTGGATGGATTGTGATGCTAACTTCATTGATTACAATTATGTACATTACTTGAAACTGAACAATTTGTTTGAGCGGATAGTGTTTTGTATTAAAAAGTTTATTAAAGTGGAAAGTGACTATGGATGAAGTCGTTCCGTGTGACGATTTAAAATGTGCACAAGTTATCGGCGTAGAAAAGGTAGGCACGCTAAACTTTGCACAAAAAAGCAACTTATTTTTTCACCGAAACCTACGCCTGACTTGAGTATTTCTCAGATAAGCAAGTCACATAAACGACAATTTCAAAGATCGGTGCGATTGATGAGATGTCTGTACAATTTATCTAGTAATAGCATGCCTTCAGTGTGTTTTGTTGGTTTGTCCTGTCTACGCCACACCAGTTAGTGATAATGAAGAGTGAAGATTTACTAGTATGGTAATATGGCAAGGTATCAAGGTAGGAGAAAAATTTAATGATATTGTGTGTGAAAAAAAATACGTAAATGTATCCCTCGGCTTGCCCTTCTCTGCAACCCTAGGCACGCCACTGTTTTAAGGCACGAGTGAATAGGCATCTTCTGGGTGAGCTCGCTTCATCGTCGGCCTCATCTTTGCCTCCTGGGCTGCTACCGCGAACTTCGAAAATCGAACTTCGTATCGTACCGGCCCTTTCCGTCATATAGTGTATAACACGAGAGTGAAAGGGACGGCACGCTACGAAGTTCGATTTTCGAAGTTCGCGGTAGCACCCCTGGCTAGATGCTGGCCAAGAGCAATCCAATTTTTAATATAAAAAAAAACAGTATAGTCGGAAATATAGTAAACACTATATTCCCTAGTATTTAAATACTAGCCAAAAACAAATTTAGATCCTTCGGGTACGGAACCCTAAAAAGTACCTAACTCATCCAATCTGTTGATTATGCCTACTGATTTAACGCCCTCAAATAATTGTCTCGCTAATCATAGTAGAACTAGGTGATAATAGTTATTATACGAGAACTGTATGATTTTGTGTCTCTGCTACTCACAAACAAAATAAGCCAAATTATCGCGTGGATTATTAAAGTGAGAGCCTAGAACTTTTAGGTACAACCTTTTAGAAGGATATCTTGTCTTTTCTGTTTGGATCGCTAATAGAGCCGGGAATAAAAGCACGGAAACTAATCTGTGCCCGAAGCTAAGGATAAGAAGTTTAGGTCGTAAAGCGTATAATAATATCATTTATATCTAATCCTTTGATATCCTCAAACAAATAACCACAAAGGCACCAATACCCATCTCTACGTTCATATACGTAGATATGACCCACATAAGTAGGTAATAGAAGTGATCATTAACACCCAAAATATCATACCTAATTTACAGTGTGGGACTGAGTCTGAGATTATTGTTCGAGATTCGAGGCAAAAGATTACACTCTACATGCCACCGTTGACGTCAGCAGCCTCGGAAGCTAGCAACACTTGATATAATTTAGACAATATACATATAAATAATCGGTATTATCACTACCGAACAGGAGGTATGAAAAATACGTTTTGCCTACAAATATTTTTTATCTAGGCGCTATGTTGCCCTAGATTCTAGAGCAACATAGCGCTCGTTGTTCTCCCACTGCCCACATTCCGTTCAGCAGAGAAATTAAAATGAAACGCTACCAGAAGTTTTAAAATCGGAAGCGAGGGACAGGACAATGCTTGCCAAACAAAGGCCCCGGCGTCGGACAACGCGCGCATAGCAATCAGGCTCCAGTCATTGCCAATCTGTAGGCATTAGTAAAGAACAGGTTGGGGAGATTTTACATGAACATTTGAACAAGACTATAAGGTCAGTGCTCGCTGGGTACCGAAAATGCTGACGGCGTTTGATAAAGAACGTCGTGTTGAAACTTCCCAGGCGTTTTTAGATCTGTGCGGAGATGGTATAGATGAAGTTTGCTCACGAATAGTAACTGTTGATGAAACATGGATCAGGCAGTATGATCCGGAGTGTAAGTCAGAATCCATGCAGTGGATTGAAAAGGGTGAAAGACCACCGAAGAAGTTTAAAGTGCAAAAATCGGCTTCTAAGTTAATGGCCACTGTGTTTTGGGACTGTGATAGCATTCTCTTAATAGATTATTTGGCCAAAGGTTCTACAATAAATGCACTTTAGTATGCCAATCTATTGAGACTGGTGCGAAAAACGATAGTTGAGAAAAGGAGGGGCAAATTAAGGAAAGGCATTTTGTTTTTGCAAGACAATGCACCCGTTCACACCGCCCGGGTTGCGAGGCAGGCTCTGAAGGAAATCGGCTTCGATGAAATCGACCACCCACCCTACAGTCCAGACCTAGCCCGTAGCGACTATTTTTTGTTCAGTAATTTAAAGAGAGAGTTACGGGGAAAGCGATTGGGCAGTGATGAAGGCGGCTGTACAGGAGCATTTTGAAGGCCAATCTAAAGAATATTTTTTAACGGCCTAAAAGCATTGTATAAAAAATGTAAAAAATGCATTGGATTAGAGGGAGATTATATTGAAAAATAAACATAAAAGTTTTTTTATATATTGTTTTTTTGTACCATAGGCTTAGGACTTATCAGCCGCCCCTCGTAGGTAACGTATTTTCGGTAACTTGTTGCTTAGGTAGGTACATGGTGCTACAGGGATTGTAGTCTGGAAAAAAGTTGCCAAGGCCAGATTTTAAGCACAGTACGTACGTGTAATTTCGCGCGACACGATGCGCCCTTGTCAGGCGTTATGGAAATACAATATAGGTACCTACATATGTAGGCTTAAAATTACAGTACAGAAGAGACAGCGAGCATGCAAAATCTTACACAACATAAAACAACCAACCAATCAAGGTCAATCTTAACAGTGTGCAATAGGATTATTGCACCTGGGAATATCGCAAGTGATACGAGTACTCGTAAGTAATTGTATAATTAACCATATTTGCCCTCTAAACTCGAAATATAACGTGCCTCTGATAGGAGTTATCGCGTTTCTATCGTTATAACTGCCATGCCTACGTATACCAATCAAGCAATAACGTACATATTAATACGAGTATATAGACCTCTTTTCTATAAATATGTCTATTGTTTTCCTTAATCCGCGAACCCAAACCAGACAAGAGGGATGAGCTCATCAAAGACATCAAACCCCTTAAAAACTAATTAAAGCACTCTTAAAACTGTTTGTTGACTTGCTAAATTCAGACTGCAAAAGAACAAAGTCTTCAGTGAAAGCATTTGAACTAATCAACGTTTATTGCCGGAGACGAAGTGTTCACTGCTATCCTATCCATCGCATTCTGGATTGCAATTCATAAATATATTTATGGCTGGGCTGGAGATGATCCAGTGTAACACTGGAGATAAACAGTCGTTACAAATCAAGGGTTCAAATATTGACGACACAGGTCACCTATTGGACCTATTTGGGGTTTAGGTCACCTTATTTTTTTATTTTGGTGGTCATCCACACTCCACACCACACTGGCATACCTAACTACTTAGAAAAGCTTAACTCTCTGCCTGTTGCCTTACACACTTTTAGAACCCTAGACCACAGAATAAGTAATAGTATCACGTACCCTCGAATTTTGACTATAGGTATTTGTTATCTGCAAAGAAGGATATATAATCCTGAAAATCACCTGCTAAGGAAAGCTTTAGCAAACGAAGATGTATCCTATAGGGCACAATAGGAAACAAATAGACTATGGAGACATAAAGAGAAGTCTTTAATTATGTCATGTCGTGCCCCATAACATAACGCAGAATAATTAATAGTACCCGAACCCATAATCAAATTATTAGGTCCGTTCGCAAGGTCAGATAAATGATAAATGGGCTGAATTGTCTCATCCTCGCAATACACAATGAAGACAAATTGCAGAAATCGTTTAGTACATGAAAGTGGGTTAATTCAATAACTTTCCTACTTGCATAACATTTTAGTCCTCTGGACAAAAGCATGAAGTCAATTGAGTAGTTTTTCAGTTTCTTACCGAGAGCCGCAGCTCGTCTTTCTTTCTTAGAGGTACACTTCCAAAACTTCATGACGGGAACCGGTAAATCACGGTTAGGCTGCGAGATGGCAGAGCCCGCGCCCGCTAAGGCAAGTCGCCATCGTCAAACTGTCCGATTGCGGCCGAAACAATGAGTTTTGTTTACAAACGGCTCGCGGCCACTTATTAAATTGCAGAGACCAATGAGCAGCGCACGAGTGCGACGAACGAACACCCCCGACAGACGATCTCCGGTCAGACTGCACCGGCTTATTGCAGGAAGGCGTGGGACCCGCGACCCTTCGCAACCCAAACCCTCATTGAAACTGACAGCGAAAATAAAAACAAGTGAATGTAGAGTATAAAAGTTTAATTTCTATCACATCATGATGTCTCCCTACAATTTTGACATAAACGCCGAACATTATGCTACAGGTGATTACTATGATTCGAAGACAATCCAGGTGGAACCAATATTTCCTCAAATCACTAACACAATGTCGGTAGGTACGGTAAAAATGATTATGTTCGTAATATTTGAATCTGCTTCGAATCTCACACATTATTGCTCTATAAAAATACATGGATAAGCATATTTTCTAGGCACAATTCTGTACTGTCTATTTTAAAATTGATAATGATTACACACTTCTATTTTGTTACATATCATACTAAGGTCTATCTTAACTTAGTTGAAAGAAAAATGAGATTTTCAGTATCATTTTCTTGAAGGAAGTATTATTACGTCAGTAAATGATTTCTTTTTAAAACCCGTTAAACAAGACATGAATAAACACAAATATTTTAAAAAACACTATCGTTAGGTATACGATATTTATTACAAAAATGGCTTAGGTGTGAGAAGTCACAGAAGATAAAATGAATGTTCTTACGCTCTAAGAGTGCTCCCAATTTTCGAAATAGACAGATGTGAAAGATCAAGATATAATGCATGTGATGATTATAACATCCACAACTTAAATATCTGTTTTACCTATACTAAAATAATTTATTTCTTATACCGCAATCAATGGAAATACAGCCAAAAATCTAAACTAAAGGAATCCTATAAGCGCCATTAACGGAAGTCTTTTATTTTTTTTTAGCTGACAGCTGCCAGCTTCTCTTATACAGTCAAGTGTAAAAAATATGGGCGCATTCAGTAGTTTCGAAATCTGTGATGAATGACAATAATTTTGGTCCTCGACAGATAAGTCGATCCAGGTATGTCATCCACAATATTTTCAGTGATATCGCTGATTGTGGCCTTTCCGTCAAATTTCGCGGATATAATAAGGCCTCTGATAATTAAAAAATAAATTGAACATGACGTAAAATGAATGTACATTTTATAAAATTTTATTGAAATGAGAGGTTTCAGGATTCTAATCTGCCACGGACAATATCATCATCATTTTAGCGTTATTTCCAGTAGTTGCATCCTGAAGGATGCCTGGGGTCCGCTAGTCAACCTTAATAACCGCGGACAATAGTAAAGATCGAATTAAAGTGAAAAAGAATCTATAGCATATGTTTTTAAATTACATTTACATTATGTTCATATATTTTTACACTTGATCCTACCTAGCCAATCATAACTAAAAACCAGTGATAATTTATTTATTCCTATGGTATCATTTTATACATGATAATTAATTTAAGAGGCTCATTGGAGTCATGAAATGCACTTCACCAGTAATTTACAGTTTTGTTAGCCAAATATATAAAATAAATGCTCCAAATATATAGTTCAAATTTACGAATTTTTGAAATAAAGTAAATACTATCTTTTTAAAAATAAAATTGATATGTACTTCATAACTTGTAATGACCCATGCTTTTGTATGCATGAATACATACATCAGTGCATTTTGTATCTATATCCGTATTCTGAAAGTATAATCACACATCATAGCTGTCTTAATTCACATCATAATTTTCAAAGGCACTGCTTTACAAAGAGAATTTAATATTGATTGACAACACCGCCTGAACGCTTAAGTCTAAAAATAAAATGATAATGTTCCATTTACATCTAAACTCACGCAGAAAAATAAAAGCTACACTCGGTACATTCGCAATCTAACCAGCAAGATGTCTCTACATAATCCGACAATTCAGTAAAACAATGCTATCAATTTTAAAACCATTTTAAAAAATAAACTACATAGCTACTGCTAATTTACTGGTGTAAATATGATTAATTTTATCCTTACAGATAGACATTATATATCAGTTTATCAATACTGAATAGGCGTAAACCTAGGTATTCTCGCTAACTTATTGCCGTAGTTGCCGCGAGCGTCGCCTCAGCTTGAGCAACGTCAATGTCTGTACCAGGCGCCCTGCACGCGGGTCTGGAAGTGCGACACGGGGGTCACGATGTACGCCTGCTGTTGCTGCTGAACCACGGCCAGCGGGATGACCTGCTGCGCCATCTCCACCGGCTGCGGCGGCTCGTCGGACACGCCGAGCGGCTGCATGTGCTGCGACACCTGCTGCACGCCGCCCACCTGCTGCGTGAGCACCTGCTGGTGCTGCGACACCTGCGGCACCAGCATCTGTTGCTGCATGGACTGCTGTTGCGGTTGCTGCTGGTGGATCACCACGTGCGGCTGACTCGACATCTGTTGGTGCTGCACCTGCACCTGTTGCACTTGCTGCTGCTGCTGCTGCTGTTGTTGTTGTTGTTGTTGTTGCACCTGTTGTTGTTGTTGCTGCTGCTGCTGCTGTTGTACGTGCTGCTCCCTGTCGTGATCCTCCTTCTTCTTAGCCTCCATAGCTGCTTTCTTCTGGTCCACCTTTTCCTTATCCTGTTGTGATCTGAGCGGATCCTTATTCTTGTCGTATGTCATGCATTTCCCGCTGCGGAATGGCACCATGTCTTTGGGCATGTCTTGTTTCTTGGTGGCAAACTTAACATGAGGGAATTGGTCCTTCATGAACGCCCGGAAAGTGGAATATCCCATTAGTTTTACTCCGGGTTCAAGAATTTCCCCGTATTCTTTGTAAGCTTCGAACAAGTGCTTCCTGGAGTCACCCTGTATAATAATGGTCTTGCTGGCTTTCTTGCCCTGTTCTCCTGAAGGTTGGACGTCTTTAGGCGAGCTAGCATGCTGTTTCAGGTACTCCTTTAAGAAATTAGTTGCATGTTTGTATATGTCTAGGGTGAATGTGTTGTAAGGCTTCTTGCCAACGTTACCGTGTATCCGGGGCGCGACACCATGTGTCATGACGTGCTGCCTGATCCGTTTGAGCTGGTAATGCGTTACATTTTCTAAATACAAGAAAGCCTCCAAGCAGACCTTTCTTCCTTGGTACACATAGCAAGCCCTTAGTCTCCTCCGGACCTTGTGACGCGATGTCTCGGCCGGGTTGGCCAAACTCGCCATAGTGATGCCCATTAGATACATGTCATGTTCACTTTTAGTCAATTCAGCAATGTTGAGACGGTGGCGGTACACTGCCTCTGGATTGAGCCCACGGTAGCAGTTGTCCTTGCAATCACATCCTCTCCTTAATCTTTCTTTAACCTGAAAATTCAAACAAATATTTCATTTACTACATTTTGTAGAAAGTAAAAGTTACAATAGGTGTAGACTACTTTTTTCGAGTTTGTATTGTACTGTAAATGAATCAAACATTCAGATTTTGGATTTTCATTCTGCATACAAGCCTTGTGGTACTTGATAAAAATATACTGTAATTTAATAAAATTGTATAATATATATATATATTTGGAGGTTTTTTGTGGTTATATATATATATAAATATATATATATATATATATATATATATATATATATATCCTGAAGTCCAATTGGCGTCCATTATTGGTTCAAATGCATTTAAAGTGGCGTCCTCCTGCTTTTGGCGTCCGATATGCGGACGTCAGATTAACATTTCATTGCAAACCATTGCTTTGGACGGTCAGACATGGTTTTAATCTTTTATTTTTTTTTCATATGGACGTCTGTTTGGAACAAACTTGCATGTACTTGTATTTTGATTAGTTCACGATGTCCTCGTTGCGTAACGTGACGCTAGTGTCGCTGCCAATATACTCGTGTGTATATCCTTCGTACAGTTTGCAGAGCTTTTTACTTCCGCGCGACGTTGCCATTATGGCGCATTCTTTCCAAGTCGTACATGTATGTACCTATGATTTTGCTTTTAATTTTGTTCCGTGTCGCGGCAGTATACTTTCCGTACGTGTTGAGTATTATTGGCCGTCCGACAAACAACAGTCTAGTGCGGTAAACAAGTATGAGCAGAAAGTGAATTCGAGTTGTTATTAAGTAAAGACCCAATATGATGCTTACTGGCGCCACCGTCAGTAAAAAAATCGGCATGCTCATTGTAGGAACCCAATGAACTTACTTTTAAAAATCGGCCAAGAGCATGTCGGGCCATGCTCAGTGTAGGGTTCCGTAGTTGCCCAATAAACATAAGTAATCTAAAAAATCAATAACAAGCAAAAGGGAATAATTCCGCAGCGTTTCATACGTGTTTTACTAAGAAGGAAAGACTTTTTAAGATAACTCAAAAACGGCTTAACTGACCATATCCGCTATAGTTTTCGTTGAAAGTCTTTATTAAGCTTTACTTTCATGATTTTTTCATATTTTTTGGACCCATAGTACAAAAGTTAGAGGGGGAGACACATTTTTTTAGAGTAAATATTTCCTCAAATATTCAGATTATCAAAAAATGTTTGATAAAGACCTTTATTCATTTTGAAAGATCTATCTTACAACACCCCACATTATACGACTGAAGCAAAAAAAAAAATCATCCCCACTTTACGTGTAGGGGAGGCACCCTAAAAAAATTTTTTTTAACATTTGTTGTAAGAGTTTTTTAGTTTTTTTGAGTTATATATAAGCACTAATAATCACAGAGCAAAGCCGCAGACAGACAGACAAACAGACGAACACGGTGACCTTCCTAGGTGACTACGGAACCCTAAAAAATCAATAAGAGCAAAAGGGTAACTTCGCAGCATTTCATACGTCTTTTACTAAGAAGGAAAGACTTTAAAGGATAACTCAAAAACAGCTCAACTGATTATGTCCGCTATAGTTTTCAATTAAAGTTTTTATAGGCTTTGCTTTCATGTTTTTTTTATTTATTTTTTTTGGACCCATAAGTTCTAAAGTTAGAGGGGGACACACATTTTTATTTTTATTTTGGAGTGAATATTTTCGAATATATTCACTTTATCAAAAAGTGTTTGATGAAGACTTCTATTCAGTGGAAGATGTACTTACCCAAAAAAAAACCGCAAATCGATGTTATACAGGTTAGCCGTTTGGCACACGCAAATTTTTGACATCCAGTTCTTAAAAAAAATCCCTTACGAGGGGAGTGCTTAGTCATTATTTTGTTCTGTATGAGAAAAAAATAATGATATTATTTTCAAAATTGTTCTCTTGAGATTGGATAATGAGGACATCACGTAAAATTTTTGAAATATTGTACAAAAAAAATCAGCCATATATCGTATTTGGAGGAATTTTCGAAGCAAGCAGCAAGCAGCTTGATATGCTTCGAAAATAATTTTATTTTTGATTTAATTAAAAAAACCGTATTGTAATGATGTGGTTAGTACATATTTTTAGAATCACCTAAAAAGCCCTTTCATTTAATACCACACAAGACAGGTTTCTTAAAAGAAAATTTTCTCATACGAAAAAAGTAATGACTCAGAACTCCCTTCCCGAGGAATTTTTTTAAGAACTGCGGGTAAAAATTTTGTTATGACCTCTAGTATTTATGCCTCTGCCAAATGGAAAAACTGTACTCATCGATTTGCAGTTTTTTTTCGGAATTGGGCCCGTACTCAGTCCACTATTTTGAAAGAACTATCCAACAACTTCACACACCACAGAGTTGAAGCAAAAAAAAATCATCCTCACTTTACATGTAGGGGAGGTAAGGTACCCTTAATTTTTTTTGGATTTTACATTACGACTTTGTCTGTTTTATTGATTTATATATCCATGCCAAATTGCAGCTTTCTAGCACTAACCATCACAGAGCAAAGCCTCGGACTGACAGACAGACAGACGGACGTTCCTAGTTGACTACGGAACCCTAAAATGTAGCTGTAAGTTTTTAGGGATATGAATAGTCAATAAAACCCTAAAAAACGGGTTTTACACCTTGTTATTAAGTTAAGATCCTATATGATGCTAAGTGCTAAGTGGCACCAACGCTAGTAAAACGATGTAGCTCCTTAATTACATAATTTATCAAAAATATGGCAAATGGCATTGAAGTATATTACAGTGGCTTATTTAAATACTATCAACTTTGTAAAATACAGTTCATGGTTTTAGATATAAAAACGCGTACTTACAGTAGTTGTCACGTAAAATACAATATGACCTATGTTAAAAATAAAAACATAATATTTTTCCTTATTTATTATTTTGACCGACTTCAATAGAAGGAAGCAGGTACTCAGTTCGTCTGCATGTTTGCTTGTTCTTTTTTTATCTATGTATGTTCCCCGATAACTCTTGACCACGTTGGCCGATATTGATAATTATTTTTTAGTTTCAAAGCAGGTACCCCGACATTGGTCCCATATAAATTTGGTGAAGGTCTGATGATGAGATCTAGCACGGATCGAGGGAACTCCTCGAATTTGATAGGCATGCATATGCCGATTTCGGTGTTTTCTGTAGGTAACCAAGCGTTGGCTCACGGAAACCACAAATTGCGTCATAGCGGAGTGCAAATTTGGAGTTGGTTTTTGTGGTATAAATTATAATTATTCATTTACGAATATAACTAAATGGACGAATCCGGCCCAGATTATTCGGATCCATTAATTTAAAATGAGAAGTATAACTTAATCAACTTTTTTTGTCCATTTGGTATAGTTTTTATACAACTACTAGTACAGCCTCTCCTGTCCTTGACCATGAACGGTCCCGAGTGAGTCGGTAACCAACCTCCGTCGATACGAGGGGTGCGGGGGGGTGTAACCCTTGCTGAAGGAAACTGACACATATAGTTGTCCTTGGCTTGGCCTTAAAACTTCAGGTTAACGTTGCCATGTTCTTGCAGTATCATTGAATTAATATTAAATTTCTAACACAGTTGCTCATATCCCATCAACTAGAAAAGCACTGTCGATCGTCAAAATTCTTTGTAGATTTTCTTTAATCATAGCGAAGAACAGTCAAGTCACCTTTCAAGTACGTAACAATAAAAAAACTAACTAAAAATATTAACCCATATTTTACATTTATATAGTTTTTGTAAAATTGAAAATCAATGTATAAATGCCACAGACATTTATACAATGGTGTGCAAAATAATAGCAGTTGTTTTATACTAAATAGAGTTACTCGAGTCAACTATTTGTAAAACAGGATATAAACAGCCATGATTTGCCATAGGCGGTACATTTACCAGAGCCACAGAATAGTATAATAGCATTACATACCATCATGAGCCTCAACCAAAGAAAATAACCAAGTAGTAGGCCGAAAATCAACAAAAAGTCCCAATGATGGACCGTCAGTACGCACACTAGGCAAGGACGAGCATCTAATGGAAAAGTTCCATGTTTTATGGATGTGATCAGTGAAGATGTGAGGCATTGATTTAATAATGGACAATGTACTGAATTGAAATATTTGTACACAATTATTTGTATTAATTGATTTTTAAATTTTATGAATATTACTGCTAGGACGTAAATAAGCCGGTTTTCATATTTATATTTATTCCAAAAGCCTACTTATGTAAGTTAATTTGACAGTTAATTTCGAATCAGTGTTGACAGATACAGAAGATTAGTAAATGAAACGAAAACATAGTTAGCGTCTAAATTATGTTTATCCCTTAATTTTCATTTTATCTTTGACTGCTATTACTACGCACATGTAACTGTACAGTTTAAATCACAAGTTATATTAAGTACTAGCGACCCACCCCGGCTTCGCCCGAGTATTTCATAAAAAATACGAAATTATAATACACACAAATAATTAATCTGTCATCAGCCTTTCGCAGCGCACGCGATGTAAAGAATATTTTAGGTGTTTTTTTACACCTTAGGTTATATTATTGGAGTTTTTGTAAGAATCCCATATTTATTTAAAAATATGATATAGCCTATATAACCCGGAGAGAGTGTAGCTTTCCAACAGTGAAAGAATTTGTCAAATCGGTACAGTAGTTTCGTTTCGGAGCCTATTCAATGCTAACAAACAAAATAACATTCAAGTTTTTCCTCTTTATAATATTAGTATAGAAGTAAAGATGTACTTAGATTATTTTATTCTATCATCAATCGTTTTCGCAGCGCCCGCGATCTAAAGAATATTTTAGGTATTTTTTTACACCTTAAGTTACATTATTGGAGTTTTAGTAAGGATCCCTAGTTTTTATTAATATACAATATACCCTTTGTCACCCGAGGATAGTGTAACTTCCCAACAGTGAAAGAATTTTTCAAATTGGTTCAGTAGTTTCGGAGCCTATTCAATGCAAACAAACAAACAATCAAATCTTTCCTCTTTATAAAATTATAATATATGTAGATAATTTTTTATTCTATCATCAATCGTTGTCGCAGCGCACGTGATGTAAAGATTTTTTTAGGTATTTTTTCTACACTTTGGGTTACATTATTGGAGTTTTAGTAAAGATCTCTAATTTCTTTGAAAATATAATATAGCCTATGTCACCCGGGTGTGACCCGGGGATAGCTTAGCTTCCCAACAGTGCAAGAATTTTTCAAATCGTTTGAGTAGTTTCGGACACAATCAAACAATCAAATCTTTATAATATTAGTATAGATTATTTCATACCTTATACGGAAAGTCGTCTATTACTAACTGATAAACCACTCTGTCCACCTGGTGGAATATTTTTTTTTAACCGTCGACGCAAAGAAAGGGGTGTTATAAGTTTAACGTGTGTGTCTGTGTATCTGTCTGTGATATTGTAGCTTCCAAACGGATGAACCGAATTTAGTTTAGATTTTTGTTGTGTCATAGATAATTTTATCCAGAGTGTTCTTAGCTATGTTTCATGATAACCTGTTCAGCCGTTTTTGAGATATAAAGTCTTAAAATGAAAATATCGGGTGTTTTTCAACTTTTTTAAGTTGTAGTTATTTTATTGAACAACCTGGTTGGCTAGTTGTTTGTTTTTGTCATAACTGACTACCTGGTTGGTTGGAATGACATATTTCATTAAATAGAAATGGTTAAAAACATTCAAAACAACCGTTCAATTTAACTTAATCAAATCATTTGAAAAAAATGTATAGTTTTTTATTACCACGTCTGTGGCAAACAAGCGTACGGCCCGCCTGATGGTAAGCGGTCGCCGCAGCCTATGGATGCCTGCAACTCTGTCAGGGGTTACATGCGCGTTGCCAACCCTTTAAAAATGAATACACTCCTTTCTTGCAGAATCCCATACTGTAGTCTATTCATTTCCCATTTACGCCCAGTGCTAAAACAGCATCACTATATAACTGTCACCGGCTTTAATTCATCAAAACATTAGAGCGGCCTTGTTGAAGGTTAAGGTATGCGATTAATGAACGCGAAGTTTGACAACGTCGCGCCACATGAGATAAGGTATGGAATGCGGAAGGCATATAGGCGTTAGAATCGAGTGTACAGCAAAAATATACACGGACGTCTTATGGTGATAAGTGTGAAAGGGAGCTCAGATGAGTACAAGAATGCGGTTAAATTGAATATTAAAATCTTTTAATATTTCCTATTATGGATCATGACATTACAGTTGCTATATTATTAACAAGTTATGTATGTGAAAATATTACTATATTCATAAGTGCAACAGGTGGACGTCATAATAATGCGAAACGGGAAGACGCCAGAAGTGTACCGGGATTTATATATATATATACATATATATATATACATATATAGATATATGTATATAGATATATATATAACCACAGAATAGTATAATAGTAACTGCATCAAACGGAGCTTTCCCATGCTTTGGAAAACACGTGAAGCTGTTGACTCTGGTAGCTGTCCATGACAGCAGTTATTAAGGCAAGTTAGAGGCCTTTGGGTGGTGTGAGAAGTTCTGACAGTCAAATCGCCCACTCGACAAGCCTAATCCCAATAAGGTTTCCACCTTGGGTTGGAAGGACAGATGGCAGTCACTTCCGTAAAAGCTAGTGCCTACACCAATTCTTGGAATTAGGTAGCCTATCCTTCAGAATGCAATTGTACTGGGATAACACTAGGATGATGATAATATAACATTGAGAAATATTTCAATATATAGGTTGACGGCCTGTTTAGCCTAGTTGGTAGTGACTCTGCCTCTGAAGCTAGAGGTCCCGGGTTGTGCATTTATCACGGATATTTGTTCTTGGGTCTTGGATGTTTTCAATGTATTTAAGTATGTATTTATCTATATAAGTATGTATATCATCGTCTAGTACCCATAGTACAAGTTTTGCTTAGTTTGGGACTAGGTCGATTTGTGTAAGATTGTCTCCCAATATTTATTTATTTATAGGTTTGTAAAAAGGACCCTATGACTATGGACTTAGGTTAAAACTTCAAAAAAGAGATTGTGTATTTAGACGACATATAACAAGCATAATACTTCCTGAAAAAAATACGATAGGAATCAGACACTGAAGTAAATTTACTGTGTCAACATCCAATATACATAACTATCCAGTAAAACAGATGAGATTTTCACACCCTGGACTACATTGCAACATCAATTTGATATTGCTGGTAAATTGGGAATATGTATAGCAGTCATATTATTGCTTTCAAGTATATGCTTCACAGTTTACCAGTAACAATGAGTATGGTTAAAAGTTATTTGACTATTGCCTATATTTCTCAACATGCATATTCATATTTACTATCCACTAGATTTCAATATTGTTACTTTCTCTACATACTTGTAAAGGATTATTCTCAAGTTTGTTGTCAAGGACGTCTTCATCACTATCTGTATCAGCACACTTTTTCTTCCTCTTCGCGCCACCCTTCTTCTCCATTTTAGGCTTGGTTTCAACCTCCATGCCATCTCCGTCAACATTTGAGAACTCTATGCTGTATGCACCTTGCATTCCTTGCATATTGGCCTCTCCATTCTCCACTTGGATAGTGTGACCTTGCCATAGAACCTGAAATATGTAAGGTTAGTGTCAAGGAATGCTACAAACGCCATAACAAAAAATCTTTAATATCGGAGGCCATGATTCACTGCAGGTTGTTCATATTTACACCACAAACGCTTAAACACATGTTCAAAGAACAAGCCTGCTATACAAGCAAATACAAGTAAATGTTAGGTCACCTGTTCTTGGTGACCATTATAGTTATGCTGCTGCATATTCTGGTTGGTCCCCATCTCGAACACGGAGTGCTGGCCCATGACGGGCGTGTGCCACTGCGCGCTCTCTCCATACTCGCCGCCGCCGTTCTGGTCCTGCGGGATGGCCACGATGATGGCCTCCTTGCTGTCCACGCTCCGTCGCTCCACGGACAGGAGCGAGTGCAGGACCTCACTCGCCTCCTTCTCCGCCGGATTCACCACCTCCATCTTCTCGTACGACATCGGTTCGCCCGCTCGACGCTACAATACAACCGATCGTTCACATTAAATCACATGTGCCTACGTATAAGTGTATGTACAACCTCGCGACAAACCCGCCCCGATCGCTGTGGGAATTCACAACCCCGCTACAAATACGAGAAAACCGCGATAACTTTTCAAATTCATGTAAATAAACACAACAAAAATCGCGCAATTATTAACCTTAATCGCGTTTTTTAAGTTTCATTATCGCATAGCGGATCGAACTCCCGTGGAATATTGGGCCATATAGTCATAGCAGAGGAAGAATAAAACTTACCGTTTTCACACTATTTCAACGTCAGAGATGCATAAAAACGTGTAATCGCAGTTACTAATCAAACGTGGATTGTTTTCCTTCAAATTATTTTCATATTGCAGTCATAATTGAAGAGAAATGCACAGATATTTCACTGAATTCACGGAAGCAATATGGCGAACACTTTCAGTGAATAAAATCTGAGGACGCCGCAGAACACGTCTTTAGTACAGTGCGCCACCACTCGGCAGCGCCACAGTCGTTCGTTTCCGTATTGACGCTGTCTGACAATTCAGCGCGCCAACATTTAAATGCTGACTGAATGAAGAGCGTACAACGTGCGTTTAGTAGAAAAAACTTGGATCACTTGGATGAAATTATTTTATTAAATCAAAAATTATATTCTTTGGTCGTAACTAACAAATATCTATTATACAGCTATATAAGATATTTATTAGTAACTTAGTGTAACAAGCCCATAAGAGCACCTTTATTAATGTTTTATAATAAAAAAACGCCAAAACAAAACGCCTTTGCCTGTGAATGTTCTATGTATAATCTATGCCATTAAAAATGATAAAAAATAATACCAGCATATTGGCGCGAAGCGCGAATAGTACGAGTAGAGTATGTACAGTTTCCTTTATTTCGTATAATTAATACGAAAAGATACTTTTATTTTGTAATCGTAGGAAGTAAATTAAGTACTGTGTTGTGGTTTATCCCTGAAGCTAATCGTGGTAAAAAGCTCATCCAATCATTTGAATAAAGTATTGATGAATGTGTTACAGAAATATCCCCCATCAAGCTCTGCTATAACCAGTTGTCAGTCAGGGAAACACGATCTGGCACGGCATGGTGAACACGGGTAAGGGCAATAGTGTATTGACCTGTAGATTAACTTGGAAGATGCCGACCACCAATTTAGCATGGGGGCAAATTTTCTTTTTTTTTTGTCGCGTGTGACCTTGCTAAGCTTAAGCAAGGGAGGTGAAAAGGCAAATACGAGTAGCTCTAGGTTCCTATTTACCTACGAGGGCTCTTTGATAGATACGATAAGCAAGTACCTGAAGTAAAGAAACGACGAATATAGTAACAAATCTATATAAAACAGATTTTATAATGTTACATAATCTCATTTTAGCTAATATAACAAGGCTAGTTTGTAAAACCCATAAAAAGTACTCAAATACCTACTAACTTTATTAATTTAGTTAAGGCTTGCACTTATTGTCCACTTAGCAATATTTTTTTAACTTTGGGCATAATTATTGTCCATAAGGTTGACGCGAGCGGTTAAGGTGGATTAAGGCTATCACAGCTGTTACTAAAAAAATAAGACATCTACAACTTTTTCCGCACGGACTAATGATATACTTAGTCTGATTTAACTAAATATTTTGTTTCAATATTGTAGGTGATTTTGCCATGATTAAGAGGTTCAAGAGAAGAGAAACATGTAACTCATCTAATAATATTTGAAATCTGTTATTCTTCCATATACGCCAAAATATATCAAAATATCGTTTTGATAATATCATAGTATCAACACGAACAAATAACATAATTTCATTTCAACCTTCAAGGGCATTTACTCTTTGGTGTATAGGGATATGATTTTTGTATTTCTGTTTAGGTATAGGTTTTTCGCGAGGTCTACAGCCCACAGAGCCACTAGTATGGTCAACAGCAAAAGTAGATGATCATTTTAGTACCTTGTCACTTTCACTACTTTGAGGCATCCCAACTGTCGCAAATTGTGACGTTAGTGCGACAAAGTACTAAAATGATCATCAACATTTGCTGTTGACTGTACCACTAGCTTTGCCATTTTTTTCTGCGAGTAATCACTAATCACTGATACCATCACTTTAGGTACTTGCTTACGCGTGTTTAGTTATTCATTGATCAGTCGACATCGGGGCAGAATGTAAATACTGATGAATTATAGTGACTAATAAATGTTTTTAACTAAACTATTTCTAAGATTTAGCTTGGTATCACGCAAACACGCTGCTGATTAAATTACTCTTCATTTGTTTATTTATGTACAACGAAAATGTATACAAGAATATTTAACCAAAATACTGTAAATAAAATTAAAGCTAACTTAAATCTAAAACGGGCCTTTGAGGCATTGTACCTAGAATGCTGGCGGCATTTCATTTTGTTTATTTATATGTATTAAAATGCGGCAAGCAAAATAAAATACATAATAATTTCCATAAAAAATCATCAAACTAAAATAACTTTTTTAATATGTTTAATAATGATCTAATGAAGCTAACTCTCGCAATAGAAAAAAATATGCCATGTCATATTTTTCATTTTTTTTTCTTTACCAGTTCTATAAACGTTACTTTTCGTTACTCTCTGATAGAGGTGCCTTTACAGCAAATATCATGTGAATGCTTTACAGTAAAAAATATTGGTTGTATGAAATATTACCCAAGTGAAACTATTCTGTCCACCAAAATCCAAGTGGCTTTCAGATTTAGTTGCCGCTGTCCTATCAAATTCTTTGCAGTTCGTGGCGGTATGAATGACATGATATTTCCACCAATACTACGACAATGATAAAAAGTTTTACTTAAAAACAATTTCACGTAAAATTATATAGTACCCATAAATAGTCATATATTATTAATTTAAATTAGCGGTAAATAGTCAATAATTGACCTGGCATACTTAAATTCAACTGGTAATACTTACAGCTAAAAGCTAAAATTAATTAAGCTAATTTAGCCACATACTGATCATATCGGGTACTTATCAAACAGCCTTCGTTTGTATTAAATTATTTACTTACATGGGTTTTCGTGCACAATTTTTTTAAGGGTACGAGTAAGATCCAACTGAACGGTCTTGTGGTTAGCTATATTAATTACATAATATTCTCTCTCTTGGTTAGTTGCTGTCACGACGAGTAGCATATTACAAATAAACCAATCAGATTCCCAACCAGATCCTCCCCCAAGCAAAATTCTCAGACCGACAAATCTCGTGCGTAATATGTCAAGAAAAACTCGATGTTGGCAAATCCACCTTGCTAGAAGAAGCAAGGAGTAGAAGCCATATATATATAAAAAAACCAACTCGGATAAAATGATTTTAGACACTTGATCTCGAAATCCTGATGATCCTTCAATACATATATAGCATGTTTGTAATAAAATTCTCTGAAAGCGCAATTGAATTTAGCCATATAGCGCGTCGCAACTCAAACAATTATTGGAATTGGAACAAACCAACATTTGTTCCGTTATGGGAGTAGGTACCTATAACTCTTCAGCACCTCATTTCCAGCCATAAAGATTAATCCGGTGCCGCATATTGACAATCACGAACTACGTAGTTAATGTCAAAACAGAGCTAATAGCAAGATTTAGATTAGACTTGATGAAAATAAAATCTTAGTAGAAGGTAATAAATTATAGGCATGCACATTGTACTAGCAGGTAACTAAAAAAATAAAAAACCGCATTCATAAAAACTGAGAAGCAAAATATAAACAGATCTTCAATCTCCAATCCAATCATGAGATAAAATGTTTACCTACGATTTCATTCATCACCGACTTCAAAAGGTGATAAAACCTTAAGAAATTGAATATTTATTTATACTTATTATTAAAAAGATATTTCGTCTTTATTTAATCAATTAAGGATTGGAGTATGTTTAATACATTTTGTGTAATTAAATAGTGGGTATAAATTTCATCTTATGATTGGATTGGAGAC
Source organism: Notocelia uddmanniana (assembly GCA_905163555.1). Taxonomy (NCBI): domain Eukaryota; kingdom Metazoa; phylum Arthropoda; class Insecta; order Lepidoptera; family Tortricidae; genus Notocelia; species Notocelia uddmanniana. The sequence goes on along the minus strand of LR991057.1, from coordinate 25,540,562 downwards.
TCCAGTTTATTTTTTGGTTTTTAGTTTTTTGAAGGCGGTTTTTTTAAGTAAGTATATAAAAATAATTCATTGCACACTTTTTTGTTAATCATTGCCAGAGTGCTTCTCGTGATAAATCCAATAAGCCTAAACACGCCTAAACTACTAAGTTTTATTATGGAGTTCCGTTGCCTGATCTTCCGGTTTCAATCATCAGAGCAGGTAGATGGTAACTTACACGAGGACCGTTAAAATTTTCATCATCATAGCTCACAGACTCTTCTTGAGAGAATGGATGAAGATCGGAGCGTGAAAAGAGCATAGTACCTACTTGGGCCGCCCAACAGGAAGACGTCCTGTCAGACGGCCCAGGTATCGCTGGTGCGACATGGTGGGGGCGGATCTGCGCGAACTTCGCGTCACCAATTGGCAAGAGGTCGCACAGGCAGGACCGTGAAAAGTGGCGCTGTCTTGTGTCGGAGGCTAAGTCTCATTTTGGGTCGCTGAGCCAACGGAGCATACGAGTTTAATTATCTCGATCGAAATATCTTAGCCACCCATGGGGCAATTGGAGTTTTGGATGACTATCTGTGGTCTTCTTCATCAGTTCCAGTTCACCAAATGCTACTTTTTGAATGCAAATACTTAGTTTCTTGCCAAAAATAATAAAATCGCTATATGTTTTCCTTAAATTTTTGAGGAGATCCCTCGATTACTCATGGATCCCATCAGCAGAACCGGACGTGGTAAAAACGGGATCAATATAGAAGCACGTCCTTCAGATCGGTTCATTAATGACGGAGTTATCGCGTAACAAACACAAAAAAACATATAGTATAAGTATAGATGAATTGAGAATCTCCTCCTGGTTTTGAATTCGGTTAATGATGATGAGATCAACGAATACGTTTTATATTATGAATGACAACGTATTCAAGAAAATTGCTTTATAACCTAAAATTCATTGGATTAACCATTATCTATAAATCAGATTTACGAGGTACTTACTTTATATCAGCCGAAGATCCACTGCAGCATATATCAAGGCTATAGGCCTCCCCCAAAGAGTGCCACAATGACCGGTTCTGCGCCACCCGCATCCAACGGACTCTCGTGACCTTTACCAGGTTATCAGTTCACCTTGTAGGGGATCTGCCCACGCTGCGCCTTCCGGTGCGAGGTCGCCACTCAAGAATTTTCCGCCCCAACGGTCATCGTTTCTACGTGCTATGTGCCCCGCATTGGGGAATGTCTGAAAATTTTAAAAGACCTTAATTATTTTTCTAATGGTAGGAATAACCTTCGCCATAAACAGAAAAAAGTTTCAGAATTTTCGGTTGCGCCATATTTTTTTTTTTAATATAAACATTTTATATCACCTCGCGTCTGCCCCGTATCAGACTACTACGACATTTCTAAGTCCGTCGAATATTAAAAAAAAAACGCCTGCATGGATCTGTGGTACGCAATGACATTGACGGTTCAAGTCATACGACCAACCTATGATGAAGTGTCAATGTCATTGCGTACCACAGATCCAAGCAGGTGTTTTTTTTTTAAATATTCGACGGACTTAGAAATGTCTTAGTAGTCCGATACGGGGCAGACGCGAGGTGATATAAAATGTTTGTATTTTTATAAAATATATGGCGCAACCGAAAAATCTGAAACTTTTTTCTGATAATGGCGACGGTTATTCCTCCCATTAGAAAAATAATCAAGGACTTTTAAAAATTTCAGTCATTCCCCATTCGGAGGGCTATATCGGTTACTTTGCTTGGTTCTTCTGCTGCGGATGGCGGATGCGGATACTTTATTAGCCAGGTGATATTGTTGAACACGTGATAATGATAAAAAAGAGGTTACAGTGTTAAGTTACAATAAAAACCGAAATAACAGATCACATATATAAATATGACCTAAACCTAACTTACCCTGCAATAAAATGGCAAGGGATCCATGGATATATTATAGAAATTCCGAGAATTCGGGTTAAAAAAAATATATATCGACTTCGAAAATAAAACATTGTTACTTCACAACACTGATACCCTGTAAAGGCTCGATTTCTTAACATGTTGGAGTGGAGTTGTGTAAGTGGTAAGGCTAAGGCTACTTGTAAAACCCTTCGACCGCAGTTCGCCTTTTAAGGTTTCTCGGTTACAGTCCGGTGACCATTGAGCCTGTTACGAGACAATCGAGACATTATAATAGAACTAAGCTTAAGTACCTAGCTAAACATAGGTCGCATCTTACCACCTTTTGATCTTACCCTATAAAAAGTCGAACCGAATGAACTGAAGGACGCAACACTATTTTGGCACACTTAGACGAGGTCACACGTCACGAAATGCAATGATTGATAAATAACGAAATAAATAATGAAATAAATAAACTTTATTCTGCATTAGGCCGCAATGGCACTTTTACAAGTCAAAATCTACTGATGAATCTCTGTGATTTTCAACATTTCTCAACCTGTGTACTTAAGTTAAAAATTCAAATGCAACCAATCAACCAACGCGTACAGACACGGAGTAATAAAAGTTATCTATTAACAGAAGGAGACTTTAGCTAAATTTCTGGTTTTGACCTGTACCAATACCAACACTGTCTTTTGGTATTCTCTGACAACTGCTGTGCTACCGCGAACTTCGAAAATCGAACTTCGTGTCGTGCCGTCCCTTTCACTTTCGTGTTATACTCTATATGACGGAAAGGGACAGTACGATACGAAGTTTGATTTTCGAAGTTCGCGGTAGCACCCCTGTGGAGTTCTAAATATATCTTTAAGCTTCAATTTCATCTATGTTTCATTTGACAGCGGTTGATCACGACCAGCTTCAAATAGTAACTGCTGGACTGGACATTCAGAAGCAGGAATCAAATAAATTATCAGTGTATGAGTGTATAAATCAATGATTGCGAGTCTGGTTTTAAAGGGCGCATTATTGACCGTAAGAACTTTGAAATAAAATTACTTACACACGAACACGAACTCCGTGATTTGTGCAATTAGCATTTTAAAAGTTTATTATGTAAATCTTCCTTTTCTGCTGCAGATGCCAGCTCCTCGAGTTATTGCCTGTAGTCCGATCCGAGGTGGATCCGAGTCCTTGAACGCGCCATAATCATCACGAAATAACCCAGGTAAAATTGACCAGAACATTGAAATATCTATATTATTATACATACAATACAATACAATACAAAAACTCTTTATTGCGCACCTCAATAAATTACATTGCTTATTATAACAGCGTATAAAACTTATAACTAGAGGTAAACAACAGGCGGTCTTATTGCTAAAGAGCAATCTCTTCCAGACAACCTAGCGGAAAAATAGCAACAAACGTATTATAAGTGAGTGGATCACGTAAATATTAAAGCACACATACATAAATCATACTAATTAACATAAATAAATACATTCCTACATATATATATATATATATATAAATATACATAGTAACTACAATATCAGCCATAAAGTCGAAAAAAAGCAGATAGTAGGATGAAAGAATCATGGAAGGGACAGATAGTGTTCTTTTAGCTGTGATTTAAATGCAGCAATAGATTTAGCACGCCTCAATTCCACGGGGAGAGAGTTCCAAAGTAAAGTAGCTTGAAAAGTGAAAGAACAATTATAAAATTTTGAAGAGAGGACGGGACAGTGAGAAGCAAATTTTGGGAAGACATAATAAGTCATCTTATTTACAATACCTGGGCAGGTATTTAGAGTAGTCATTATAGCTGATTTCAGGTAAGGCAGAGTTTTATTTTTTTATGATATGTCCTACAAAGTACAAACCGAGCAAGCGAAGCGAGCGAAGCGTCTCCGTTTCAGCTTTCGACAAAAATTCTTTCGTATGTCTGTCTGTCTGTCCGGCTGTTCTCCTCTACAGGTCGCATTTCTCAACCGATTCCATTGAAATTTTGTGAGTAGTTCGATAATTCTATAGAATTTTTTTGTTGAGTCAGGTTTTGGAAAATTAGAAATTTTAAAAAGAAAAAATAATTTTGCGAGGTCTACAGCTCACAGAGGGACTAGTTTTATTTATGGTTGTACGTCGTAATATGCACCATACCACCAGTAGGTGTTTATTCCATACGGGAATCGATTCTGATCTTTACAGAGAATACCCTGTAAGTAAGGCAGGTGATATGAGAGTAAAATAAAATAAAAACCGGAGGGTCTGCGCCGATGCGGAACAAATAATAATACCGACCAGCACCAACGTACGAGCACTTATTTTTACCTCGGCATGTTGAATGAGCTTATGTTTTAAAATTATAACATTTATAACACGGGCAATAACGAGTTTTTACTTATCCATCTGGTTTTTAGGACGCTTCTAGGCATATCAAAAAGTGTAACTAGTGAGTATATAGTGTAGTGACCCTGGCTACGATATTATGATATTAGTACTTTAGGTGGCGTGTGTAGGGGTTAGGGTGCCTCTCCCGGTCGTAAAATGTGGTGTGTACGTGTACCCTACTAGTCTAGTTTAAAAATAGTCCCATTAAATCAATTAGGTGGATTATTTTCTCCACTAGTGCCATCTTGCACGTTTATTACGTGCTTCATTTAGGTACGTACTTACGAGCATGCATAACTGAGGTTTATAGCAGCGCTCTGATTGAAATGAAAAGTAGTAGGAGGATTTAAATGAATATAATGAATTGTCCAACCGAGAACAGAGTTTAGACTTTAGCTGTTGTTGTTTAGGTAACCTTTTGTTAATTTATTATCCTATCAAAAACATAAATGTGAAAATGGGAGCCAAGTTCAATATTAAGAATATGCGATGCTTGGTTGTCGTCTTCACCGTCTAAAGAATTGAGATCTAAATGCGTGCCAAGTTCCGTAGATTCTCTGAAATGGTGCCAAGTCCGGCACTACATTGTGTACAGTAAACCTAATTTACTGCGGCTTAATGCATTTTGAGCCTTAACTTGGCAGTTTTCTATGCAGTATGTTATAATACCATAAAAGCTGTTAGATATTTGAGAAAACTGCCAAGTTAAAGCTCAAAAGGCATTAAGCCGCAGTAAATTTGATAAGGGGTTATGAAAATGAAAAGCGCGACTAACAGAGAGAGGAAATGCGCGAGGGTGGCTCCGGTAGTCCAGTACAGTGTGATCAATCAGGCCCGCAGTCCGTGGCGTTGATTTCTCCCGACGCAGTGAAGAACCACTAATCTCTAAAGTGATCTTTGCGTAGATAAATAAAGTCACGAAAAATTGCGAAGAGGAAGTGGGGGGCTCAAATTTAACAATTCCCGTTTTAATTAACGTAGCAACCCGTTTTAGTAAACAGCAAAGGGCAGCTTCTATGGTCACGTTTTACCGTCCAATTCAGGTAAAAAATTACGAGAATTATCTAATATGATACACAGTCATTATAAACTACCATGACCAATTATAAGTTACCTATGTATGTTATGTCAAACGTCATGTGCTTATATAGGTAAAAACTTTGTGACGTGTTCGAATAGACATTACGAGTACATATAACTAGCTGTTGCCTGCGAGATCGTCCCCGTCTTCGCTCCTATTGGTCGCAGCGTGATGTTATGTAGCCTAAAGCCTTCCTCGATAAATGGACTATCCAACACAAAAATATTTTTTCAATTCGAACCAGTAGTTCCTAAGATTAGCGCGTTCAAACAAAGAAACAAACTCTTCAGCTTTATAATATTAGTATAGATGTGTAACACAAACAAAACAAATGTCTATTCAAACACTTCACAACTACATACAAGAGGTCCTTTTCTTAAAATTTTCACCTATAATATGGTGATCGTCATGGACCATAAATATAAGTACGAGTACCTAGGTCACTCGGGACGTCGGGACGCTACTTAAAATTTAACACTATAGAGAATATTGACAATGACGTTCGGAATTTCCACATAAATGATCTGAAACGAATATTGGGTTATCAAGTTTTCATATCTTTGCGTTTGAGCAGTAATATGACAATTTCCTTCGATAAAACTACAAAATGAACGAATGTAAATAATTTGAACTTAAGTACCAGTTAATTTTTATAAGTTGGCAAAATTGTACATACATTTTTGTGTGGATGGAGATAAATTTACGTTGCAACATTAGCATGTTAGCTAATTGAGATAAAATCTCCGCTGCACTGCACGTAAAATTATAACGTGTTATATGTCGGAGCATATATTTGGTCGGGATTACCGTGTTAGCTGGGCAGGTGTCTAACTAATTCAATGTTTATGTGCTTTATCTATAATTTACAGAAAGTATTTACCCAACCGTCATACCTACCTAGTGACAAAATTCATATATTTATTATTATGCACGCATTTAATTACCTCCGTACCGGTCTCCGGCAGAATACTTACTTAGAAGTCAATCCCGAGTCAGGGCCGACTTTTAAATTTCTGACACTTGCCATTTACGTAAGGGAAAAATGTAGTTATTTCCTAAGTGGGCTAGTTCTTTCAGTCAGGCTCAGCGGAAGTGGATCCAGATCCAGAGGCATTCGGATGCGAAATTGAGGAAACACTTGGACCGCTCAAAACTTTTTAATTACTTACTTCTTATGTAATTAATACCTTTGTGAAAAAGTTATGGCATAAGTAGTTTTTTTTTTAATTATTAAGATAAATTGCCTTTGATATAATGGCGCGAATTGGCCCAAAATGGAATATACAACCATTAGGTACTTATATTTTTTACATCTTCATTGTGCTTGCGAACCCAACCCTCGCATTGCACCGTCGCAAAAACATTTTGATCCATATAATTTTTTAGCACCGTAATCAGTTTTTTTATAGCACTCCCATACAAACCATTTTAGTTTGACATTTAATTTATTTTGAAATTAACGAATAATAGGCCTTTCTTTTGCAGCTTGTTTTTTTTCAACATTGACAATAGTTTATAAGTTATGAAATTTATTATAATTATATTAAAAAAGGTAATTAAAAAAAAACATTTATTTTATTTTAAATGTTGTTAACTTCGGAACGGTGTCAATATGATACAATAAATGACTTTGTCTTCCCTAATTTATACGAAAACGATACCAAACACTTAGATATCCCCCCCCCCCCCAACCCCTCTAAAAATCTTGGTGGCTCCACTTCTTAAATCTGCCAAAGGAAATTTTTCACGAAACGCCGTATTTCATATCGTACAACTGCCACTATTTCTAACTTCCGTTGAATAAGAATCCAAAGCGTAGTTCTTTTATCGGATTTGTGAGGACGATGCCCTAATTCGAAGCGATACAGGCCCTCTTTGTGCTTTACCAAACCAATAAATTAATTATAATTTTTAAGAAAAAAACCGACTTCAATGGGGAGACCGGTGAAAGATCATTATACTTAGATGATGCACTCTTACATTCCATACAATGAAATAAAAATAGCTATAAGTATGTTTATAATAGTAGAAGACTAAGTACCCTCAATTCCTCATGGATTCCTCCATCAGAACTCAAGCTTGACAAAAATGTGTCTTGAAAACCTAGCTTGCTTGACAAACATAACGAAGAGAACAAATCGCCAAACGTGAACTATGCATCGTTGGAGAGTTCTGTTCTGATCATCATCAGCAGTTCCACTTCATCAAATGTCACTTATTTAAATGTAAATGCTTGATTAATTCATGAAAATACTAAAATCACTATATGTGTACCTATCTTTCACATTTGAAGAGTTCCCTCGATTCCTCATGGATCCCATCATCAGAACTCGAGCATGACAAAAAATAATCGTGAAAATAGAACTTGCTTAAAAAACACAGCTAGGAGAACACATCGCCAAACGTGAACTTTTCGTCGTTGAAGAGTTCTGTTCTGATCATCATCAGCAGTTCCACTTCATCAAATGTCACTTTTTTGTATGAAAATTCTCGATTTGTTGATAAAAACACAAAAATCACTATATGTTTGCCTTTAAGAATTGAGGAGTTCCCTCGATTCCTCATGGATTCCATCATCAGAACTGCGCTTTGACAAAAACGGGACCAACTTGGATATATATACTTACAATCAAAAAATAATTTACAAAATCGATTCAGAAATGACGGAGTTCTGGAGTAACAAACATTAAAAAAAAACAAAAACAAAAAAAAACATACAACCGAATTGATAACCTCCTCTTTTGAAATCTTGAAGTCGGTTAAAAAGTACTTTTTATTAGGATATCAATGCTTCCAATTAACAATAAATTAATTTATAGATCCAAAATAGCAATATTACTAAGCACTAAGCAGGTACAGGAGGGGTGACATTATTAATTAATTTATTATTTAATAATAAATATATCCTGCCTACTTTAATACTTACACATCACGTTAATTAGGTTAATACGTCATTAATCTATTGTACAGAAAAAGAATTATCAAACCTATAAAAAATAAAAATATTGGGGGAAAAGGTATAATACCAAATAGAAAAACAATTTTATAATCTATGGATGGCTGACTGTTCACATTGCCTAAAATTAAATTTAAAAAAATAAACAATTGAATTCCCCTAAGGCGTGTTCACAGCTGTCAGAATATTATGAAATTTTCAAAACAATCGTTTTTTCTTCTGCATTCGATGCATTTTTTGTTTTTTAAATTAAGTGTGATGTTTTATGACTCATTCAAGTGTCGAATTATATTAACGTTATCTCGATTAACAACGTGATTTGAGCTTTACTTAAGTGAGTACCTGTACTATATTTTTTACTGATAGCAGAGTTTTTTGTTTATACTTTGTATTGCTTTTTGGCTACGCTACACTAAAATTCATATAAAATCGACTCACCAGCTGCAGAATCTAGTGTGAAGCAGCTACTGCGAGACTTCACCACCCCGCCAGGAGAGGAACCATCAGGCCATTCTATTCGTTCTTCCATAGCCTTCGAGGCACTCCTCTTAAATTGCTCCAAGAAACTGTCTATTTGCGTCTCAATACTTGTCGGAGAATTAGCCATCGTTTCCACCGAAACACCAAAAACAAACACAATCCTTCCGTTTACGGCATTTTACGTACTTTAAGCAATCCTTTATTTTTTACCACCATAAATTAATAATAAGGACGCGTCAATATATTTCGCATTGCATAATTTTATCGTCATTTTTAAACCGAATTCGTTCATCGACCCAAGTTTACGAACGATGACATCAAAAAGACCGCGGACCATGAAAGAAACTAGCGCATTGGGTATGGGGTAGCGAAGTGATTTTACTACGGATACCGTTATGATATAGCTATAATATTGTACGATGTCGAAAATAAAGCGACTCCCACCGACATCTATCGATCCCGCCGAACAGCTGATGATCGCCAGTGCTGCCAGAAGTAATATCCGAGCGTCGATTTTATATAGCCAAACTTTTGACTTAAATAATAAATACATTTTAACATGAAATATTCATGTCATTGTGTGTCATTGTTTAGCCGGCATGCATGCTTCACTGGCTTTAGATTGCTGATTTTGTTTATTTTACGGTTTATTCGCTTTATTTTTTGTCTGTTAACATTGCTAGAGAGTTGCTTAGTGTGCGTAGATAATGACGTTTGAGGTATGCATGTATGCATGTGTGTGGGACCGGCGCGGCGAGGGGCGCGATCGCGCACGCTCCGTACATGCATTTGCGAGTGTTGCGTGGAGTGCGCGTGTAGTTTGTGACATTAGAGGTGACTGGAACTGTCACACGCGAAACTACACCCATCTAAAAAATGTCAAGTAAGTCCTTTTTGCCGTAGTTTATTTTTTAGAAGCATATTTACTTGGAACTGATTTATTACAATTTTTTTCTGTATGGGCAAAGTATTCACTGAAAGCCTGAAAAATGTCGCTGAGTAGAGGTTATCGACTCTTATTATCTCTGTTCTCTAAATATGGGGTACGAACCTCAAAATAATCTGTAGTTATCTTTACCGAAAAATTAATTAAATTACTTTTACTTACCTGATGGACCCACTTAACCTGAACCTATTTACTTCGGTACTAAGTTTAAGTTATATGTTACATATATTAAATTCATGTGGACTACTTATACGTATTATATAATAACTTCAACGGGAATCTACGTAAACAACTCGTTCAAGAATTTTAATATATGTAAATCATTCATTTCATTACCTATTACGTCTCTCAATTAACAACATTGTTTTTAAAATAGGAATCCATTCCACTATGATCAATTTTATTGCTGCTTGTAATAGAGATTAAAATCAGTTAATTATTTAGAAATTATTATTTTAACGCAAGTTTGTCTATCAATTAACCGTTTTTTCGTCTACCCACTAAGTTTATGTTTTTCTAATTTATCTACCAGTTTGAACTTGAAGCGATGTTTGTTTAACAAATTATGTTGCGAAGTCTACATTATATTAGGTACTAGTACTTTTTAATCATTATTGTTTATTAACTTATTACAGTCGAGCGCCATACAAAATGCATGTCGGTCGAGTTATGATGTACGTGAAAGATAAACTATAATTTTAATTTAATTCTCTCGAGATATCGCCATGCCGCTCACAGTGCGAGTAAATAAACACACGCTATCTGTGCTACACCATTCATAATCAACAACACTATCATCTTATCACACCGTATTTAGCAAATGGTCTTGACCATGACTCCACAGGCTTATACGCTGCACAGTGCACTGATAGCATTTGGTAAGTAGGTCTTCAGCGGCATTCGACGGCGATTTGAGAAGCCGCCGTTAACGTTAGCTTTATCAGCAGGGTCGCTTCTGCATGTAAATTTTGTTAAAAATATACATTAAGTAGTAATGTTTGGGGTAGTGCCTGGAACCCCTTGATCGATATGGGAATCAATGACTATACTAACTACTAGCTGGGTCCCTGGTCTCCTAAAATACCACAATAGGATAATGATAACCTAGGACAGGTGTCGGTAAACCGCGGCTCTTTGAAGTTGCGAGATGTCTTTAAAAATATAATGAATAACCTAAAACGGGTAATTTTTGCTCTCCGCGGTTCCCTAAAGACGATATTTTGACTGAAATTGGCTCTTTGGTTAAAAAAATTGGTACCCCTGACGTAGGATAAGGATACATGTAAACTCAGAATCTGTGAGCATGTAACAGAGACCAATGCAATTGTTATAGGGTAAAAAAATACATATTTTTTTGACAAGCAGTTTGGTCCCGTTGCCTCTTTATGGTTGGTTGGTACACTGGTTTCGTATGTTGATCTGTTGTAGCTACGAGTATAGGGTTAGCATAGCGAACTTTTGCATGCTGGATGTTTTATGTGCGTCATAGAAGTCTTAGTAACTTAAAGCAGTTTTCGCGGGAGGTTTGCGGTTCGGCTGATATTCAATCCCGGCCGCAGTCTCGTTCGACCTGATTGCGGCTGATCTGGCGCCGACAATATGTACAGTCAAGTGCGAATTATATTAAGTATAGTCGATCGATAGCTTGTTTTTTTCTAAAATCAGAAATGAATTAAAGATGTTTATAAGTACTTCCGTTTGGCTGATCTACATTCCTTCTTGTAGTTTTTGGGAGTAATGTTTCATTTTATTCACGTCAAGGGTTGTAATCGTATCAAACATCTAGGCCTAGTCAATGCGGATCAGAATCTGAATTCACGATTATATGTGTTGTAGTCGAACAAATCAGCTACTGCTCCGTGGAAAAAAGTAGTGTATTCAGAGCCTGTGTCCACTTCATTCAAAAATACTGGGCATGTGCGATTCTGACTCGCCCGCCATTCGTTCTGTACAAATTTGTAAGGTTTACGTACTTTAAATAAAGACTATATTTTTCATGATTTAATTACAAATGTATAGTTTTCAGAGTTTTCCCTGAAAGTACTTGTGGTATAAGACGATATGACTTGCCAAATTTCATAGTTCTTCTAGGTCAATGGAAAGTACCCTATAAATTTCGATTCCCTTGAGAGTTTCGAAATATAGGTACGTTTTTTGCGGCATAAATGGCCGTATTTTTTTTACGTTAACTTAGATTTTTCACCGCTTCAAGGGACTGTGTCGTTTAATTTCAACTCGATCGATACCTCCAAGCGTTCCTGAGATAAATGGTCTTGACAGACGGACAACAAAGTGACCATAATAAGGGTTTAGTTTTTTTCCTTTTGCGGTACGGAACGTCGGAACCCTAAAAAGAGATTAGTCGTGTAATTGGGGGAAATCTAAAATGTGACTGTACATGCCGATGCGTCGATATTATTATTGTCCTCATGTGAATATACAGGGTGTGGCCTGTAATAGGAGGAATAAATTTAAAGGACGCTTCCTTAGAGCATCTGCAGTAACCTCTTATGTCCAAAAAATAATTTATCTTTTTCAATTGGGAGAAAATTTTATCTAAAGTTATGACCTCCAAGTAATGGATCTTGGCACCCAGAGATTATAGCGCGGCAGTCAATGCTGATTTTGAGGTTATTTTAAGTCATGACTCATAATCGCTGCCGCATTTTTGGTTTAAAAGAATATTTTTGGGTTTTTTTTTATTTTTTTTATAATTTTTTAGTGTTTTTTTGAATTTTTTTTTATTAATAACACTCCACTTTTTTTTTTCAATTAAAATCATTTCGAAATAATTGCTGGAGTGCTCAATAGTGTACCGTTTAATTTTTTGCTCCTATTACAGGCCACACCCTGTATACTGCCATTCAATACCTGGGCGCGGCGGCTAGGAGTAATCACAAATTGTTCAAGGCATTGTCCTACCTTCATAAAATATTAACTGCCTCTCTCGAACGCTGAGCATTCTCAGGTTACTCGTGCTTGCCTACTGCATTCTCATGCTTTACCCTACTTTCTCTTAAACCTACACAACGATCACTGGCTCTGTCACTTCAGTTCTTGCTGAATAATGGTCATGAATATTGTAGATTAGGTTAGTAACAGAACCAGTACAGTCGCATGGCCTGTGGAGTTATGGATGTCTAACAATATCATAGCCGTTTAATTTACGAACTTCAATTGCATCCACCACCACCACCATATCAGCCGAAAGGACGTCCACTGCTGGACATAGGCCTCCCCCAATTTCATAGGGGGTAAATGCCATAATCGCCACGCTTGGCATGCGGGTTGGCGATCGCAGTGTCTCCACCGAACTCCAGGGATGCTGCTGCCCATCCCCCGATGGTCTTCCTGGTGGTGTTCAAATGCATATTTGTAATATATCCGACGTAGTGATAGGTTGTGGAATAAAATATATCGGTTTTCTATTGCATTCCTTCATTCCGTTTAGCGGTCGACTGCCCACGTGGTTCCATCCCGCCAGACCGGCCGCACCTAAATAGAAACCGCAGGGACATTGCTCCCGACCCACGCCTGATCCTGCCTTTACTCTCGAGTGCCTTATTGGGGTTCCTTTTGCCTTGCTTCGAGAAATAGAACCGCGCGACGTCTAAATGTGTCGCTTCTTTACAGGAACTATTTAGCACTGCAGTCATGCCCCGATTTAGTTGCGGAGTCGATTTATATTTTCATCGCCGAATTTGATTAACGACTGAAACCTTGGAAGGATAGAAAAATGCTAGTGCGTCGTTAACGTTTCAAAAACAAACATCTTGTGGGTGCAGATTCCAGGTCATTAAAATTTGGCCTCGGCTGGCGGCATTTCCTATGCCAAAATTAGTTGCTGTTACAAATAAAATTCTCAGTATTTGATGCTCCCGAGTTGACGTAGTTTTACAGTGGATGCTGCATCATCATCATAAATCCTACTTACGAATAGAAAGATGGATCTATGATGCCAATATCTGCCGATAAATTGTGTCGAAGTACTCATTTGAAACGAGTCGTTGACACTTTGCGCTACAGTTGCATACGGTGGTCGTCTAAGCACGAAGCGTAGGCTGAGTCTAGAGGAGACTGATGTATTTATCCGTTTAATTGTGGAATGCAAAGACGTCGTCAGCCGGCGCTGAGCATCTGACGCTATCCAGTGGTTTTATTTTCAATTTTATTTGTGTCGCGCTATTTCGGACCAACGTGCGGCACTTGTCTATTACATGCGGGTGTATGGCCCACGTTCAAAGTGTATATTCATGTATAACATATTTTTCTGAATTCCATTTCACGTAAGCTAGACATAACATAACATATATGTGTATTCTTAAATGATAATCAGATTTCAGCTGTTTTCATGAATAATGCAAAATAGGACGTAGTTATGGGAAAAGGATCCAATCCACAAGAGATCACCAATGAAATGTATGACTTTTGTTTTAAGCAGAAGGTTCAAATTTCAAATGTTACATCGCGTGGGTTGGATCCTTTTCCCATAACTACGTCCTTTATAAAAATAAGATTAAAGTCTTTGTAGAAAAATAATACTTATACATGGATATAACTATAGCTATATACGATACAAGGGTTGTAAAAAAAGAAAGGCCGATATCGCAGATGTTTGAGGCCCGAGCCGCAGGCGAGGGTCATAAATATGCGAGAGAGGGCTTTCTGTTTTACGACCCGTGTTTTGTACACAATTTTACGTCACCGATTGTGTGACCGCGCTTTTTGACAAGGTGTGGTGTAAAAACATTTTAATAGCCTGTTTTATTTACATAACAACAAAAACATGCAGTTTGATGTAGTTATGGATTTTTTTATGTAGCGTGGTGAATTATTTGATAGTCGTTAGCTATTAACCAAAATTGTAGGTAATGAGCGTCGCCCTCAATTACGAGGTAATGCCCGGCCAAGTAATAAATTAGGCCTCAACTATTGTATCAATTTCAACGAGCGCTAATTCTACACGTGTCGATATTGACAGCGAATAATTGCGCGCAAGCTCATCTAGGCGCCAGTCCAATCCACGTGCCAACTTCCTACGTCGAGGACCTACGCAGTACATTAGTTGTACACAGGAAGCTAAACGCGCATTAAATATCCCTTAGCCCAAGCCGAAAATACTGAAATACGGATTTGCGTAACACTTCATTAAAACGCGATTTCCAGCTATTTTAGATAACTGCGTCTTTGGCACCTAAGGCGGGTGATGATCAGATTCAAATGTTGTAATTCACGTCTAATTTTAAATACATTTTTAAAAAATATTTTGACATTATGAAACGTCTGTTTTGTAACCTTGTAGTGTACTACAATCAAAACAGACCCAACGATTAATCTTAGTATATGCTTTCAAGACTGTTTAAAAATGGAATCGGTATAGTCCGGTGGCCGACTGCAAAAAACCCTACCTGATAAAAAAATTGAAAATACCTACTCTGTAGGCCCTACAGCCTACAGCTGTGTGTGTGTGTAGCTGTAGGCTACAGTGTAGGGGTAGCTGAGTTTTAGTAGATTCAACTACTCTTGGTTGGTCGCGACTTGGCCAATTTTGCGCAAATGGCAAAAAAGTGGTGCAAAAATTCATCAACAAAGCTCATCAAAAAATAGAATGAAACTTGTATGGTTTACGGAAGCCTGTGTTGCTCGAAGATGGTTTATGGATAGAGGCCTTTGAGGACAGTAAAAAAATAGTGATCGGCCAAATCCTGTGTTGGCATTGGCAGGTTCCTGTGTCCGACCGAATTTGTCGTACCACGTCACAGCTCATTTTACCTCATCGAAAAATTTAATGAAAAAAACGGGTTATAATGTTTCGCCATGTCCGTCTGTATATCGGCGGCCTAGCTCAGTATCGGTTACTGAGTCAGTAACCGTAGCTATTAAAAAGCTGTAGTTTAATTTGGCATACTCTGTTACAAAACTCTCAATTACAAAACGGTAGAATAATATATAAAAAAATGTTTGGGTTATCATATCATTTATTGCATTATATTGTATGTACATAAAAGATCTTAAAATATGGTACAGTGTTCCAATATAACCCTGAAAGGGTACCGCATATATCTAATCTAAGGACTTAAAAAATATTAACAATTAAAGTAAAGTAAATAAATACAACACAATACACTCAATATTTTGAACAGATTTCTTACAATTTCAATTTCTTACCAAAAAATTCATTTAAAGTGCATAGAAACTGTTTGCGATTAACTAGTCTTTTAATTTACTGCAAAATATGTTGGACTTCTCAAATTGTCTAATATCTAAAGGAACTGCATTACCTATAGACTTTTACAGCCATGTTTTGGGTACCGGAATTAACAATTTCAAGTGTTGTTTTACTAAGTAGCTTATTCCTCTTTCGCAGATTATTATGTGTTGGGAACCTTTTTCCATGTGTCTGTTCAAATATCATTTCATTACTCCTAACGTACTTACACATTTCAAAAACATACATTGACGTCAACGTTAAAATATTTAAATGAGTAAAGTACGATTTACATCAGCTCTCTGTCTGAGTTATATTTGCTAAATAAAATCCATATGCACTTTTTTGGCAAAATGAACAGATATTTTGCCTGTGAGCTATTCCCCACAAATTAATACCATAATTTAGCCAGGCATTTGCGTAGGCATAATATGCAGTGGTTGCCGTTTATAAATTGTTTTTTTTTTCAGTTGAGACAGTGCATATGTGAACTGAGATAACTTTCCTGATACTTTTGAAATATGAACCTTCCAATTCAATTCAGAGTCTATTTCTATTCCCAATAGTGCGCAAGTATTAACTGTTACTATTTCGTCTTTTTCATAAAAGAATTTAGTATCGTGTTAGGTGAAAAGTATTTAGTATCAGATTATATAAATATTAAACTTTAAAGTGCATAATCATCATCATCTTATCAGCCGAAAGGTGTCCATATCTCAGATATCTGTTGGACATAGCTCTCCCTTAAGTGCATATTAAACTTTAAAGTGCACATTTTTTAGAGTCAAGTGTCACCCCCACTCAGCCGACTAAACGGTGGCTACTGGGTATGTAAAAAAGTCAGGGTACTAGTATATATAATGGATTAAAAAGAAAACTATTACACCTACGTATACATTACTAGTTAAAGAGCAATAGCCGAAATTAAGAAATGTACTTGGAAAAGCAAACTTTCGTACAATTTCCATTGATTACTTAGATAACGTTGTTAGTTGTGTCAAACATATAGTACATACAACTTAGTGAACTTTTAAGTTCTTATAAACGTAACGTATGGCTACGGAACCCTACATTGCGCGTGGCCCGACACGCACTTGGCTGTTTTTTTTTTTTTCACCACATTCTGACTTTGGTTTAGGTTAATGTTCCTAATTTTATTTAAGTTTATTATTAGTATATGTGTTTTATGTTTAAAGAACAGCATGTAATAATTGCTTTGATCTCATAGTTCCGGCAAATGCGGGACATTTACCGGAACTCGAGACAAAACAAGACATCATAGAGTACATCATGTCATAAAGTCCGTTGCACTTTGAAGACGTAGGTAACATGTTATCTTACCGGAAAAGGACATCAATATCTATCACGGTACGGTACCTAATTGTATTAGATGGTAGATATTGTTGTTACGTACTCGTACACTACTTAAATACTTCATTTCAAATATTGATGACCACTTGTTGGCGGCTAGATATCTTGCATTAGGCAAGTAGGTACTGTCACTTTTGCATCTTCCACTGTGATAAGGTGAAAAAGTGTTAACTTACTTTTGCTCTTGACTGTACTACATTACAATTACTTACAAAGTAGAAATTATGTAAATATGTTTGAACATGATTAATCCCTGTTTAAGTAGGCGTATCGTAGGACTGCATTCAATTCAAATGGAATAGCCGGTTGTTAACGGTCTAACTAAACACACCCTTTTCTGTGATCAATTCAATATAGGTAGCGTAGCAACTAAGAACGTTGAAATAACTCGTCATGAGAGAAAAATCAAGTTAGACAAAACACAAATTTTGATTTACGTTTAGGTATTTACTTAGTCCTGTGACAAGAAGGGCATGAGGTATTATTGCGGACGGATGTAAGAGCAGGGGTAAGCCAAGGAAAAAAGGTTCTTCATTATTTTCAAGGTCCTATTGTACGCAGGCAGTTAGCAGCACAGAGCAGTTATAGCCGATTTACCTCCTGGGGAGTTGTGGATTTTTATAACCGCCGAGGTAGTTTAGTTTATTGTATTTATTAAAATAAAAACATAGCAAGTACCGATTAACAAAGTTTCGCCAAACTGCAAAGCAGCCTACTAGCACGGTAGCTTATACCGCCACGTTTTATGTGACGTTAGTGTATTTCGGCCATATAACGTGACGGTATAAGCTATCGTGCTAGCTAGGCTGCGGTTGTATGAAACATATTTTTTTAATTTCTTCGGAAATGTGATGAAAAACATTGTGTATAACACGGGCGTAAGAGTATTGCAAACTCGAGTCATTAATAGCCCTCCGCCTTCGGCATCGGGCTTCTGATAGACTCTCGTTCGCAATTTTCCGGTTATGCCCCTTGTTAAACAATGTACTATTGCTTCGCTTCACGTTAACTCTAAAAGCCCTTTTGTATTCACCCTTGGTGATATATGATTAATTATTCTGTATAAGAAGGAAAAAATGTTTTCTTGAATTTTCCCAAATTACAGCATAGTAATTAACGGTTACTGTGCTAACCCGCGGACCGAAGACACGCCACGGAGAAACTATATGGGTTCCTTGTTTACCACGGAACCCTAAAAAAGATCCTCTACATCGAAATCATCGGATCACTGTGGAAGGGTTCCCATCAGACTGGCTCCGTTTTCCTGTTTTTATAATTCATTTCGTTTCAAAGTTTGTATGTGCTTGTCCACAGATCGAGCATGGGTGACGCTGGCCACAAACGACTCCTACGGCCTGGGGGCACTGGTCTTGGCACACTCACTACGCCGCGTTGCATCCACACACTCCACTGTGGTCCTCATCACACCATCAGTCACTGATGCCATGAGGTGATCATTTTGTAAAAAAATCACATCATTCAATATAGATGAAATTAACCTTGTGCGCGTGTTGAGATTACCAAACCATACCAAATACAGATTAACCTCTGTTTCTAAAATGTACAAATTAATGATCGGTTATTGCTGACCTGTATTAATTGCTGACTGTGACAGCGACACGGAGTAGGTTGACGGCGTAAATTAATGGTTTCCTGCTGGATTCTGGATTTTCTCCAATGAACAAGTGATCGAGTAACTAATGGGCATTTGAATGTTTCTAACGTCACTCAGTAGGTACCTAAACTAAATGCCAGATACTATTTCAACTTGGCGAGATGTTCATAACTAAAATTAAAGGTTTTCTGTTATTTTGGTAATATGTGAAAGTACTCTTAATATTATATAGCTACCATAGCCGAGCAGCAGCAATGCAGGAATGGGAGGTATAAGGCGAGAACAAAAAATAGATGAGATATGTATTTGACTAAGGCAAGCTTTTTAAATCCATTTTTTGAGAATTATCCACAATGCCCCACCTCCAGAGGCAGGGGGTGTATAGCGTGTAGCTATGGATTTCTTTTTTAGCTGTGGAAATGATGCTTGTACTTCAGTATTTAACAACGGCGTACGCACGTGTCTCAGAAAGTGAAATCTTTTAAATGTCCATCTCATCTTGTCTGTAAAATCGCAACTTTTTCGCTCGTCTGTTACCTATAAATAATATAACAATCCGTCCATCGCTTTTTACCCAATTATAATTTCGTAAAGCGGACGATTTCTCTTGTAAAAATATTTACAGTTATAACAATTGAGTTCATAAGTGGGAACGTTGCCTGGGAAAAATCCAGAGGACCCCATCACAGCGTTTTTGAGCGAGCCAGCGTGAAGCGAAAAAAAACTTGAGAAAATATGCTTTCGTATATCCGGATGCTCTGCTCCTCTACAAGATGTATTTCTCAGCCGGTTCTCGTGAAATTTTGTGAGCGCAGGTTCGATAATTGTATAGTTTTTTTTTGTCGATTTAGTTTTTTGATTATTCACATTTCAAAACGGCAGAGCCATTGGGTCTCACGATGTCTACAGCTCACAGAGCCATTAGTTTATTACTGCTCTATATCGCAACATGTATCAATTTAGCAAAGCAAATGTGATCATTCCACATTCCACAGAGACCGTCTACGCGCAGTGTTCACGGAGGTGGTGACTGTAGACGTGTTGGACTCCCGCGACGCGGCGCACTTGGCGCTGCTGCAGCGGCCAGAGCTCGGGATCACCTTCACAAAGATCCACTGCTGGGGGCTCACGCAGTACGAGAAATGCGTCTTCCTTGACGCTGATACCCTGGTAAGTTTGTTACATAGACAAGTGTGTAATGACATAAACATTATTAGCGAATATTGAACGTAAGTAGATGCGAGTAGCACATAGCACATAGGCACATAGGCCTCCCCCAATTTCATGGGGGGTAAATGCCATAATCGCCACGCTAGGAATGCGGGTTGGCGATCGCACTCGCAGTATAGATTTCCACCGGCCTCTAGGTATGCCGCTGCCCATCCGCCCCCGGTCCCCGGTGGAGGTTCTTTCACTTGGAAACATTTGTGGTTGAATGAACTTCTGATGATATTTCTGTGATTGTAATTAATTAATTAATCACGCATCAATAACTGTATGTGTTAACTATATTGCTTATCTTCATCATTAATCATTGATTAATAGGTATGAATTATGATTTGTAATAATAAATGTCAATAAATTTCAAAAAATAACCATTCGATGCTATGAATTAAGTAACGCTTTCTGTCCTGTCTATTGGCCTAACTTTGAAGAAATGGTTTTTGAAGAATCTTCTCTTTTTCGAAGTAGTGCTTTTCACATTTGCCTCCTCAGAGAAGAAGTCGACAACGGGAAGATGAATTAATCTCATTAAGAATAATTGCATGAAGTAGGTAGCTTTGCATAGCAGATAATAAATTCAAAGTTTCATCCATTTATAAACCTTATTACAAAGATACAAGGTCTATTAGTGGACACTCCAGTCTGTTTTCGTTTATTTTATACGTGCATTTATCAGCGAAATGTCTACTATAAAAACTCCAATCGCTTAACTAGTGACATGCGGATATATCTACTTATGTAATACAGTATGTGAACTTGACAACAACCCATTCATAACCAATCATCAAATTATACTCCCGGAATATTTAATCGTTCTTTATGATTTGTTCTTTTCTACCTCAGAACTTGTTTCTTGTAACTTACTTTCTTTTTGAACGTTCGCCGTACGGGTCTCACGACATGGAGGAAGAATTGCACATCCTTAGTATAATTGTCGCTATACTCCAATGCTTCCTTAATTATTAGAAAAAATAATAGGTTTGAACTCAGGAAAATACCCATACCCAGGAGGATGCCTTGGAGAAATTCTTGGATAGAAATAGCAATTCAGCTAATTCTGCCCATCCTATTTATTTTCTTAGTAAAAACAATTATAATTACATGGACACCATCACATCTGTTTTGACTTGCAATTGTTTAGACGATAAGAAAGTCAATGTTACCGGATGTGGATGTTAGCAGTAATACGAGATGGCGGCCCGTATAACCGTGGCCCACATATTTGCTCCCGACTTTTTGGACCCGCTCCAAAAACATTTACACTTTCATTCTATGATTTTCATATGAGACACGTGGCACAGAAAGTGTGGCGTGGAATTACATCTACTGTAAGACACGTCACAACGTCGGGGGGTCAATCGAGTCTAAAGATCTGACCCAGTTTTACTGACCTACTTAATACTGGGAGCCTATTAATGAAGACCGAAAATTAACCTCCAAGCATGCAAAGGCATGATTTCAATACGTGTGCATTATTCAATTACCGACCGTTTCGGTTACAATAACAAACAATGAGATAGTGTTTCAGTTTCATTGACTTGCAAAGTTTTTTTTATCGCGGGTTATTATGTCATCTGTACCTACTATATCGGCGCTCAGATAAAGACTCTTTAAACAGCTTATGTTTTCGCGTTCACGTGCGATATTAGTGTTAGAGCGCATGCTAAATATTTATCTTCGTCAATCGTTCGATCTAACTCATGCATCTTAAACTTCAATAAATTCAGCTATCGTACGTAGGTATATTAAAATAGATGTATTAGGCAGTCTTACCATTACCAACATATGGTAACTATATGTATAGATTGACGAGGGTTTAAAAGTGAAATAGGTAAACAACGATTCTTCTTGACTTATCTTATAACGCCAAAAAATAGAAGCACGTTCATGATTTCTATTTTATTGGCTGGCTTATTAATATATCGTCGTAGCGTGCTTAATGAACATGAATAAGAAAGTAGTAATTCGTGAAAGCTGGCTCAGTGATGCGAACCGGAAAATGCCGAACATCATATTATTATTTTGATACAATTATTGCATTAAGATATTTAAGAAAATCACTAGTATCAAATGTTAAATTGTAATAAATCCAAAAACATTAATCACGAACTTAAGGTTGACAGTCCTGTCCTGTCAAACTGTAAAGAAATTCAAAGAAAAATTGTGGGCAATGGGTCACAAATTAAAGAGCACGACTGTACCTAACCATCTCGCACGATATATTAATTAATAGTTTGGATAGATTACGTACAAATTAGGAAGTCCATGATTTTTTTAATATGTAGATTCAATTATGTGATTAACATTTAAATTTAACAGACTTCAATAGAAGGAAGGAAGTTCTCAGTTCGTGTGCATTTTTTTTTTCAACTATATCGATAACTTTTGACCACGAGGGATATCCAGCGATTTTAATAATTATTTTTATATTTCAAAGCAGGTATTACCCCAAGGTGGTCCCATATACATTTGGTGACGGTGTCTGATGATAGAATCTAGGAGGAATCGACGGAGCTCCTCGAATTTGATAGGCACTCATATGCCGATTTCGGTATTTTTTGTAGTTTACCAAGCATTGGCTCTCGGAAACCACAAATTCGGTGAACCGGAACTGGTGATGATGACCACAGGTGATATATGGAATTCCTCAATGATGTAGGAAGGCACTTCATCGATTCCGATGAAATTTCGTTGACGTAGCTCATCAAAATACACACTTTAAAGTGGAATTTATGATAAGCAACTGAAGTTCATAATGCGTTCCCTGAGGAATCTATGGAACTCCTCAAATATCATCGGCCCATATAAAGTGACTTAGCTATTCTCTTTAGTAACAACCTCATTTGCTATCGGAAAGCAGTGAAGTGGGACGTATATGTGAAGATCTCATATGTGTGACATGGCGTAATACAAAATTGGAGTTAAATTTTTTTGGGTATAAATTATTATTAGAACAATTGCAATGAGGGTCAGTCAGGTCAGTTATCACACCCTACTGAAAAGTCCTTATAAATGTTGTAAATGTTCTAATACCGAGGGTCATGTCTGTCTAACCACGTATTTGCCTCGGTAGGTTCATGGGTGACGGGACACTCAAATTAAATTTGAAAACTGTTCGCAGGTGGTACAGAACTGCGACGAGCTTTTCGAGCGGGAAGAGCTCTCAGCCGCGCCCGACGTCGGCTGGCCCGACTGCTTCAACTCCGGCGTGTTCGTCTACAAACCCTCCACTGAGACCTTCGACGCGCTCATCAAGTTCGCACAAGAGCGCGGCAGTTTTGACGGTAGGCAGTCCGTTAGTTGGTCTAGCGCAGTGGTTCCCTAAGTTAACTGACTGCGTAACTGAACCCAGGTAGCATTTACTTTCAAATTTAATTCGAGATTTTCCCTTAGTGGCTGGGATAAAGAGCACTACTATAGTTAAAGGGCATACAGCTGGAAAACATCTCTAAGTGTAGGGACAGTCAGCTGCAGAGAAATCTGACCCCCTTGCATACAAACTTCTATGCAGTGGAGGTCACGTTTCTTTGCATCTGACTGTACATTACGTTTCCGCTTAATACTTTCCTTTGATCAAAGTTCTTATCAGATGATAAAGGAATATGCAGACAACCGATTGCGCAAACCAACTAAAACAAACGTGTGAGCCCATGGATAAGTGCATTGTATAAGATAAGTTTAGATGGAATGACAGTGCTCCTTTGTTGGATTTCAGACCATTCCTTTCCTCCTACATCTTTTGTCTGGGAGTTGTCTGACTGATGTCTGACAAAGAAACTGTTCTTTGAGCTCTTTTAATAATGTTTCAATTGTTGCTACAGCAGACAGTTATATGTAGCAGATCTTTACAAAAAAAATGATTTGCTTCCGGAAGATTATCAAATCGCGGCCAGCTAAACGAAGATGCAAAGATTACGGTTAGCATCATTCACTGTCAATGGGCGTACAATGTAGGTATGATCTATAATCGGACACTGTGACGCTGTGCAAGCGCAGTGTCAATGTTGTTTGTACTATCAGCCGATATCACTACTAGGTGCTATATCATCTGACGTCATCAACTAGATACGATTGGCAGCAAGACACATTCATAGATAGATAGGTATTTTAGATCTGTAAATATTTACCAATTAGTAATAGGTCGCATTATACTAGACTTGCCCGCACATACCTAGGAATAGATCTGCCATATCATCCGCTTATAATATGCAGTGGCTGGTTGAACAGGATGTCACGAAGAATTAGCGCCACTTTTACTTAGTCTTTGTCTGCCAACTCTTAAACATCGATTTGATAAATGATAAGTAGTCCCATTATTTTAATAATAGCGCTTGTTATCGTTTTACAGTTCAGTAGCAGACGCATAAAATGATCGTAATTACCTGCAATAAAGATTTTCTAGACACTGAGTTTTTCTGGATTTGTACAAGTTTTGACATGTGTGGTTGGACAAAATTGTACTTGTACGGCTTTCAAAGCTTTCTGTGGGGTGACAAGAACTCGCACAGCCAGTTGAAGGCTTTCCTGTGCCCGAGTGGTTACAGAAACTCAACTGGTACTTAATTAATTTTGTATTCAGCAGGAACGTCTGCTAACGAAAATTATAATAAAATAAGACTAGAGTCTTCTGGGTAGATATCGTTGTACGCCTCCCTAATGCGTTGTAAAAGGGGAACTGGTTAAAGGATTTGGTGACCGAGCATGATTGTTCCGATAGCTCAGTTGGCTAGAGCGATTGGCCGAGTATACCAGGGTGCCGCAGGTCGAATCCTGCTCGTAGCGATAAATTTTTCAAGTTTTCAACTGCTAATGCCTAAACATGTATGTGGGACTGCGTGTGTTTACTAGATATTTGTGCTTTTGCAGTCTCCTGTCTGCTGCCTCGTTCGCAGGGATGTTGTGCCCAGAAGATGAACCGTATCAGGTTTCATTTTTCAAGCTCATGACGTCAGGTAGATCGTGGGTAATATAATAGTTTGAACTTTTAAACCTATTATGTTTGCAGGTGGCGACCAGGGGCTGCTGAACTCTTTCTTCTCCGACTGGGCGCGCGGCGACATCAGCAAGCACCTGCCCTTCCTCTACAACGTTACGTCCGCCGCCTTCTACTCCTACTTGCCTGCACTTAAGCAGTACGGAAATATTTTGATTTTACTAAACAATAAAATTCAGAGGTGTTTCCAGGTATTTTAAAAATTCTATAAAGTCTTCTGCCTTTTTTGTCTACTTTCATAAACACACACACATGGATAATGTTTTTGGAATATGTCTCTATTTCATTGCTATCTTAAACTTCCCGGACAACCTACCACACATATCAACAATTCTCCCTTCTCTTCTTCCTGTTTTGGAACTGAAATTGTACATTTACCTATGTTAATCTTCTTAAAGAATAATGAATCAATATCAATCACCAAAAGATTTTAATTTGCGTACCAAAGGTAATGTGCAACATTATGGTAACACTTTCAAAACATGTTCTCAATGCTTTATCTTAACCTTCCAGGTACGGACAAGACCTGAAAATCATCCACTTCATCGGTTCGGCCAAGCCATGGCTGCAGCCCTACAATTGGGAGTCTCGCTCCGTCGACGCGCCCGACCATATACAGGGGCTGCTGCAACTCTGGTGGGATATCTTCGTGGGTCAGGTGCACCACCGGCTCGATTCTAATATGGTAAGTCATACGAAAACTTACAATAAACTGTAGTGAGATTGTCATACATATCATTTTAATCTATATCTCAAGTGACATACCTAAAATAGTTTTTGATTACGATGATGTTAAGACAGTTATTTCGCACAAGCTATCATGCAGTGTAAATAAAATTTAGTTTATCAACATATTTAGAGGTGAGAAGTTCGATCAGTAAAGAGATATTCTTTTGTAGTACTATGACGATAAGCGTGCCCAATCAGTATATAGATAGGTAGCTATAGAGCTTGTGTACACGTAGGTAGGTATAGCTCAGCAGAGTGTTGTGCTATCTATCCGCGAAAACAAACTATTCTATGTCTATCCACTTCACTAACATGAATATTGTAACAACATGTCAACCCATGTTTACAAATAAACAATTAGAATTTTGAATATTCAGCGATACTATGGTGACAAACGAAATTCACACCTTTTCGAATTAATTATTGCTAAGTAGGCTGTGATATTAATAACCTTATTCATGTCATCATGATTTTTTTTGACAGAATCAAATCGAGGAAATATAATCGAATTCGTATATTATTATTAATCGTATGGCATCTTTTTTCGAACCGTGAGATCGTCGAGAAGACAAGTACGGTTGCCAGTTTTTGTTGCACCTTTAGCACCACCCAGGGGTCACGTGTAGGGTAACGGTGGGTACTCCCACGGATGTGGTGCAACTTCGACCGCCTTCGTATATAATATTTGTAGACTGGTGTCGCATGGCCTGAGCTCGTGTATATTTTATTGACAATCCAAATATTTGCATTTGTAATAAGTATGCCGATCGAGACCCTCATCTCAAAACCTGTCACTAGAATATAGGTTTATGTGTACATACAGTCGAAGAATTAGAATATTTGCCAATCTTGGACTCTATTCTAATAGAAATAGAGTTCAAAAGTGACAAACATTCAAATCCCTCGACTGTACATCGACAATAACGTATGATCTTGGTGTTTTCA
This sequence comes from Notocelia uddmanniana, assembly GCA_905163555.1. Classification (NCBI taxonomy): domain Eukaryota; kingdom Metazoa; phylum Arthropoda; class Insecta; order Lepidoptera; family Tortricidae; genus Notocelia; species Notocelia uddmanniana. The sequence goes on along the minus strand of LR991057.1, from coordinate 25,513,716 downwards.
ATCAGTTTACTGAACTCTGCGTAAAATTGTATGTCCATATTTATTACACTTCGCTGGAGATGTTCATCATAATACTGGTAATACCTTGGTAATATCATGTGTTATGTTATGTGCATCAATTGGATATCGAATTACACAACGAAGTACGGAATCGATCTGCTCGCGGTCGGCGGTATCTAACCGCGGACTCTTCATTCCGCGGAGTCCAGTAAACTGATCCAATCCCACACCAGACTCCGATCTGAACAGTTCACCATGTTTTCCAAGCATTCGCAACAGGATATTAGTGTTTCAGAGGTGAGATACTGTTGGTATAAACACGCATTAGATATACAACCTTATGCACATATAGTTTGAAAGCAGTTTAGACTGTAGGTTTAATTTTAAAATAGTTTTAGTGCTTGTTTGTTCGAGTGCAGTAACTAAATACCCGCTTGCATTAAAATGCTTTGTGCACTTATTCCTCAGCACTGTTTGATTTTTCTTTTATACTGTGATAATATATATTTCCCCAAAATACTAACATTACTTTTAATGGTCTGTTTGCTGCACGGATTGTTTAAGCTATCAGTTTGGGATACAGTTGGTGTTGGTATTTTGGTGAAATTACCGCGTTGGCTACATAAACATACAATACCTATCATAAATTTTAATGTTTAAAGATAACTTATTGGTTCCGGATGCTTCCTATTATGCTGACTATCGAATACGGTTATGATAATAGCGTGTCTATTAAAGTTTAATGCAGAAACTTCGTATGTTTATTTAGTACCGTGGTCTTGTTGACCTACTAATTAGTCGCTTGGACAAAGCTCCGTGTGTTGTGTTCGTGAAGCTTAGTTCAAGCGTGTTTGCATGCATTCCCACTGAGTATTGTCACTTCAACCGATAGGTTGAGGACGTTGAGGTAGCCACTCCGGCGTTACCCCCATCGGACGTCGCTCAACATTACGCACCAAGTTTGGACCCGCAATCTGAATTCCGGTGGCACCATCCTGATGCCCAAGTCCCCGACGAAGCGCTCGCAGAAATAAGCATCACAGACTACTACGACCCCTGGCAGAATTACAGAGGAAATATCCCACCTAACCCGAACCTAGAAGCGACGGATGACCGCCAAGCAGTGAGAGACTACGCATGGGAATACATAGCACCAGCACAGAATCCTAACGCGTGGCAACCGCCCTCCGATAACCAACACGACACCAACTGGCACAACGATCCTCACCACCACACTCACAGCCACGACCATAAAGATCACCAGAGCGATCATTCTCACATTCACACTCACGGCCATCATACCGACGAACATCACGGCTGGTACCAGGAACACGAGGCAGGTCCATTTCTAACGGGTGACGATAATTCCGCGCACCATCATCACAGCAAACACGAACACGGTCAGAACGGGCACACTCACACACAGTATCCTCATGATCATCACTACGATCACACGAGCCATCCCCACCATGATGATTATAATTTTGAAGAAAAACACGAAGCATTTAACGATTCTCAGAAACATAAAGATTTTGAGAACACTCATGTAAATTGCATCACAAATCATTCGCGGATTCACATAGTACATCACGTTCACATAGACTATGAAAACACACCGAATGAAATCAGCGAAACCGATGTGCCAGTACCGACAGAAGAGATTAACGGTGTTGCCTCCGAGACCGAGAGTTGTGATCATGAGGATATAAAGCCGAGGCACCCGTACGACAACTTCTACTTAATACATAGAGCCGCCATAGATCCGTATGGAAAAAAGATCTGCTCCCACGAAATACCTCCCACTCCGTCGCCATCCCCACCGCCCGAGTCCATGTCTCCGCTCTATCCGGAAGAGGAAATTGACGAATCCCCGGTCGAAAACCAAGTAAGTGCCTCTCTTCATGCGGAAATCTGTCTGAGGTAGGTACCGTATCATCATGAAACCAATCACTCGGACCCTAATGGACTTCTACCAGGTAATCTAATTTTGTTTACAAGTATTAACCGCCAACTGTATCCCCGTTTGACACTAAGCTTTGCATGTTTTCCGTATGACTTATGTACTCGTATTTGGCACGTACCTTTTTTATTAACAACCCTCTGACATTCCTTCAGTCGACTATCGATTCACATCATACTAATATCGGTGTGATGTCTATTCCAGAGCGGAGTCGCGGGTAATCTGGCGCGAGTGGTGCCGGGTGCTGTCGCTCGCGACGCCGTGGACGAGCTCACTCGCAGACAGGGCTGGGAAGCTGGCAACATCGATTACATGGGCGCTGATTCCTTTGACAACATCTGGGCCAAGATCTCGCAGACCCTTAACCAGCCGAGACAGTCCCCGCCGAAACAATCGCCCCCGAGGGAGCTGAAGCAACCCTCACCTCCCAAAGAGCCCGCGCCTAAGCAGGCTTCACCTCCCAAAGAGACCGCGGTTAAAGAGGCTTCACCTCCCAAAGAGACCGCGGCTAAGCAGGCTTCACCTCCCAAAGAGACCGCGGCTAAGCAACCATCACCTCCCAAAGAGACCGCGGCCAAGCAACCCTCTCCTCCTAAAGAGCCTGCGCCTAAGCAGCCCTCGCCGCCTAAGGAGGCGGAAGCCGAGCCTGCCGAAATCGCGGTAGAAGCCAAGCCCGCTGAAGTCCCGGCGGAAGCGAAACCCACCGAAGCTCCGGCTGCCGAGAAACAGGCCGAAAAGCCGGCAGGTAAACCAACTCCCGTATCTCCCGCCGCAGAAGCTCCGGCACCGGCGGATGCCGCAGCTCCTGTAGAGACTCCGCTTCCTGCACCCGAAGCGCCCGCAGTCGCAGCCGCTGAAGCTCCCAAGCAGGAGATAGAAAAGACTGACAAACCCGAAGTTCCTCCCACTCCACCGGCGACGCCCAAGTCTACTCCGGAGCCATCGAGGCCAGTAGTCGAGGTGCCGGCAGTAGTGGAGGCGTTGTTGCAGGCCGCGCCCTTGGCGGGCATAGAGGCCCCCGCCGCCGCGGCCCCCGCCGCCGGGGTCCCCGCGACCCCCGAGAAGCCCCTCGATGGCACCACCACGTCAAGCGACAGCCCGCCGCTTGCCAATACCCCAGCTAAAGAGGAAGCTCCCGCAGTTCCTGCCAAATGTGAGTAGACGGACGGCTGCCACGACGGCTTTGCACTCTCATCTTCATTTTGCAGTTTTCTAGACTTCTACTAATGTTTTATGTTAGCCGCATCGAATCGAGGCGCGGATCTAGACGTGATGACGAATGAGGATCGATACCCAAGAGAAATTCGACCGTAATTACTCAGATCGATTTTTACCGCGCAGTTAACTTTTTCCAAATTGAAAGAAATTTCCAAATTTGCGAATGTTTCGGACATCATTTCAATCAGCTTTTATAATGTTCTTAGATCATTGCTGTGGGGAGCATTACTCATTATATTCTGACTGAACTAATTATTTCCATTCTTGGGGCATCTTATCTATTTTTCGGGGGTTTCATGTTTCACGGTTATCGGAGTCCGATGCGCATCCTCGTTCGATCGCGCCTTCTACATTACGTGTTTCGATCCACAACGCGATGCATCCACATGTTTTTTGTGCCGTTTTGTGATGATTTTGGTTTTATGTTGACTTACTGAGCATACGTTTCAAAATTCGTTGTTATTTCACCCAGCTACCGAGGAGGCAGCGCAAGAGACGAGGCTTTGATAGATCAGGTAATTTAACAACTTGCACTTGGAACCGACGCAATACTGCCCAGAATCGTGGGAATCTATCTTAGACTTGATTGATTTTAGCCAGAATATCCCTGGCCTTGAAAACTCCAATAAACAACGTCATTTTATTAGCGGATGTTGGGTTGCGTCCAAGTGGATGAAATAAGTAGGTACGTTTGGTCAACGACTCATGACGCTATTCTGGGATCGAATGTAACTTCAGATTCTCAGGGGCTGTGGCGACGCCGAAATGAGTTGGCCGCTTTTAATCCGCAATATCTACTCATATTGCAGAGTGAACTTGGCCGCGCATGCCCGTGTGATGCACTTCACTCATCGCAGGTTGTTGCACTTTCCGCCCCGGTTAAAGTGCCGCAATCTCAAATTTGTTTTATTTGCTTTACATGTTTCACACATTACAAGGAGCATTCTTCAGGGCTAACTCATCCGTGACACATGAACAAGTTTACGTGCACTGTATAGTTAACTCATTATTAGAGCGTTAATACAACTAATAAAGTTCGTATCGGAAAGCCATCGATGATCCTTGTAATGCTGCTTCAGTTCTCCGCTAAACTGACACCGATCTAACTTTCCGCCGCACAGTTTCGAGTTAACCAAGTAGCTCTGTTTTCCCTCGACTTTGTTCCAGGCCCTAACCGAGCTTGCTCTCTAATGTGACGCCATACTAACGCCACGCCTAACACGAGGAGAGAATAAAGGAGATTTGGTTGTAGCGGAGGAGCGCGAGCGCAGGAAGCCGGCGGAGAAGTTGCAGCTGAGCCCACCGGTGGCTACCGACCCTCTGGCCACGCCCGACTCAGAGCTCGAGGATGCAGCTGCTCTCGCGCACGCCATCATCGCCAGCGAGCTCACCCCCGACCTGTCCGCCCCAGCACCCGTCTCGCTTGCGCAGATCGGCGTCAAGCCCAAGGGCAAGTCCACCGCCGCACAGATAGAGTCTTCCGTGGCGCCGAGTGCGGAGGCGCCTGCCACGCCAAAATCAGAGGTACCGGTCACGCCCAGCGAGAAGGCCCCAGCCACACCGAGCGCGGAGGCGCCCCCTACACCGAGCGCCGAAGCGCCGGCAACGCCTAGCGCGGAGGCGCCCTGTATACAGAGCGCAAAGGCTCCGGCCACACCTAGTTCGGAGGCATCCGCCACGGCGAAAGCAGAGATACCGTTTACGCCTAGTGCAGAGGCCCCAGCCACACCGAGCGCGAAAGCGCCCTCTACCCTGAGCGGAAAAACTCCGGCTACGCCGAGCGCGGAGGGGCCCTGTATACAGAGCGCAAAGGCTTCTGCCACACCTAGCTTGGAGGCATCCGCCACGGCGAAAGCAGAGATATCGGTTACGCCTAGTGCAGAGGCCCCAGCCACACCGAGCGCGAAAGCGCTCCCTACCCTAAGCGGAAAAACTCCGGCAACGCCAAGCGCGGAGGCGCCCTGTATACAGAGCACAAAGGCTCCGGCCACACCTAGTTCGGAGGCATCCGCCACGGCGAAAGCAGAGATAACGGTTACGCCTAGTGCAGAGGCCCCAGCCACACCGAGCACAAAGGTGTCCCCTACCCCGAGCGGAAAAGCTCCGGTAGCGCCAAGCGCGGAGGCGCCCTCTATACAGAGCGCAAAGGCTCCGGCCACACCTAGTTCGGAGGCGTCCGCCATATCGAAAACAGAGGTACCGGTCACGCCTAGTGCAGAAGCCCCTGCAACGCCAAGCGCGGAGGCACCCTCTACACCGAGCGCAGAGGCCCCGGCCACGCCTAGCACAGAGGCAACAGCAACGCCAAGTGCCGAGGCGCCCGCCTCACCCGCAGCGGAAGCAGCGCCTAAGGACGCCCCCAAAAAGAAAATCGTAAAAAAGGTAGTCAAAAAGGAGGGTGATGCGCCGGTCCCGCCGCCACGCAAGAAGGAAAAGAAGCCCAAAGACAAGTGAGCGCTCGCCACTCGCGACAGTTCCTCTGTGCCATATTTGTAACCTCTTTCTACATATGTAATTGTTAATCTAAGTTTATTTAATTTTCGAATATGCTTTCATGTGCCGCGTAACCCTGTACTATCTTAGACATTATTGTGTTAATTAATAACATCACACGATCATATTTTGTATTTTCTAGTCTATATCGCCTCGTCAAGTATTGGTAGACGCGACCATTGGATATTTATTTTTTGTTTTGAAGAGATTGTTTTAAAAACCTAATATGTTATTATTCTTATTTGGTTATACTTTGGAATAAATTTGTTATACCAAAGGATTTTTATATGAGACGTATTTATTGAAACGAAATTAATGTAATTTTGTATGAAATTAAAGTCTATTTTGTACTAAAATAGGTGATGGTATTATTTTTATCTTAATTGACAGTCTATTTAACCTTTTCACCGTCATTGACTTGATGTAAGTCAGTACATTTAGTGCCGCACACGCCATGACTTCATATCATAGTCGATGTAAAGGCAACCTACGTGCTTATAGTGCAAGTAAGGTTAATTACAATTACAAGCTTTTATTTAACTTTTATATTATTTACAAAGATTTATCTAGGCGTCTGGTCGACGCAACACGTGACCAAAATGCTGGACTTTATTTTGCACAAAGATTGAGCATTGCCATTCAACGTGGCATTTTGGGGACGTTACCCACTGGCAGCAGCTTATTAGATTAGTATTTATTTATTTTTCTTTTATAAGTATGTAGGTATTAGTTTAATTTTTTAATATTCCATGCCTATATATTATGATGGAGAAAAAAAAACTTGCAATGTATGTATGTTTGATCGGGTGGAATCATGCAACTTAATTTTGAAGCAGATATTTTCCTTGTTTTTTCTGCTAATTTTATTTGTTGGCAATATAAATGTATGTGTATATGTATTCGAGTACAAAGACACCTCGAAAAAAATATATATATATTGAGACATAAATTTTACGTTCATAAGCAATTTAGCAACTATTATTTAAGTAAGTAACTAACTTTTTTTTCTCTGTAGAATAGTATTGGAAACTATAGGTCTGCATATTATTAAGATAACTGTTAACAATATCTTTGTATGACTGTTTGTTTCATAATAAATAAAAATATAATAAAAAAATATCTTCAACCGATCGAGCTGAAAGGCATTATGTAAGTTCGATGACAATACAATAATTATGGTACCACCGAGCTGATCTGATGATGGAGTCAGAAGTTGGCCACAGCTAGGGTTTGCAGTCCCGGTACCGATTTCTATTCAAAATCCCGGGAATTCCCGGGATTTCCCGGGAAATTGCATGCCCTAGCCACAGCCGCTCTAAAACCATACAAGGTAATTCCGTCGTGGTTGGGCTCATTCGAACCGTCTCAACGAGTAGTTGATAATTATAGAAAAAAGTTCAGTCGGCAATAAAAGCTTGTACCAATTTTTTTTTTCTGATACTTATTTTCAGTTTTATGTTACAAAAATGGCCTGTGAGTGAATGAACAGGCGAGTTGCTGTAGACAGCATTTCAAATTGGAAAACCTGTTTTAGATATACGAAACGGAAGTGAGTCATCGATCCGACAGAAATACTCTTTTATCCCTTCATGGTCAACTTAGCCCGCAGGACACTGAGCCCGCGTGCTCAGTTGACCACTTTGATTTCTTGGCAAACAACTTGACCCGCTTAAATGGACAATTCAGCCCGCGGGCTAAGTTTACCACTTATGGGTTGGCTGAGCCCGTTGGCTGAGTCACCCACTTCGGACCCCTTCATGGTCATCTTAGCCCGCAGGACACTTTTTTTCTTACATGCGGCAAGTTCCGCCTTGGTAGACTATTAAATTCGGATTCAAGTCCTCAGTCCTCTTTATTTTTAACATTTTAAAAGACTTCGGTACATCTAGAGGAGAAACATGATGAAATTTGAAAATGTTTAGTGACTCTAATTTTACGTTCTCCAAACGTATGCCAAACTTTGAGTCGTGACTATAGGAATTTTGGAAAAGAAATTATTAAATTCATCGGCTACTTTTAGTGCATTAGTAATTAAATTATCCTCTGTTTTCAAAGAAATTGCCCTTCATGGTCAACTGAGCCCGCCGGTCACTGAGCCCGCGGGTTCAGTTGACCACTTTGATTTCTTGGCGGGCAGCCTGACCCGCTTAAATTGTCAATTCAGCCCGTGGGCTAAGTTCACCACTATCTGAACTTATGGGTTAGCTGAACCCGTGGGCTAAGTTTACCACTATCTGAACTTAGGGGTTGGCTGAGGCCGTTGGCTAAGTCACCCAATAACCCAATATCTATCACTTATGGGCCAGTTTCGGAAAAAAGGGGCTGTGACATACACAACGGACAGACAGACAGACAGACATGACAAATCTATAAGGGTTCCGTTTTTTGCATTGGACTACGGGCTAAAATAGGTACAAATTATACTAGAAACGCTGTAACCAGCGATATGATATAGCAACCTTTTCTCAGACCGCGTTATGATGATACACATAACAATGAAAAAAAAAAGAAAAAACTCAAATAAACCAACGTTATTATGAACGATATGCAATCTCCTTCTAAATAGATCTGAGAGATTGCATAGTAACAAGGTCACTCTAAAGGCCACAGAAAGATGGGTACCAATACAGATACATAATTAATAGTCGATTGTGATTGTCGTACCGAGTTGACCCTTAAGCTGTAGAGATAGATATGGGTATTTTAGCATGCGGGCTGAGTTGACCCTTAAGCGATATATAGTGGTGTAAATCAAATCAAATCAAATCAAAAATTTTATTGCTCTCTTAATCATCATCCTCCTAGCGTTATTCCCAGTACAGTTGCATCCTGAAGAATGCCTGGGGTCCGCTACTTAATGTGACATAATATTACAAAGAAGTAATAAAATGGACCCCGTAAGGGCACAGCAATACTAACTTATATCTAATTATATTATTAATAAACAAGATATAGGTAGAACTTAAAAATATTACATTTTGTATACAAATCCCTCGCTTAAATTACAGACAGGATGGTAAACTGAAAAATGAACAAAAGAATACTATGTTTTTTTACTCACATTATCAAAAAATTCCTGTAGCGTGTAAAAGCTTCTTTGCACTAAATATGTACTTAATGATTTTTTGAATAGGTGAGTTTGCTCTATAGATTTTATAGTTAGTGGTATTTTATTATATATTTTTATACACATCATATGTGGACCAGAGTGATATATTTTTAAGCTAGATGTAGGAAGGGCAAGGTTGTTGTTATGTCGTAGATTTAAAGGTTTTACGTGACGGTCTTTTGCTTGTAAGAAAAAATGATTATGGGTTTTGACAAAGGTACATGCTTCTAGGATATATAAAGATGTAAGTGTTAGAATGCCAAGTTTTTTAAAATGAGGCCTGCAACTTTGAGTTCGTTTTATATTAACTAGGATTCGGATGCATTTTTTTTGTAAAATAAAAAGGTCATTCGCATTTGTACTGTTGCCCCAAAGCAGTATGCCATATCGTAATATAGAGTGAGCATAAGCATAATAAGCGGATGTAGCGGTTTTTAAATCTGTTGTCTTTTTTAGTTCGTACAAGGCATATGAAAAGCTGGATAATTTTGAGCTTATTTTTTTAATGTGGTCCTTCCAATTAATATGTGTGTCGATATTTAGTCCTAGCAACGAAAAGGTGTCAATGCATTCTAATTTGGTTGTATTAAAGGAATAGTTTATATTTAAAGGTTGTTTTTGGTAAGGTCTGAACTGCATTAATTTAGTTTTAGTATAGTTTAATTCTAAGTTATGGTCAGTTAACCAGGAATCTAATTTGTGTAGGGTGTTGTCAAGATTGAGCTTTAAATCAGTTTCGTTTGAGCACGGAAAAACTACGGAAATATCATCTGCGAATAGAACGCTTGGAGTTTCTAATATATTAGGCAAATCATTAATATATATAATAAATAGTAAACAGCCTAACACACTTCCTTGTGGAATTGATCCAGTCACGTCAGCTTTATTTGATTGTATGTATGTAATGTTTCCAGTTTGGTTATTATAATATTCTACCTCTACATATTGCACTCGGTTTTTGAGATACGAGTTAAACCATTTGTGCGCAGTTCCTCGCACTCCAATACCATGCAACTTCCTCAATAGAACATCATAAGAGACCCTGTCATACGCCTTGCTCATATCTAGTAAAATACCTACTGCATATTGTTTATTATTGATTATTTTTAATATTTGATCGATATATTTGTAAACTGCTAAAGTTGTAGAGTGGTTTTTCCGGAATCCATTTTGATTTTCGTTGAAAATTGAATATTTTTCGCAAAATGCATAAAGACGTTTGGACATGGCTGTTTCGATTATTTTAGAGAAAGTTGGTAAAAGAGCTATAGGACGGTAGTTGTTACAGTCGGTTTTATTTCCTTTTTTGTGTACAGGTTTTATAATTGAATGTTTTAGTGGATCCGGGACGACACCATCAGCGAAGGATTGGTTTATTAAAAAAGTTAAGGGTTGGGTCAATTCGTCTGCACATTTTTTAATAAGGACTGGTGGTAATTCGTCATGACCAAAGCTGTGTTTATTTTTAAGGTTACGTATAATATTATGTACTTCGCTTATAGTAACTGGTTGTAGGTAGAAGGAGTTGGGAGTGGGGTTAAGCACGGGGCGGCCGAAAGCGTGCCTGTACGGGGTGCCGGCGGCATCGCCGTCCACGCACTTACCTTTCTGCGCACTAACAGATATAAAAAAGTCATTGAAGTGGTTTGCAACTGTATCAGGGTTTTCAGTTATACTATTATTAATATTTAATTTTATATTACGCCTGTTTTTTAGCGGAAGTTTATTTGATCGTTCCTTTACTATGTGCCACATAGTTTTTGTAATATTATCTGAGGCTTTGATTTTATTGATGTAATGTAATTTTTTTGATTTTCTTACTATCTTTTTTAGCATTTTTTCGTAACTCTTATAGTAATTATTTAAAATTGTATTATTTGTATTTGAAATCAATAATTTTAATAGTCGTTTATTCCTACATGACATTTTAATACCATTGGTTAACCAAGGCTTCTTTTTGCAATGATTTACTATTTTAACTTGATGTTTTGGAATACATATATCGAGAGTTTTTTGAATAATGTGTGAGAATGAATTAAAATTTGTATTAATAGCATTCCCAACATTAAATATAGAGTTCCAATTAATATCTGATAAGTTGGATTTGAAGTATTGAATATTTTTTTCTGTAAATTTTCTTTTGTTTGTAATCCATACATTTCGTTTATGCATTTCATTATTATTATTAGGTATGGTATACATAACACCTTTATGATCGGAAAAGCCGTATTCATTAACAGAAACAATATTATCTTTGGAATGGAAATTAGAAAAAATTAAGTCTATACATGTAGAGCTCGTTTCCGTGACTCGTGTAGGTTCATGTACAATCTGCTGAAAGTTATAGCTTTTCAAAAGGTCTTCTAATGTTGAAGTCGACGAGGACTTTTCTAGAATGTTTACGTTAAAGTCGCCGCCTATAACAATATTTTTCTTCTTATCTTTTATTGTAACAATCTGTAAGAGATTTTCTAATGATTCATAAAACAGGTTTGTATTTCTATGACTATTAGGCCAATATATAACTATCACTAACAAATTTAAATGAGAAATTTCAACAGCACAGGTTTCGAATGTAAATTCTATCGACAAAGCAGTTATATCTTTACGTTCAACAAATGGTATATCATTCTGAAGAAACACACACACGCCGCCTCCTCCGTGGGTGCTCCTGTTAAACATGGAAGTTACTTGATATCCTTCTAATTGTAGTAAGTCTATTTTTGATTGTGTAATCCAGGTCTCTGACAAGCAGATGGCATGTATATCTTCGTCTTCTGTAGCAGATTCAAGTAAATGTCGTTTGTTGCTAATACTACGAATATTTTGGAACAAAATTCGGAATTTAGAGACGAAAAGTATGTTTGGGTTTGGTAGGTCGAGCTCGTAGATTATGAGGGTGACTTCGTTGCCGAGTCAAATCTGTACTATAAGATTGGTGTTGTTCTGTGCTTTGGTATTCATGGTTATTGTTGTTATTGTTGTTGTTGTTGGACTCGCTACTATTTTGGCTGGGTATTGATTCTTGGGTCGAGTAACTTGATATTGTGGTGGATTTCGTTTCAAAGTTATGAATGTGCATCTTTCCATTTATTAATAATTTATTATTTTTAATTACGGCGTGATGGCCATTTTTTCGAGCGTCTATGAGTATTTCTCTCAACCTTCTTTTCTCTTGCATGGATTTTTCGTCTAGAAATTCAGATACTGCTAACCCAGTGTTCTTAAAGTAGCGGTTGTTTTCGAGCAGATGTTTTGCCATTTTTTTACTTAGTAATTCTATTACTACAGGTCTCTTCGGTCCCCTTCTCCCTATTCGGCCTATTTCTTCTATATAGCCCGCAAGATTAACATGCAGTATGTCTTGGAAGATATTAATCACCCGTTCGTACAAGTTGCGCTCAGTTTCCCAATAATATTCATCTAAACCAAAAAGAATGATTTTTTTACAGGTTTCGCTGTTGGGCGTAGATGTAGGAATAAGCCATTCTTTTTTCTGTGTTTCTTCAATGGGATTTAGTAATTTTTTCTGCACCTCGTTTAATTCGTTATGGAGCTGTTTGTTTTGGGTCTCAATTTTTTTTATCTGTTCATTTATTTTAGTAATTTCGTGTTTTAAGCCTTTTTGTTCTTCAGAAACGGTATGATTATTTTGAACTATCTCAAATTTTAGTTTGGATAACTCAGTGGTAATTTCTGCCATTATTGCCTGTTTTATTTCTGTGATCAGTGATATTCTGTTACTTGCAAACTTTTCATCTAGCAGTTTCTCGAATTGCTTTAGATATATCGTATTACCTCCCGAAGAAGTCGTCGCCTCTTGGAGAGTGCTGTTATGGTCGAGTGTTTCATTGTGTAAAGTATCGCCTAATATAGTATCTTCGCTGGTCGATGTTTCATCGAAATTTAGCGCTGGCTTTGTTTTCATAGCTTTGCAGGTCTTCCTTTTTGGAGTAGGGAGTACGTAGAGTGGTAGACTATCCCGGGAACAAACTGGTGTATTCGAGTTATCTTTTTTGGGCATTTTACAGCGACATAGTTGACATATCCACGATTGTTTGTGGTCTGCGGTCATTGTATTATAAAATCGCTGAATAGAGACATTTGCACAGTCTAGGTCATAGTGATGTTCACATAGCATACAGGTAAGGAAGCATCTATCATGGATTTCTTGAGAACAGCCTGAACATGTGTAATGCATTTTGAATAACAGCGCCCTCTTTTGCACTATAGTGGCGAACGTAATTAGACTGAGTTTTTACTACAATCTCAAATTGTTAATAGCGCCCTCTAGTACCAGCTGGCGTCACGTTCGATAATGTTTAATTGTTCGCCTCTAGCTGTTCCTTCTAATGGTTAGTGATAGAACTGTTGTACGCTAGATGGCGATAGCGTTGTATTTATTTTAAGAAAAGTCATTTACTTTTTTTCTTATGTATATAGTATATTTAATAACTACTTATCAACTTGGTCAACTTGGTTGGTACTTATCTTGAAGACATATGTTGTTCAATAAGGATTATATCCTTAATTTACAGTTACTTCTCAGTTTTCCGTGTTTGCTCACGACGAGCTGTGATTGGTCAATAGGTTTGTACTAAGCCCGCGGGCTGAGTTGACCCTTAAGCGATATATAGTGGTGGACTCAGCCCGCGGGCTGAGTTGTCTGATCAGTGCGGCCCAGTAACCCACGACAAAAATAATATTGTTCAACTGAACCCGCGGGCTCAGTGACCGGCGGGCTCAGTTGACCATGAAGGGAGAAATTGTGGACGTTTTATTATTTCTCCAGTCTCTGTGTTTATTATTTTCCAGACAGTCTTGGCTTTGTTATCTGAGGACTTTATTTTATTATTCAAGTGCATTGCTTTTGCCTTTGTGCACACTGTTTTGAATAATTTGGAATAATCCCTAACATACTGATTGAAGCGTTCGTCAGTGGTGCAAGATCAAGTCGGTTCGAAAATTCGGAGGCCGCTCTTCTACCATAAAGGCCACAGAAAAATTCAGAGATAACATAAAAGATGGTGGTATTCTAACCCGACGCCGCACGGGTACCAATACAAATAAACAACTATTAAGTACATAATATTCTCTTTGGTTTCCATATTTGTCATGTTATGGTGGTCGGAGTATTTATGAAACAAATTACGGCAACTAGGTATTGAAAACATCGTATATTGTTGACGAGAGCATGTAGAAAGTGGTGGATTGTACTCACGTGCTGAGTAGACGCTTAAGCGGTAGATAGTGGGTGTTTTAGCCCGTGGTCTGAGTTGACTTTTTAGCGGTAGATAGTGGTGAACTAAGCCCGCGGGCTGGATTATTCGATCCGTGGGGCCGAGTCGCCCTTAACAAAAAAAATATTCGTCAACTGAACCCGCGGGCTAAGCGGTCTGTGGGCTCAGTTGACCATGAAGTGTCTTTTATTTGTAGTAAGGGTGGTATTCCAATATTTTTGTCCAATCTTTGACAGAGGCCCATTCCACTCATCCAATATCTTTGTCCAAGTTTTATTTTTTTTCATGCGAAGCCATATTGTTTTAACTGTCATCACAATCTTTGATCAAATGTCGGGGTCCCATCCAAGTTTGATGAAATCATCCAATTTCTTTGATCAAATGTATATTGGGTGAGTGGAATACCAAGGGTGGTATTCTACTCATCCAATATCTTTGTCCAATCTTTGATCAAAGTTCTTTGACGGTCCATTCCCCTTATCCAATATCTTTGTCCAAGTTTTTTTTTTCATGCATTGCGTAGCCATATTTAAATGTCATCAGAATCTTTGATCAAATGTCGGGGTCCCATCCAAGTTGGATGAAATCATCCAATTTCTTTGATCAACTGTATATTGGACAAATATATTGGATGAGTGGAATACCACCCTAACACTAGTAAGCTCCTTGCTCACGACCACAGTATAATATTAGCAGTAACCAATCTCCGGCACTTTAGGAGCGCGCGTTGCCTACTTTCCCTGAGCGCACAGGGTTGTCGCACTTTGGTGGATAACAATATGGTAACAATTACTTATACTAATTTTGAATGTCAGGTGTTATTAAACAATATGTAGTTGAAATTAAGTAACATGCTAGTAATAGTGGATAGGTACCATAATTACCATATCAGTCAGTACATAAACGAATTATGATACTTAACGTACCTACTTCATTGAATTGATACTCTATACACTTGAATACGATTATTTAAATTTTTGCTTTACGGAACTATATGTGCTATGTAAATTGGAGTGTTAGGTATCTCTTACCACATGCGGCAACCTTTGATAGTGCGGGGCGCGGCAGTACCCACGCTCTACCTTACAAGAGGCGGCATCTTTTGACTGTCGCCGGCGCGGCACTTTACTAAGAACTCCATATTGGCTATGTGTATGTCTGAAACGTCAAACGTCAAGGGCCCCGGGACAATGTCAAACTCAGAGATGTCAA
Source organism: Notocelia uddmanniana (assembly GCA_905163555.1). NCBI lineage: Eukaryota > Metazoa > Arthropoda > Insecta > Lepidoptera > Tortricidae > Notocelia > Notocelia uddmanniana. The sequence continues at coordinate 25,498,484 of LR991057.1, read as the reverse complement.
ATAATGACACATGAATATTTTATTTACTTTAGTAAACGAGAAAGACCCCGTACTGGAAATTTTACTTAAATAAATAAGAAAATAAATAAATACAAACGAAACGAATCGTAGGAAACCGTTAAGAAACCAATAGGAAACCTGAAAGTAAATTTGACAGATGTCCCCGGTAAGTACACATTTCCGCCATGGTGTGCGCTGCGATCGCCTAGCTTACCCCCACCACCTACTTCGCACATAGCCAATAGACCAGGACTAGGAACGCACTAACATTATAACGACTTTGTACAAATTGTGTATTGTGTTATCTATTTTATACACTTATACGATAAACTTGTATACAGGTATATAGTTGTATGATAAAGTTGATATATATGTAATTGAAAATAATATATTTATGGACAAAACATTTTACACAACACTTACAAATTAGCTACACTAAAGTATTTCCGTCTATTTCTTGATGTACGGAACGCCTGGTTATTATTCTTTAGCGTAAAATAGATCCGCATCCTTATATATAATTAAAAAAATATATTGTTTAGGAAAACCCATTCACACAGATGTCATTTTAGTCTTTTCGAGCGACAACGCTCCAAACACGGCGAACGGCGATGGCGCAGCCCGGACTGATTCACGCAATTTCAGGCCGCTTCGTTTCCATGTGACGCGGGCCGGGCGCGTATGTGCACGGCACGCACACAAACAAACCGCGCGATGTACCTTTGTTCGATGTTTACCTACTGTCTATACACTGTGTCACGACGGCATTTAATGTAGTGAAGTGATTATAAGGCAGGGCCACGCGGTATGAAGGTATGATGAAGTAGGCATAACGCGGTAACTGTCGAAAAATTATACAAATGATTATTCATCCGCCGAAGGACGTCCACTGCTGGACATGGGCCTCCAAAGAGTTCCACAATGACCGATCCTGCACCACCAGCATCCAGCGGACTTCCGTGACCTTTGCAGGTCATCAGTCCTATCTTGTGGGGGGCCTGCCGACGCTGCGCCTTCCGGTAAGTACTTGGTCGCCACTCGTGAACCTTTTATTTACTCACTACTTATACAGTAACAGTATTGGTAATACAATATATTACTAATTTCTTTAACTTATCAAACAAATTAATGACAGCGATACCTCGCATGTCTCGTGGTTATGTATAAGTACCTAGTGTGCCTACGTAGTCCACCAAAAGTTGTAACTATATATTTTTTCACCTCAGTTTAATGCAAAAAAAGGTGAATAAATGGGTAGGTGTACAATCAGCATCAAAAGTAGCTGTCCATTTGAAAAGTTCAACAGTACAATACAAGGTGCACTAAGGTCCCTTTTCCCAGCAACGACACAAGTTAAAATCGTCACTCCGTTTAGGCTACAAGCGTGCTAAATATTAAAAGGTCGATAAACGTTACCCTCCTTTTTGCAACGCTAAGGTAAATAAAAACTAGATTGTAGCACAAGCAGGTGGCAGCACTATACGGTAAAATCCGAAGTCGTTTATGAACTTACACACTTCTCGTGGTACGACAACAGTCCGCTAGATGGCGTTCACATTAATAATGTGTACTGTAACACCACTGTAAGCACAGGGGCCTACTCCGAACCAAAGAGTACATTATATATACCTCCGAACTTCGTATCGCGCCGTCTCTTTCCTTCATATAGTGTATTGGCTATGTGCACGTCTGAAACGTCAAACGTGAAAGGTCCCGAGACAATGTCAAAACTCAGAGATGTCAAATAATGACAAATGAATATTTTATTCACTTTAGTAAACGAGAAAGACCCCGTTTTGGAAATTTTACTGAAATAAATAAGATAATAAATAAATACATACAAACGCCGTTAAGAAACCAATAGAAAACGTGAAAGTAAATTTGACAGGGGTCCCCGGTAAGTACACATTTCTGCCATGGTGTGCGTTACCCCCACCACCTACTTCGCACATAGCCAATAAAACGAGAGTGAAAGGGACGGCACGACACGAAGCTTGATTTTGCCTACTCCGAACTTCAAAAATCGAACTTCGTGTCGTGCCGTCCCTTTCACTCTCGTGTTATACACGAAGTTCGGAGTAGAGTAGGCCCTAACTTAAGTTGCAAAAAGGTCTTCTTCATTTTACATTACATAGACAGACATGAGCACAGAATAAGTAATAGTACAACATGAGAAACAAATATATATTATCAAACCTGTTCAATGTTTTCCAGAGAAGCCTGATCTTAATTTGTATGAATATAACTGACGCTGACGATCAATTATCATTTTTCCACCGGCTCCTGATAATTTTCTAGTGGTTGATGTAATAACAAGTTAATAATAATAATTAACAGGTTTGTTTATTTTACTTTAATAAAAAAAAGCAAAAAAAGTTGTTCTCTCCGGCGGGGAATCGAACCCCGGTCTCCCGCGTGACAGGCGGGGATACTTACCACTATACTACCGAAGACTTATGCGCATGAACGAATTTAGTGATAGGTTGCATAACTTTACAACTAGTGGCTGTATGAGTTCGTGTGCAAAGAGTACATTATATGTGCTAGCTCCCATCCCATGGCTTCTTCGCGCTCGCTCGGTCAATAAAGCTTGACCGGCGATGGTTCTTAGACATGTTTTGTCGTTTGACATACTTGAACTTTGAAATAAAAATGTCCGTGGTTTATTAATATTTTTCAGTTGTCAGTTATTTAGAGAGCGAGCAAAGCGTCACCGTTTCAGCTTGGGTAAACATGCTTTCGTTATATCCGCATATCCGGCTGTTCTCCTCTACTACCTACAGGTCGCATTTCTCGACCGATTCCCGTGAAATTTTATGAACTAGTTCTATAATTAAATGACTTACTTACATGGAATTTCTTATCGATACCTACACTTATCGGATTTTTTTAAATATAGGTACAAAACAAATTTCGTCATTCGTTTCGTGTTACAACAGCTCATACTCGAAGAGCCACCAGTGAAGGTAAAACTATTCAAGAGTGTATAGAACAATATGCGTAGTTTTATTCGACTCGACTGCCGCAGCCGCAGCAGCTGAAGCTGAAAATGTTTGCCTAAATGAATTATTCAGTCACTATTTACAGACCAGGTAAGTATTACAATTGGTATGTAATGTAATGTAGATCTATTATCATCATTAACCTATTATTATCATGATAATATATAGGATGATATTGACCATGTTTGTTAACTTGATACCTATCTACGTAAAAATAATAAGATGTTTATCCAGTGCTCGTGCAGACAGGGATACCTAACAAGCAAACAAGACTAGTTAAGGACTGATCGCAGGCTTATTACTAAACTCGGCACCCTGTAATTTATGTGGAAATTACGACAGAAACAAACAAGCTCATTTCGTCTCCGTACCCGTACTGATTACGGTGGAAAATGATGCGATGTTGCTTATGTTAATTGGCCTCGGCATCCCACAAGATTATCGGCTATTATCGGTTTTGCTGCATATCCAATAAGATAGGTTCGTTCGTAACGTAATTGTAATTACATAAGAAGATTGTTTTACCTTACGTGTAAAAAAAAAACAAGTTTGCTACCTACAGGTTCGGAACGGCTGTATCATAGAAAAGAGGTAGCGAAGAACAGGTAGCTACAAGTAGATTGCAACAGACACAGACTAAATAGAAGGTATAAGTAGGTATTAAACAAGAACGTACATACGTATACTTAAATCTTAACCAAACTAAAGATAAGAGTTAATAATACCATGATAAGTATATAAAAATAGTTCTCTTTTTTATCTCCAGCGATTGTTTCATTAATATAATTGATTAGGTATGTCTAGGTAGGTAGTGCATGTTTAGATTGGTTGGTTTACATGCTGATTAGCCGAGCCGGTAGCCGTTCGTGGGTGGTCCCGAGGTCCAGATCTCATTAGGAAGAAATAAGAACGCGTTTTTAGGGCCTTTTAACATTAAGTTAAGAAGGAAAAACAACTATGTAGATAATCACATTAATCACAATCAGGTATTTGTACTTAAAGTACACATTAAATTGGTTACTTAGTTTAACTAACGTACCTACACCCTGTGCGTATACTAGGTATGACATGATGACTTACACGTCCCACGACATGCGTGCTACACGAAGGGAAAGTGTCTTAAATATTGAAGACGGGAGGTTTTATGGAGACATTAATTTATTTGCTGTGATTAAATCCAGAACTAAGTAAAGGAATCTAGAATAGAATCCTGAGCGTTTAATGAGGTGAGGCCCTCACCGTGAGGGCACGTCCCCATCATTGGAAATAAATGCTGACGGATCAAAAACCAATTTTGTTCCTATAAACGGCCAGAAAATACTTTTATTCGGATAAGAGTGTAAATTAAATAATTAATAGTCGACGGATACCCAATTTCATGACTTTCATGAATGAAATTGTGATGAAATCGTATATATAATGTACTCTTTTTTTATCGCGAAGTTTTTTAACGATAATTGTCTATTGACGACAGCGCCATCTTACGAAAATTACCAAAACTACGTTGCCCGACAGTAAGGTTACTTAGTGAATGATGCACGTGGAAAGGTTCAAAAACAACATAAACGGCGGGCCGACGAGGGTGGGTGAATCGCCTTAGCCGAGACCGAGATGCATCGGTACGAAATGAACGTCGAAACGACCGAACCGAACCGAACCAAAAACTAGTTTGATCAAAACAGCGTCGTCGTGAGGTTGTGTCGCGCGTTTTCGTACAACAACATTGAAATTATCAATGTTTATAAACAGAATTCGTAAAGATAACTTAGCAGCTCAATGTTTTTGTGAATAAAGTTTATAGCATTCGGTACTAAACTACTCAAATTTCGCTTTAACTCGGTTTCTTGTGATTTTGTTACGTTTTATTCGAGTGTATAATCTTGTATCTCTGAGAACTGCTTCGTTGATTTGGCCGGACGGTGGTTGAAAATGTGAAACAATATTGAATATTGTGTTGGTGAACATTGGGACTGAGATGAAGTTTGCCGGTTTGATTTATGTATAAGAAACTGGTAGGAAAAGTGGAACGATGAAGTGGTATATTTTCGTGATCCTGCTGCCCTCGTGTTTGGCTCATCTTAATGTTTACCTGAGCAGTGCAGAAGTCTGGAGATTACTAGGTAAGTCACACACATTGAATGGTGATTGCAGATGTTATTAGGCGAGATTCGACCGCTATATTGATAAATGTACCTAACCTAAAAAAAATATTGTCATGTTAATAAGCTGAGTCACATCATTGCCATAGGTAATTCGGTCTATAACACAATTAGTTTTATTTATAAACACCAACGTAAATAGAAAACGCTACTGTATGTAACCTAAACAATTGCCTGACACCGGCTGGACTGGCTGGTTAGCTCTGTACTGTCCTGGCGAAATGTTTTTGTTTTTAATTCGTCAAGGGCAATATATATACCAATCTGCCTTGTGTTTTTCAGTGTTTAGGCATTCGACAGTCGACACATCACTACTCTAGCCTCTGAAATGAGTATCGGTACTAGATAAGGTCTAGGTACTCTAGGATATGCCTAATCAATGCAATGCGGTAGGTACCTCGAGTGTTCATAAGTTTTGTATATTTTGAAGATTGTTTTTCATAAATCAATTAAGTATCCATTTACCAGATGGACAATTGGAATAACAAAGTTTATTTAGCACGTTTGTTTGTCAAAATAACTGGTTTTTTGACAAGAATTTAACGAAAACACCACCGTCACTAATCAGTTCGAAGTAGTAGGTTTTGTTCGAGCCTAGCTCGCATTTCAATAGGTAAAAGCCAAAATTACCTTTTATGAAAGCACAAGTTAGGTGTAAAAAAGCTGCCGTAAATTTGTTTCTCATAACATAAATAAACCACTGGAAGAGAAGCATGAGAATCCCTCATGAAAAGTTGGATGTCTTGTGGTGTCGTTCATTATCTAGGCTAGGTGTAGTCGATGCAACAAATGGTATACCTGGTGGTGGGTGGTAATGATATGACCTTGACAATGTATGATCAATACAATAAATACTATTATTATTATTATACGTATCATAAAGTATTGGAACACGGTTTAAATCATACCTGTTTGTTTATTAAACAAACTGTTGTCAAGTGAAACATAGAAAAAGGTAAAATAAAAAAAACCTGGCGAGGATAGGCTGTTTTGTTATTTAATCAGTAATCTTGATGTCAATAACCTTTACATAGTAAAGGTAACCTTATTGTTTTTTTTTAACCTGGCGAAATGTATTTACGCATCCCGCCTAGCCGGGGAATTAGGGCGGGTATGACGGACTCCCGGGAACCGCCCGGACTGCCGTCTAAAACCAGGGTATGCCCGTCAGCCCGTCACGCAGCATAAGTGGCGGTGAAACGGGATCGCCAAGGCACACAACCGCGAACACCGCCTGCTGCAACAGCCGAAGCTGTTTCCTCTCTGCCTCACCAGTGGGTGAGGCCAGCGCCTACTAAAATCCAGCTATTGAATTATGTACACATAAAACAACAGATTTTGCGAGGGTAACTAAACAGATACGTTTTATAACATAAAAGTAACGTGCACCTGCACGTGCCTCAACAGATAACAGCATAAAACAAGTGATCGGTTTCACCATCTTTATCTCAATGAAATAAGTTTAAAATTCGTACCTACATGTTTCTGACACTGTTGTGTAAGTAACATACCTACTTTGCTAAAGAAAAAATGAGTATTCCAATTTAATGTTCAATAGCTGTAATCTGGTTTCACACCAATTTTGTTAAGCAAAATATAAGCTTTCAGCCCGAACAATCTATACAACTCTCAAAGCACCTTTATTTGGATTCAGTTGACAAAGGCACCCTTTAGAGATGTGTCACGCGTTATATTCGGACATTTTTTTTCTTCGAAATTTCCTAGAAACGTATTCTACTTTGGGACAGACAGACGCAACGTGCATTATATATCATGTAACTAAGTACACTTTATTTTTTATTGTGGTAGAAAATTGTACCTATTATTCCATTTTAATGTCCCCAATTTAGGCAATCGTGGCTAAAATTATATAAAACCTGATAAGCTTTGTTATAATGATCATTCCTTAACCGAACAAAATAGTTGATTATTTAATGTGTGGCCAGCTAAATTTCATCAGCGAAGTAACTTAAGGTAAGAATCATTCACTCAGTATTTTTATTAAGAATCACAGCACTATTATGCAAAAGAAATTAACACGTAATTATTTTCTGCTACTTTGCTACCGAGTACCGTCTTGCTTGGTTAGTCGGACTTATTTTTTATCTCCGAACTTCTTTGTCCAGGGTGAAACATTCTAATTCCCATCTAAATATTTTTCCACGATCATAGACATAGACTTAGATCGAAGTCGTCACTCGTTCTCTTACAACATGAATAAGGATAATAGCTGGATAATCAAAGAACTAAAACTAGATTAGATAGGCATAGATGTCATGTGAGACTCGTGAACCTGAGAACCAAGCGTTCACTGAGCTTCAGACTCGGAAGAGTCACGGTATCGGAAAATATCGGTATCGGTATCGGAAGATACCGTGACTAACACGCCCATCTTCCTAAGTAGGATGAGGATTAACTAACAGTACCTACGGACGACTTAAAACTAAATCCAACCAAGATGCAGGCAGTAACTTAATCCTCAACAACTTGATCTCAGATACCTTATCAGTTCATATTTAATTCCCTCCTAAGCAATTACTGCGTGTAAACAGCACGAAGAATTAGAATGTCGCCCCTTTTTTTGGAAATTTAATCTCTTCTTTTAATTAGAGGACGTCACAACAATATACCCTCACTCGTCATGTCCATTGAGATAAAGAATGACAGATTTACAAGCCACGCAAGCAGGTAAGGCTTAGCCGTGCCTCACATTAACCGTTTTTGTCAACTCCCTATTGTAGTAACCTGCTGGGCCGGGGCACTTCGTCTTTGTCCGCGTCTTGAACATCTGCCTCTTGTTCTTGCTTAGAAATTAGAATTACAAAACAATAATGAGCTACGAGCGGGAACTTTCTTGAAGGACGTAGGGTCATTTGTCACCAGTAGCCGTTACCTCTTGCGAGTACTTAGCTACTCGTACTTATCGAATTTGAACGGTATTTGAATAAGTTTCTGTCACAAATGTAATTTTTTTACAGAAACTTATTGCAGACTCTACTTTTTTAGTAGAGTTTAACTAAAGGCCGAGCCACACCGAATGCGTGCGCGTGTGCGTGGCGTGCGCATTCGGTGTGTCTCGGCTTTAAGGATGTATCGGCTAAACTCGTAATAAGGCTAGACCCTAAGGGCCTTTCAGCTCGAAGTACGAATTTTTCTATGGAAATGTTAGTTTAACTTGTTTGTACCAGATGTCACTGGGTGCTATCTCTATCGCACTTGCATATTGAAGTGAAAGTGATACAGCGGTCTTGCGGTTCATACTAAATACACAACGGCGCTACGATCTATGTGGACTATTTCACTGGTATCTCTATTGTACTTTGTGCTAGACCAGAAGTGGCTATAAATTATCGTATTAAATGATTGACAATTTAGTTAGTGTATGTCAATGTGAAACTTTATGAGCCACAATGTTAAATGTCAGAATGGAAACTGGTAATATTTTGCCATGCGACATGACATTTACATTAATTGATTGACACTTCTTCGTGTCCTGTCGTATTTCAAGTTTAGTGGATGGGAAAGCATTATTCATTACATCTGTACTCGTTGTTCCTATGACCACCTTCCGATTGCATCAGACCAGCTCCATGGTGCCACTGTATTGAATCTGCCAGCGTCAATAACACATAATAAATAAATGATTTACTCAGGGTAAAATAGTACAATAAGTGGATATAATGACTCACTTGTATTGAATCTGCCAGCACATTTAAATTACTAATTTGAATCCTAAACCACTTACGAGAAATGTACGACTCTAGTGCTATAAATAGAAAGCGTATGTGTGGAGCGACTTATCTAATATTTTATCAACTTTATGTTCTCATAATAATCGTTTAGAGTTAGTTCATTATAGGTTAAATATGAGATGAAAATTTGACTACGCTAATATTTAGAAGAAACCAACACACAAACCGTTCCTTGGCAACGATGTCACATTAACGTTAATGAAATCACCCACGCAGAATGTATTTTGATCGCGTTTAAAAAACAAATATACGCCTATAAGAAACAGTTTCACACATTCGTTTTGAAATGTTGGTAATTTATCGATAACGATACGAGTATAAAAATTACCATATCTCAGATCTTTATTCGATATATGTTTGAATTTCGAACGGCGTATATGCTCGTATCTTTGGTTGGATCGTCCGGTGGTGTAGCTGTAATTTATTTTTGATGACATTTATGGAGATTCCATGGAGCTCGGCCAATGAGCAACGCCTAAAACCAGTGTTATAACGCGATCGAATATATTACCTTCTAAGAAATCACACTATTCTTAATATTGCAAACCTTATTCACTCAGATAGGATATCAGCTTTATATCGGACGATGTCGAAACACCCACATGTCTTAAAACTAAGGCTGCGATGACACTGTGGGAGCGGTAACATGATAATGCACATTATGTAGCAATGTATGTTCTTTCAGCTTAGCATCGATGTTTCGTTTTTTCCATGAATATCCGAGAAATTAACAGCATACCTGTTAGACAATTGCGCGAGCTAATTTAGATAAAAGAATCAGAAATGTAACAGGTGAGTGTTTTAAATAAATGCAAGATTCCCTCAGGCGGAGATACAGGCTCGTCAGGTAATAATGAGAGTCTGTGCAGAATACTGATGATAAGTAGTGAGTTAGTGTAGCTGTAGAGGATGCTGGGCGTATCAGACGACAGCAAGGTTTATGGTTACACGCTATCGTTCATCTGAATCCTTATAGTAGGAGGAGGTCCAAGCCACGAAAGGCCACCACAAGTTTATAGAAAAGCGTTGAGAAATAAAAATATCAAAATAATTAACAACTAGCGAAACACATATATATTATTTTTTATATTAAGAGTCCGCAGTAAGCTCGGTTCTCCATACACACGTAGTTTCGCTCTCATTTTAAAATGGCATGCTGGAATCATTTGATACTTCATATACACAAGGGGATCCGGTATATGTAGGTCGGAAATTAGTTTCGGTTGCTTGAAATTATATTGAAGAAAAAATTCAGCGATTTTTAAGGTTTTCATATAATACTCAAAAAATTCAAAAGCTCGCTGTATTTTTTTTCCATTCCAATTTCTAGCAACAGAAACTAATTTCCGACCTATATATGGCGCATCCCATTGTGTATACAAAATTTCATGTTATATCAGCATGGCGTTTTAAAATGAGAACGTAACTACGTTTGTATGGAAAATCGAGTTCGGTCAAGCGTACGGGAACGGGGGACTCTTAACTGGTTTATTGTGCTATTAATTAATTAGAATTAGTTTTGTATTGGATTTCGTTACAAGAATTATGTTGAACTGTTGTAACTTTCTGTAATAATTGAACTAATAATCGATTTTTGGTGATGTATGTTTACTGCCCCTTTTACGCGCAAAATACATACCTAAGTATGATTACGATAACAATTTTGACATCAAAACGCAGCTTATTAGAAACAAAAAAAACAAAACAAGAACCAGATTAATACAATTTGGGCCTAAATTGTCTGAAGAAAACGTAAACACATATTCATGGGAATGTGAATCCTTGCGGTAAGTTGTTAGATATAATAAATAGTTGGCCAGGCCCGGTGACCAGAATTACAATATTTAGTTCTAAATCGCCTATCGTCTATGCATTTCGACGCCTCAGCTCTCTTAACAAGGGTAGGTGCGCGTTGGCGTTGCGCGAGCGCATTGTTTCACGAGCACCCGGCGCGGGCGCGCTTCCTTGATGACACTGCCTGATAATTGAATTAATGGAAATTCTTCCAGTTGCACTCCGCGGCGTGACCGTTTTATTAGGTACTGTTAGCAGCAGAAGTAGTTGTGCGTTTCAAGTGGTCAAAATGAACTTCGTGTAGTACATACATACCTGAATGAAAAGTCGCCATAGTGCAAAGGTGTTCTGTTCAAAAATATCTGATCACGCATTGACAGTAATGTTGCGTTATACATGTTGATGACGTACAAACATATACATGTTTGTACAAACATATACATGTTTGTACGTCATCCTTCACAAACATGATCAACTCGCGTTTGTGTGATAAAATCTAATATAACAAGCACGCCTATTCGTGTAGCGTTATATTAAACTGTCAAAACAATAGATAACAATTGCCTTTGGATTACACAATCAAGCCTGCAAGTAAGCCAACCGTTAATCGGACATACTCACGAGACGGGATTTCGTTAAATGCAAAAAACTTGTAAGTACTTACAAATACTGTACTACAGCGAAAGAAGAATGTTTGGATAGTGAAACCAAACAAATATTTCTCTGCAGTTACGCCCAGTAAACTCGCACCTTAATCAAAATTATGAAACTTCGTTTTATTGAAATTCCATCAGGTACACTACGTATGATAGGCAGTTACACAAAAAAATACCAGTTCTAACTTTACAGCATCCAGCGGTAAGAAGATCTTATTATTGAGGCTTGGGTTACATGGCTAGAACTGCGGTGGGTGATTAAAAAAAAAAACTTAAGTAAACTCAAGTAACTTGAGACTTGGTTGGTTGTCGTGTAAGGTTTCGTCTAGACACCGTAACCTCTTCACACGGTTACCTACCTCCAATAACAGGCTTTACCGCTAACACATGCCGTGAGACCACATGCCACATCAAAAATGTTTGATTAATCAAATTTGATTAGTGGATCACATACATGTGTAATGGGAATTGAAATATACATTAATTGACAATGATGATCCATGTACATACATACACAGTTAATATATGGAAATCGATGTATCTCCCAATTTGTAAAATATTAGATGAGTAGGTAACATTAACACCATCCAAACTCTTATCGTTCTGTCATCGAAGGTTTTAAAAAAATGCATTTGGAAGTCTCAGCAACTTAATAATATTATGTATATAAATAAATCAAAGAATAAGGGTAAAGCTGCATGGAAAGTAATAAAGGATAATCTTAATATGAATACTGGTGTAACAGAAGTTAAAAATATTAAATTAAATGGAGAAGTATTTGATAACCGCTTGCAAATGTGTGAGATTTTTAATAACTACTTCATTGGTCACTCCCATGTAACGACAAATACCAATATTGAAAATTCACATATACAAACAGTAAGTAATAGTATATTCCTCTCTCCATTAGACCAGTATGATACAGTAAAAATTATTAAATCCTTAAACGACACTAACTCGACCGGTTATGACGAGATTCCCACCAAATTGCTGAAGCAATGTGCAGTCCAAATAGCATTACCTCTTAGTTATCTTATTAACTTATCTTTCGAGCAAGGTTGCTTCCCTGACCGATTAAAGTTGACAATTGTTAAACCTCTCCTTAAAAAGGGCGACCCGAGTGAGATGAAAAATTATCGCCCAATAGCATTGATACCTGTACTATCAAAGATTTTTGAAAAAGCTATGTTCAATAAAATTAATAATTTCTTTGATAAAGCTAATGTTATACATCCAAACCAATATGGCTTCAGAAAGAATACCTCTACATCAGATGCTTGTTTCACTCTGATTAAACATATTACCCAATCGCTTAACGATAAGCAATATGTCTTAGCTGTTTTCTTGGATATGAGCCAAGCATTTGACCATGTTTGTCATAATATTCTGCTGTCGAAACTAGAAAAGTATGGGATCAGAGGAAAAGCTATTAATTGGCTCAAAAGTTATTTATTTGAGCGAAATCAGTACACAGAGCTTACTGATATAGTAGATAATTTAAAAATAACCTACAAATCATCACCAATGACTACAGATCGTGGCGTTCCGCAGGGGAGCGTTCTTGGACCGTTGCTGTTTTTAACGTATATCAATGACTTCCCAAGTACACTAAAACATACATGTATTATGTTTGCAGATGATGCAACCCTACTTATAAAATCTAACAATAATATTGATCTACAAAATGAAGCCATTAATGAATTACATAATACTACTAGATGGTTAAATAACAACGGCCTTCAATTAAATTTGACCAAAACTAAAATAATTCAATTTAAAACTCGTAATTTTGTCCCCATTAACATTAATGTCCACTGCGACAATACAAAGGTAGAGCTTGTAAATTCAATCACTTTTCTCGGAATCACTATTGACGAGCATCTGAATTGGAAAGCCCATATCGAAAATGTATGTTCGAGACTAGATAGATTCGTATTTGCATTGCGACGACTTAGGTCCATAGCATCAAAAGAAGCTGCAATGTCTGCCTACCATGGATATGTCTCATCAATCCTCCGTTATGGACTTATAATTTGGGGCAACAGTACCGACATTCAAAGAGCATTTGTAACCCAAAAAAAATGTGTTAGAGCTGTATATGGTAGTGGCTACCTTGCCCATTGTAGGCCTATATTCCAGGAACTGAGAATTTTGCCTTTACCTTGTCAATATATCTTGGAAATTACTAAATTTGTAAAAAGACATCCTCTGCTCTTTCCACGTCATGATGAAGTGATCAAAAAAAGTAGACCTAGCAGGAAGCCACTTAAGCTTTTCCAACCTGCACAAAAATTTAAAGTTTCTTGTTCAAACGTGTACTCTATGGCTATAAGATTATATAACCGTGTGCCAGAGGACTTCCAATGCCTACCGACGAGTCAATATGAAAAAAAAATGTTTAAGTGGCTCCTTGACAAGTGCTTTTATTCAGTTACCGATTTTCTGAACACATGTTAGTAGTGATAAGTTATAATGTAAATTGATTGATGATATTTAATAGTCTACTTATAATTAGTTTTAGGAAAATATTTCTACGTCGATTTTCGGCAGAATATGTTGAACTAACACAGTCTACTAACCAACATTGTACCATATTCTCAGAAATAAATATTATCTTATCTTATCTTATCTTATCTTATCTTATCTTATCTAACAATTATCTCGTAGGTTGACATTAGTGATTACTGCAATTTGTTTAGGGCTGAAGGCTGGTGTGAAGGGCATTTCCGGTGCTATCTCCTTATCTTAAGTACGATCTCTCCGACCTATGCCAACATTATCAGTTCCCCGTACTCCTACGTGTAAATTGTCCCAGTCCGTGGCTTATCCTTCACATCCGGACTCATTTCTACTTATTTTTTGTCCAGGTACTAGGATTGGGAGAGATTCAATAAAACGTTCCAGAATAGAAATAACTAAAATCTCTCTTTGTTATTGTAATAAATACTATTAATGTTGCATTCAGAGCGGCAGTGTGCTGCTAACCCAAAAAAGGCCATAAATGTTCATCGCTCCATCGCTCATATGTCATTTCTTCATTTAGCAGCGTTTTAGAATCTCGCCCCTAAGCAGCGAACGTCGTTAAGAGAATTAACAATGAAATATTTCAATAAACTGACGGCGTTATATAAATATGGGCTCGTTGTTGAAACTATTCGTTATGTAAATAGCGTTGACACGCGGAATGACGTGGAGTGGGCCCTAAATAAATTTAATTTCACGGTAGGTTGGGCGCGGGTTTTTATCCGGCTTGACTCTGGACCGGCACCTGCGGTAAGCTGCGCTTATACCACGTTACGTATCCGTGACCCGAATTGAGAAGATACACATACTTAATTAAAATCCTTAACCAACAAAATATTTTGGGATTAAATTAAACTTGAGTTAATATGAATAATATGATATTGCACACGTTCTAATGTTGTCTGAAATTAAAGATTAACATTTTTAATGTTAGCGAAATTAGGCGAATAGGGCATCACATACCATATGTAACTCGTAATAAATTGTGTATGGTACAATGGACGGCTAGAGTGATTTGCTGACAGTCGTTTCGTTTCGCATAATTTTCTTCCAAATCCAGCATAAGCTGAAAGCACTTACGGCACTCGGGCGCAGGCAGAAATAGAATTAGGTGCAGAGCCGAGCCGCAGGCAACGGGCATTATTATGCACGTTACATGAATATGCAACTCGTTATTTTCAATTACTGAGAGCAAGGCTTAGCCCGACCTCTGCATTCTGCCAACACGTGCACTTTTCATTTTAATGCTTTGTCATTGCCTCCATATTTGACGTTAAAGTTGCGCACATTTTACAAAGGAACGTAATCAGTCAAATGTCCGGGCATATGTGCGACGGCTTTAACTAAGTGACTATTCAATTATACTAGCTGACATTATGTTGGCATTACACAGCGTTGTTACAATATCGCAATGGTTCATGAGATCAATTTGTAAAAATGACGTAAACAACTTTAGGTTTAGAATTTATTTAAGATTCAAAGTTCTGTTCGTTATGATACCGTTGCAATATTGATATTATACATTTTCGATAAAACTCAACACAAATAAATCGAAGTGTAATACTCTCGTCGGTTCTCCCTTGTTAGACCTAACTGCTTTATCCCTAAATGCTTCATTTCACCTAAAGTTTCATTACATCTAATGTTTCTTTTCTTAAATAGTGAATTTTATAGGATTATTACAAAACTAACCTACCCTAACCAAACTTCTATTTGTTTACACTCAAAGGAAACTCGAAATGTTCACCGTTTTGAAGAAAAATATATTAAGTGTAGCTAGTGAAACATTAGATCTAATCAAGCCTAATGAAATGAAATAAAATGAAATAACGTATTTTAGGTACAGCAGGATTTTAGGGACAGTAGGGTCATACACAGGTACAATTAAAAGTATAACTAAAATCTACCTTACAGGCATGCAAAATTTTGGAGATCTCTTAAATCTAATAATTATTTTATTTTATTATAATCTAGAAATTCCTTTATACTGCAAAAACATTTTGTAAAAACATTTCATGACAATGAAATAAATAATTTAAAAAATTCTCCTAAATATTTATTTATTTCTCTCCTAATATTTATTAGGGCAATAGTTAGTAGATCAAGGACACCCCACTCTCGACCAGTCGTAAGTATGTAATAAGTGTATTGATGCGACGCCGACCTTGTTATATATGTAGCTTCGGACTCTCTTTCCACTAAATGCTAATAGGTTTGCCGCAATGGGAGGCTTCATAACCAGCGGCCAATCACCTTTATCGACTTCAGTAAAGTGTGATAATGGAGGGTTTTACTGGACGCGTATCGCTACCACGATCGTACGTGCCCGAGATTGTGTGCCAGAAAAACTGGTAGAAAGCGAGCATACCATGTCGGTTTTCTTGCGAGGCACCTTATTATGCAAAGAATGCCACAATCGATATGACAATTACGTCTGATACGACTGAGAGGCCCAGTGCTATGCCTATTCTAGACGTAAATTAATCCAAATACCAACTAGGGACACAACCAGCTACCTAAAGGTACGAGTACGTATTGTAAAAACATACTCTCGTAAGGCCAGAAAGAATGCTCATACAGACGAGATCTTCTTGTTAATCGAACATAAAATGAGTTTCATGAGTTATTGCCTGTTGAATATTAACTCGAGATGAAGTAAAAACTTAAGGATTCTCTATAAATACACAACACTTGAAATTCAACTCGTTCCTTTAGTTGTCTGTTGTTGGTAAGAAATCTATAAGCTGGATACTAGTTATGGAAGCGTGACTCTGAATTTAAATTCGATATATGGGCGTTCATAACACGATAGATGTTTGTTATTCTACCTAGATCATGACCAGTCAGTAAGTAAATAGCTAACATAATGGAGGAATTGATTTAAAATTGTTTTATTAAGTCATTGATTGAATCCTAATAAGTTTGGACGTGAACTAAGGTAAACGTTAAAATAGTTCACACCAATAACACCTAATGTTCACTCGTATTATTGTGTCATAAGATTGAAATGAAAGTCAATTAAGAGTCAGTGCACTGGGACATTTACCGAATCTTTGTAAAATTTTAGTTATTAAAAGATTTTTTATACATATTTAATTATTTACTTGCTAGAATGAGAAAACTTGAATCCTATTAAACAGAACGTCAAACTCCATTTTGAACAGGTTATCCGATCCAAGTAAACTATAACAGACATCAAGTCTATTATTTTTTATCTCGCATGCAGGAATCGATTATTTTCTACGAGATGCGAGTAACGTGTTATTGTGGTGCCCGGTAATCAGTCAAGCCACTGATTAGCCGATAGCGATTACTATGGTTACGATTCTTCGATTTCTCTATGATATTCCCACCTCGGGCTTGCTTCTACAGGTGTACCTCTACCTGCGTACTTGCGATTTCCGTTTCTGCTTAATCATCATCATCATTATCATTTCAGCTGAATGACGTCCTCTGCTGGACATAGGCCTCCCCCAAAGACTTCCACAACGACAAAATTTCACTTCCACATTTTCTGCTTAATAGTGAGATGTTATCCTTAACTGGTTTATTTAAAGTACCATTTTAATATAAATAAAATAAATGATTATAATATTAGTTGCGAACTACGTAAAAATACTTGTTTGGATGACATATAAAATTAAATAGGTAGTGGTAGTACCCAATGTAGGTACCCATGTGGCAGTCTGGTTTTGAAATATCATCGATTAAAAATAGGTAGTGTCGAATTGATATTTTAAATTAAGCTCGACCGGGCTTGTTAAAGTCATTAAGCAGTAATTATAGTTTCATAATGCATTAGTGACACATTGGCAATGTATTTAGGTCGGGCGGACTGCAGCTGAGTAAATAGGTACAGCTCTGTCTAAATTATGTCTAGTTTATCATTTTTGAATGACTTGTTTCGAAATATTGCCCGAGAACTTAGTCGAAATACTCGAAGTTAACTTCCATCCCACTTAGTGAGCTGTAGCAATTGCTAGACACCCACGTGAAACCAGCTTCTTGTTTGTGAGACAGCATTACGGATTCAAACTCCCTCTGCGCATAAACTCTAATAAGTAATTGCATGCTGTCCATACGCAGATCTCTAGCAAATTACTTAAACTAACGACACTGGCAGTATAAATAACACCCTCTTCCGTTTGGGTTAAAAAATAATTGACCATGTTGCTTGTGAAAACATAAATGCTAAATTAATATAAATAATTTATTGCTTCGAGCTTGTTAAAAATATTAGTTCTGCGTCTCAGTACACGTCCGCGAACGGGGCACATGGTTTGTAAAGTTCTCAAATATCTCATCCATCTTCGCGTACGTTAAAGGTAGACATTTTCACTGACAGTGAAAGATTTTGATGCATGATAGTGAACAGACAAACTATGTAACCGATACGTCAAGAATATTGAGCTGCCCCGGCTAAGGTTTACTTTTAAAATAGCTTTACGTGATCGATAGAGGCATATTCAAAATAATGGTCGAGGCAACTAGGCCGGCTTCTCAATCACACCTCGACAAGGGATTGTGTCTCGCTCAACGCGCGTCGGTTTTGTGGCAATTTGCAGGGAATGGATGGAGATGTCAGAGCGACAAAAAGCTTCGATCGATCAGAGCAGAGGTTATTGCGCGCGCGTCGCCATCCACACCGACGTGTGTCTCAAACTTTACATTTTACAACAATACCCCGAAAAGTTTTACTTAACAATGCATTTTGTAAATGAACAAATTAATTCACGTTTATCTTAACAAAAAACAAATGAAGACTTTACAAACCGCATAAGAATGTATTTTTAGTTGTGAAAACCCACCAGACAATACTCTCGGTAAAACCTGAAATGAAAAGCCATTCTATGCAGATGGTTTCTTAATCTCAGGCTTACTCGCGCTAACAGTTGATCTAGGAGAGTGTTCTTTCCAATATCGTGACACAAAATAATCACTTGTGAGAGTGCGGCTCCGCTGGGACGCTTGGAGCATCGCGTCGTGAGACAATGCCGCGGCGACGAGAAAAATGCCGCGACACGAGCGCTGCCTAATACGTCCTCTATCCCTAACATCGTTACCGGGCTTTTAGTGGAACAAAAACTATTCTAATGGAATGTTCTTTCGACGAGAACAAATTAGTTGCCTAAATGTATATTTTCTTTGTTCAGACGTCAAAATTGAATTAGTAACAAAGTGATTTTGCGATTCCTGTGAACTTTAAACTCAAAGGACAAGTGGCCAGACAGCATATAGACCCTCGTCGTGCAAGCTGACGCGCCGGCCGTCGCCCTGCAGGCCGCCTGTCCGTCCGTCACGACGCATCCATCAACTGCCACCAGCGACGACTCAGTTCAAGCCCAGTTTAAGCTCAGTTTAAAACTTGACAGCTCCCCGACCATGATCGATGATGTGTGAGTGAAGAATGCACCCAAACTGAAATAGCAACTGTCCGACACGTTAATGTTTTAGCGCTAACGACATTACACGATCCAATTCGGTCACTAGTTTTGTTTTGACATCGAAAGGTGACAGTTTGAATAGCTTGGGGTTTACTGATGATGCTGACCAAAATACGAGCGGCGGCCATAGTTAATGGTCCGCTTAATACTCCGTGAAGCACTCCGCGTGAAACCACACGCTACGCGTAACATTATTAAATCTCCCGTTGTGATGGCACACGACCAGTATTTTTATCCCTGGCATTTATTCTAGACTCAAAGACACCCCATTAGGGATGATGCGGTGACAATTTTTGTTTAGTTTGCGCCTTAATTGAATAGGCGGTGGGAACGGCACGCGACCGCTGGGCTGGATAATGGAAAATGTGCAAATAAATGTGTGTAATAAACCATTGTGTGAGATACACAGGATTATTTCGCGGAGTCCCTACGCGCGTGAGTGTTGCTAAAAGCGAGTTTTGCTTATGTTCGGGAAATGGTTTAGCACTTAAGGCATTATCTAAATTGTTAAATGCACTTAGTGGCACTGCCAAGAAACATAAAGGTGGAAAAGTTTCACACGTCGTTTCTCTTGAGGGATGACAGCTGTTTTGTTGACAGGGCTTTGATGGGAAGGGTTTATATATGAATGACATGATGTCATCGCCCAACTTTCGACGCTTTGCAGTAATGTTGCTAAACTCATTTGACAGACATGATTATTCGTCCGGTTCGTATTGGGAGGTACAAGTATTAAAACATAGCCAGACCACACGCATGCTCTCTGTATCAGTATGTCAACAAATTCAGTAGGCGTTGGGCGGTAACTGGCCTGCACTGCGCCTACGTAGCTGTATCCTCTCTGTGTACCCTGCTACTTAGATTCTCCGCTGCTAATCACCTCTAAAAACGATACACCACTATCATCATGAAACGCCATTCTTCACCTCGTTAGCATCTCGATAAGTTAAAGTACTTTCCCATATCAAAAATTTGTTTCAACATCTTTTTGTAATCTTGTGGCTTACGAAACAAGTCTTAAGTAGGTCCTTGTAGAGTTGTAGTTGTAGACCGTATCCGTATTAGGAAGTTTACGTTTCAATTGTCAAATTAAAAAGTCGGTGCTCATATCTGTCTCAACTTTTAAGTGGTTTCCAAACCGCGAATTGTCATTTTGGCAAAACATAACGAATTCAACATTTCATAATTAACCACCGTGAAATATGGCCCCAGTCAATTGTGTTACTGTGACAATATTGTATTTATGGAGAAGGACCCAAAATAAACAAACATGGTACAATCGGACGAATAAAATGCCGGCACAATGCGCGGGCCAGCACGTCATAATAAGGCAGTGGCTTTGTGCGTTAGGTCGGTTGTAAATCATACAGTCCTTTGAAAAGAATGGCACGCCATAAATAATGCCCTTAAATTCGGCTGCGATGTTCTCCACCGGGACGTTTTGGTGCCGTGAAGAGAATTCTAATGGCGAAACAAATTAATCAATAGGGTCGCGACAATACTCCACTTTTTGCCACGAGCTCTTTTGTCAGACGTTTATGAGCATAGAAATGGCCTGAAACTTTTGACGTTAAACGGGGGACCGGTTTATGGCTTTTAGATTGAAGCATGCTTTTATTTAAGCACCTCGCTATCAAGCTAATGTTAATCAGTGTAACGAAGTTCTATGAGCGTAATTGTTATAATTTTATTGCGTTGCGGTTTAAATTGAACCGTGGCTTTAACTATCGAGCTGGAGCCACTTTTATTTTAATGACTTCGTAAGAAAGCAATTAAAGCTGAGCATTATGATAGTATTGAAGAATTTAACGCGGTCGACGTAGTTACGAGGCGACTGCGTTTTAATGGTTCAGTGCACCCCTGAATAAACAAGGCTATTTGGAGTTAAATTTGCTTGCACCGGATATGGCTGCCAGTCGAACATATCCATCATGCGCCTTCAAATGTAGACGTGGTCAATGATCTAATTACTGCCACTTGAGCGCGCTAGGATTATCGGGGAAGGAATAAATCTCGAGAAGGGTGGGATGCGGTCAACTCACCTTATTTTATGAGCACTAAATCGTCCCAGTTATGAGCTCCTAAATAATAACATTTTATTGGCCACCGTTGCCGTGGGACTGACGGACGACTTACGGTTTATGGGAGACAGACGCGACATGCCATGTTTTATGCGTCCCCATGAAGTTTACTGCTAATGCAAAACTCTGTGGATCTGATTTGAGGTTGTACTACAATAAAATTTGGCGACAATTCTGGGAACCTACAATCAATAATAGCTAAAAACACCTCTTAAGCACTGATTTACGACTCGTAAAATTTTTAGTGCTTCCGGGCGCACGTGGAGGTGAAAGCCCTTTATAGACTTGACATTTTCTTAGAAATTCTTTTGTGGATTGCGAACGATTCTGGATTCTAGTTTCGACTTTACTTCTCAACGATAACGTGACGTATTAAAATAATGCACTTTTGTCTAAAATAATAGGAGCACTCTTTCCTACTATAGCAATTACTTCAGAATTGACATGTCACTTGGTAGATAAGTGTACGATGCCTACGCTTATCTGCGACCACCCTGTCGCCTCGCAGCAGGAATTTGGCACACAGCAGTTTTTCTACTGTCTCCGAAAAGGAAGTGCATTGTGGATAATGTGTGGGCTTTATTTGTACAGATACGGACTGTGTGGCCCAATGCTACCCAATGTTGTCGTTTCGAGTAAATGAAAACATCTTAACGTTTACGGATGACGTAGATTGATTGGAAGGAAACGTTTACATGTCTGGAAGTGAATTCGTATGTTTCGCAGCGTGAAGTAGAGATGGGTATAGTCACGGTCGCGGGCGTCCCGCGGCGCGCTGCAGGGCCCGCATGGGCCCGAATTTACATTCTCGATCCGAACAAGGGTTATTGTGATGCGCTGAGACCCCACGGCCGACTAGATAATGTCTAGTCACAGAATCAATAAAATACACGAAATTGTCATTGCGACCCCTGGGGAATGACGCTGACGTTGCGTTGCATTGTGTGCGTCAGTTTGTTTACACAACTCCAGCTTTATTTTGTGTTCATTTTTTGTACGTAGTATGGATAATATAATATCTTTTTTGTGACATCTATTGGCATTAATCTTTTGACGTCCGTTTCCTTGAATTGTTAATTTATAATTATGGGTTTTTGTTACGCACAAATTACATTTATTGCTATTCCATGCAAGTTAGTGTGGTATTTGCTTTCCTCTGCTGTCTTGGTCGCGTAAATACAGTGACACCCTCACGAAAGTCGAACGTTAGAAGTTGTTGAATCAGAAAATACACTTTGGAGAAGCAGTCGCGCTGTTCAAATATTAGACGAATCGGTTCGGAGGTGCGCGTGGACTAATATTTGGACACTCTTCAGCGGTCGTTATTACATGCCGAAGGTGGCCATCATCTTAAAACTCGAAATAAAAACCTTTTGACACACCATAAACGAAATCTATAAATGTATTCTTTCCCTTAATCTTCTAATCCGGGAGCGGCCAACACATTTTCTTAACTAATTTGTTGCATACCTTACCCTTTCAGTGTCGGGTTTAACTCTATTTTTGGTTCGGTTAATGTTCAGTTCGGGTTCCAATCGTATTATTGGAGGTGCGTTTATTTAACCGCTCGTAATTCTTGTAACGACCGCGTGTGGATTTTAGCGGCAAATGGCTCAAACCAACCGTCGTCCGCGAACAGCGCCGCCGTTCATCATTAAGATGTCTGCTGTGTGGAAACTATTTGATTTATTCCCT
Source organism: Notocelia uddmanniana (assembly GCA_905163555.1). Lineage (NCBI taxonomy): Eukaryota > Metazoa > Arthropoda > Insecta > Lepidoptera > Tortricidae > Notocelia > Notocelia uddmanniana. Next base: position 25,475,378 of record LR991057.1, on the reverse strand, counting down.
TACGTCACATACTAATTTCACGTAGATCATCTTTTAAATAGATGGCATCCCGCTCATAATTAGAAATCTAATTTTAGAAGCCGTTTGTTGTATGTCCAAATACTTGGAACAGGAGTTCTCGCTACGCAGATTTCAGTTTCAGATTATTTGCGGTGGGCTAAAAACCGGACGGGTTAACGCAAGCTAATAACGAACCGTAGGGTTGTTAGGTTAATTGTGCAGTTATGGCTCCTGTATCGGCTCGCCCATCGTGCCACATTACCATGCATGAGTCCCAGTCGCGAGATTGCATCTTTGGGGTCGTGATCAGAGGATTCGAGAATGTCTCGTACAGTCACGTTTTTTCCGTAGCGGGATGCAAAAGCGACATTTTGAATTGTATCATAACTTTGATAAAACAATTTGTATGTATTTTTTCTAAAGAGAGTTTGAAGAAAAGAAGAGAGTTTTATGCCGGCCGCGGGTAGTACAGGCTTCTTACACTTCACCATATTTATGCAAATTGAATACAAATGCAAAATATTTTACGGAAATATACCGAATGTGAATGTTTAGTATTTTTTGTAAGTTTTATATTGTATGTCTTTGGTGTCACACTCGTAAAAATATGTTGTAGTAATTTAGTATCATGTTACGTTTACGATGCGAATAAATGTTACCTATGTTATATTTTTTTACACCGTGATTTGTTGTTTATCTTTTTTTATTTTTCATTCTCTCTGCCTCACTACCTATGGATAGGGTTTGTTTGTGCGAAAGATAAATAATAACTTGGATGTTAGGGCTTTCATATGCCCATGGGTGCTCGAAGCTTTAACTAAAATTACTTAAGTGTGTGGTTTTGTTTAGGGAAAGTTAGGGTCGGCGGTTTCCATTAGAAAGCCGCTTGGATACTCGGCATCAGATAATTCATTAGGGACCTGGAACTCGTCGCCTCATTAACGTAATAATCCATTACCTTCTTTTCCCCAACTTAGCCTTTTAATTGTTTTATTTTATTCCATTGCTTTCGAGGCCGGCACGACCTCGGCTTCCTATTTTATTTTCGCCGCACCTAATTCCTTTTGCCTGCGTTTATTTCTGAGCTACCGTTTAACTGATCGTGGGTTTGCATCGTGTGGTGCGAATTTGACTTTTATTTTTCCATCTCGACTCGCGGTGTCGCCGGTTTCGTGTCGTGACTTTATCGGCAGTATAAGAACAAAACATTCAGTGTGTCGTGCACTCGCCTTTATCTTGGGCAACCGGTAGCGGCTATAAATACTATGGTCAGCTTGTCTAATTGTAATGGGCCGCGGCCAGATGGAATAAAGCCCGGGCCTCGCCTTAAGGCTTCAACAAAAAAGAGCCTCGGGGCGTGGTAGGCCGTGTTTGTTTTCGGCTCGGCATTAATTGACACCGAAAGCCGAATCTCTCTGGTTAGCATCCTTAATTATGATTCATAGACACCGCATGCTGTTATTATAGAGTCGCGGTTACATCTCCCGCGATGGGTTGATTCTCCCTTACGTTCCCAGCTCATTACATCAATTAACTCATTCATAATTCTTAGTTAAGGCTATGTTTGAATATAAATCAGCTTAAAATCGCGTAGGTCGAGATCGTCTGTCGACAGTGGATTTTTTTATAACGGTTTGTGTAAGATTTTTCGCAGAATTCCGCTCCGTAATGAGGTTTTGTTGCTTTTATCTACCATCTCATATGAAATTTATACGGCTCCACCTAAGGTAAATCACCGGGTGCAGATCGACATCTATTTCACTATGTTTGTTTAGCCGGCTCATTTGAAAAATAAAGCTCGTTAGCTCGCTACTCGTTCGTATGAAATTTAAATTGGTTTTGAAGGAAGCAAACAGCTAGGCAGTGATTCCGTCGGCTTGGGATAGGTGCTTGTTGGGTTAATACGAGCAATCCATCTCGCGGCGGTCGCCTCGCTGATGGATCAGTGATGGAGATCACGATCCGTTCCTTTGTTGTTTTGCTTTGTTGATAAACGGAGCACAGCTTGTTACGTTTGAATAGTGTTTTAAGAGGTTAATTGGTTCGTTTATGATGAAAAATATAGAATATAGATACCTTACCTACACATCAGGTTGATTTATCCAAGCAAAGGTTTTGACAAGAAACTGAACAATTACATTTTGTACAAAAAAAGGTCCGATGTTTATCGAAGGTTAATGATGTTCAATGTAATGGAATTCAAACTTAGATTAGAAATTACAAGGCGAGCGTAGGTTTCAAATGTTTTTGTGGGTGCGATAACATCTCATATATGTCGTATTACAGGGTGTCTTCCGAGCTTTCACCGGCCGTCAGCGCTCCCATTGGCCGGTGTTGTGACAGCCTCCCACGATAAACTCCATGTTCATATGCGCGCGCGCCGCCCGCCATGTTTGTTTTATCTCGATTCACCGCTCCTCAGTGTTAATAAATGAGTCGAACTCCAAAATATCCTTTTTTACCTCCTATATTTTTATGTCCGCCGTATGTTTTATTTAGACATCGGTTATTAATAATAATGGATACTTTCAGGGTCGTTAGATCGAAATTTAAGATCTCCTTGTACGTGTAGGCAGTTTTTGTACGTGAAGTTTTTTATTTTACGTTACCGTCAGGCGCTCGGGGTCTCATTTTTATGTGGGCTTTAAACAAGGAACGGGACGTGTCGGTGTATTTTATATTCCAAACAGATGTTATCGTGGTCTGTCTGGGAAATTAATTGAATTTGTTCTGTTGTTATGCTATTTGAATCTCACGCTTGCTTAAACATTTTAAACATCACCAATTTGAATTTATAATTTTACTAACAATGCGTCGCTTGTTAAGGCGACAGGTGGGATATGGCGCCCGTCAAATCCAGTGAGTGTAACCTGCCCCTGCCTTTGATAAAATAAATTAACCAATCGTACAGTTGTGTCGCGGTCCGTCACGGCTCGTCACATTAGTGATGGAGCTTGCTGATGGAGGCGCGTCGAATGGCCGGGCCGTCGCCGGCGCAGCCGGAACCGGCCCGCGGCGGAAACCCAGGAAAACCGTATAATTAGATCGCTAATAACCCCGTCCGGTGCACGCCGGTTCATTAACGCCGATAAAATAATGTCACTTCCACTCCACCGACCTCAGCCACATTTATAGGACAGTCGTTTTTTTCCTATTGTCTTCTCTGCAACAATGAAGCCGTAATACATTTTTATAATGAAGAAGTGAGCAGAGCAGGTCAAGTGGAGAACGTTTATAATGGAAATGTCTCAAATTGCGCTGGAACAGCGCAACGCTGCTGTTTAACAACCGAATACTTTACGATATTCAAAAAGAGTTGAGTAAAAAAATGAAGAGTGTGCGGCGGGGCGGCGTCCGGAGGCCGAGGGCTCGCACCGGCCGTATTACGTTTTGCTCTTTTTGCCCATTGTTTACTTTGCAGGCGATGTTTAAATTTTATGATTTCCATCGTGTCCGACGGCGGCGTAAATTATATTTTCTGAACGGTTGCCAACTCGATAATTGCCGGTTGCATGCGATTCCGTTCGATCGCCTGTAAGTATATTCTAATTTATCCAGCCTCGGTTTACACGAGCTTTTCTCCATATTGTTTTTTTCCGTGTTGTTTGCTGTGTATAGCCGTGACATTCCTGAACATGAGTCACGTCTTATTAACCAGTAGAGCTACGAGATTCTACATGATACGCTGGGCTCACTAGGTGTAAACACAGAAACTTTGTTCTAGCGCTGCCAAAAGCTCTTGACAAGGGCTCTCGGTAAAATGCACTTATGCAGCCAACGCACAAATTACGCCTCGAGGCAAAATTTTCTTTAAACGACCTCGAGGTCTCGAGACTCGGGTCTTATAAGATGCGTACATAATGATTTATTTTAGCTATAGGTGGTTGTCAACGACAAATGTTTCCTCTCGCGTCCACTGGCCGCGACAGCCCTCGAGCCTCTGAACAAACAGCAGCTCCCGTCCCACAGTCGCGTCATGTTAGTACAAATCCACGACATAATACACTGTAGCAGTCGTATAATATTTGGTGAGCGTTATTTGCCAAGCGTGTTCGTGTGTTCTGTTATTGGACACTTCCACTCGGTACACAGTTTCTATTTGAATTGCACTGACACAAACCATGGGTCCATGCCGTACATGGGAATTTTCCGGAAAAGACATGTTTGAACATCTGACGCTGAGTTTTCCTAAAAATTCTGTACAATGTACCTAAAAGAACATTGGGAGTTATTAAAGTTGTTTTTAAATGCTTATCAACGAATACGAAAATAAATCTTGTATCGCAGTGACATGCATGAGTCCGTCGCGATAAGCAATGGATTCCGATGTCATGTCGGCGAGCTACCGTGCGATAACCTTTCCTGAAGGATAGTTTAATCCATAGATGTAGTCAAGTAGTTCATCATCATCATCATCATGTCAGCCGAAAGACGTCCACTGCTGGACATAGGCCTCCCCTAAAGACTTCCACAATGACCGATCCTGCGCCACCCGCATCCAGCGGACACCCGCGACCTTCACCAGGTCATCAGTCCACCGTGTGGGGGGCCTGCCCACGCTACGCCTTCCGGTACGTGGTCGCCACTCGAGAACCTTTCCGCCCCAACGGCCATCGGTTCTACGTGCTATGTGCCCCGCCCACTGCCACTTAAGTTTAGCGATTCGGAGGGCTATATCGGTCACTTTGGTTCTGCTGCGGATGGCCTCATTCCTGATGCGATCACGCAGAGAAACTCCCAACATAGCTCTCTCCATTGCCCTTTGGGTGACTTTGAGCCTTCTTATGAGGCCCATAGTAAGCGACCACGTTTCAGTGCCATATGTCATCACTGGCAACACACACTGGTCAAAAACTTTTGTCTTGAGACACTGCGGAATATTGGACGAAAAGATGTGCCGTAGCTTCCCGAACGCGCCCCAGCCGAGTCGGATTCGACGATTAACCTCTTTCTCGAAGTTGGACCTACCCAACTGGACAGTCTGTCCTAGGTATATGTAATCGTCTACAACTTCGAGCGTAAAGTGTCCGATTGTTAAAGGAGTTGGTGCGACATGGACATTTGACATGATCTTCGTCTTGTCCATGTTCATCCTTAGACCAACTCGCTCGGAGGCTTTACTGAGGTCATTGAGCATTGTACTTAAATCCTCCTGTCAAGTAGTTAATTTATTTTAAATAATTAAATAAATAATATGATAATTAGTGGAAAAATAAAAACAAACTGTAATTACCACCTCAGGAAGAGCGAGTCCTCCTGACACAGGTGTGTACATACCTACTAGGAGGGCTCAACATTTTGTAATTATTGTTAAGTTGATTCCATGAATAAATTATTATTATTATTATAGATAAGCTCTGGAATATTAGTCGTGTCTTGTCGTGCACGTGGGTCGACCCGGTAATTGGATTTAAACGATAGACAAAATTGACGCGGGTGCCGCATGCTGTGTGATCCCACATTCCCGCAACATTTACAAACATGTCACGAGTGCGGTTGCTCGGTTGTTTTTTCTCCTTTTCGTTGTGATGGAGCCTTCGCCACGCGAGCTGTTGAAAGAAATGGGTAACCTTTTTTACAAGTTTCAGATTGTATATCCGTTGTTTGCCGAGCCCTGGGGGATGGGTAATTTAGTGCACGGTGTCGGAGCTATTAGGTATTGCGGGGCGACGACGGTCGAGCTCTAGTTGCGGTATTTGTGGTCCGCAGGCGAGCACGGCTCTCTCTGCGCAATCACGACCGTCTCCGGGGTACGGCGATAAGCAATTTCATTATTACTCAAGCTGCCAGGGAAATCGCCTATCAAGCTAGAAGTTTACATAAATTGACAAATGTAAAACAGAATTCAGACATGATACGCTATGTAATGCATGATGGTGTGAGCTCAATAAAAATTGTTTCAAGAGCCGCGCCTGTGCTGGGCGTAATTGCAATATTCCACTCATTTTTCACCTACGGTGTTGATAATGAAGTCACTTCGTTAACGCTCGCGCTTCGTCGATAAGATAACTGAATGATACGTAGGTACTTAATTGCATCAATATTATTACAGTCGAGCGATTCTTTACTTTACGGATTAATCTCTCGATGTCTCCTAGATCAAAGTACACAAGCGTCATTGTTTAGTCAATTTTGTCAATAGCCATGAAACAACATGTTTATTGTACTCTGAAATAGCAAGTGTGCACTTCAAACGGTGTTACCGAGAGCTTTAATTAAATAATATGTTTATTAGTTGACTCCGCGTTCGCATAACTTTGTTACTACACTCACTGCACTTGATCTAATAAATTTGAGGAGTTTCCGCAGCAGCTGTACACTTGCATGCATGCGCTTGGAGATTATCTACCTAGAGTCCTAGACCTACCTATATTAAGTAAATATAACAGCGATAAGTAAATGGAAGTTCTATACGTTTACGTATAGGTGTATCCCATCAAAAACATAAATGTGAAAATGGCAGCCAAGTTCACCGACAAAAGAATTGAGATCTAAATGGGCGCCAAGTTCCGTAGATTACCTATCTGAAAAGTTGCCAAGTTTGTCACTAGATTGTTTTACAGTAAAACCAATTTACTGCGGCTTAATGCATTTTGAGCCTTAACTTGGCAGTTTTCTATGCAGTATGTTATAATACCATAAAAGCTGTTGGATATTTAAGAAAACTGCCAAGTTAAAGCTCAAAATGCATTAAGCCGCAGTAAATTAGTTTTACTGTAAACAATCTAGTGACAAACTTGGCAACTTTTCAGATAGGTAATCTACTTAACTTGGCGCCCATTTAGATCTCAATTCTTTTTTATCTCAATAACTATTCAACCTATATTTATGAAATTTGGGGTTCTAGTTGTTCTAAAAATCTTAATATATGTACCAAATTTCATGTTTTTATGTTAGATAGACTTGGAGTTATTGGGGGGTCAAAAGTGGCTCCAAACGGTTCGTGTAATATAACACACAGCTGCTGTCCGCCAGTTCCTGGGGTGAACTTGGCTGGACACGCTGCCACGTGTCTAGAACTTGCTGATTTAGTATAGTATAGTTTTGATTCCAGTTGCTTCTCCAGCATGCCAGATGCATCCTAAGACGGGATTTGTATGAAATTGAAATAAAATTTTAGTTGCCTAATGGAGGCCCGTTCTGTAATAGCTGTTGCGATTCAGAGATATTTAGGTGATCGCGTACCTATATGGGGCGACAGGTCATACGCTCTTTTTGTTTACGTATTAACGAACACTTGCCTCGCTGGGGATAAATCCGTCGTCGCAGCACTCGCAGGGTGGGCCTCGTAAACACTGCTGTTTATTTTATTACAACACTCGTTATTTATTATTTCGTTTACTTGCGCCTCCGTAATGGCCGTCGAATATTTTCTGTATACATATAAAAAATCAGTTCTAATGCAGTTAACGTTAATGATTATGTAACGAGGAAGCAACTTAAACGCCTTCGTTAAAATTGAGAAAATTTATAGACGGCAGTTTCTGTTTCGTTGCACATAATTAAGGGAAGAGCATTCCAATAAACATCTGGGGACGCAAAAAATCAGGAAAAGATACCGACTGTCAAACTAATTCAGTGGGATTAGGCTGAAGTGTCCCGGAGCCGATCCGGGGCACGCGGGCAAAAAGCCACATCCATCAACGAGCCAATAAGCGCTGGGATATTTTAAAACGCTTCACTTTTCTGAGAGATACGATACAATTCATGTCCAAGTCTTGTTCAAACACAGACGGCGCCAGCGACCTCCCTGCGGCCCGCAATGGATGCGACACCAGGCGCCTTCTACGGCAGGAGCTGGTTTAAAAATAAAAATAAATAAAATACCCTTGACTAATTCCGTCGATATGGATGACGGCATGCGTATCACACGATGTGATTAACCACAAATTAATTAGCCGTATTCATTCCAATTACTTATTTGTAAAAAACTCGCGCGTCAGATTTTTTAAGTATTCGCAGCGGTATGCATTACTAATGTCATTCAAATCTAAATTGAGCCATCAAGTTTATTTTGAGTACATTTTAGTATTTTTTAATTGCACAATTAAGACAAGTGTAGGTGTAATTGCATTGCCGCGTGAACACGGCGCAACAGCGAGGGGAGGGCGGGGTAAATGCGACGTGTTACGACGATGGTGAAGGATGGCGGGGATTATTACTCGTATTATCCACCCCTGGATGTCGCCTACGCTTCCCCTGCACCCTTAGAAATGCTTAAGCACACCTATGCATTACACCTTGGTTTTATTTAATTCACTATACTAAGTATATTTACGAGACAACCGTCCATTTCTACCCTTAAGCACGGATTTTGTTGCCGCATTCATTTTACCTACTTTCTTTTTCTCCTTTAACGATCCTCGCAGTTGTTATTCAGCTTCATTGGCGGAATTAGACAAGATTGGCGGAAACCGTAAAACGGGCGCCAGTCGTCTTGCGTTAAATTTCAAGGAAGAAATCCTCACTGAAGGAAAATTAAGTTCCTCGGCTGCATTTTAAAACGCCTTACCCTTATAGTCTAGTGTTCCTACTCTATTAACGAGAAATATTGCAGTATAGAATTAGATGGCAGACGTTCGTTTTATTTTACTGCCCACGGTGCAATTACAGATTTATCTTATTACAAAAGAGGGATAACGCTTACCTATATAGAAGATGTCCTCACACCTCCACTTATTCTTTTCAGAGCTTTAATTTCCCAAAGCGGTTGAAAGGGATCGCTTTGTGTTCATTGTTAAGACGAATCTTGTTAAGTACAAAGCCGTCTTAACCAACAGACAAATAGACTCAATAAGGAATTGAATTTCACACATAGCTTCCGGAAGTTTAGATTAAATAAAATATGGAGTAAAGGATGATTTTTATCTATTATGGTCGTTGATATCAAGTTATCTCTATTGGCGTCATAAAACCATGCGTTTTTTATATTCTGTCTGGAGAATGCTAGATTTTGTCCGTCGTCCTCATTTTAGTGTACAGCACTAAATTAAAGTAATTTATGATGCCTTAAGGTGTTTTAAAAGCTGATTTGTAGGTGTTATTGTTGTGAACGCGTTCCAGTGTCGCCTATATATCCAGGCTAATTCTGTCGGCGTCTGATGTGTGCCTGCGCAATGTAAACTTGCTATACGACCAATGGCTGAATTAGGCTGCCCACGCGCCCGCGTCTTATACGACATGCAATTAACTTTCAACGTCTCGAACACGACAAAACACATTTTGTTTGCGCGAGTGAAGCTATAAATTTTCCTTACATGGTTTTTCTTGTTTCTGTTTGTCGCCAAATTGTATGCATATTGCAGTTTATGTGAAATTGGCGTTAAATCGAACCATAAAAAGTAATTGAAAGGAATAAAATTCAAATATATATTATACCCAGAGCCATTTTAGTACGTACTCTGGTCATGAGGCACTAAACTGCATCCTAAGGTGTGCAATAACCTATACGGCTGTATTCGATAGGTAACCAGTCGCCCGGATGCGGCATGCCTTCGCCGTAACGCAGTTTTGTTCCGCCAACAACCAATAAAACTGTCGCCATTGCAACATGCACCGATTAAAATCAGTTTTTATGTATTCCCGAAGATCTTAACGGCGTCCGACGGCTATTCCCGACACATTGTATACGTATTATGATTACTTTATCGCGTTAGGTTATAGGATGTGGTAAAGCTGTAAACTGTTGTTCGTTTAGCGGTTTTCCGGTCGGTTCACTGTCGTGTATGTTTGCCAGCCGCATATTTCACAACAGCGACTGAATAATGAACGACGACATTTTTTCCGACAAACCCCCTTCCCGACTCAAGTGCATAACTCTGCACACCTTTATTCAACCACCTCTGCACTTTTATTTTATTTACTTGCACGCCTCGTCCGCATAATTTCAAAATAATGCCTGTGTTGCCCTAAAATCTTTATATCCAAACGCTTCGGTGAAGGGGAACGTACGAAATATCAGTCTATTGTGCTTCGCGTTTTATTCCCTTACAAATGGGGTTTTGTACGAATGTAATGAGCGCTTTATTCGAAGGTGTGAATACTGTAGATGCGTCAATAGTGAAGCACGCGATTTATCGCGAGATATTCTTCCCGCACAATGGAGACTTATTAATATTTTATTATTCGAGCCGCCCCTCTTGAGGTGGGCTCAAGTTGGAGACGTAGCGGTACCTCTACGTTTCTAACTTGAGTACCTATATGTGTTTTAACAAATTTGCGATAAGGGACCGACGGAGCGGCAGTTCTCTTAGAAATTAGTTTAAATAAGAAGCAAAAAGTGGGCGCCGATGGAGCACGGTGCGGTTATCTCTGTTATTTGTCGTATCAAGAGGTTCTTTTTGCCGCCGCTTCAAACACGCCGCGCCCGGTAGCTGCTCTCGGGACCTTTTAAGTAGATACTTAACATGGATATATAACAGAATTTTACTACTTCATATTTTACCTCGTGGCATCTCTGCATTTTTAATCGGCAGCCTTCATCTTAATGGTTGAAATATCTTAACGACACTATTCCAGGCATTACACTGACGAGGTGAAACGAGATACGTCTCTTATTTTTAGTCTGTCATTTTACAAATTCTCCGCAGTCAGGTTATCTGGGATTCCTTTTCAATTAGCATTTCCAGTGGAAGGTGTCGAGTCGATTAGCGGTCGCGCTAGCTGTCGTGTATGCAAATGATATGGGAGGTAATCGCCGTGCCGTGGCAAACAAACAAATAACCATAAACGGCGTCAAATTATTAATTTTATCGCATCCACGGCGTTCTCATTTGCATGAAACGTTGCGACGACGATATAGCAATGTATGCTCTTAAGGATTTTATCATTCGAAGTTATGGCGTTATTATAATAAGCACCATGTGGCGTTAATGTACTAACTTACTCCACAGTTCGAGATAATGAAGAACATAATAATTACTCAGAAATGTACCTATTTTTTCCATATGCCACGGACGCCACGGTAAATTTTTTTTAGTACCATAAAATTTGTTTAGAAGTATTTGCTCCATCAATTTTGAAAATAGCGATAGATGTGGCTTATAGATGTGATTCATTATATTCACATTTCACGTTATGACGTCGGTAAAGATAAATTTATTGCAACATTTGCAACATTTACTAAAAGTTGGAAACGGTTATAATCATCATCATCCTAGAGTTATTCCCAGTACAGTTGCATCATGAAGGATGCCCGGGCTCCGCTTCCTATTCCGAAGAATTGGCGTATAGGCAAGTTTTTAAGTTGGAAATGGTTATCATCAAGTAAAAAATCCAATTGCGAATTACGGCTGCGAAATAATAAGATGTTCATAATTTAAACTAAATTCGTTTATGTTGCTCTTCGTACAATATTTACTTTTAAAAGCAATAATTTGGCCCCTTGGTCGGACCCCTGCTTGTGTCTATAAAATTTCCATTACTAGTTTACACAGGACACTTGAAATTTATAGCGATAGCGTCAATAACTGCTTAGTAAGGGTAGTCAACTCAAAACAAAAAAACCCTACGTTTATAGTATACTTACGGCATATGCGGCTTTTTTGGATGTGCTCTGTCCACGTATCCGACGGGCTATAATAAAAACTTGTTTTGATCATAATATACGAGGAACAGTCCCCATATATTAGATTAATTAATTGGTACTGGTAGTAAACGGAAATATACGAGGGTTCGCAAACGTCGTATAGTTTAAATTAAAGTGTTTTTACATATTTCAAACTGGATTGGTATACCTAGAAAAAAGAAAAAGTTTCCTTATTAAATTATTATTTTTATAATGTCACCATTAGGTAAAAGTTGAATAACAAGAGCTACGAGGATTGGGCGTTGCCTACTTCTCGGAAATAACTTCAATGCAGGAACTTACTCGTAATCTTTAAGTACTTGCTTGTAAAATCTTCTCATATTACTTTAATGGTCATTCGAGACATAAAATACGGAGGAAGACTTTTATTGTACTAAATTGTTCCTTAAGACTCCTACCTACATTATTACAATAATGTTAGTTATTAGATTGATTCATCCTGATAGGATGGAATGTCACAGGTTGCTTCCGCTAAAACTAGTTCCTACGCCATGTCTTGGGTTGGGTGTCAACTGGAGCTTGGTCACCTTCAGAATACAACCGGGATAGGGATAAGATGAGGAGGCGGTATTTGTTAGATTTAATGAATTGAGAAAAAACAGGTTTAAAACAAATAAGTAGAAGTAGGAATAATTTAAAAATAAGACTGCTTAATAGTTATCTAGTTAGTTAATTGCCCTTATCAAACTAACCATATAATATCATGTTGGACACCTTATCGGAAACAGGGATCGCCCAATTTAACGATGTGAACGAGAACCATAAAAATGAATTACGGTGCTACTGGTTTTTCGGCGGTTTACAATTTTATTCTCGAGTTGTTTCAAATGTCGGCTCGTCTGTTCCCATGGAGGTAGGATTACCAGGCATCAGGACTTTCCCCAGACATTTTTTTATACTATGGCAAACAACTTTACGGCTTGCCTGATGGTAAGTAGACACCGTAGCCTATGGATGGACACTTGCGACTCCAGAGGAATCACTAGTGCATTGCCGACCCTTTGTTGACTTGGGGATGCGCAGTGTTGAGATTAAGGGGCCCGCAGACGTTTCCAGCTGTCAAGCTAGAGACATATGCAGGCCCCTTATTCCCAAATTTTTGTTACTTATTTATGTAAATATGAAGATATATACACAGGTGATTTATTTTTTGGTAGTTAGACTCTAATCTGACAAATAGATGCCTTAAAAATAAAATTTCTATTATAAACGGAATTATTATGACCGATGCGTCATAATTTCATAATCTTTGAATAAAAAAAACAGACTAAGAACCTTATTTTGAATACTAATCCTAAGTTTGAATTGTCAACCTGGCGAATATAAAGAGTTTTAAAATTTTAACTCACTCTTTTAAATTGCATATTTTTTCTTAAAAATATCAGCTACAAGTATAAATATATTAATAATAATTTAATTATTGGTATAAAATCGTTGGCGATATCTGAAATGCTCACTTGACAATGACATGACAATGACATAAGTGGCTTTGACACATTTAATAGTGGCAGATATGTCGTAGTTATTTTTGGTCGTGAATTCGAAGGGTCGTTTTTCTTGCCGCACTATAAAATGAGTAGGTAGATGAAGGTATTTTGGTACGTCATTTATTTAAAAAGAGATTTTATCAAGACTTTGTATGTGGTGGTAACCCTACAAGCAGGTGGCGCGGGCGCAGCCCTGTTGCGGTGCCTTTGAATTGAACGTCTTTGATCCTGCCGCTGCTTTGTGCGCCTTTTCTTTCTGACCCGTGCGTTATTGATGCGCAGATTGATCTATGAATGCCTTTTCAATGTTGTTTACGCGACAGTTTGCCGAATTTGCGGCAGACTGCGTGGCGTCGCACGCACGTGTTATGGTTATTTAAAAAAAAACTCAAAATGTCTGTTATTTATCTTTTTCATGGTAACAATACTGTTGCGCTGGCTCAGAGTTTGCTATATTTTTTAATGCGTACGTTCGTTAACGTCCGTGCGTTCGTGTTCGTACCTTCATTATCTACAAGGTATTAACACCATGTAGTGTGTAGGTAGGCACCATGGCCTCCGTTGCATTGTACACAGATAATTTATTCATTTTATAATTATTCAAAACTTGGTTAAAAGTGTAGTTTGTGTAATACCATAGCGTCCGATACCTAAGCGGTCCAGGTATATGTAACACTAACCACTCTAACAGCCTTTACTTTAAATATTATTGATGATAGTAAGTGATAATGATACCCTCTCTTCTCTAGAATAAGTAAATTTCCTTTCCTCACTGTATTTGAATTGCCATACTAATTAAACTCTCTTTGCCTCAGGTTTAACAGCGGAGCTGTTCTACGTGCGAGAGGGGCAGATCAATTTCTATGCGCTCAACTTTGTGGTGCCCGTGCCTGCTACGATAGGGGAGCTACACTTCACGTGGCAGAGCCTCACTAGAAGAACGGTAAGTTTTAATTTTATATGATCTAAAAATAAGATTCAGTACGGACTTATTTCCAGTTGAAACGGCTTTCAAGCCCCAGCGCAAGTCTTAATCATCAGTTCACCACTTTTTTTTATATACCACGTTGGTGGCAAACAAGCGTACGGCCCGCCTGATGATAAGCGGTCACTGCAGCCTATGGACGCCTGCAACTCCAGAGGTGTCACGTGTGCGTTGCCGACCCTTTAAAAATGTATGCATTCCTTTCGTGAAGAGCCCCATACGGTAGTCCTTCGGGTAAACCTCGATAGGGAGCTCATTCCACAACTGGAGGGTCCATGGGGAGGAAATTCTTCTGAAACCATACCGTACGTGACCATTTAGGTTCTATAAGGTGTGAGGATGAATGCCCTTTGACGGCGAGCGGTGCTATGGTGAAGACCGGCCGTGGGCATTGTTCGGAGCACAGCCCAGTATACAAGCGATAGAACACGCACAAGGAGGCAAAGTTTTTCCTTAAACTTAACGGTTCGATATCGCCGGCGTGTTTGGGATTGTCTACGATTCGTACAGCACGTCTCTTAAGCGAGTCAAAAGGCCCAAGCTGGTATCCAGGTGCTTCCGCCCAGAGATGATAGCAATACTCTACGTGGGTACGAACTTGTGACTTATATAATAGTTGTCTCTGTCCCGGGGTGAAGTACCGCTTTACTCTATTGAGCACTCCTAGCTTTATGGATGACAGCTTGGTTTTGCCTTCTAAGTGGCTTCGAAATTGGACGTCGCTTCTAATGTTCTCTTTTTGTCAAAATGTCGACACTAAGGATCCCAATACTCTTTCTTAAATATCCAACAGCTTTTATGGTATTATAACATACTGCATAGAAAACTGCCAAGTTAAGGCTCAAAATGCATTAAGCCGCAGTAAATTAATTTTACTGTAAACAATGCAGTGCCGGCCTTGGCACCATTTCAGAGAATCTACCGAACTTGGCACCCATTTAGATCTCAATTCTTTTGTCGGTGAAGAAGACAACCAAGCATCGCATTTTCTTAATATTGAACTTGGCTTCCATTTTCACAATATGTTGTTGATGGGATATCATTACTTTTTGTCAATCTTCGCCAAATGGTGCTTTTTAAGAGAGAATGCACGAGTTAATTTACAAAATACCCAAATCGCTATGGGTGCACCTCAAATATTTGAAGATTTCCCTCGATTTCTCCAGGACCCTATGATCAGATTCTTACCTGATAATTATGGGACCACCCCTGAAGTATACCGTTTCAAACAAAAAAAGAATTTTTCAAATCGGTTAATAACTGAGGAGTTCTGAGGTAAGTAGCATAAATAATAATAATAATAAGAAGTTGCTTGCATGGGGCAGTGGACCACAGTCCATCGTCAACCCGGGGGAGGAGAGGGCCCCTCTGGCCCGCAGGATTCCATCAGGATTGAGCGAGGTATTTTTCAGGGTGATAGTCTGAGTCCCTTGTGGTTTTGCCTGGCGCTGAATCCGCTCAGTACCCTGCTCAAGGATTCAGGACTAGGTTGCCAGCTACGGAGAGAGGGTGAGGTCATTTCTCATCTGCTCTACATGGACGACCTTAAACTATTTGCACCAAATAAACATGACCTGTTGGAGCTACTGAAAACCACAGAGGTCTTCAGTAGTGCCATCAAAATGGAATTTGGGGTCGATAAGTGTGCGGCCATGCATGTACAGCGGGGGAAAGTAGTAAATTCCACAAATTTACAAATTTCTGAGACAATGGCTCTCAGATCTCTCTCCGAAGCAGAAACCTATAAATATCTTGGTATGTCACAGTCTTTGGGTATCGAGGGTGGAGACATCAAGCGGGCAGTGAAGGAGCGCTTCTTCTGTCGCCTGACAAAAGTACTCAACAGTTTTTTGTCGGGCGGCAATAGGGTGCGCGCCTTCAACGCCTGGGTGATGCTCTTGCTCACATACTCCTTTGGCATATTAAGGTGGACCCAGACCGAGCTCGATTTCTTGGATCGAAGGGTGCGTGTACTGCTCACTGCGCACCGTATGCTACACCCACGCTCGTCTGTTATGAGACTGTACATCCCGCGGAAATTTGGCGGCCGCGGCTTCTTAAATGCCAAAGACCTCCATAACCGCGAGGTGTGTAGTCTCAGGGATTATTTCCTAAATAGCAAATGCGAGATGCATCGTGACGTAGTGGCAGTGGACGCATCTTTCACCCCGCTCTCCAAGGCAAACGGGAACTGGCGCAGACTTAAAGTACTAAGCACCGAGGACCGCAAGGCGGTATGGAAGAGCAAGGAGCTACATGGGCGGTTCTACAAGGCTCTTACGGGACCCGACGTAGACCTGCTCGCGTCGGTGAACTGGCTACGTTTCGGGGATCTCTTTGCGGAAACCGAAGGTTTTGTCTGTGCAATTGCGGACGAAGTTATCATGACAAACAACTACCGGAAATATATCCTGAAGGACGGTACGGTCGACATTTGTCGGGCATGCCGCCGTCCCGGAGAGTCACTCAGGCATATCATTTCCGGTTGTGGTCATCTTGCTAACGGCGAGTACTTGCACAGACATCACTTGGTAGCCAAGATTATTCACCAGCAGCTTGCTCTTCTGTACGGTCTTGTGAACTTCGAAGTGCCGTACTATAAGTACACACCTGCGCCAGTTCTCGAAAATGGTCGTGCCACGCTCTATTGGGATCGATCTGTCATCACGGACAGGACTATTATAGCCAACAAACCTGATATCGTGCTGACAGATCGATTGAAGCGCCAGGCAGTGCTCGTCGATATCACCATCCCCCATGATGAGAACCTCGTGAAGGCCGAGAAAGATAAGGCTAGCAAGTACCTAGACCTGGCACATGAGGTAACCGCCATGTGGGATGTTGATTCGACGATCATTGTCCCGATAGTCGTCTCTGCGAACGGTCTAATTGCGAAGAGTCTCGACCAACATCTTAAGAGACTCTCGCTAGATGGCTGGGTCAAGGGTCAGATACAGAAGGCGGTACTCCTGGACACGGCGCGAATAGTCAGGAGGTTCCTCTCTCTGTCGCCCTAACCACCGGTAGCTTAGGCCCTGCCTCGCTGCCGGCGGCACCCTAGGTTAGGTTTTTATAATGATTTTTTGTTTTATAAATATTGTTTTATATTTTACTTTTTATTATTGTTAAAACATAATCTAAGAAAAAAAATTAATAAAGAGATAATAATAAAACTAATAAAAAAATCACTGTTTTCGGATTTTTTCTGGTGTACACACACAATTATCAGGCTGCATGCCAAATTTCAGCTTTCTAGGTCACCTGGAAGTGGGTTAGGTGTTTGATTACTAGTCAGTCAGACAGTCAGTCAGTGGTAAAAATGACGTTTTTTGGAATTTAATATCTCAATAACTATTAAACCTATATTTATGAAATTTGGGGTTCTAGTTGTTCTAAAGGATCTTAATACATGCACAAAATTTCTTTTTTTTATGTTAGATAGATTTGGAGTTATTGGGGGAGTCAAAAGTGGCTCCAAACGGTTCGTGTAACACACGGCTGCTGTCCGCCAGTTCCTGGGGTGAACTTGGCTGGACACGCTACCGCGTGTCTAGATCTGAAAAGTACATACTCGTACCTTGTTAATTATCTTACTAACTTAAATTATACTTTTCGGATCATTTATACACGCGTGCCGTTTACAGTATTCGACGATCTCTACCTATGAAGTCGATCTAAACATCCGAGTAGGTATTTATACGGAAATACATAGTTGTTAAACTATACGTAGAACATTCAGTTAAAAAAAACATCTCTCGCTTCTTGTCTTCTCGTCTACGTATCTAACCTAATAAGGCTCTGACATGGTGTGTTTTCACAGTACGAGTACATGACAAGTTTCTTGGAAGGATAGAAAAGCAGCCAGTTAACTATGGACAAAGGAAGTTAATTCCAATACTGATTGATTATACTTATACTAACATTAAACAAGGATGACTAACCGAAGAACAATCGATTTGATAAAAACAATAGGACCTTATGGTAATCTCATGTATGCACAGAATTCTAAACCAAGCATAACTAATGGTTGTCTTTTGAGCTCCAGCTTGAACGAGTCATTTGTTTTACTTTAGCCTCTCATGACTTGAAATATTATGTTCATCGTTGACAATTTTGTGGACGCTCCACTGAGCATAAAATGTCAGTATTACAGCTGTACTGAGATTCAGTATAAATCTTTAACGAGTAATTGGTTATTTAAAATACTGTCTAGGGAATAAATTGTTGTGTAGCTAACGTACTTGTTATTCAGTTTACGACGTGTTGATTGTTTTGAAGCAGGAAACGTTTAGCAAGCATGCATTTTAATGTTTACCACCCAATCGGTATAAGGCTACGGTACTTGATAATATACTTTGTTTTATTAGATACGGCATTCACTGGTTTCTCTTAAAGTTTGTAATTAACTTGGCCAG
Organism: Notocelia uddmanniana; assembly: GCA_905163555.1. NCBI lineage: Eukaryota > Metazoa > Arthropoda > Insecta > Lepidoptera > Tortricidae > Notocelia > Notocelia uddmanniana. The sequence goes on along the minus strand of LR991057.1, from coordinate 25,456,904 downwards.
GTAAGTTATTCCGTCCTCGCGGCGCTCCTACTTCGCCAACAAGCTATTCTCATGGAAATGCCGCCCCTGCCAGAATTTAGATAGCCCGTAAACAAGCAAGCAACTGTTGCTTTTATCGTTCACATTACTGTATCTATATCTGCATTACAATTACCTGATGGTTCAATAAAACGGAGTTGTGAAACTCGTCCAACCAATCCTGGCCAGAAACTAGACAAATCACAGGCTACAACTGCAATGTTTGCTCGATGTTAAAGAATTACTGGTTTACGTTTACTAGTAAGTACAAAACTGATATCTAAAATCACACAATGAAAAGGGAATACCTACCTTGCAGCGTTTATACGTCTTTTACTAAGAAGCGAAGACTTTTTACGATATATCAAAAACGGCTTAACTGATCATGTCCGCTATAGTTTTCATTGAAAGTCTTTATTAAGCTTTACTTCCATGATATTTTTCATATTTTTTGGACCCATAGTTCAAAAGTTAAGAGGAAGGGATACACTATTTTTTTTCTTTTGGAGTGATTATTTCCGAAAATATTCACTTTATCAAAAAATGTTTGATGAAGACCTCTATTCATTTTGAAAGAACTATCCAACAAACCCACACCATAGGGTTCTAGTAAAAAAAAAACATCCCCACCTTACGTGTAGGTCCCCCAGGTTGCCTTAATTTTTTATTTTTTTATTTTATGACTTAGATTTCTTGATTTATATATCCATACCAAATTGCATCTTTCTAGCACTAACAATCACACAGCAAAGCCGCAGACAGACATGGCGAAACTATAAGGGTTCCTAGTTGACTACGGAACCCTAAAAAGAACTACAAGTTGTAAACGAAAGTCGAGTTATTTACAGGAAATCAGCCTTAGTGAGCAACAGAGTTTCTTGTCCTGCCTTCGCAGAGTTTATTAGTCGTACCACAGCTCTAACGGATGTTTCCTACAGCGCCTGATTTTTTCCTGACTAATCAGCTAACTGAGCGGCTTGTTTGATCGCTCAGTCCTCATGCAAATCCCGCGGCTCCAGCCGTTTTCGCATCTCGCATCGCTAACCAAATATGTGCATTTATTTGTTTTAGCGTTTCCATATAAGTATGTAATTTTCGTAGGGTTGTGTTGGATACTTTCGCGTATATTTGAGTCATTCGTGTGCTCATTTGTTACCTCTGAGGGGATAAACGAGATGTGTTATATGTAAGTTTAATATGGGTATATGTTTTTTTAAGTAATTTCTGTAAGTACTTAAGCTTATAAAATTTATTGTTTGTAAGTGCAATTGAATTCATGAAAATACTTACAGTATGTACCGGCTATAATATATCACGTTTAGGTCTGAAAAGTCACATACTCGTATATTTTCTTAAAATGATTTGTGTGACCAAATCATCTAGTCTTCAAAGGAGTCAATTTTTTTACACTAACTGATAATTTATTATGAAAATCTTTCTGCAAGTATTTGAAAATGTTAGTCAAAGAATACGTGAAGGTGATATGTTTGCCCAGTACAGAAGCACAATTAGAAAAGAGTCACCTATGCTGACGGTCATTTTTAGATTGTACCAGGTTTTACCATTTAGGGTAACTGCAAGATTTCCGCTGAACCCTCTCCAAACAAAGGTCCCACTTGACCACTGTTCGGAGTAAACTTTTGATACGAGCCGTCACGACTCCCACTTTACATATTCAACGGCCCAGCATCAGAACTGCGCAAACAAGTTCACTGAACTTGTCAATAAGACATCTGCTTATTTAGGACGGACATTTGCAAGTCATAAGTACCATTCGCTGCAAGATGGATTCGCGATTTGAATTCGAGACGTGGACATACGAGTATCTTATTGTAAGTAAACTTTTTACTTGCGTTTCTGAATCATTTAAATAAGTCGCATCGCGTCTTTTCTTTATCGGTTTGTTTTTGTTGTAGGTACTTCGTTTGGAAAAGATTAAAAGCTAAAGAGTTCTAGGAAATGCAAAGAGATATGCGGGCGGCACTCTTACTGGGTTTGCTTAGCTAGCAGCTAGTTATTTGAATTTGTAGATGCCGCAGCGTGCACAAGGGGAGAGGAGGATTTTAAAAGCAAATGTTCCGAATATGCGGTTGCGATCGGGCGGGGCTTATCATCATCTCGCGGGCTTTGTATGGCGCTATCAGATCGCCGGCCGCTCCCTTATTTACGCGGCGGCGCCTTTGACTAGGCGGAGCAAATATTTGGTGACCAGTTAACTAGCGCCGATGAGCGATCGCGCCACTATTGTCTCGCAGTGATAATATTTAATTAGCTCCGGAGTCGCACCTCGGCCTGCCTCCGTGGGCACGGCCCGCGGGGAATAGTTTCGTTTGCTCTCACCGCGCGTTGCGCAGGCCTAGTAACGAGATAATGACTCTAATTTAATCGTTACATTATAAAAACGTTGCCGGTTTACACGCGGCATGCATTGAAGTCCGCCTTCCATCATACCTATTTACATACACTCAAAATTGAAGTTGTGAAACACGTGTTTAATTTCTGGTGTATCGACTCGTTAGCATCGCCGCAAAAACCCAAGTAGAAGCTTTCGAACGAGGCAACGACTCGCGGTCTCAGGTGTACTTATACATATAAGTACGTAAACATGTGTTTCAGATACTGAATGTCACAAGTCACAACTCAAGACTAGCTTATTACCACAGATTCTATTCACGATGCAGCTCCTGAGTGGCAGGCTGCATTGACATCCACCGGTAAAGGAAGGATGCCTCGTTGAACTAACGTAAACTCCGCTTGCACAGCTGTATACATATGTACGTAATGCAAATTCAGGAAGTCCAAGTTTGCATTAGCTGTAGGTCTATTTACATAGCCGGCACTAAATCTAACATGCGGGTTAGGAAATTCTCGATGTATTCTCAAGCCAATTATGCGAGTATTCATTTTTACATTTGCCCCTCACGCTCGAGCGCGGTATTCTGTTTGACCTCACGGGCTACGGGTGTTCCTGTAAAGGAGTGGCCCTCGTGCACCCGCGGCGGTGACTCGACATTTGATCCCGCGCCATTCGCGTGCCGCTGTCCGTCAATCTTATACGGTTAGCTTCGTGATGACTCGGCTCCGTTACTCCACATTGCCGGGACATGCAATGAGCTCACGTACATTTGTGGTATCATTCTTTATGGAATTGAAATAGCGAATGTGAATAAAAAGTTAAGTGCTTGGGGCCAACGTTCGGTTCCCAAGGCGCGGTTAACGCTTCTTGCGAAATCGTTCCCTTTTTTAGGCGATACATTTAGCGGTCCTTTGGGATTGGCTGTCGATTAGACATTTGTTTTGCATATGTTGACGAAACTTTACTACCTATGTCAAGATTTTATTTATAAAGCTCCTTTTTATACCTAGTGTTATTTGTTTTGACTAAAAGCCCTTTTCTTTTGTTACAGTTACCATACTCGCTGAACGTTGAAGTACTATCGCATCCAGATGCAATGCATCCACCCATGTTCAACATCACGAAAGAAGGTTTCGTTCCAACGGAACCTCGAACATGGAAACTCGACTTGCCTTGCACGCACACCGTCGCCGCCGAAGTAGACGTCAAGATATCACTTAACGTGACCATGAGTTCTACATCTGTCATTCAACTTCATTTCCGACGAAGGAAGATATGCCTTAAAGAGACGCCTAGACCGGCGGTTAGGGTAGATAGCGTCGCCCAAGCTCCGACTTCGGCTGATATATTCTATGCGGGAGCTGGTTGCGCTGGTGCTGCACTTTTGATAGCCGCAGTGGCGGCTGCAGCGTGTCGGGCCCGAGCGAGGAAGCTCCGACGAGCTCGCAGCGACGAACAAGACGCTCACGCTTTCCTCCCAGACTCATCCTGCAAGTCGGCGGCCAGCTACACCAGCTACCGACGTCCCACTTCAATCCCTGCAGCAGCTGCCGAAGAAAGGGCCAGGGACCTGCAACAGAGAATAGCAGAGTTGACGATTCAGAGGTGTCGCGTCAGGCTGCGCTCAGTAGCGATGGAGGGGACTTTCGGTCGCGTATACAAGGGCACTTACGCTGATGAAGAAGCCAGAGAACAGGAGGTGCTCGTTAAGACTGTTGCTGAACATGCATCACAAGTACAGGTAAATTATTAGCGGACCCCAGGCATCCTTCAGGATGCCACTGTACTGGGAATAACTCTAGGATGATGATGATGATGATTACATTGCTGTGTTTCTTGATAGACTAGATCTGGTTCTAAAGTAATTTCTTTTCATAGGTATCGTTGCTGCTTCAAGAAGGTTGTATGCTCTACGGCCTCCGGCATGAACGCGTTCTATCAGTTCTGGGCGTCAGCATCGAAGATCAAACTGCTCCATTCCTCCTGTACCCGTGGGGTACTAGCTTTAGAAATTTGAAGCAATTTTTGCTCTCGTGTAGAGGAGTGACAGTGGGAGGGGCGGCGGGGACCGCGCCACCGCCGCCGCTCACGACACAACATGTTGTCAGAATGGCACTACACGCGTTGGATGGCCTGGCGTTTTTGCACTCGCAACATGTCTTACATAAGGACATTGCTGCCAGGAATTGCATGTAAGTAAACACATTGAAAAGCAACCTTATACCCTTAACAATAAAAACGTGTTCGCATATTTTTGATATTTTTGTCCGTGCTCATATTTTCGAACTCAACTGTAATTGATATTAACTTCCGATGCACAGTAACAACAGTTATTTCATGTAGGTGTTGTGTGTTGTGCTTGTGTAGCATAGCTATGATGGATCTTAGCTATGCTATGTGTCACAAAGATCAATCCACTGATATGAAGATTACTTGGATTTATTCTTGGTTAATATATCGGGTTTTTATTATATCGTATTTTTAACGAGAATATTTTACCAACAGTGTCGACGAAAACCTCCGAGTGATGATCGCCGACAACGCTTTGTCGCGGGATTTATTCCCCGCGGACTACCACTGTCTTGGCGACAACGAGAACCGGCCCATCAAGTGGCTGGCGCTAGAAGCCCTGAGCAAGCGCCAGTTCAGTCCCGCTGCGGACGTATGGGCCCTGGGGGTGCTCTTATGGGAGTTGACGACGCTGGCCCATCAGCCGTACGCTGAAGTCGACCCGTTCGAGGTCGCGGCGTATCTGAGGGACGGCTACCGGTTACAGCAGCCGGCGAATTGTCCGGATGAATTGTAAGTGTTTACCTGCTCGTAAATATATTTTTTATGAATATATCCTAGTTGCCGAAAATCGGACCAGGCGCGCCCCACTCCTTAATAGGTTTACAAGTACAAGTTATAAATTTGTTTTAGATTTATGTTATGAGGTAATTATTATTGTAGTTTCTAAACGAGTAGTGAAGACAGAAATCAAGCAAGTCATATAGTACACGCGCCGTCATTGCAGAGAAACGGCTTTCAAGCAAGTAATTTGTTAACGTGACAAGATTATTAACACGTTCTTTTTTCAGGTTCGCAGTAATGGCGTACTGCTGGGCCATGTCACCAGACGACCGGCCCACGCTGCCGCAGCTTCAGATCTTCCTGAGGGACTTCCACACGCAACTTACGCGTTTCGTTTAATACTCCAAAGACAGTAAATAAATAAGTTAATTCTGTGAACAAACAAAAAAAGACAGTGAAGAAAACTTTTAAAAAGTGAATAAATTAATGATTACGAGTACATTAAAAAAAAAAAACAATTAAAACAGTGAAAAAATAATAAAGTAATTCAGACGTTCGTTAGGGGCCTTATTACAAGTGCGCTAATTACCCTTTCGTGTTCTTGAGTGAAAAGTGGAGATTATAAACAGAGACTGATTTTATTTAGTTCTTGTACATTTTTAGATGGCCGAATGACGCGTGTGTTGAATTTGACTTCTGCCTTCTCTAATCGATAAATTATTGTTTGCGTTTTCAATTGTTTCCCTTTTAGTTGATTGTGATGGTCAAACAGTAATTTGGTCTGTGTCAACAACACGAAGTTCAAATTCAATATAATCGTCATCCCGTTTACTTTAATATGTAATTATTGTTTGGAACCTCATTACTGCCATATTAGATTAAATTTGGTTTGTAAATATTGGATAGAACTAAAGTTTAATTACTTTGTGATTATATTGTATGATACGTATATTAAATGTGCCTCAGATTTTATGAAAGATTTAGATGTTTAATAGAGAAACTATAAACTAATTAAGACTGGTATAGTATCAAATTTTATCGACTTTGCCTAAATTGCCAACGTAGCTACTGATCTTTACGTCATGTTATTCACTTCATGATAGCTCCTTAAATTTTTAATGTAAACTGTTTATACTCTTTTATAATATCGTAAGTACTCAAAGTTGAGTAACAGGTCGTGAAGATAAAATGTGAACGGATTGTTGTCGTTATTTTTCTTTGTATCGCCATCTTGTATGTAATAAAATTCACATTTTGAAACAAGGAAGTCTGTACTTTAAAAGTAACATAACATTAGACCAATCAAATTAATCCAGCACACAGTAAAGAAAGACCTCTTTGTTTAAAATGAGGGCATAGAAACAATTTTAAGACAGTTCAAAGAATTTTGTAGACAATAATTTATTCCTTCAGTAGTAACACGAATCATAAAATAAAAAAATAAATCATAAAATATCTTAATTGTTCTTAATGATTATTTACTAGTATTTTGTGCCAAAATATTGCTAAGGTACAAATTGCATCAAAGTTTATTACCCTGGTTAAAGTCAGGTAGTTAGGTGTCTCAAAACCTACCTGTTTGCTTTGAAAAGTGCATGCCTTGAAATTACTTTATTGGAGTTATTGAACAGATTATCGACCTGGCATCTTGAATTACGTAAAAAAATATATTGCATCTAGTTTACTATTTGCAGCCGTGTTTAAACAAGTGGTAAGGTCTTGTAGCTTTTCGTTGTTAGCATGTTATGTTAGCTAGTTTGTTCCAGTCCGTTTCGGAACTAGTGTTAATTATACCCTACAAATTGTCAGTTGTGAGCTATTCAAAAATAGCTCTTAACACTTTTTATTAAGATACATACATGCCAACTGTTATGCAACCCATCTGTTCGGTACAATGAATCAGATAACAGATATCCATTATTGTTGGACACAAGTTAATTACGTATGTAGTGTTTACATTCGTAATGTATGGATTTTTTTAAAGACCACGTTACATAATACTACATCTGTCAAATAGTTTTGTTCGATGTGCACTGTTTTAAGGTAAATATATTTGAGACATCTAATAATATGATTAGACTACATCACATTTAAAGTTGATTAAATGATTGATTATATCGAATTGAAGCACCAGCATGTTTTCTTTTGTTATGTCGATTTTCGGAAGATTTAGAGTAGAAGTTTATTTGTGTAATAAAGACAAAATGCCCTGTTGAATGGGCGGGTTATTGGTACCTTTGTTTGTACATGTGTAAATAATATAAAATGACAAAAATGTGAATATACGAGTGATTACTATAAATATTTCTTTGATTTGTTTACTTTATTCATCCTACCACAGCATTATCAATGTCCAAATCATTGTGCACCGTATGTCATTTGTTTTTGAACCGTGAGATCTTCGAGAAGACAAGTACGGTTGCCAGTTTGTTGCACTTTTACCACCACCCGAAACACTTAAACTGCAGACACATAAACATAGAGAATGAGATATTATACAGGGTGTGGCCTGTAATAGGAGCAATAAATTTAAAGGACGTCCTTAGAGCATCTGCAGTAACCTCTTGTATCCAAAAAAAAGTCATCTTTTTTCAATTGGGAGAAATTTTGATCTAAAGTTATGACCTCCAAGTAATGGATCTTGGCACCCAGAGATTATAGGGCGGCAGTCAATGATGATTTTGAGGTTGCTTCAAGTTATGACTGATAATCGTTGTCGCATTTTTGGTTTAAAAGAATATTTTTGGGATTTTTTTTATTTTTTTACAAATTTTTAGTTTTTTTGAATAAATTGTTATTAATATCACTCCAGTAGAGTAAAAAAGTACATATAAGCTACATTTGCGACAAATATTTAAAAAAAAAGTTTTTTTTTTAGTTAAAATCATTTGGAAATAATTGCTGGAGAGGTCAATAGTGTAACCATTTAATTTTTTGTTCATATTACAGGCCACACCCTGTATGATATGATATCTACGAACTCCTTCGCCTTGCAATGTAGATAAAAAAAGATTATTGGAGCTACACGAATATATTAAATGAAAAAAAAAAACAAAAACATAATCCGCATAGGCCCCGACGAGATTCGAACTCGTGATCTCCTGTTTACTAGACAGGCGCTTTAACCAACTAAGCCACGGCGCCACGTGTGAAGCGGGCGAAATAGTCAGTCATGTGATCCGCGTGTGTGCTTACACGATATCACATGAGACATGAGTAAAGAAATGCGATGATACTAGCTAGATATCATCACATTTCATCATCATTTATAAAATTGTTACGTATCGAATTTTATCTTCAAGCCGATGATAAGTGATGTGATAATTTCACACATGGTAATTGTTGCAAGTACATACCAGAAAGTAAATACAAAACTCTGAACATAACACGTATTAGACATGCTCTGTCCAGCGCTGTTTTTTTTTTGTTGAATTTGACTATTTTAATTATTTTATAGACACGTTAACTAATTAATTAATATCGATTGATAAAGCTAATGAAGATATTACAATTGACAAAATTCTTTACTTCTTACAATTTACAAAATTCATTCTTACTTCTTACCTCTCTCCTCTACTATCAACTCACATTATATGTATTTGCAATGTTTTAATAGGTATATGTACTTACTTTATTAGTAAAAAAGTAATTGATAAAATCATTTATTTGGCCTGCCTGATGGTACACAAGAGCGCTGCCGACCCTAAGTCAAATTAAATTTTACAATGTATATTCGTGGCTCAGCGGCGCGGTGGCGCCCGGGTAATACCACGTAGAGTATGCAATGTCGGCCGTGGTCAACTCTAGGATGGGTGACCGCATTGAGTGGTTAGAAACTGAGCGCTGCCGTGCTTTGGAAGGAACGTTAAGCCGTTGATTCGAGCTGCTCTGTCATGAGATAAATTCGGGGCACTCCATCATCCATATACTGAAACTGAAAACAAAAAAAAACTACGTAGGTCAACATGTGGCACGTCAATCGACAGGTCTTTAAAAATAAATATGTGTTTTCTCAGCAATTTTATTGATTAAGTGAATATAATCGGAGATAATATCTCCGAAAGTTACAATATGTGTGTTCCTTTCCTCCCCCCTCTAGCTTTCGAACCGTGGAATCAAAAAATATGAAAAATATCATGGACATACTTAGATAGTGCTTATTGAGTACTTTCACCGAAAAATATTTTGAAAGAAAAAAAGATAGGTCCAATAGTTCCTAAGTTAGGTATCGCTGGAAAACTGCGTGCCGCCGTGAGTTTCCTATGAAGATACGACCTTTTTAACCGACTTCAAGATTTCAAAAGAGGAGGTTATCAATTCGGTTGTATGTTTTTTTTTATGTTTGTTACTCCATAACTCCGTCATTTCGAAACCGATTTCGAAAATTCTTTTTTTGATCCAAGTTGGTCCCGTTTTTGTCAAAACGCAGTTCTGATGATGGGATCCATGAGAAATTGAGGGAACTCCTCAAATCTTATAGGCAAACATATAGTGATTTTTGTGTTTTTATCAACAAGTCGAGCATTTTCATCCAAAAATGTGACATTTGATGAAGTGGAACTGCTGATGATGATCAGAACAGAACTCTTCAACGACGAAAAGTTCACGTTTGGCGATCTGTCCTCCTAGCTGTGTTTGTTAAGCAAGTTCTTTTTTCACGATAAATTTTTGTCATGCTCGATTTCTGATGATGGGATCCATGAGGAATTGAGGGAACTCCACAAATCTTAAAGGCAAACATATAGTGATTTTTGTGTTTTTATCAAGCATTATCATACAAAAATGTGACATTTGATGAAGTGGAACTGCTGATGATGATCAGAACAGAACTCTTCAACGACGAAAAGTTCACGTTTGGCGATTTGTCCTTCTAGCTGTGTTTGTTAAGCAAGTTCTATTTTCACGATGGATTTTTGTCATGCTCGAGTTCTGATGATGGGATCCATTAGGAATTGAGGGAACTCCTCAAATGTGAAAGGCACACAAATAGTAATTTTAGTATTTTCATGAACTAATCAAGCATTTTCATTCATAAAAGTGACATTTGATGAAGTGGAACTGCTGATGATGATCAGATAGGAACTCTTCAACGACGCGTAGTTCAAGTTTGGCGATTAGTTCTCTTCGTTTTGTTTGTCAAGCAAGCAAGGTTTTTCCATGATTCCATGAGGAATTGAGGGTACTTAGTCTTCTACCATTATAAACATACATATAGCCATTTTTATTTTATTGTATGGAATCTAAGAGTGCACCATCTAAGAATAATAATCTTTCACCGGCCTCCCCCATTGAAGTCGGTTTTTTTTTAATTATTTAATTCAATACCTATATAGGATAATGGTTTTAAATTAGGACCGCAAGGAGGTCCTACTAATTTAACCCTTACGTTGTAGTTGTGCGTCGTCCATACCGCACTTGGCCGCTTTTATTTAGTATGTTATGTAATGTTATATTGATCAATTAGGGAAGTGATTATCAAGTTTTCAACATCGAAAAACTTGAGCTTGTGCCGCACCACGCGAAAAACAGCGAAAGTATGGATTAATTCAACTTATTCATGTTCTAAAAGTCATAAACTGTAAGCTTGTCGATCGCAAAATGTACTTCAAGTTAAAGTTATATCGATAAGAATATTAAACAATTAGGTACATTTTTAGTTTTATTACATATTTCTGAAACTTCTATAGAAATAGTGTTTCAAAATAAAGATGAGTAAATGAGCTACAGTGGCTACAAGCTAAATACAAAGAAAAAAAATTGAAACAGTACGAGTAAGTATCAATATTATAAGAAGTGAGAAGAGAAAATAATGTGAAAGTGAGCGAGCTCTGGATAGGAGATACTAATTCTCTTTTCAGGGAATTAGCTTAAGAACTTCCAAATATTTAGCTTAACATAACAATTAATATATTTTAGCTCCAACAGGACAACATCCTTGCGATAAACTCGACTCAATTATTATTTTTGTGGGCGACTTTATCGACATACTCGTCTGATGCATGTATTGTGGTGGGGGCATGCTCGCCAGAAAAATACAGTAAAATGGATCGACTCGACTAGACCATTCACTAAATAACTTGAGTCAATGTTGTTCAGACACGTTTCGCTACTAAAATATTTACTACTCTACTAAATTACTAACATATACCTAGTGCGTTTGGGCAACTCAGTTTTTCAGTGACAACTTTAAAAACTGTTGGACCTATCTTGTTCAAATCATTTTTCATTAAGAGTACTAAGCGGCCCAGGAATTCTTAATATTTGTTTATTCCTCGGTTCGAATGTTAGTTTGACTTTCAGTTACATGTAGGGAATGCAGGCACAAAGTATTTTTTTGTGTGATTTGAATACCCTCGTCCTGCCTGCCCTAGAATATAATGGCGAGTACCGAATTTATAAGAACAACTTTATTTCATATTTACATTATAAAATCATGACTATAACCTTCAAACATTTCTACACAATCATTGTTCTATCATTTGATACTAAATATAAGCTCTTAAAAATGAATTGGTTTTAATAATCAGAAATATCATAATCCGAGATTATTTCACTACCTTATTAAGTAACAAAACTGGATTAAGAAATTTCTTTTAAAATATAGATTTGTGAATGTAACGTTTGTGTAAGTAACTCGCGTTATTTTTGGTTATACTATAAATAACCAATGTCCTTTATTTAAACTAGTGGCTCTGTGAGCTGTAGACCTCACAATTTTTTTTTTCAAATTTCCAAATAATTTCTATTCAGTTATCGAACCTGCTCACAAAATTTCATGAGAAATGCGACCTGTAGAGGAAAACACCCGGACAGATAGACAGACATAAGAAAGAATTTTTGTCGAAAGCTGAAACGGAGACGCTTCGCTCACTCGGTTAAAAACGTCAATTTTACATACTATATAGTACTATATAAAATTAAGACATTGTTGCAGTCAGTTCGACCCCAAAGTTTTAAATAAAGCGGTCTTGAAAAATCGAATATAGTAGCGGTTTATATCACATAATAAGTACACCTACATTTTTTGAAGGCACGTGTTAACTGCTGTATTTACATTTATCTACTAATGTGTAATTTCGTCCTCTCAATCGCAGCAGTCGTGGCCGAGCGGTTAAGGCGTCTGACTAGAAATCAGATTCCCTCTGGGAGCGTAGGTTCGAATCCTACCGACTGCGAAACTTTTAGTATTTTTTATTGCCCGATTACGTTCGCATTTATCAATACATTCGTTTTGCGTGTTCATAACGGCTGTTTTTATTGCTTTACAGCATTTTGAAGGTTATTTTGCACTGTTATCTAATTTTTAACGGCAGCTATAACCTGTCACTGCATTTTTTATTGTAGCAAAAGGGTCGGCGTAATGGCGTTTAAAAGCACGGGGGCAGTGTGTTTGCTTTCGATTAATTAAAGAGGGTAAATTTGCGGTTTGTGCGGCTATTAAGCGTTTATTTGTGAGTTTCATGCGTGGGGGATATCGCACGGAAGTGTTTCAGCAAATTACCGTTAATCCTAACAATGTTTCTAACAAATTTAATTACTGAAAAGCGAGAATATTTGCGAGGGTTTCGTTCTTTGGTCTTCTGGAGTTAGGAATTGAAGTTTAGCTGTGCGGGTCTGCTTAATCGAGTTAAGTATTAATTTTGACCTTTATTAATAGAGATTTTTCTGGCAAAATCGCTTTTAATAATGACCAAAATAATTACACCGTATATATTTTTTATGTTAAATATTATATTCAAGTGCGTGTCGGGTACGCACAGAGAATGGTTCCGTACCCGACACCTCCTAATCTACATTTAAAACCACTATACAATACAGTAAATCAAAAAAGGTCGTATCTTCATAGGAAAGTCACGGCACTTACACCCTTTTTGTTTAGGAAAGACAGCTTTTCAGCAATAACTCTTAAACCGTTAGACCTATCTTGTTCAAACCAAAAATAGTTGATAGTATTTATAATTGTAAATCGGCTGTGACATACGGACGGACGGACGCACAGACACGAAGAATATATAAGGGTTCCGTTTTAGCCATTTTGGCTACGGAACCCTAAAAATTAAACATCATGAAAATCGGCCCCGGCGTTCTTGATTTATAAATGGTGTAACTTGGACTTTGTTTTATATAAGTATATAGATTTAGAATTTGCGTTAGTAGACGTTACTGTTTAATACAAAATAAACCTATATCTACAAGGAACATTATATTTCTTACATGTATCCGCATACTAAGCTATTATAGCATTGCTGATTCTAATCTAAGAGATTATGGGACTTATGGGCCCCTACAAGAGCTTTCCATTGCCATAAAGTTCATTTATTTCCTGACATTGCACATTCCACAGACTCGACAATTGATTGAATCCTGACGCCTTGAGTGCTGAGTAGGTACACGATAATGAAATGAAGCGTAGGTACTACTTTCAGTACGTCACTTAGATGAACCATGACCTACTTTCAGAGTATGAGAAATGTAATGTTAATTCTTTCATTAATCAGTTTAGATTCCTTTGAGGCTTCGATTGCATTAGAATCTCACATGTATATAAAAACTACCTATTACATGTGATGCTAGTTATTAGTCATATCACCGATGTATTGTACTACTAAAAATAAGCGAAGGCCTTTTTCAAGATGAACATAGTCTATTAATCAGTATTCAGCATTGGAATTGGATTTATCTTGTTTCTAATCTCCGCGTTTAGTGTACACTCATATCACATATCAACTTCACGTTCACGTTCACTTGTTATCGAATGGCAATTATATTACTAAACCCCCAAAGCACCACAGAACTCATTTCTTTCCTGCCAATCTCCAAAACGTAGCTACACTAGAATTAAAACAGAGGGTAATGAAGTTCTAGTTGCGCTCGTCAGGGGGAATAATTACTGATCGCGCTTTGTCCTCAGATAGGGCCGCGATAAGCAGAATGTCCATGTTTGATTGGATATTGGAGATTAGGGTAATGTAATGAGATTGTCGGGTTGATTGACGGTAAAGACTGGAGGTTAAGGGGAAACGAGATGTTTGTAAGATGAAAAGCTTTTGAGCGACTTACAGTAAGAGTGCCGAGTCCGACCGACGACGTCGAGTCATATATAATAATAAATAAATATTGGGGGGCAATCTTACACAAATCAACCTAGTCCCAAACTAAGCAAAGCTTGTACTATGGGTGCTAGACGACGATATACATACTTATATAGATAAATACATACTTAAATACATAGAACACATCCAAGACCCAAGAACAAATATCCGTGCTAAATGCACAAATAATGCCCTGGCCGGGATTCGAAACCGGGACCTCTAGCTTCGGAGGCAGTGTCACTACCAACTAGGCTAAACAGGCCGTACAAAAGAGTAGTTTTAAGCACACCAATTAGCTGTTCTTGTGGCTTACCACGCTTTTGTGACCTCAACATTAAGGTAAGGAATATTTTTTTGGGGGAACTTGACAAACCGATAACTAGCATTCCGAACCTAGTGTATATTTATTAAATTTGTGTTTTTGTGAAATATGACTCGCATTGATTCTTAAACTTTAAAAGCTTTTTGATTGTTTTTAAAGATTACGTGATTAAAAATTTTACACAAAATTATACCCAAAACAATGCTTTTCCAAAAAAGTCGGTATGGCACCGAAAATATTTAACAAACTGCCAAAATGTATGAAAGCTATCGAAGATCTGTACAAATTTAAAAAAAGCTCTGACATCTTTCCTTGCTCATAAAAGCTATTATACAGTTACAGAATTTTTAAATGGTACCTAAACCTAATTAATTTGGCTTGCATGCTCACACAGTTTGTATGCCGCAAGGCGCCACATAGTGAAACTGACGAAATTATACCATCTTTGTAACCGATGTTGTGTGTCAGAACTTTTGCAGCATCGCACCTTGGTTATACCATCGGGTCTGAAGGCGCAGCAGCGGATTTGGCGGCAAATAGAAAGCGAGAGAAATACTCCGCTCTCAATAATTACTTATATCTACTCGTATTTGTCCTACTCGCGGTGGAAACGATCGGTTGTTGGGGATCAGAGGCGAAGAAGTTCCTGGGGGAAGTTGGACGTCGGTTGCGGGAGAGGGGTCATGACACCCGTTCCGAGTCTTTCTTGGTGCAGACGTTGTCCATCGCGTTACAACTTGTCGCTCGCCGCGTTACCGCGTTGTAACTTACAACGCGGTAACGCGGCCAGCGTGTTGGGCACTTTGGCACCGGGAATGATTCGAGGCGGGCTTTTTGATTAGACAATTTTTATTCTGTAAATATTTAATTAGGTTTTAGTTATTCTTTTTATTATATAATTTGATTTGTTGATTCGTTTTTAGGATATACATAGTTTATTTTATCGTTAGTGAAGTTTCTTTTGTTTTTATATTGTAACAACTGTATGCTTCAATAATTTTTTTAAACAGTGTTGGCCACTGCAACTTAGACATTGCATGCCCTACTTTGCTATTTCACCACCACCACCATATCAGCCGAAAGACGTCCACTGCTGGACATAGGCCTCCCCCAATTTTATGGGGGGTAAATGCCATAATCGCCACGCTTGGCATGCGGGTTGGCGATCACAGTATCTCCACCGCACTTCAGGGATGCTGCTGCCCTTTGCTATGCAGGCTTGTCCAACTCCAAATGACTAGGTACAGTTATCAATTCAATTAACCTTTTCATTAGGTGATTATTTTGTTCATTAGTCGAGTAAACAATACTTACCTTATTGTGTACCTACTCTTACATAGTTTACTTTTATGTGTGGGCATGTTTTGGTTACTTATACCACAGATCAAAGAATACTAGTACTTATACATATAAGTATAAGTTCTTATCAGGGTTTGTGTTAAGTATTTCGTATACATAGTTTTTCGGCCACTTTAGATTAGACTTTCGCGTGCGACTGTAATGAACAGGCTTCGTCTGTTTTTTGGATCGTTAGCTTCATTTTAGTGGCGGCCGCCTTAGTAAGTAATCTTAGATATGCCACACTTTTCATTGTACCTACTTAGGTACCTTCTTTATCATCTGAACTTTAAATAAACTTTCGCGGTAAAAGCTTTTTAATTAACCTATAAAGGTACAGTCCTTACAAGGGCCCGGCATATCTTTTCGTGGATATATCTTGCCATTTTCTTTTAATTAAGGCTAGGGAAAAGTAAGCAGGTTGATGATTTTTTTCGTGCCGGGGATGCAAATGAGAAATTCCTGCGCGCACCAGGTGACAGGCCGAATTTGTCTCCACCAGGGGCACAGGAGCTTCGTATAATTGCAGCACAGTTGTGAAACAAAGTATTCTACAGAGAATTCTGAAATATTTAATTATTTTAATAAGAATTCTTTTACTGTTTCAAGTAATTATTAAACCTTTGTGCATTTGTATGGGGTAGTCTGGCTGGTAGACCATTTGTGTCAGCATTGTGCTAGACAAATAAATCGGGCAGATAATTTTGTCACTTTGTCCTTATGTAATATTCCTGAATGTAGGTACTAAATAAATCCTTAAAAACCCGGCCAAGTGCGTGTCGAGCCACGCAAAATGTAGAGTTCAGGTTGCCCACGCGTTACATTACGAGGACTTAAAAGCTCACAAACATATATTTACTAAATGTTTGACGCAACTAACAACATTTTTTAAATAATCAATGGACGTTTCCATTTGTCCACTTGTTCCACTTGTCCAAGACGATCTAAATAGGTTCAATGAATATTGCATAAACAATAAACTATTTTTGGCATATGGCAAATGCAAGCATATGATATTTACAAGAAAACACAATGTCGTACATACTTCATTTCATATTAACAATTTCGTTTTGGATAACGTTGTAAATATACGTGACTTAGGGCTAGTCCTCGATTCCAAATTCACATTGGATGCTCATATTGACAATATATTTAAGAAGGCATATCAAATGTTGGGTTTTGTGATACGAACAAACAAACCTTTCAAGCAGAGGCATAGCCTATTGTATCTCTTTAATTCCTTAGTGCGGTCCGTTCTCGAATATGCCTCAGTGGCATGGAATCCTTATTACAATATCTATATAGACAGAATTGAGATGATACAAAAAAAGTTCCTACGCTACTTAAATTACAAGATGCGGTCACCCCGTTGTTCTTATGATCAGCTTTTAACCCTCTACAGCAAAGACTACTATGAATATATAGAGATAGACATATCAGTCAAAGAAATTGTGCCGAGCGTCATCTAGTGCCGTAGTACAATAACAACCCTGTAGGCGTTTTCATTAGTGTGCGTCATATATATAAATGTGTGCGTGCACGGAAGTACGCACACATAGAAACATTATACCTATACATACATACACTAACACATTGGTAACTATATTGGCTAATTTCATGGCAACTCGTGTTACATTATTGCATGCGTTAAAATCTTACTTATCGAAAAGAAGCATTAAGTTGTAAAGTTAGCCCTGAATATGTTAAAGAGCATTATAAAACAGTGAAAAGAAAAGATGGATAATAGTTATTCTGTATATTGCTCGTATATTTAGGCCAAACTTAACAATTAACTCTTTTTTCTAATAAGCAGTAATATTTTAACGTATGCAAAAATGTAACATGAGTTTGATGAGTTAAAGTGGAATTGCCTCATCGTTTTCTTCATATCACAACGCTTACATCAGGCAATTTGTAAGTATCGCATACATGCGTACCTACTTAATGCAGAATTACAATCCAAAATCCAGTTTATAGTAAATGGAAAATAATAAACACAAACTACACATAATAACAAACTTGTATTCGAAGAATTGTAAAGCATTTCAAACGAAAAATATTCATTCAGAAAGCATACGTACCTGTTTTGTATTGTAAATTTATAATTTAACACTACCCATATTCACTGATTTCCTAAAACCAACAAAATACAGATAAAGGTGTGTTTGGATTTATACAAACACTAATCATTATATTAATCGAAACCTACATAATAAACAATAAATAATATTCATATGAAACATCCTTATTTGTTTTAAAGTTCATTTAACAACGTAATATATTTATAGGTACCTAAATTAATTTTAAATTCAAATAATATACTTCTTTCTCGATTGCTATTACACGTTATTATGTCAATATCAACGATTTCACCCAAATCGGAATATTGTTCTAAGAGTTCATGAACTGACACTGAATGCGGGACATAGGGGTGGGCAGCGATTCCTGAATATTTCTTATGTACGAGTATAAAGACCGGAGGACCATAGCTATCTCACATGAAAGCGCTTTCGGACTTACTGTGAGAGATGCGAAAGCTTTATGCCGTAAATAGACTCTTGCTTCTTATCTATGAAGATTTAAAGTCAAAGTCAAAGTCAAAATATTCTTTATTCAAATAGGCCTAGCAACAAGCACTTTCGAATCGTCAGTTATAACATGTATTAACATATATATTAATTAATTATTTAGAGCAATTTATTGATGCTATTATTATTCTTCAAAATAAATATTGTTGTTGTAGACATGTCAAAGTAAGAAATTATTTTGTAGTAAAAGGAAATATTTAAAGAAAAATATTTTACATAAATATGACTACAACCCGGTCAGAATATCTGTGCACCTCGCTGGAATGCCGCCGCCCGCGCTCGCCGATATGACGTCACGAGGTCAGGTGCACAGATATTGTGACCGGGTTGTAGGAAGGGATTTTAAAGTTACTTCAAAGGTTAATAATGACGCGGGTGTGAAGTTTTGAATTTTTTTTTTTTAATGTTTCGTTTTTTTCTGCAGTCAGCTTTCCTCTTGTTCTTGCCAATGTGCTGGCCTTCGTAGAAAATATTGTACTTAAATGTTTTGCTGACGTCTTATTAATTATTATAGCTAATAGGAGTTTTATTCTTTTTCTTTTGGTGTGGTCCCTCTTGGGCAAAAGCCTTTTTCATATTTGTCCATTTCTCTTTGTCGGTGGCACTTTTTAACCGTTTTTCCTCTGGCGACCCACCCGCCGTTTTCCAATGGGGTCTGGCTATTTTGTAGATTGGATGCTCCACCTTTCATCTGTCTAAGGCTAACTTTAGAGCATCTGTTATCATTGTTTTCTTGCGAATAACTGTGTTCCTTGTTTTACAGTTTTTTCTAAGATTACGATGCTTCTCTCCATTGCATGCTGACAGGGCAGGATTTTGTTTCTCGCTTTTTCTGTGTATACCTTGGTTTGGCTTGCATAATAAGGCTAGGCAAGATGCAAAAATCCACTAGCATCTTATCTTTAATTCTAAGTTGTATTTTTCTTTAAATATTTCCTTTTGCGCCCAGAACCTTTTGCATGAGATATTTATTCTCGTTTATGTATATTTCGTTTTCATTGCTGTTCGCATCAAAAGAGACTAATTTATCTAGTAAATACACATAGTCCTCCATATACTTTATTGTCTTCCCTTCTGCA
This sequence comes from Notocelia uddmanniana, assembly GCA_905163555.1. Taxonomy (NCBI): domain Eukaryota; kingdom Metazoa; phylum Arthropoda; class Insecta; order Lepidoptera; family Tortricidae; genus Notocelia; species Notocelia uddmanniana. The sequence continues at coordinate 25,437,318 of LR991057.1, read as the reverse complement.
CTGTGATTGTTAGTAACTATTTGTCATCATTTTGCTTATTGAGGCACTTATTAAGTGTAGGCCAACTCTTGTACTTTCCAAATCCAATTTTTGTAACTTTTTCTGTTTCTCCGAAGATAGCTACATCGTCTGCGAAACTTAATTAACTCAATTATGTCTTCCAATTGTGTCTTAATTATGTCTTCCAGGACGGCAATGAATAATTTTGGCAAAAGGAGATCCCCCGTCTTACACCTTTCTCAATTTTTTGAACTTCTTAACTTAGTCTGCTGTCGTCATATCTGTAATATGAAAATAAAAAATAGGATATTTAAGTATTTTATAAAAAAAACTCTCCGCGATGCAATGATCGATGCTTCAGCCCAATCGGCACGATAGGTTTTATGGTCACGTTTTACGAACGGTCGAACTGGAAACCTTACTGCCTTCTCGAAGATCTCACGGTTCGTAAAATAACCCGGACCTTTTTAAGGCACGAGTGAATAGGCATCTTCTGGGTGAGCTCGCTTCATCGTCGGCCTCATCTTTGGCTAGATACTGGCCATTAGCAATCCCATTTTTAATAAAAAATAAATTCCATACGATTATTTTTAGTATTACAGCCGAACGTCAAATAAAACATTACAATAAAACCTATCCTCTTAGCTGGGCTGATGCTTGGAAAAGTATCAAAGAGCATACGAAGGATCCTAGACGCAATCATGGCACAGCGATACTCGTGCGCTATTAGCCGCGGTCTCTTGTGCCGTTTCCGTTTAAGACGGTAGTGTTGTGAAGAAGAGTTAAATACCTCGCAGTGGCTTGTGTGAATCTAACAATCGAATTTCCCTCTCACGTGAAGTTTAGCTTAATTTTTTTCTTTTCATTTCCCCTCATTTTGCTTTTACATATATTAAGATGGCAATCATTTCTACCAAAACTATAGTTACATTGATAATTCTAGGGAAAGGAAGTAGTGATGGGAAATACCAGACCCAAGCAATTTGCAGTTTTTAAGCAATAATTATTTATTAGAAGAGGTGGGGCACAGCGAAACGTCATTTCGCTCAAATTTGAAGCAGCCCAACGAGGGAAATACCTCCACCTTACAGAAGACCGCAGCCATAATAGCATCACTACTTGCCCCTTAGATAGGTATGTGGTGTTGTGTTCCTGGTGGTGAGTAAGGTCGCCAGAGCTCCCGAGGATGCGCTGTGTTGGGAGTGGGGGGCTGCATGTTTCTAGCTTGACAGCTGGAGACATCTGCGGCTCCCCCACTCTCAACTCAGCGCACCCCAAGTCAATAAAGGGTCGGCAATGCACTTGTGATTCCTTTGGAGTCGCAAGTATCCATAGGCTACGGTGTCTGCTTACCATCAGGCAGGCCGTAAGCTTGGTTGCCACCGTCGTAGTATAAAAAATATATATACAACTAGCTTTTGCCCGTGATCCCGTCCACGTGGACCTCCTTATCGCCTTAGAGAAATAATTATTGAAGGCGCAGGCATAATTATCGCTCTTCCATACAAAATTCCAAGATCACCGGGGGATGGGCAGCAGCATCACTGGAGTGCGGTGGAGATACTGCGATCGCCAACCCGCAAGTGTGGTGATTATGGCATATACCCCCCGTGAATTCGGGGGAGGCCTGTGTCCAGCAGTGGACGTCCTTTGGCTGGTGTGGTGGTGGTGGTGGTGGATACAAAGTCCCACCCCCTATTCTCCTCCTTAGGAACGATTTTCGAGAGGAAAGCTATCATATATGTCCTTTCCCGGGACTAAAACGCGCTCTGTGCCAAATTTCATCAAAATCGGTTCAGCGGTTTAAGCGTAAAGAGCTAACAGACAGACGAAATACAGATACACTTTCGCATTTTTAATAATAGATGGATACAATACACTGTCTAATGGTCATATATTACAAAATGTGATGCGCCTGAGCTTATTTCATACGGGTATGTTGTTAATTTAGAGTATGTACTACAAAATGCAATTCGTGGCAGGAAATTGGATTTTATAGCAATATATTATTATATTGTTATATATATTACGCTATACTTCGGTCATTGTGGAAGTCTTTGGGGGAGGCCTATGTCCAGCAGTGGACGTCATTCGGCTGAAATGATGATGATGATGATGATACTTCATTCATTTTACATTAGTTAATGTTTTATTGTTTAGAGATTATTTTGTTACGCCAGTTTTAAAATAAGATATTTAAATGGATAATGAACAATTTTGATAAATCAATGTCAGATAAATAAAAAATGCACTTATATACCGTTTTCTTTTGTGGAGTCTAGATTTTGCCTTCGTAGTACACTCTACTTAGTTGGCATTTCATCGTTCCTTCGTGATTCTTTAACAGTAAGATCAACTGAAAAAAAAAACATCAAATAAAAAATTAATATACCTACATATGCTATGTTTTCAGTCGAATGCTAATTAGGTACCTAATTGTGAATATTGCGATTTCAACATGGAAGTATAATAACATACCTACTTACATACATACGTTGTCAGATTTATCAACCTAAATCTTGTTACAAGGAAAGGTGTTATCACTTTTTAAACCATTTACTACTCATGTCTATGCAATCTTTTTATATTAAATTCCAATCTCTATTGATATTTTCAAAAGTAAGTTCTGCCAGCCACAAACTTTTTAAAGACGAAGGCTCATTCACATGTCTTGATGTTAAATGGATGGATAACCAAGTTGTTACTTGTTAGACCTGTGCTTGTCTCGGCACAAATTCTGTGAGTACCTAAAATAAAATTGTCTTGAAACGGAGAAGCTTTAATTCATTCATTTCTGAGAGAAAATATGTTGGTTAATGTAGATTATATACAATCGCTATATGCGAGCTGACAATATTAATGGAGCAGCATAAGTTGCTACCTGAACCAAATCTCAGCTGATCTGTGACCCAAGAACCTACTCCATTTAAAAGATTCTTAGGTCGTCCATGGTCATCATTAGTCAGTTCTTCGCAAAAAAATGGTGGTTCTTCGGAAATCAAAAGCAGTATTTGTAAAAACCAAAATTATCATATTTGTGTTCCTATTTGTTTGGAAGAGTTTCCTCTAGTATGCCAAAAAACAATTATCAAATCGGATAATTATTTTATCTAGTGATTGCAATTTGCAATCCGGTATGATTTTTAATCCAGCTGGAGAGAGACCTCCTTAATTGGCAACCCAACAAATCATCAATTAATAAAAGGTTGGGAACGCCCTGACGATTCCGCGGAAGTCACAAACATCCTAGCCTACGGTTTCTGCTTACCATCAGGCAGGCCGTATGCTTGTCTGTCACCGTTATGGTATAAAAACAATAAGGCAAATACCGATATTTATACATAGAGGAACCAGCGCGTTTACTCTATTGTATTGTTTGTGTGCAATGAAGTTTCAACAAAAAAATAGAACGAAGATTGGAACATCGCAGAGGCATATTCCCCTCCATCTTACTTAAAATATTTGAATATTCGGAGACCCTTATAAATAAATAAATAAATAAATAATAAATAAATTTAGGTAGGCCCTTAGGGTCGGGAACGTGTCGGCAAAGCGCATGTGATTCGTCTAGAGTCACAAGCGTCCATAGGCTTCGGCAATTGCTTACCATTAGTCATCACATCAGTCATGGTTATTGGTAAGCTTGGTGACAATTGTCACCGTTTGGTTGTTAAAATAAACCAGCCAAGTGCGTTTAGTGCGTGTTGGCCGTAATGACGACGGTTCCGGACTGTACTCGTATGATTTGTTTTAGTTTTAGAGTTCATTACTTAAACTCTCCGCGAGTTAAGAAATGTGTATAGATAAAAGCCGCCAAAACATGTGCTTACCTGCTTAATACAATGAGGGTACTGCTTTAGCACCAACCCTCTCACTGCTGGTGTGAAATTTTGGTTCAAACTGTAAGTGCAACCTTTCAATATTTATAATTTTCATCATCGTCCATTTGCCAAAGCCCCCCACCGATCGCCATTACCCAAGAAACGCTTTGGTTGCTTGTTGTGTTGGGAAACGAGTGGAGTGATGATACATTTATATCCAACCCTATAACAAAAGTACACAATAATTTGCAAATCGGGCCTAATTTTACTGTCGCTGTGCAATTTTATGATACATGTTGTTTACATTATCGTTAGGTACATATAGATACTTACTCGTTTCATATACCTCAGTTGCGGAAAGTGCGGAAACAACACGTGAGCCGTTCGAGGCATAGCCGTCAATAGCCAAAACGCAAAGCAAATCAAACTCCAGTTCCTCCAGTAGCAGGTCAGCAGAATATAAACAGAATCCTCGGAGTACAAAACGAGCGCTCTAGTCATAAGATGATGAATGAAATGGAATAAAATCAGACGAATATTTAATTTGGAAAGCAGTTTCTGAGCGATATGACATATTTATATTTCAGTATGACAGTGACAACAGCGGTTACTTTTTTTAAATTGAGCTGCAAAAGGAGGTAGCATGTCGACGTTCCATTCCAACTAAAAACATTTCTTTGTGATTACTAAGATTTGCTTTATAACAATAAATAAAATTATAGATTTTCAGAGGAAATAATTTTTAATTGAATTTATTAATAGATGGAACTACAGTCTCAGATGCAATAAAAATACGTAAAACGGGATTTGCCCAGATTGTCAATATGGTCATTCTTAGTTTTGCCATTTCAAAAATGGTTTCCTAATGTCACGTGATCAGACTACTTCCGCTTTGGAATGCCATCTATCGACACAGGACTGCGTACCTCCGAACGGTACCTCGTACGCTGCTCATTTTGGCAGATTTCCCTGTTTGTATGGAACTGATAACACCGTGCTCTACAGCCAACTGTCATTGCAGGACAGACGTTCAATCGCTGATGACATCAACTGCCCACAACTTTTAGCGAGAATAGAGTTCCGTGCGCCACGTAAACCAACTAGACGCAAAAACCTTTTTGTTGTAAAATAAGGACGAATGCTGGAAAGCGTGCTCCTTTGTACAGAAATTGTAGTCACCACAATACATTTTTAAACGAAGTCGATCTATTCTCGCACTCCCACTCACTGTTTAAGTCTGTTGTCACTAAAATGTATCTATAGTTCTGTATCTTAATGTCGTCCTAGTAATCTAAAGCTTAGCCTGTTCATTTCTTAGTCATATTATTATAACAGTTCAGCTACAATTATTATGTACTATTGCAATTATTATGTAACTTAGCTTAAGCAAAGATTATCGCTTCGCGCATTTGAATGTGAATATACTATATGTTCTTAGTGAGATATATCCAAGGAAACATCTGTATCTATTGTCTACTATATTATTTGCCACTGTATTCACTTTGTATGATTGTTTCTGTGTTAACTCCATAAAATAAAATAAAATAAAAATAAAATAAAATAAGTACATTTCTTAACACTTTCACTGCCAACGATTTCGTAGCGTTACGCTCGTAGCCGATAACATGCGAAAAACCGTGTGTAGCGGAAAGCGCCTACGAGTCAAGCGCCCACCTAGCGGGTTCCTGGCACAAGCTCGGCTATTACTCGTTATATAACTACTAATAACTACTTATAGCTGTTTGATATTCTAATGACACATTGCACTCTGTAGTTGACAGTGTTGATAATAATAATAGAGAAAATTACTTTGTTCCTATCTTGTAGACGACATTTCTTTACATTGAATACTTTACAAACCAAATGGCAGATAATATTTATTTCAGTCGATTTTTTCTGTGTGACGTCTGATTCCACGTATTAACTGTTTTTTTTTATTTCAGTTTTCCTGATTATTTTATATTTGCTTACATAGTTTTGATGTCTTCTAGAGGTTAAGTCAATATCTATCGTCTGTGATCTGTGATTGACAGTGTGTGATTAAATAACAAAACTAAAGTTATTCAATGTCAAATACTAAATATAACTTAAAAATGTCCCCAAAAACATCTTATAAAGAAAAGTCGGCAAAACGTAAAGGCTCGTACACAGCCATACAGCTGTAAAGTCGGTGCAGCGGCATGCAGTAAGATTTGAAAGATGCGTATCTCCCCTAAGGCCCTCGGGACACTGGGACTCCGATTTCCCATTCCCATTACGTGAAGCTTTGTATTAATCCTGAATTTAATGACTATACCAGTATGAGTGTTGTTACATAAGTTACTAGAGTTAAAACACTGAATTTAATGACTATCCCAGTACAAGTGTTGTTATAAAGTTACTAGAGTTAATCTCTCTGAATTTAATGACTATCCCAGTATGAGTGTTGTTACATAAGTTACTAGAGTTAATCCACTGAATTTAATGACTATCCCAGTATGAATGTTGTTACTTAAGTTACTAGAGTCAAAGCACTGAATTTAATGACTATCCCAGTATGAGTGTTGTTACATAAGTTATAGAGTTAAACCACTGAATTTAAGTACTATCCCAGTATGAATATTGTTACTTAAGTTACTAGAGTCAAAGCACTGAATTTAATGATTATCCCAGTACAAGTGTTGTTACATAAGTTACTAGAGTTAATCCACTGAATTTAATGACTATCCCAGTATGAATGTTGTTACTTAAGTTACTAGAGTCAAAGCACTGAATTTAATGACTATCCCAGTATGAGTGTTGTTACATAAGTTATAGAGTTAAACCACTGAATTTAATGACTATCCCAGTATGAATGTTGTTACTTAAGTCAAAGCACTAAATTTAATGACTATCCCAGTATGAGTGTTATTACATAAGTTACTAGAGTTAATCCACTGAATATAATGACTATCCCAGTATGAATGTTGTTACTTAAGTTACTAGAGTCAAAGCACTGAATTTAATGATTATCCCAGTACAAGTGTTGTTACAGACGTTACTAGAGTTAATCAACTGAATTTAATGACTATCATAGTATGAGTGTTGTTGCATAAGTTATAGAGTTAAACCACTGAATTTAATGACTATCCCAGTATGAATGTTGTTACATAATTTACTAGAGTCAAAGCATTGAATTTAATGATTATCCCAGTACAAGTGTTGTTACATAAGTTACTAGAGTTAAACCACTGAATGTAATGACTATCCCAGTATGAATGTTGTTACTTAAGTTACTAGAGTCAAAGCACTGAATTTAATGATTATCCCAGTACAAGTGTTGTTACATAAGTTACTAGAGTTAATCCACTGAATTTAATGACTATCCCAGTATGAATGTTGTTACTTAAGTTACTAGAGTCAAAGCACTGAATTTAATGATTATCCCAGTACAAGTGTTGTTACATAAGTTACTAGAGTTAATCCACTGAATTTAATGACTATCCCAGTATGAATGTTGTTACTTAAGTTACTAGAGTCAAAGCACTGAATTTAATGATTATCCCAGTACAAGTGTTGTTACATAAGTTACTAGAGTTAATCCACTGAATTTAATGACTATCCCAGTATGAATGTTGTTACTTAAGTTACTAGAGTCAAAGCACTGAATTTAATGATTATCCCAGTACAAGTGTTGTTACATAAGTTACTAGAGTTAACCCACTGAATTTAATGTCTATTAAACTATAAGTGTTGTTAGATAAGTTAAGTTAGATCTACCTACCTTACGTACGCTACGGATACGTTGCGTAATTACCCCGAAAATCAGTGTATATTACCTATTGAAATACAAAACAAAAGCATCCTTATTCCGCTCAGTGAATGATATTAGTTATGTGCAGTCGCGGAATAAAAAAGTCCATCACTTTTCAACTTTATTTGAATGCTGTTAAGACGGTTGTAACGCAGATGCGGGCGACGGTGCGGTGTGCGAACGAGACAGCGCTATGCATGTCTATAGCGATATCCCGCTCACACTGCGGAAACCGTCCGGAAACCGCATCAGTGTGACAACCGCATAAAGTTCAAAAGTGACGAACCTTTTCGTTCCGCGACTATTACATTAAACCGTTGAATATTTTTTCGCGCGTTAATGGCTTTAACCATTGATGTACTATTATAGAACTAGATTCTCAATCAGCCCATAAAAATGGCCCCCGTGAAAGTACCGCCCGCACGACTCGGGCAGTACATTCCTGTTTAGTCGTGTTTGGACCGCAGACAGTGATAGTTGTCCAACAATGACGAAATGTGCTGTGAAAAACTGCTTTAATAGCTACAAAAAAACGTGGAAAAGGATGGAATATATTTCTTTAGGTTAGTTAATTTGATAACGTTACAAAATGTATGTAAAGTCCTGGTAATTTCATGGTTAGGAAATAAATTTATGTTTTAATTCAAGATTTCCACAACATCCTCAGCGACGTTCAGTCAGAATGGACCGCTATTATAGCGCAAAATAGACGTGACGCACTCTATAAACCAAGCCACACGAGTGTTGTGTGTTCGGCCCATTTCCCTAATTCCGACATATACAGGACCAATAAAAATTTAAATGGACTAACTGTCTTGAACGTAAGTCCGTTCGTTCCAGATTCAAAAAACATTATTCAAATTCTGTTTTAACATATAATTTTATCGTGAAAAATTATGCAGAGGAAAACATATTCATATACTTATATGAATTGATGTAATAAAAATCAATTTAAGGTTAATGTTTAATGTATTTATCTTTCAAGTTCATCGTCGGTATCTTTGTTTTATAGATGTCAGAGGTAGATGACGATGACTTGCAAAGCAATAGTTGTAAAAGTACAAACGCTGCTCCAATAGCAGAAGTCAGTACTTTTGAAATAACTACCTATAGTCTTGGTTAAGAGTTTCATGAAAGTAAACATCTTTATCTCTAACACAGAAAAAGAACAGTAACTATCACGGAATTGTACGCGAATGTGTGTTAATTAATATTAAAATGGAATGTTTTATTTTTTATTTATAATTTTTTTATTTAAGAATATTATTAATATATAAAAATAATTTAAATAACCAAAGCAACTCCATTACCTTCAGTCTTCACTGTTGACGTTTATAAAGAAAACATTGGTAGCCAGTATACGATAGTGCCCTTTTACTAAAAAGTTTTAACCATGTTGGTTCTTATGTTTGCAAATTTGACACTTGACGCCATTGCCTGTAAGTTCTTTTTTGTACGCAGTTTTTATCTTGACTCGGACTATAAAGAAGCGTTATTATTAGCTATTGCAATGTAATTGTCAGTGTCATCTTGCGCCCAATTTTTAGTTATTTATGTTTGGCATTGTGTGTCTATTTCTACGACGACCTGTTTAGCCTAGTTGGTAGTGACTCTGCCTCCAAAGCTAGAGGTCCTGGGTTCGAATCCCGGCCAGGGCATTTATTTGTGCATTTTTCACGGATATTTGTTCTTGGGTCTTGGATGTTTTCTATGTATTTAAGTATGTATTTATCTATATAAGTGTGTATATCGTCGTCTAGTACCCATAGTACAGTCACCAGCACCAATATCTGCCACAACAAAGCGCGCATAAATATCTGACACGACTCTATTTGTAGGGCCGTTAGGACGTGTCAGATATTTTTGCCGCCTTTGGTTAGGCAGATATTAATGCTGGTGACTGTACAAGCTTTTCTTAGTTTGGGACTAGGTCGATTTGTGTAAGATTGTCCCCCAATATTATTTATTTTATTTATTTATTTATCTTAAGTCAATGGCTTTAACAGATAAAAACGGTAACAGGTAAGACGGACAAAATCTTGCGGCCATAAAATTATTGCGAAGCAATAAAGTCCGTTATAAAAACAATGTATATTTTGGTCGGACTAAGCAATAACACAGAATAAGTAATAGTAATAAATCATAAAGTTAAACGAACCGACGTGGATAAAACAATAAGGTTCGCAGTCGTAATTTTGGAGGGAAATCGGGAAAATGTGAGCAGATTGATGGCGCCCTCTGCGGGAGAAATGACGCAATTATCGTACTCCCATGAATGAGTCGTATTCCAGTAATAGCGGCGTTAAATGTGTGCATTTATTACACGTAGCTCGGATTTTTATGTTTATAAATTATATAAAAAATAATAAATATGTAAACCTGAGGAAATGTAGGAATACAACTGTAAACAAAGATACGTACAGTACCTAGACGTAACTGCTACCTGCGCCTCTACCTTCTAAAACGTTGTTGTATTAGGTTAAATCGATACCGAAACATCGTACCTACTCGTACGTACGAGTAGGTATAATAATAATAATAATAATAATAATAATAATAAAATTATTTATACCGTAGGATTGTTTTACCAAATGTATGGAATGCCGGAATTACTCATGTAATATAAGTAAATCGGAGATACGAATCAACGGGGGAAAACATCGCGAGGAAAACAGTCAAATCCCATACATAGTCAGAGATAGTTTTGTAAAAAGTAGTGCCTGATACCCTGATAGGAGAGTGGTGATGATGCAGTAAATGGGAGATACATATAAACACGAAAAAACACCGGTAGTAATAACTTACTAAACATTATATTTACGAGTACCAATGTGAACGCCCCACTTATTTATTCTCTGCCAAGTCACGCCAGTTTGCGTACTCCGAGGTTGGCTCTTTGCGGGCTTTCTTCACTCCAGCGGTATATGCGACGACCAACCGGACGATTTCTATGGAAGTAGGTGTTATTATTAACTATATACTCGCAATGACTTAATTGTCGTCTAATAGCTGAGTTTTAACTTGTTTGGTTTAAGCTTCACTTTGGGGGGGTTAGATATATACTTGTACCTAACGATGTTATTTTATGTAACGTAACGTAAGACGTGAGATGACATTTACTGTCATAGCTGACGCTTTTTTGTAGAAATGTAATTCAATTTGTGTTTTCAAAGTTTACTGAAAATTCCCAAACTCATTAAATAATGCACCCACTGGGTAAACATCTCGGTTTGAAAGTCATTAACGCGATTAATGAGTCCTGAATGAAATCGCGGCGATCAATCATCGCGCGTCAGGTAGCAAATCAATCATTTTTAATCAATTCATTTCGCCAGCGTTGCCGTTGCGATTGAAACGCGTGATTTGCATAAAAATTTGGTTGCGAATTCGGCAATGTGGGAAATTCGGTGGATGACTCAACGTACTCGTAATTCTACCTCTACAGTAACATGCGATTACCTACATGAAAAATCTGGGAGAATAGCGTTTCATTTTCAGCGTCTGTAAACGGCCCGGCCACAACGGTGCGGCAAGTGTTTTATTTGTTCATTGCACGGTCGAGACGCGCAACGCACTGCGGTTAGTTGGGATCATACGCAATGCATTAGGAAAACCGCTGTCGCTGCCACCGCCGCTCGTCCTGGCCGGCTGCATTCACGCCGTTTATTATTTGTACTGTTGCAGCCGAGCAGTGGTAACAGTACCAATTATGGCCGGCGGGCGGAGGAGGTGAGAGGCAGGAAACGTCATAGCCGCCTGGCTGGCAGCGCGGCGTGTAATGCAGCATGCAGCCTATACGATGGATGCAGCCTTAGGTGACTTCCTGATTTGGCGGAACGGGATCAATATGTCATAGGTATTTTGTCATTTGACATGAGCTTACTGATGTGAGATTTCCACACTTGACGAAATACTGTCAGTATTGATTGTTTGCGCAGGCGCAGTAGTAATACCATGCGCAGAAACTGGGCAGTACTGCATTCGTATCGGTTGACACTGACAGCTGACAGTTTTCTCATATCGTACCACCTCCGTCCGCATCGACAAAATAGGAAGGCGCCTTATGTATCGTTTTCTAATCAGCAGGGTAATCTTAATCACGTAAATTTTAGAACTTAAGATTTATTTATTTATTTTAGCTTTTATTACATTCCTTACATACTTATTAAAATAAATAAATAATAAAATAGAACGTACGATACATACATTTAATTGTTATTTTTAGTAGGGATAATGACATTTAGTTCTACATTACGCACGGTCGAAAACGTTGCGTAATTATCCTGCGGGTGTTGTTGTCCTGCAGGCTAGCCGAAGTTGACCAGATATCTTATACCGGGTTATTATTAACTATATCCCATCAAAAACATAAATGTGAAAATGGGAGCCAGTTGAATATTAAGAATATGCGATGCTTGGTTGTCGTCTTCACCGACAAAAGAATTGAGATCTAAATGGGTGCCACGTTCCGTAGATTCCCTGAAATGGTGCCAAGTCCGGCACTACATTGTTTACAGTAAAACTAAATTACTACGGCTTAATGCATTTTGAGCTTTAACTTGGCAGTTTTCTTAAATATCCAACAGCTTTTATGGTATTATAACATACTGCATAGAAAACTGCCAAGTTAAGGCTCAAAATGCATTAAGCCGCAGTTAATTAGTTTTACTGTAAACAATGTAGTGCCGGATTGGCACCATTTCAGGGAAGCTACGGAACTTGGCACCCATTTAGATCTCAATTCTTAATATTGAACTGGGCTCCCATTTTCACATTTCACACCGGTTCGCGGTCCTTAATCATGAGTACCTATCGCGGCGGCGGTTTTTTTAGCATTGCGTGCCCGTGCCCTATCCTGTGTGCCGCCGCCGCGATAGGTACTCATGATAGTCATGATTAAGGACCGCGAACCTGTCTGAAACATGTCGAGCGATATACGACCTTAAAGACGTGAGTGACCCGTTTCATTATATTTAATTACATAGTATTTCACACACAATGTTTTTATACATATTTTTTATGTTATTATGTTATTAGTTTCTGTTCAATAATTAGGTTTACGCTAAATCTTATCAACAGCAGCCTAAAAAACAAACTTTGCTGCTTCCTCAGCTATCAACCCTATCGTCTACTTTGCACCCTTCAACTTTGCATAATAGATGTTCGGTTAATACCGCCTGCACGAAGCTTTGCATATCGACTCCTTGCTTTCGTAATCTCTCATTTAACTCAGTCGTGTCATTGAAAAATGCATTTCACTTTTCTACACATAAGATCCATATCCTAAATAATATATTACACGGATAAGAGATTTTTAACAATAAATGGTCGATATCTCAGGATTAAAGGAAGGGTTATCGCTAAATCTTTCCATGAAAGTTTGTTATGAACATTTCAAATTTATTCGATCGTCTTTTGACAAATATTTCTCCCGTATAATTAGATTGTTTTTCTTCGAGTTTGTTTTGAGATTGCGGGTTTAATTTTGGCAATATTAAATAAATTAAGGAAGTTTTGGATTTAATTTATGAATTTATAGCAGTTTTAACAAAATTTTGTAAACTGCTGTCTATTTGAAATTTAAATATTATGCATTGCTTTCTTTAACATATGCTTTTAATATTTTCATTAAAAATATCTAATGTTGATAAAAAAGTGTCAAACCGAAACCAAATAGATTATTTTTCACCAGTATACGTAAGTCTGGCTCTGGAACTAGTTCGATTTATTTCTTCTAAATATTTAAACATGAAAAGACATATATGTATATAGTTATTGCTTTTAAATTTGGCCGCATTCTCTCTTCTTAATCAAGATTCCTTCTTAGACGATTAATAAATAGACTGCCTTCAACTGATCCGGTATGGTGGAGGGTGACGCTTACCAATATATTACAGATACAAATATTAGCTGCATTAATATATGTACAAAAACAAAATAAAATTAATCGCGGACGTGCTAAACTGCGAAATCCGTATCGTCATTAGTGTTTCTTCTACCTGTCTCTGCTAATATTTCCTTTCGCACAAAGAGTCTGTTCAGCCAGAACATATTGTTTCCAAGACCCATTTCCCTGTTCCTTTTGCAGTAGTAATACTTAGCAGTTGTCTTTTTGGGCGGTCGAACCGCCCGCCTCTCGTCGCCGCTTCATTAACCTAAAACCAGAGTAGCTGCAATCTGCCGTGAAGTCGGGACAGAATGAGGATGACAACTAGTACGAGAAAAGCCAGTCAAGAAAACTGGGTGTTTTAAAAAAGGGAATCTTTGTAGGTTAATTTTGTTGCTTGGTTGTATCTGTACGAATAATTGACAAAATTTCAAATTTTTAAGTAGTATGAAATCTTAACTCATTTCGCTAAAACCCCAATTTTTTTTATATTAGTTTTCTAAATATTCACGAATATGTGAAGAAAGCCTACCATCTTCGTAATGACGTCACTACAGCGTCACTAGTATAAAATTGTGACAGTCACAGCGCACAAAAAGAACAGCAGTTCTCTTTCTTTCAAAATCAAAATAGTTTATTTATACAGAGATACAATGATACAAAAATCTTATTTTCTATAATTAATTGATTCAGTGATACATAATAATGTATCACTGCTATAATGTAACATAATAAATAGATTGCCCGTGTCACCTGCACTAGGCATTAGGCAATGCCTGTCTCACAGGATGGCACTTTGCGTTTGATTACCCAACAAACATGAAGGACTTATTTTGATCAATGACAGCTTTATGTACTTTAACTCATGTTTTTACAAATAAATTATCTTTATCTTTTACCCGTCATACGATTGTTAGCGCTAAAGAATTTACATGTTTAGGTAAGAGAGCAATGATCAATTTACTATAACCAAAAATCTTTATTAAATATGTTTTACTTAGTAACAGTGCTTCTGTATGATTTGTTACGTTGTGACGCCCTACTTGTCACTTACTCTCTTTTAGAATGAGGAACTTTTGAAATTGATTTATTTATATGAAATTGGGATATTTTTACTTTACTTCAACTTGATTTCATCCGAAAAAAGCCTGGTGCCATTCTCTTAGAAGTCTCAATCTGGTAATATCGTTCACGTCACAATTGTGTTTACTGTTTTATATAACGACGGTGGTAAAGAAGCTTACGATCTTTCTGATGGTAAGCAGAAACCGTAAGCCTATGGACGCTTGCGACTCCTGAAGAATCACAAGCGCGTTCGTAAAAACACGTTATATCAGAACGCGAAACACATTCCAGTGCGATTGATAGAGGAAGCCCTGAATAAAAATAGACCTCTGAAACTACTCAGCACCTATAAAAGTTGATTACTTATTCATGTACATATAATTTTATTTTAATAAGATAACTATAGAAACCGCGGCTGAACTCGATTCTCCAAACAAACGTAGTTTCGTTGTCATTTTAAAACGCCGTGCTGAAATAACATGAAACTTTGTATACACAATGAAAGCCGCCATATCTAGGTCGGAAATTAGTTTCTGTTGCTAAAAATTGTAATAGAAAAAAAACACAGCGAGTTTTTGAGTGTTTTACGTCTTGTATGAACACCTTAATAAATAATCGCTGTATTTTTTCTCCATTATAATTTCAAGCAACAGAAACTAATTTCCGACCTAGATATCCTATTGTGAATGGAAACTAAGCGTTCTGCGGACTCTTAAGTTAAACTTGGATGGACCCATTTACATTTGCATCAATAACTTGTATACAATTATCTTTTTTTTTAATGTAATGAAAATTGCATGCATGTTCTTGCAAACGTAAATCAGCCTATAGACAAGATATTCCTGAATGGGATCTGAAGGCGGTGAACCTGAATAATCAGGACATCGGCCCATCGGCTCGTTGCGTCCTGGCACTACAGGATGACACCTCCGAGAATCTAAACGGTGTGTCTGCATCTACAGCTATATCAGGTGCAATAATGCCTAACATCAATTCTGCGGATGACGTTGATGACTTATTTCAGCCAAAAATGTATGTGCCTACGCTGCCTGTGCGATTGCGAAGACGATAAAAAGGTCGAACGAACGCTCGCGCAACGTGAATCAAATCCACCGTACCGAAAACCTATTCTGCGTTCAAAAGACTCAACTGTTTCATTATTTCAATATAATCGTGTGTGTGACATTACCAAGGAGCTGTGTACATATTATTGGCCGGCCAGCATGTAGTTGTCTTGTCTGGAGGAAAATTTAAAAGAACCGTTTGTGCGGAAGCCAGAGCCAGCGCTGTAGCTGATTGTTGGTGAGTACTTTTGCATGGTCTTCTCATTGACTGATAGTCTTTGTTTTACCGATATTTACCGGCGATTGTATCTTATATTCGATCCACAGTGGCGATTTGACATTGCATCATCTAAAACCGCGTTAATTGCTTCATCTTTATGCTGGCATCTTTCCTTATGTTGTGTTCATTTTTGCCTGAAATAACCCATCAACATTGATGCAAAGAGCTTTCCTATTAAGTATACATAGATACCTAACTTGAAGGAACAGTCGGTAACATAATAACTTAATGTGTAAGACAAATACAATGGCAACATCTGAAAATAATTTATTTTCTCTGAAGAACTACTTTTACACGTATAACTTCCTTACAAATATCGAAACCACCGCATGCGGTAAGTAGGTAAATATGTATAACATGTAGGATTAAGGAAAATATTTTCACACCTAACATAAGCCACGTAAGATGTTCCTAAACAAGTAACGTTTTTAAAAACATGTTGTGGGGCTGAAAAACCGCTGTACAAATTGCGAGCCCACCTCAAAGGCGTAGCGTAGGTAAGCCGCCGCACGCAATCCCGTGGAAAAATGTCTTAAGCGACATTGACATTAATACATTGTTACATCATTTCTATTGCCAAAGTAATACTTCATCTCACCGCGTACCGAATAAGCCTGATATTATTCCCGGGTAAGCATGACATGACCCACTAATGTACGATATTGAAAAACGGCCTTTGAGCGAGTCGCGTTTTCCCTATGCTTCCAATTTTCCGGTGCGAAATTTCTATGCGTGTGAAAATATTTGCTACTTATGTTATAAGGTACATATGAAAAATGTATTCTCAGAGCAAGGTGAAATATGGGATCGGACTGGTTTTAGGTTATTTCTATACATGCTTTGTGAGATCCCTAAAACCTCATCAGAATAAAAGTGCGTATATAATAATAATAATAATAAGTACGCTACACCTACGTATTAGTGGAGACCATTCAAAAAAAGAACTATACATACATGTCCTCTTTGAATTCTGAATTAAATAAATGAATAGCAGCTTATACTGACTGTTTTTTGGTTACGTTGAACTAGACGATGATTATGTTATTGTGTAAGATGATTTAGAAATGTGAGTGTGTACTACACTCACATTTCTAAATCATCATTACTGAAACAACCAATTTAATCCTGGTGGAGCGACTCAAACGGGAAAATCCTCTTATACGTAGTAGAAATTCGTATATAAATATTTGTAATAACATTCTAGTTAAATATCTACTTGACTTTACTGTAAAGCCACTTACTGACTTGGCAGCATGGGATCGATATGTGGTATTTTGTTCTTTGACGTGAGCTTACTGAGATTTCCCCACCTAACGGGAAACTGTCAGTATTACGTTTGCACCGTAGTAATATCATGCGTAGAAGCGGGGAAATATTGCATTCGTATCGCCCCGCTTCCGCGCATCCCGCGCCAGTCAGGAAACATTAATTTCAATTTCGGGGCGCAGTAAAATCGGTACTGACTTGACTGACAATTGAAACTGACAGCTGACAGTTTTCTCATATCGTATCTCTGTGCTCTATACTGACTCAATGACCCCAATAGTTGATATTTTTATTGTTATTTTATGCAATAAAAGTGACGCAGAGTGTCGATTATAGAAATAAATGTATCAAACATTCGAATGTTTATCTTATCTCATCTTATCTAGATGAGGACCCTTGCGGATGCACTTCGACCGGATGGGATCTTTTGTGCAATTGCCCCCTCATTTATACCTACTCTAAGCTGCTCTCCAACATTTCCACAAACAGGATGATGGAGCTCAGCGGGAGTACACTGAATTCCT
Source organism: Notocelia uddmanniana (assembly GCA_905163555.1). NCBI lineage: Eukaryota > Metazoa > Arthropoda > Insecta > Lepidoptera > Tortricidae > Notocelia > Notocelia uddmanniana. The sequence goes on along the minus strand of LR991057.1, from coordinate 25,419,639 downwards.
TTGGTTCTGGGTATCCATTGCCAAAGTCGTTCATTCTTTGTCTGGCAAGGGCGTGACAACAAGTGTTCCATTGTCGTCATCCAAGCCACAGATCCTACAATCTATGTTGTCTGATAGTCCCGATATTTGAATGTTTACTTTATGCTGTGTTCGTAGTAGTGAATATGGTTATCAGCACCTACAAACAAGTGTGTTGAGCGTGAGGAACCCAATTTGGTCTCTCTTTGTAAACATAGCGAATTTCTAAGGTGTTATGGTTGTTTGCCTTGTCAAGCAAATATGAATAGAAACATCCTCTCGCTCTACTGACTTCTTACGAGATGCCTACGAGTAATATTATTATTTTTGTAACCAAACTTGAGAGTTGAGACCATTACAATTACGCCAAATTCAATAAAATCACACCAAAAATAGTATAAATAATAATTTGGAACAAATCCAAGCAAACCGAGTAACACCGGGTGGGGCATTAGGGGGTGGAAATGAGCAGAAAATTAAACAAAGAGCGTAATTCGGGAGGTTCCAAATGAAATGTAATTTGCTGCTACTCCGCCCTACGCCGAAATTAATGCTAGTGCAGAAAGTTCACTTTAAACACAGCACGGCTATCGTAAAACCGCGCGCGAGACGTTTTTTCTAAGATTTCTAATTACGAGTAGATAGACATGGGTAGTTTATTACTAGCCTTGAACTAGTCGCGCCGTTCCAGTTTTAGCTCGCTTAAGCCGCGTAAATAATGGACTACAATATTACGTAGCACTTACTAACAATATTAACACCATAAGCATAACAATTAGTTCAGTAGTTTAACCACGAAAGGGTCACAGGCAGAGTTTTTCAGGCAGTTCTTATATTGTAATTTATTATAATATTTTCAGTAAATTAAATGTTACTTTTCCTACAAAGCAATAAGAAACTATAAGAAAGCTAAAAGTGACCTTTCTGTATAGGTTTTCTCTGCATCCATTTCCAGTTACATTTTAATCACGGAAAAACTTTAATCACCTGAAAGTCCTGAAACCTGTGGGTTTGTGGGGATTCAATTACAACAGCGATTTAAACCTTTGTGGTGTTCTGGAAGTCAGATTAATATTTGATATATAACGTTATTGAACTTAAATTACGGTTCTTTGAAAAAGGGTTTTTGTTTTTTGCATTAGAACTATCATTTCAGCAGACGGTATTTTGAGCTAGGCGTTCTTTCTTATTAATCGGGCGAAAAACATCAGTGGGAATATTGCTAAGTATTTCACGATATTTAGTGAGTCCTCACGCTCGTTAACTTGGCTTCAAATACCTACGAGAGTGTTTTGTCGCTAATACACAATTTTCATGTGCCTTTGGGTTTTCTTTTCAAGGTTTGTGTTTTTGGTTTGGATTGTCTAAGTCTTTTATTGATTGTCTAGTATTGATTTTGTAAAAAGTGTCTCCATTACTCAAAAACTTTCCGAATTCCCACTGTATGTGATCACTCGAAAAGACACACAAATAGTATAAATAAAAGTCACACAGCGAAATAAAATATTTTACAGTACATATGGTGCTACTTTACCGCACGAGTGCGGTAATCAGCAGATTACGTGCATATGTCAAAACTTTAAAGAGCCATATGTACTGTAAAACGTTGTACGATACACGTGCGAACAGGTAATTCGCAACTCGTGTCGATTTAAAACACACACTTCGGTCGTGTATTATGTCTTATTTATCACCACTCGTTGCGAATTTCCTGTTTTCTGCACTTGTATCGTAATGTACTATTTTACACTTTTTCTCTATCAATAGTACTGTTTATCACTCTGGAATGAAGCGTACTGTCTACATTATTTTTCGTAGTATAGTAAAATGAAAACTTTGGTATGAGAGTTATCCCCCTAAGGTACGTATCAATATATTCCTACAACCTACAAAACACTGCTTCTCAAATCCGTTTCAGGGGGAGCGTCGGCTTCAATATCAAGTTTGTAAACAAAACATAATTATGCAGTATTGTACCATTCAAAGACGCCAAAGCTCTTTATACGGAAATTATCGTGCGCCATTCAAGATAAGGCGAGGGGGGCTATCTGTAGCTCGCTCGATATTACGTGACGTGAAACTGAAAATACAACCCTGGGTCGCTAGCATGCTGAGTTTATCACCAGGATTATAATGTGTCTCTTTCCTACTAGTTTGGCTAGAACAAGATGGACGCTATTGTCGCTATTACAATAAAAATCCATGCCCATATAACTATATGTTTAGTTTTTCTATAAAAATTGGAGGGCTTGTCCCGGCCTAAATTTTACGATGATATTAATAAGAACTGTCTGGTATTTTGTTAGCCAACAGTAAACTGTCAATGCTCATTTTGCGAGAAATGAAAGGTGTAGCTATTTCTAGTGGGCTTTGTGGAAATATAATCATCTTACTATATTTTTTTTTGATGCTTGTAAGAGCGTGGCGTATACACAATGATGTTTACGTAAGTAAAGTTTCAAAAGTACGTAAGATTTATCTAAATATCATAATTAGTATGGAAAACGTTACGTAATGCTAATGATCCTGAAGGTGGCATTTCAAACTTAACTGGTAAATCATTGACTAATATTTAATATACAACCCCTGAGTGACCACCGTGATTTTATAGATTGTGTTCTACTATATAAAATCATACATTCACAATTAGATGCCTCTACTCTTTTAAATAAAATTAGCTTTAGAGTTCCGCGAAGACGAGAGCGCCAATGTCGAAAAAAATGTATTTGCCATACCTCGGAGTAGGACGTGCTACGGTAGAAATGTATTTATTAAAGGAGCATGGGAATTGTTTAACGTAAACACAAAACTTGTTGATATTGATATATTTCATAGTAAACTTATATCTCTAAAGAGCGCATTCAAGTACTAGTTAAGTAGTTTATAATGGCAAATTATACATTTAAAAAATGAGCATGTTAATGAAAAAAAAACCAGATTAGTTCAACTCTGTCTTGTCTGGTCTATATTTTGTTTTCGCCAAGTAAATATATGAAAGTCATTGTATTCGTTTTTGTTTTCACTAAGTAAATATATGAAAGTCATTGTCATTGTCATATAACTGCAAATTAACTGTTATTTAGCAACTGTTCATTACTTTTTTGGTTATCTCTTCTGTAGTAACAGCAACGTAAGGAAACTTTAGGTCTAATCTATGCAAAACATATTATGCATCCTCATTATGTAAGACTGTTTGTTTCTGAATTTAAAAAAAAATTGAAGTACCAATACACAGGTTTTTTCTTTTATCTAGACACGTGGCAGCGTGTCCAGCCAAGTTCACCCCAGGAACTGGCGGACAGCAGCCGTGTGTTATATTACACGAACCGTTTGGAGCCACTTTTGACCTCCCAATAACTCCAAATCTATATAACATAAAAAAAAAATTTGGTACATGTATTAAGATCCTTTAAAACAGCTAGAACCCAAAATTTCATAAATATAGGTTTAATAGTTATTGAGATATTAAATTCTAAAAAACGGCATTTTTACCATTGACTGACTGACTAGTAATCAAAAACCTATCCCACTTCCAGTTGACCTAGAAAGCTGAAATTTGGTATGCAGCTTGATAATTGTGTGTGTACACCAGAAAAAATCCGACAACAGTGATTTATTATTAGTTTTTCCTTTATTTATTTTTCGTCTTAGGTTAGGTTTGTACAATGGATTTACAAAAGGTAAAATATAAAAATACACTTACAAAATATAAAAACATTATAAAAACCTAACCTAGGGTGCCGCCGGCAGCGAGGCAGGGCCTAAGCCACCGGTGGTTAGGGCGACAGAGAGAGGAACCTCCGGACTATCCGCGCCGTGTCCAGGAGTACCGCCTTCTGTATTTGACCCTTGACCCAGCCATCTAGCGAGAGTCTCTTGAGATGTTGGTCGAGACTCTTCGCTATTAGACCGTTCGCAGAAACGACTATCGGGACAATGATCGTCGAATCAATATCCCACATGGCGGTTACCTCGTGTGCCAAGTCTAGGTACTTGCTGACTTTGTCCTTCTCGGCCTTCACGAGGTTCTCGTCATGGGGGATGGTGATGTCGACGAGCACTGCCTGGCGCTTCGATCGATCTATCAGCACGATGTCGGGCTTATTGGCTACAATAGTCCGATCCGTGATGATAGATCGATCCCAATAGAGCGTAGCACGACCATTTTCGAGAACTGGCGCAGGTAAGTATTTATAGTACGGCACTTCGAAGTCCACAAGACCGTATGAAAGAGCAAGTTGCTGGTGAATAATTCTGGCTACCAAGTTATGCCTGTGCAAGTACTCGCCGTTAGCAAGATGACCACAACCGGAAATGATATGCCTGAGTGACTCTCCGGGACGGCGGCATGCCCGACAAATGTCGACCGTACCGTCCTTCAGGATATATCTCCGGTAGTTGTTCGTCATGATAACTTCGTCCGCAATTGCACAGACAAAACCTTCGGTTTCCCCGAAGAGATCCCCGAAACGTAGCCAGTTCACCGACGCGAGCAGGTCTACGTCGGGCCCCGTAAGGGCCCTGTAGAACCGCCCGTGTAGCTCCTTACTCTTCCATTCCGCCTTGCGGTCCTCGGTGCTCAGTACTTTAAATCTGCGCCAGTTCTCGTTTGCCATGGAGAGCGGGGTGAAAGATGCGTCTACTGCCACTACGTCTCGATGCATCCCACATTCGCTGTTTAGGAAATAATCCCTGAGACTGCACACCTCGCGGTTGTGGAGGTCTTTGGCATTTAAAAAGCCACGACCTCCACACTTCCGCGGGATGTACAGTCTCATAACAGACGAACGTGGGTGCAACATGCGGTGTGCAGTGAGCAGTACACGCACCCTTCGATCCAGGGCATCCAGCTCAGTCTGAGTCCACCTTAGTATGCCAAAGGAGTATGTGAGCAAGGGCATAACCCAGGCGTTGAAGGCGCGCGCCTTATTGCCACCCAACAAAAAACTATTAAGTACTTTTGTCAGGCGACAGAAAAAGCGCTCCTTCACCGCCTGCTTTATGCCCTCACCCTCAATACCCAAAGCCTGTGACATACCAAGATATTTATAGGTTTCTGCTTCGGAGAGAGATCTGAGCGACATTGTCTCAGAAAGTTGTAAATTTGTTGAATTTACAACTTTCCCCCGCTGTACATGCATGACCGCACACTTATCTACACCAAATTCCATTTTGATGGCGCTACTGAAAACTTCTGTCGTTTTCAGTAGCTCCAACAGGTCCTGTCTATTTGGTGCAAATAGCTTAAGGTCATCCATGTATAGCAGATGAGAAATGACCTCACCCCCTCTCCGAAGCTGGCAACCTAGCCCCGAATCCTGCAGCAGAGTGCTGAGCGGATTCAGCGCTAGGCAGAACCACAAGGGACTCAGACTGTCACCCTGGAAAATGCCTCGCTCAATCTGTAACCCCCCCCCTTTTCTACCCCTAAGAAACCCCAGCAGAAGCCCCTCTTAGAACTAACCCCTTGTACCTAATAAATGCACGTATGGTGTCTTTATTTCCTAAGATAAGCTAAGGTTTAACGAGGATTTGGCCAATGTGATCGTCTGTGGTAGGACCCCGTAATGTTGTGAACCGTAAGAACCCATGATCTTTAATGTGATTACTTGTCAAACCCTTGGACTCCTCAACTACCTAGCTTACCTAGACCTACCTAAAATGAAGCCTATTTAGCCTAGCTACTCATAATCGTTAGTAATACTAACCTTCCTACTCATAGAACTTTATTTGTTACAGGGAAAACTAATTATTGGACTTTGGCTATTCCGAAGTTCATAGAGTTCAAAATATGATAAATAAATATTGTTTGTGGTAATTTAACCCCAACCTTAACCTATCCTGGTCTCTTGCCGGTGTCAGTAGCCATTGGGTTTTTAAAGAAAGGCAAAGTTTTCCTTAAAAGCCACTCAAGTTTCCCTAAAATCAAAATTATTTCCTAATTTTTCCCTAATACATAAAACTCTGGTACTTAATAACCTAGCTAGCTAAGAATAATTTTGATTGCTTATTGTTGTATGGAGCGACCTCTGGCTTCCATACCGTGCTACTGGACCGGTAGGATGGGGCATGACCTCTATGCTAAGCTAAAACGATCTAGACTCCCTAATGAGAATAAGCTCATTAGTCAAGTCTTATAGGTGATTGCGAATCATCTCTAACTAACCATTTCACTTGGAGGTGCTAAAACCTCTGAACCCTAGGGGTCCCTAACAGCCAGTAAGCTCTAACACTACCAATTCTGATATATGAAGGTCAGGAGTTCTGAGTCTGATCGTGAAGAAGTGAACTGTTATTGGTTAGTTACTGATACGAGCTTTCATCTACTCACAGTAACTAACAACTAATGGGTTGCTCCGCCTCACCATTAGGTCCTAAATCAATTTATTCCATATTCCAGAATAAATTGGTTTCCTATCTATAATTTATTATGAACACCTTTAGTTATAAATAAAAGAAGACTCAGCACTTCTCACCCTTGGTACCAGAAACCTAGACCTCTAATACCTAAGATCTTAGCTGATATTGTAACTATCTATCCCTAAAACACCCTACAACTGGTAGTCTTATTCCGATACCTATATTTAGACCACCTAAATGCCTAAGACCTAAGTCTTCACAACTGTAACCTAAAATACCAAATCAGAGGAATACTACACACATGTACCCTACCACTACTACACACATACCTATTTGTTCCCTAAATCATCCTATAACCTTGTTTCCCATATTTAGGTCACCTAAATAGCCCTAGAATATAAGTTCTAAATTAACCTACTAGAAACCTATTACCCAAGCTTTAGTGTGTGAAATGAATCCTAAATCTCTACCCTAAATATTGCCCTAATCTGCCTATTTGAAATTAATTCCAATTCTGGATTTTAGCTTCAAATAAGTATGTGTTTTCCCTACTCTAAACTGTAAGAGTTCAGTCTACTAAACTGAGGATTGCAAAAACCATCAGCCTGTATAAATGCCTTCCCTCGCACAACCCAAGGGCATTTTATAGGTGTATATAAAAGTAATCGATACATAAATACATCAAGACCATACCTCGAATATCGGGAACCTCTGCGAGCGGATCACACACTCTCGCGCCAACCCAAACCATGGCTGCTCTCACCTCCACGCAGCAATCGGCATCGGGCATGGAGGGGCCTAGACGCGCCATCCACGCTGGCAGCGTTGACGCCAGACGATACCTCCATTCTCGTACTCCTCTGTTACTCCAGGGCAAACAGAGCTCGACACCGTGCACCCCGCGCAAGTATACCGCAAACATGGACAGCGATCTGCCCGGCTTATATAAATAATCACAACCACATAAAAGAAAGAGTAAGTAAATAAATTAAAAACAAGGAGAGATTCCCCACCGAGCAGAACTTCCGCACCGCACTGGAATTTCGACCTTAATGAATAGCAACACTCCCGTAAGTAACACGAAAATACACTGATAATGCAATGCCAGAGATACTGACAGTCCGACCGACCAAACTCAACTGCCTTGCGTCCCGCCCTAATTCCGCCTTTTATACTATCCGACCCTGGACACTGTGGACATCTTGGACACTATGGACACCTTGGACATTGTGGACATTGTGGACACTGTGGACACTGTGGACATCATGGACATTGTGGACACTGTGGACATCTTGGACACTGTGGACACCTTGGACATTTTCCTATTGGTGGATTGCGCCACGCCCTCTCCTTCCGTCATTAGAGATTGTAACGCCCTATTCTTACGAGTAGATGCACCTTATGCCCATACTAATAAGGTTGAAAATCGTATGACACCCGACAAGTTCTTTATCTTTACTTGAAGGGAGGCAAGTAATAAAGAAAGAAATAAGTCTTAGGCCTTTAAGGATAAAGTTGAAATTCGTTTACCGAGTGTTTTGTCTTAGCTTGATGCGAAGTAAGTAATAACGTAAAATTAGGTAAAAGATTTATTTCTAGTGTGGTATTTATATTATGTTATAGATTAAGCTGGTATAAATAAAGGTATCCAGACGTAATGTTCGTACTACTTTCTATTTCCCTTCTTTTTAACCATTTATTTCGTATGAATTCTGTTTTTAAATGTTTCTTTATAAAATGCTTTTACTTTAGGTAAACTTTGTTTAGATATATAGATTGACCTTAAAACCACATAAGGGGCACGGTAGTGTCCCCGCCAAGTTTCTCAATTATGCCTTATAACTTAATAATAATTTTTAAATAAAAATATGAATGTAATCAGTTGTCCCTTGGGAAATTATTTTAATATGAAAGTGACATGACCAGCTAGCTGTGTTATGTTACAGCCTACCCCCCGGTGAGTTTGAAAGATGAGATCTCTCAGATCTTGTCTGTAAAAGTCATCGTTAACCTCATCTATTTAACGAAAGTTATATAAATCTTAATAAGTGGAATGTAAAACATTCTACAATAACAAATTACTTAACTATATACTTGAAAAGTTTCAACTTATTGATATCTCAATCCCTCCAGAAAAGTGAATTTAATGTGGTGAGTGTTTAAACCAATAGCGAGAGGACGCGGTGCTCCAGCAAGGGTGAACGGACCATTAAACCTCAACAATAACCATTGACAACTTTTTCCTCAAGTTTTCCTGTCTCGTCAGAGGTACCAAGTTTGTGAGACTGGTAAGTCCTAATGACCTCGACTAAGGAGATTTACCCCGAGACTGTGTCTACATTGTCCAGACGGCGCCTCTAGGAAACATTGTCCTCCCTATAAGCAAATCCCGCATAGGCTCCCCACACAAGACAGAAAAGTGTTTGATAAGTACTTAAAGCGTTCAATCGTCAGAATCAAGGCTCAATCCATCCCCCCATCACCGAAATACCCCAGCCTATCCCATTGGCGTATGTTTCACTTGAACAAAATAACCAACTGACTGACTCCTTTTAAATTTTAATAAGGTAAGTAGGTAATAAAATATCGAGAGTTTCCTTCTGTAGGTATTAAAATCATGACCCATGATTTTATAAATGTGATCCAATAACTTGAATGTAACCATAATAACAATGATGATTATCTAAGAAAAATCATAATTACTTTATGAATTAAAAATAAATATCATTTATCTATTACTGTTCTGCACATATGTGTACTTATACATGTCCACAGAACTTATTTTAAAATAAAACAAAATTGTAATAATAACGTACCACCCAATTCGTGTTGTATTCATAGTACTCAGAATTGGTCGACGACAAGTGTTCATAAATATATATATCGGTTATTTTATCCAATGTGAAGTGTGTATACCCATTAAGATAGCTATAATTAGCTCGAGTGGAGTCTGTGTCAACACAGTAAGTCTTAAAAGACCTTGTCATATTATGACTTTAACCTAGCTCCTATTACTGTGGTAACACATCGTGTATCATTTGGAGGGACCAGTTACCAACAAATCTAGATTGTACTCTAAATCTCGTCCAATTGGAAGAAACCCATTCATACCTCACACTCTCCTGTCACTGCCTTTCTAGCAAACATCCTTTTATGGCAACTCATTCTTCACCTTCATTCCTGCACATACCAGTCATTCTTTCACTCTTATCTTTAACGCCCAGCTTCTATCAATCAAACAAAACTCCATAAGTACAATCACAATATAAATATTGCTCTTTTCAAGTTATAAGCAATTAAATTTTAATGCTACATGATTCTTGATGCAATCTCAATAATAATAAAACCCAACTAGAATTTTATTACGTACCCACTTATTTCTTGAAATAATAATAATAATAAACTAACATAGTATTAATTCCCATAGGACAACTAATCAAATCCTCTACCCCCCGATTGAATAACCCTTAGATTCTATTACCACCTACTATTAAAATATAAAACGGAACTAGACTTTTTATTATTATTACCTCCTGATTAAAAAAAAATTAAATACCTTGATATGTAAGGAATGTTTTACTGAGGCCCTCAACCTATATATATACCAGCCCAACCATTTATCCTTCCTCGCTCTATCGATCAAATATCACATCATATCAGCGTTTTGCTTTCAATAATGTATCTAAAACAAAAAGGAATATTATATACAAACGACAATTGTTTTGTGAAAGAATCCGCTTAAAAAATCCCTATACCTCAAACTCCTCACAAGCCCGTATTATCATTTTCCTCAGTACCCCAAAGAAGAAGCCAAACCACTACTGAGCGAGACGGTCATATACCAAATCGACCGAGAGAAAGGGATACATGACTTGATTCTACTGTTACTGTCGCAAAATCCTTATGAAAAAAAAAAGTGCGAAATATTTCCTATACTAATGGATAGTTCAGATTTAACCATTGCATCTAATATAACTGCCAACATTCTAAACTCGTGCCCGAAAAATTGATCGTTTGCTTATGACGATTAAACTAGTGTCCGAAACAGCTCATGCCAAGTGTCACTGTCACTCTTATTCCATCATGTGTCAACGTCAACGTCATTGACAAGTTGACAACCGTCCGTAAACGCATACGCCGGTCACCGCCATTGATACTAACAAAATGTCTTCCTGTGGAAATACAAACAATATTTAAACAAAGTTAAGTTTACATGAGAGAAAAACAAATATATATTACTGGTGAGTACTATTTTAAACCATATCTGCATAACTATTTTATTTTTCTATGTTATATCGCAAATTTTATTTAACATTATTTCAAATCTTGTTTTCAGCATCGCTTATGGATTATTTACGCTTACATGGATGTGTCCTAGCATTGAGCTCTAGGAAATAGCAATTAATCCTTACCAACCTGTTCCTTGTCGTAAATGTAAGTATAAAACCGTGTGAATCAACAAAGCTCTCTACTCAATTAACATACCATAATAATAACCTAATTCCCTTTTGTTTTCGCTGTAAACTTATGCTAAACATGTCGAAAATCATCTACTATCATGTGAAAATTCAAGCAATTATGCCCTAAATGAAGCTATGAGTCAATCTAAGGCTACAAATTTCAACGACCCGTCCCAATGATCTCTATATACTGAAAAATCTATGTAAGTTTCCAATGCTCATGTGCACATTTCCTTTACCATACATTAAATTAAAATTTGATCATACGCTGAAACATATCACTATGTTATTACTAAATTATGTCAACTAACAGACTCAAAGTTAAAATGTAATTATTGTTTTGTTGATGTGTTCAGTAAAAAAAAAATACATACATACCTACTTGACGTATAGACACCCATATAACTAATAATCATATTTCTAATTGCAGTCAAATACCCAGCCAAAGGAAACAATATTTGTAGTCCAACAATATTCTACATCACTTAGCAATGTGCAGGCACCGGCTTCACCTTTTCTGAACTGTGAGTATCACCTATTTTGATTATAATTACCAAATATTTTTCATTTTATCCCTTATTTTACAATGATTTTGATTAGCAAACCAAACATATGACCAAACTTCATACATTTTTCAAACAGTGAAAATAGTCTCCGAACCCATTTATTCCAATACATCTATTGTTATTTGTAAACTTGTATCTCCATATGCCTATTAACTATATGATAAAAATGTAAAGATTAATTATATATAATATAAGCTTCAATTTATTTTTGTATCAAATATAATCGTCAGATCATCAATATATCCTTTTCAAAGCTGTCGCTCGATCATAAGTTTTTATTTTATTTTTTCAAAATACTGTTTTTAGCTATGTCCTGACTATTCACATTATCCCTTTATTAGTACATAAACAACAGTTGTATAATTATTTGTTTGTAATTAATATCTTGTATTAATTTATTAAAATAATATATACTATTTCAATAAATTTAACAATATAAAGGATTCCCAAGGATGAAAAATCTATCTAGCTAGCTCTAATTTCCGCGTACACACGAGCAAAGCTTTGTCCCCCTTTTACTTACATACTTATTTCGCTAACTAATCATTGATATTTTGTGTTACAGAAACCCTGATCCCGGAAACAAGCTTCCCTACTCCTGACTGTAATCCTGCTTTCTCACAAAACCTATAATCTCATTCTACATATTGTACTATGAACTATTCACAATAAAAATGTGTAGCATACAAGCCATTGTAAAATATAGAATGTGTTGTGTTTGCATTTTATCTTTAATTCTTCGGTATGGTTTCATGAACTTGACTGCTTGTTTCTTATGCTATATATTTATGTGACCTATGCTACATTTTCATTAAACATTCATTTTTCACTGTGTTTTATTATTGCACTCATTAAATATAACTCTTCCGCATCTTTTATTTCTTACACAAGCTCTAATAAAGCATAGGAATGCAGCCTGACATATGAACCTTCTTTATGAACTCCCTATTATGATGAAGATACCTATTATTCATACTGGTTTGCCTTGAAATTAAGTTTGGTATTGCATATGCCTATAGCTAGATGAATTACCATAATTCTGTGCAAAAATTATATGACCAAATAATTAATAACTTAAAGCTTCATGTTCACTCGATTATTCTAGCTATATCATCCTAAAATCCTTTTCCACACATAGCTTGTATGAAGCTAGCCCAACTCAATCAAATGCAAAGACAAGTACACACTAGTGCCTTGGCAAGACTAATAATTGTGGGCCATTTATAGTAAGTAAGATAGCAATATTTTTGTCTGAGTAATGAATTATCCATAATTTAATCTCTAAGCACTTCGATCTGCTAAATTGTTCATACAAAAGGTATAGTTTAAGGTAGGAAATAACGTTTTACGACCATCTTTGGCAATTTGGTACAAATAACTAATAAATAAACAAAGCACTAAAGATCCCTATAGTGACCTCTACTGGTGAGTAGTTCATCTAAGTTCTATTCCATGCCTAAACTTACATTAAAAATGTCATTTGTATAATCTTTCAATTGAATTTGCATATCAACTATCTTTATGTGACCAATCACGTAAGAATAATCTACTTATTTATCCTTTCTCATAATTTAAACTGATGATGATTTATTGATAAGCATGCTATCTAACGTAGAGTAGTTAATAAAATGTTTACTTAAACATCACTGCTAAAGTTACAAACTAAATTGTCTTAGAAATACAATAATGCAACTTCTTAAACGTGCTCGAAGCCATTATAGGGTTAGTAATATCTTATTCTTCTCATTTTTAAATACTAGTAACGACTTATTGAGATAATTTATGATAAAAGTTAAGACGCCATCTAACGACAAAATAGCCTAACAGTTTTCTCGACAACAAACTTCAACATTCGATCTTTGATTCTAATCACCACAAGAGATCACTAGTATCGCATTCATTCGAAACGTTTATTAATTTCTTTATTCTGTGTAAATTTACAAATAACATTATATTTAATTAATTATGTGTGCAATTAATGACATTACTTATGTTACTAAATTTCACGGATATTTTTTCTAATTGAAAAACGCGATAACATTTACACATTCGCGCGAATCGCGATTGTGTTAGCCTTAAAGCCGTCTACAGACTACTAAGCCGGGGCCATTGTACATCCATATCACGATACGTTTCGGGCGTTTTATTGAAGCGAAATGCAAACAATCCCGAATAATGCGATAATAAATAATATTGACATCCCGGTATTGTTACAATAATAATAGGGCCTTTTACACGATAATTATTTTATTGCGATACCTCATGTCACGATATTGACAAAAATTTAAGCAAAATAAAATGTAATAAGTTAATTTGTAATAGTAACACTATAGATTACTTTATCCGAAATAAATGCTTTTATTTTATTTATATCCTTTAAAATAATTCTGAAAACCGCTGTAGTATTGAAATCTATGCTAAATCACAAAATTAAACGTGTGAACAAGGTACCTGGCTAGCATGATAGCGACAGCTCATACCACCACGCTATATGGCCAAAATGTACTGAAATGTCACATAAAACGCGACGGCATAAGCCATCACATCAACCAGGCTGGTGTGAAAGAGTCTCATGATCTGTTCCACAGACTACTAAGAAGATATGATCTATGGTTTTTTTATCTTTTCCTTCTTTTCTCGGCGCGTCTTTCACAGCGGTCGACAATGGTATTCGTGCATTCATTTTATTAATTAGTTACTTGATTTCTGTTTCTGGGGTTATTTTAAAGATTGATTATAGTCTAAGGCACACAATTACTTATAATTTAGGACCATGTCATGTGAATCTCGTTCCTGGCATTAACTTCTATTGTGATCTTCTACATGATGAAACTGCGTAGTTGCAAACTCTCGAAATAATGTGTTATTCAGCAAAGGCACGCCCATGAGTACCCTCCGTGAAGTAGCTAAGCGTACATCACAACAAATCCTGGATAAAACTACAAAGTCTACAAACGTCCCATAAATAATAGTAATAATACTGTTTCCCGCCATCCGCGACATCCCAAGAACTTCCGATTCAAATCCGCCTTCAACAAGAATTGGTGAGTTTTCATTGAATTACTATAGTTACACACGCATTGTCTCCTTTTCATATTTCCCATTTGCACTTGTCCTGCCGCAATAAAACATAACGCAATAGTGTTCACTTCAATAATAATTAACCATATATGGAATGACGCGTGATTAAAAACTTCATGAAAACATATTATTGAGGATTCGCTAAAAGATCCTTGTATGTTAATGGGAGACATTTTGAAGTTAATATCCATGTTTTACCCGAGATGTACCATCTTCTTACATAGTAGATCATTTTCCGAACCCATTATCCTTCATGATTTTCCTAACATTCGTAGTGATAAATTTTACCATATATGTATGTGAATGCTATATACAATGCCACTTTACTTCCAATTATGTTCCCTCTCGATAAAACTGTACAATTTCTCCTTCCGTCCTGTTCGAGCTCTAAAATTTCTTTATTCTCAATGGTTCTCTGTATATATTTTCCAGCTCTTCCAGAATAATGAACCACAGTGCTAGTTGCAACAATATTCTAGACCATCTGCGCATGTATCTCAATTCAAACCGAAGAACTATGCATGTCATTGAACAGAGATGACTGTCCTAATGATTTTCCTATCAAATGGCGTTGCTGTCTTCTAATCTCCAAGTAAGTAATCATAATGTTTATTTTATTCTAGAGTGATATTAAAGTTTAACTGACCCACAATCAGAAATCAATATAAAAATGAAAAAAATAATTCATCGTTCTCACTTGGAGAAATTCCAAAAAAAAAATAACTCATCGTTCTCACTTGGAGAAATTCCAATTTTGATAAAGTTCAATTATTTCCCTTTCATTTTTCTGTCATAACAAACTAGTTAAAGAAAACAACCCTAAATCGTTAGATAGGACACAAATCTCCTGATTTTAGTTACATTTGGCTAATTTTCTATTTTCAGAGTCCGGACTGTTGACTTGTCGAGTCCTACACTTTCCAGTTCTCCAGTATCTGCTTCTATTCTTTCAAGGTAACTAATTATTTATTTATATTAGAGACTTAATGTTCTAATGAATAGCAATCACATCCGCAAAAACCAGTGCCCACGCCAACCTCTTGGAATCAGGCAGCGGACCCGAAGCATTGTTCCAGATGCAAATGCACTAGAACAACACTAGTATGATGATTTTGATGATGGCTAAATCTACTAATATTATAATATTAAGAATGCAGTGTCATCCTTTAGTGTCAAATTTTGTTTTGTAGTTCTTGAAATTTATGAGCACTTTTTATCTAGTAATTATTTTTCTTAATATAAAATTTACTAAGGTCGATTGATGATTTAGCAAAAACCGTAGGAGTGATTGTGACACCCCCAGGGAAGGTCCATGTCTAGCGGTGGCCATCCATCGACTGATATGATGATGACGATGAAGATTAGGCCACTATATGCTATTATTAGTGTTCAGAACACCTGTACCTGTATCAAATTTATGCAATGCCTACTTTTGTTAAAAGTTCTCCTGAAATCAATTTGTATGTGATCTGTCTACAGACACTTGGAATGTGGGCTCACATTTATGCATGCATGTATGTATGGAAATGCAATTTCTTGATAAAACTTCCCCGTTTAGTAAACTTCCGTGATATTTTTCACTAAGTACAGTCAGTTCGCATTGATGAAGAGTTTTGTTTTCTTGGATACAATTAAACCTTTTTTTCTCATGTTAACCCTATGAGTGCTACATGTCTAAAATAATTTGTAATAATATTCTTTTAATTTATGTTCAACTAAGTTAACCTAAAAATTCTTTCACTGCTTCGGAACCTTTACTCTTCACTGATGTATAAAATATCCTGCTAGGTACAGTCATCTAAATTGATAGTGGGAGAGGATTTTTATTTTTATTTGAATTCACTGAACCCTCCCATGCTCATGAACCCTTTAAATGCTACATGCCTAAAATAATTTGCAATATATTAATTAAATTCTGATAGTAAGTTAGGATGGTGATAATGATAATCAAGTGTATGAAGCGTTCAATGGTTTTCTCATGTCGTAGCTTAGGGATGCTTCATTATCATGATTTTTTATAAATTTCGATATCTATGACGGTGGCAAACAAGCACACTGTTTATTTGATGTTGCCTTAGCCTATGGATGCTTAATGTTTCTGAATTTAATTCCGATGTATTACTGGCGTTGCCTGATGGTGGCAAATAAGCACATGGTCTACCTGATGATGATCTATTGCTGAAATGTATGAACTTTTTTATTTTTTATTATTTACATTTAATTAAAATTCAAGTGATCCTTAATGGCGGCAAACAAGCACACGGATTGATGATGATATTTCTGATCTACTGCTGTAGCCTATGGACGCTTATGATTTATAAGTTTAATTCTCATACATTCAAGTGATCTACAGCGGTGGTAAACAATCACACAGCCCATTTGATGATGATATTCATGATCTATTGCTGTAGCCTGTGGACGCTTATCGTTTACGAGTGTAATTCTAATGTGTTCAAGTTATGAATCTACAGTGGTGGCAAACAAGTACACAGCCTATTTGATGAATGATGTTCATGATCTATTGCTATAGCCTATGGACGCTTATCATTTATAATTTAGATTCTAATGCGCTCCAGTAATCTACAGTGGTGACAAACAAGAACACATCCTATTTGATGATGATATAGTGTCGTAGCCTATGGACGCTTCTTATTTAAGAGTTAAATTACAATGAATTCAGCGATTCACAGTGCTGACAAACAAACACCCTGTCTTTTTGATGATGAAATAATGTCGTAGCCTATGGACGCACGTTATTTATTCGTAAATTCGTTATTTTCATCGATCTCGTTTATGATTGCTTTCTTAAAAATGTCTACCCCCAGGGTTTTAAATTAAATTCCGGGTTTTCATTTTTATTTAACGGCATTTTTAACACTACCCCCAGAGTTTTATTTTACGTTCCGGATTTTCATTACACAAGCCTTGCATTCCTTCCTAAATACGTTTTTTTTAACGCTTTATATTTTAATGATTATTTTAAATAAAACTTAATGCTTTTTTTTTTTTTCATATGAAGATTTTAGCAAAAGTTTGAAGAATAGATGAAGAGTCCAAGCATCCGACAGGATCACACTCCATTTCACGTTGCAACAAATTGTGGCCAGAAGCCACTGTACCTATTCCAGACACCATACGCGTAACCGAAGACCCAGGAGTGCTCCGGAGACTGCTGCACCCATCCTGGTCGACTACAGCATGAAATCGTTATCGAAAAGACTACATCCACAGTCACGTCACCAACTTGAAACGGGAGCTTCTAACTCTTCATTCTGGCGAACGGCACCAAATTGTAACCCCCCCCCCTTTTCTACCCCTAAGAAACCCCAGCAGAAGCCCCTCTTAGAACTAACCCCTTGTACCTAATAAATGCACGTATGGTGTCTTTATTTCCTAAGATAAGCTAAGGTTTAACGAGGATTTGGCCAATGTGATCGTCTGTGGTAGGACCCCGTAATGTTGTGAACCGTAAGAACCCATGATCTTTAATGTGATTACTTGTCAAACCCTTGGACTCCTCAACTACCTAGCTTACCTAGACCTACCTAAAATGAAGCCTATTTAGCCTAGCTACTCATAATCGTTAGTAATACTAACCTTCCTACTCATAGAACTTTATTTGTTACAGGGAAAACTAATTATTGGACTTTGGCTATTCCGAAGTTCATAGAGTTCAAAATATGATAAATAAATATTGTTTGTGGTAATTTAACCCCAACCTTAACCTATCCTGGTCTCTTGCCGGTGTCAGTAGCCATTGGGTTTTTAAAGAAAGGCAAAGTTTTCCTTAAAAGCCACTCAAGTTTCCCTAAAATCAAAATTATTTCCTAATTTTTCCCTAATACATAAAACTCTGGTACTTAATAACCTAGCTAGCTAAGAATAATTTTGATTGCTTATTGATGTATGGAGCGACCTCTGGCTTCCATACCGTGCTACTGGACCGGTAGGATGGGGCATGACCTCTATGCTAAGCTAAAACGATCTAGACTCCCTAATGAGAATAAGCTCATTAGTCAAGTCTTATAGGTGATTGCGAATCATCTCTAACTAACCATTTCACTTGGAGGTGCTAAAACCTCTGAACCCTAGGGGTCCCTAACAGCCAGTAAGCTCTAACACTACCAATTCTGATATATGAAGGTCAGGAGTTCTGAGTCTGATCGTGAAGAAGTGAACTGTTATTGGTTAGTTACTGATACGAGCTTTCATCTACTCACAGTAACTAACAACTAATGGGTTGCTCCGCCTCACCATTAGGTCCTAAATCAATTTATTCCATATTCCAGAATAAATTGGTTTCCTATCTATAATTTATTATGAACACCTTTAGTTATAAATAAAAGAAGACTCAGCACTTCTCACCCTTGGTACCAGAAACCTAGACCTCTAATACCTAAGATCTTAGCTGATATTGTAACTATCTATCCCTAAAACACCCTACAACTGGTAGTCTTATTCCGATACCTATATTTAGACCACCTAAATGCCTAAGACCTAAGTCTTCACAACTGTAACCTAAAATACCAAATCAGAGGAATACTACACACATGTACCCTACCACTACTACACACATACCTATTTGTTCCCTAAATCATCCTATAACCTTGTTTCCCATATTTAGGTCACCTAAATAGCCCTAGAATATAAGTTCTAAATTAACCTACTAGAAACCTATTACCCAAGCTTTAGTGTGTGAAATGAATCCTAAATCTCTACCCTAAATATTGCCCTAATCTGCCTATTTGAAATTAATTCCAATTCTGGATTTTAGCTTCAAATAAGTATGTGTTTTCCCTACTCTAAACTGTAAGAGTTCAGTCTACTAAACTGAGGATTGCAAAAACCATCAGCCTGTATAAATGCCTTCCCTCGCACAACCCAAGGGCATTTTATAGGTGTATATAAAAGTAATCGATACATAAATACATCAAGACCATACCTCGAATATCGGGAACCTCTGCGAGCGGATCACACACTCTCGCGCCAACCCAAACCATGGCTGCTCTCACCTCCACGCAGCAATCGGCATCGGGCATGGAGGGGCCTAGACGCGCCATCCACGCTGGCAGTGTTGACGCCAGACGATACCTCCATTCTCGTACTCCTCTGTTACTCCAGGGCAAACAGAGCTCGACACCGTGCACCCCGCGCAAGTATACCGCAAACATGGACAGCGATCTGCCCGGCTTATATAAATAATCACAACCACATAAAAGAAAGAGTAAGTAAATAAATTAAAAACAAGGAGAGATTCCCCACCGAGCAGAACTTCCGCACCGCACTGGAATTTCGACCTTAATGAATAGCAACACTCCCGTAAGTAACACGAAAATACACTGATAATGCAATGCCAGAGATACTGACAGTCCGACCGACCAAACTCAACTGCCTTGCGTCCCGCCCTAATTCCGCCTTTTATACTATCCGACCCTGGACACTGTGGACATCTTGGACACTATGGACACCTTGGACATTGTGGACATTGTGGACACTGTGGACATCATGGACATTGTGGACACTGTGGACATCTTGGACACTGTGGACACCTTGGACATTTTCCTATTGGTGGATTGCGCCACGCCCTCTCCTTCCGTCATTAGAGATTGTAACGCCCTATTCTTACGAGTAGATGCACCTTATGCCCATACTAATAGGTTGAAAATCGTATGACACCCGACAAGTTCTTTATCTTTACTTGAAGGGAGGCAAGTAATAAAGAAAGAAATAAGTCTTAGGCCTTTAAGGATAAAGTTGAAATTCGTTACCGAGTGTTTTGTCTTAGCTTGATGCGAAGTAAGTAATAACGTAAAATTAGGTAAAAGATTATTTCTAGTGTGGTATTTATATTATGTTATAGATTAAGCTGGTATAAATAAAGGTATCCAGACGTAATGTTCGTACTACTTTCTATTTCCCTTCTTTTTAACCATTTATTTCGTATGAATTCTGTTTTAAATGTTTCTTTATAAAATGCTTTTACTTTAGGTAAACTTTGTTTAGATATATAGATTGACCTTAAAACCACATAAGGGGCACGGTAGTGTCCCCGCCAAGTTTCTCAATTATGCCTTATAACTTAATAATAATTTTTAAATAAAAATATGAATGTAATCAGTTGTCCCTTGGGAAATTATTTAATATGAAAGTGACATGACCAGCTAGCTGTGTTATGTTACAAATCCTGATGGAGTCCTGCGGGCCAGAAGGGCCATCTCCTCCACCCGGTTGACGAAGGACTGTGGTCCACTGCCCCATGCAAGCACTTAAGAAGGATCTTAAACCTGCATCAACTTTATACAGCTCCAAGATCCTCCTCAGCCATGAATGAGGCACCGAATCATAGGCCTTCTTATAGTCAATCCAGGAGGCCGAGAGGGTCCCTCTGTTCCGCCGTACTCGTTGGCAAATGGTCATGTCTATGAGGAGGAGCTCTTTAGTACCACGCGACCCAACCCTACATCCATTTTGAGCAGGGGCCAAAATGTTGTTCGTAACAATGTGCATGTTAATTTTTGCCCTCAAAATGGATGTAAGGAGCTTGTACAGCGTAGGCAAGCACGTGATGGGTCTGTAGTTCTTCGCTTCCGTGGTACTACCGGACTTGTAGAGCAGGGAGGTAACACCAGTTGTTAAGGGAGGAGGTAGGGAACCGAGCTCGAGGGCTTGCTGGAACTGTGTTGCCAAACGTTCGTGTGAACATCGAAACCACTTCAGCCAGAAGTTGTGCAATCCATCCGGTCCCGGACTTTTCCAGTTCGGAGCCGTACGGATGGCACAACTTACGTCTTCGGGGCTGATGGTAACAGACCCCATGGGTTCGATGGATTCACAGTCACGTTCGACAACACCGATCCAGGCACCCTCAGTGTGTTCGACAGGCACCGACCAGATACTACGCCAAAAGTTAACCATGGCAGTAGCATCCGGTCGCTGACCGTCGCACACACGATGGTCGGTTCCCTCCCACTTCCGGTATACCTTCCTTTGGTCACTCTGGAAAAGGCGATTCTGCTGGTATCGGTCCACACGCTCTCTGTAGCGGCGAATACGGCTTGCCCATGCATAGACTTTCTGCTTCAGAAAGTCAATGCGTTCCGTGACACAGGCCATGTAGTCACGGGGTCTGACACCAGTCCCCGCGAAGGCCTGGTTCACGAAACGCATGACTCGGGGGTGGTTATTGCCCCCCCTGAAGCAGATCAGCTTTGCGATGAGAGTCCTAAACGTATTGATACGCCGCTCAATTCGTACTTGCCAGGCAGGGACACCCCCGGCGGTCCTAGTTGCACGGTCATCGTCCGGAAACTTGACGCGAGCAACACGGCACGCCGCGATGGCCCCGCAGTACATAATTGAGTGTGTATCAATCAAATCATCGCTAGCCCGCAAATACGGGTCTAGGAGATCGTTTAGGGCTCCCATTAGCGCTAGATTGCGTCTATTTACGGGCAAGCGTGGTAGTCGCGGCCTAGAGTTGGGTGTGGAGCGATACCGCGTAATCGCCTCATCCAGAGCCCTCCTCAGTTGCTCATGGGCCTGGGTACTCACACTCTGATCCGCGCAGTCCCCGTCGGCACTGGGATCGACCCGCGATGCCCCCGGTGCCGTATCGGGTGCGGGCACCGGAGCGGGCAACGCGGCGGGTGGGTTCCGCGCCGAAACAGAGGCCGCGCGAGCTGAGAGTGCTTCCAGGCGGAGCCGATCAAGTGTCGCGTCATCCAACCGCTTGAGCCGTTGGATGACGCGCACCTGATCCGATAGCCGTTGCGCAGATACGGAGATGGCCGGTTCAAGCGCCTGAAACAGAGGAAGCATCCTAACACGGTATGCGGACAGATTTGTTCCTCCATCTGTCGCCCCATAGTAGGCACGCATGCAGTTTTCATTCATTGATGGCGACCACTGCATGCGGTGCACTACACCACCGGTAGCGGGAGCCGTGTGCGGAACAGGATGCCCCGCAGGCCCCAAGCGTGCCGGCAGCGGTGGCCGCCCGCGCCGCGCAGGTGGACGTGGCGGCGGCGGTGGCGGCCCGCACTCGTCGCTCGAACTGCTGGACGTGTCGGGCGCGGTGGCAAATTCCTCCTCCGACGATGCCGATGCTGATGAGGACGAGGCGGGTGAAGGTGATGGGCGTGCGCTTTGTTGAGACGCTTGTACTCGACGTGTTTGACTCCTCGTAATCATTTTCTTGCTTTATTTACTCATATGTAGATAGTAGGTACATTGGCGATTATATATTTGTACAAAAAGATGATAAAAACCACATAATAAAAGCATTTTATGATAATTTACGGATTTTATTATTATTATTATTTATGATAGTTACCTCAGAGCTCCGTCATTTATTAACCGATTTAGAAAATTCTTTTTTGTTTCTAACGGTACAGTTCAGGGGTGGTCCCATAGTTATCAGGTAAGAATCTGATCATAGGGTCCTGGAGAAATTGAGGGAACTCTTCAAATATTTGAGGTCCACCTATAGCGATTTGGGTATTTTGTAAAGTAACTCTTGCATTCGCTCTTAAAAAGCACCATTTGGCGAAGATTGACAAAAAGTAATGATATCCCATCAAAAACGTAAATGTGAAAATGGGAGCCAAGTTCAATATTAAGAATATGCGATGCTTGGTTGTCTACTTCACCGACAAAAGATTTGAGATCTAATTGGGTGCCAAGTTCCGTAGATTCTCTGAAATGGTGGCAAGTCCGGCAGTACATTGTTTACATTAAAATTAATTTACTGCGGCTTAATGCATTTTGAGCCTTAACTTGGCAGTTTTCTATGCAGTATGTTATAATACCATAAAAGCTGTTGGATATTTAAGAAAACTGCCAGGTTAAAGCTCAAAATGCATTAAGCCGCAGTAAATTAGTTTTACTGTAAACAATGTAGTGCCGGACTTGGCACCATTTCAGAGAATCTACGGATCTTGGCACCCATTTAGATCTCAAATCTTTTGTCGGTGAAGTAGACAACCAAGCATCGCATTTTCTTAATATTGAACTTGGCTCCCATTTTCACATTTATAACATATACTGCATATATATATCAAAATATACACTATAACAAAACACATACACATATTAGTATACCTATCTTATAATAGGTATTTCAAATAATAAGGTTTTAATATTCCCATGATGTATTCGGTAAGCTCCTTTAAAGAAATAACTAATACGTTTTCTTTAGAAAGTAAGACATGTAAACTTGAACTACGGACAGTCACAAAAGACATACCATTTAGTGGCAAGTGCTCAATGCTAATAATTTATGTACGGAGCTCTTCGCTCAGAACAAATAGTGTTCTTCATTCAGCAGGAACAATAGTAGCCGTGGGCGAGCGCAGCGCGGTATTCTGAGCCGCGAGGACACAACGAGGGAGCTTTACGTTTGGGGCCAGGATGCATCACATAAGCTTGAAACAAACGGTCCGGGCCACGTTGCACCAAAAAACCGCGCGGTATTCGCGCGGGATAGCGGATTGGAGGCGGCGTATGTGACATATGAAGTGTAATCGGCAGTCAACAGTTTCGGATATATAAAAAATTTAAAACCGCACCGTGCCGCGCCCGCTTTGTGCGTTTCGAGCTTTAAAGTTAAAATTATGGGTCTCTTGTGCGACGTGTGCGTCGAAAGTGATGGTCAGAGATGGCGTGGAGAATCATGTGATCGCTGTTGTAGAAATAGAGTGAAATCGATCGATAATAGAACGCGCCTTCCATACTTTTACATAATTTCGAAAATATGTTGCTCTGTCGTCTATGGTCATCTACCGAACCAACGGGCTAATTCCGCAACGTTTTCGAGCGTGCGCTGCGTGCGTAACGTAGATGTAAATAGATATAAAGATAACATTTTTATTTAATTGCTAATAGTCACACAGTAAACACTACATGTAATTTAAAAATGACAGAATTTATTTATTTTATTATGTTCATTTTATTTTTATTTATTTATGTATATGGCTTTTATTTTATTTTTTATTTGCGTTCGAAAAGTTACTTGATTGTACCGAACTCTCAAAGATTTCCGTCTACTTTAAAATGAAAAAAAAAACTCGGTAGGTGGATAACTAGAGAATTAATGAAGTATTACACAATATTATAAAATTTAGGTAAACACATTGGAGGTGTGTTCAGTTCGAGATTGGTTTTACTCTACGTAGCCGAACTATTACGGAGAGTGGGATATTAAGCTTACATACTTACATTACATTTCGCATTTCAATATGATATCAAAGTGTTCCCTTCTGCCAATAGGTCTTGAACCAGAAATACTCGTAAGCAACTTAACTTGAAGTACCTAAATATACTCATTGTTGTACTATCAGAATCATAATAATACTTTATATTATGCTTTTCCGTTTTACATAATAGAGCAATAGAAAAGAAGGAGTTTTAAAATTAGGAAGTCGTAAATATTGGTATAAAAAAGACGTAGTTAGGTATAAAACATATTCATACTTCCACAAGCAACAGAACCCACTAAATTGAATAGCCAACATCACCATTGTAACTTTGTCAGAGTTTCCCGACTAGCGGCTGTCAGAATAAGGTGTCTAGGCAGCAAAAGAGCGAGGTGATTAAAGTAATTGCCTGCTCATTGCTTTGCCTGAATGAGGATGCTTAGCAAGGTCAGTGACCCTATACTACACGTGTGAGAAAAAAGAAGTATCCATCATTTTGTAACGCCGTGTACTGTTGACAACATGACACCCTTAGATTTCGGAGCATAATCAATTTATTAAATTAATAATTAAAAGCCTACCTAATGTAAGTAGAGTAAGTTCGCTTATGAGCTGGAAGGACAGGCAGTCACTTCGGCAAAGAATAGTTCCTAGGTACGCTATTTTTTGGGACTAGGAAGTAGTCAGACTTCAAGCTCCTGTAAGGCACAATCGATTAAACGTTAAGTTAAGGAAGATTAATACATTAATTAACCTTTTCCACGCTCTGTCAAATACAAAAGCTGGCACTCACACGCCATGACATGGAAATGTCGAACACGAAGTTGAACCTTAAAGAAATGCATGTAGGTGGATATCGCACTGCACGCCGTGACCTATATATCCGTCGTTGGCGTTGAAATGATAGTATATATATGCGTCATTGGCGTCCAAAAGGTTAAAAGCAGGTCAAAATGATTACTTATTTTTATTTACAGGAAGTTTAGTCAATTACATAATTATACGAATTCAATATGAAATAACGATAATTTACTCGTCAGAGCAATATGGAATCCGATCAGGCTGCGCCTATCATGTGTCATTATTTTAATTAAGCCTGCACTGATGCATGCAAAATGTATTTAATGAATACAAATGTATTCAAATTGGGACGCGGGGGTCGATAAAATTACGTGCGATGTGTGACACCTCAAGATGCGTGCGATACGACGGAGCGGTTTTGTTATAGGTTATACTGGTTATAGGATTAGGTACATGGGAAATGGGAATTATGAATTATGATTTCGCTTCTGGGTCTCGATGCTTGAAATTGCGGTCGAATTTTTTGAATAAATTAACTTTTATCTATTTTTTGGATATGCTTCAGCTGAGAACGGAACTCGGAGTTTGATACTCGTATCATGCTTTTGTTTGTGGAGCAGTCTTTAATTAATTGTATATTTTGGTACCTGTGTAGGTTTTTAAATAGAGTCAAAATTATTACTTATTTTGACTTTGTGTTCGAAATATGTACCTACATGGGAAAAGTGATCAAATATATGTGAACAGGAAGTTTCTCAGAAATTTTCGAAAGTTTGGAAACGTACGTATAACTTTTTTAACTCGATTGTACAATATAAAATATGAGAAATATTTCGACTTAGAATACCTAAATTGTCTTAATTTTTTGGTCTCTAGATGCTGGTCGTACCTAACAACGAGTACTACCTAATGAAATAAATATCCAGAATGTGTATCGCTATTCGCTGAATAAATTACAATTTCAAAAGTGAATTTAGCGACACTAAAACTGCTGCACTCCCACCTACGAATTCCAGGTACATCCACATAATTTCACCAGCCAGTATTCGGTCGCAATAAAATGAAATAAATTTACAATCATTTTCGCAAGATTTTATTTCGCAAAAATGCTCCTTGAATTTCTACTTTATGTTGTGTGCAGTAAGATCCATACTAGATCTCTGATTAAATCAGATAAAAGTTTGTGAAAGTAAATGTTGGAAATATTGTTTTCTCTATTCGCGTCGCGATAACAACTAGCATTGTTCGCGGCGCGATCGTAAATCGGGCGAGTCGTAACGAGCCCCTATTGTGGCTGTACAAGTGTAGCAATGTGTGTCCACAGTTGGACTGGACACGACTGTGACGGTCAAGCTAAACATTGGTGCCGTGACACGTCGGTATAGGTAAAAAACTAAAGAAGATGACCCTGTTGTATGTAAAAAAATAAAAATAAAATCCAACTCATGCTCTCGAAGGTTTAAGGCATAAGATGGAGATAGGTAGATAAAAGTCGAGGAAAAGAAGTCTGGATAACTGTATGGAGAGATTTACTTACATATATCTAACTAGCTGTTGCCCGCGACTTCGTCCGCGTCTTCGCTCCTATTAGTCGCAGCGTGATGTTATATAGCCTAAAGCCTTCCTCAATAAATGGACTATCCAACACAAAAATATTTTTTCAATTCGAACCAGTAGTTCCTGAGATTAGCGCGTTTAAACAAACAAACTTTTCAGCTTTATAATATTAGTATAGATTCAATTTACCTCTCTTTGACAATAGTGACCCCTTCCTCAACAGTAATATCCCTACCATGTATCGATAACAAATATCCTAGGCTTCAGGTAGAGAGATTAAAACAGCATCTCTGAGACCACGGGCCGTGTTAGTTAAGAGGCCTTATGCGATGTGGCCATGTAACCACATGTCCACTAGCGCCAGTCGTGAGCGCTCGTGGCCCAGCGGCGCCCGCATACCGCGTGCGGGATGCGAGGTTAAGCAATGTGAGCGCAGGTCAGTTCTTGGATGGGTGACCGCTTTGAGTGGATGCTTGTTAAAGGTGATGAACTTCAACTTTCAAGCCATACAGGTTTCCCACAAACGAGCTTTACTTGACAAGTGGTCAGCTGTCTATGAGGAAACTATATCTTGCATACTATACTAAAACTTCACAAAAATATTAGATTTAATCCGAGCTTGCTATCACGCAGACGGACAGGCAATGTCGCTCCCCTTGTATGTACCAGATCCGTTTTTGCTAAAAGGCAATTTAAGTCACCATCAGCATATGTATACAATAAAATTAATGTAAAAACTAATATTTATGAACTTCAACTACATAAGTGCAAAACTGCTGTAATTGAGTATTTAAAAACTTTAACTTATAGTGAAACCGAGTCACACACACACACACACACACACACACACACACACACATACACACACACACACACACACACACACACACACAAACGCGCGCGCACATACACATAGTTTAGCTTCATGCAACAAAATTTTATTTATTTAAATTGTGTTCATAGCATTACGCAAAAATGGTATAAATGGTGTAAATTAAAATAATATTCACTTGAATACCATTCTTGTTATTAATATACGGTTTTTATTATTTAATCAAATATTGTAACTTAAAATACATTTATTTCTAAACGTATACTGTTCCCAAAATTGAAGTGGAAGAGCGGGATTTCCTGATACAAGTATATTTTATTACTTAATAGGAAGTCTCAACCGACCTTGTATCTGCCCCATGAAAAAAAAAATATTTTTCATTTTTCATTTTTTCATTTTCATTTTTCACTAACTGAGCGCTCTCGTGATTTGGAAGGCACGTTAAGCCGTTGATCCCGGCTTCTGTCTACGACAGCAGTCGTTAAGCCAGGTTAGAGGCCTTCGGGCGGCTTGAGAACTTCTAACAGTCAAGTTGCCCACTCACTTGACAAAGGGGGGTCGAAGTTGCACCACGTCCGTAGCGAGTACCCACCGTTACCCTACACGTGACCCCTGGGTGGTGCTAAAAGTGCACCAAAAACTGGCAACCGTACTTGTCTTCTCGAAGATCTCACGGTTCGTAAATAAATGCCATACGATTTAATAAATAACTCGTCTTATGGTTTTTACCTATACTTCCTTTTTTCAGGTCTTTCACATAACTTTATGCGACTTCCTGATTTGTTGGTGCGGAGGCGGTAAGATATGAGAAAACTGTCAGCTGTCAGTGTCAACTGACAGTCGACTGAGTACCGCTTTTTACTGCGCCCCTACATTTAAATGAGTGTTTCCTGACTGGTGCGGGATGCGCGGAACCCGGACGATACGAATGCAGAACCTACTGCTCCGCTTCTGCGCATATAGTATTGCCACTGCGTAAACGTAATCCTGACAGTATCTCATCAGTGAGGAAATCTCGTAAAAGAACAAAACAACACATATACTTATCCGCCACATATCGGTCCAGCTCCGCCTGGTCAGGAAGTCACCTTACGCTTGATGTGTGAGAGTTTTGTTTCCATCGGCTTCTGTCTACCGCGTCCTGTTTTAGTTGATATGTCAATACTGATGAAAGGTCATACGACACTAGTCTATTCTAGTAATCGCGTAATTCAATTCGCGTAATGGCGCTACGATCCCACGGACTATTTTCGTTACATGGCGGAAAAAGCAATGTAGAAAAACAGTGTTTATGTGAATATGAGATATCGGTTTAACTAAGTAAGCTCAAACATTCACTTTAAAAATGTTGAGTCATCGTCAGGTGCTGCATATTGATGCTATTACGCAGCTTTAATTCGTAAAACGACTACTTAAAGATATCGTAAGCGAGTGGAGCCCCGACAACCCCGGCCAGCGATAAGCGCGTGCGAGGACGGCGGGCCGCTGCGTTGGTCACGCCGGCGTGCGCGCACCGAACCGAACCATGCTCCAGTACTTCCAATGACCCGCCTCAATGGGTCTTACATACTGCAAAATTTCATGGTCATGAAATGCAGATTTTCTGAGAAGGAATTTGATCTGTAAATTCTGTAATGAGGGTAAATTAATGAGTCACCAATTGTTTATAGTACAAGTACTGTACTCGTACATAAATCGTTGAATAAATTATACTTCGACCGGGACAAGTTAGTCGTATATACGAAGCGTTCTTAATTATACTCGTATATCGACATCGACATATAGCTTAGCTTTGTTCTGGTATAAAAGTAAATAATGTTAAAAATATTTTACAACATTGGGTATAGTTTAGGTTAGCATCATTTTAAAATATTACGCATTCGCTACAACTAAATGCTAAAAAAATATTTCAACATAAGACTGCTGGCTAAAACTGCTAGTATACATGACGTCAATTCGTAATGCGCGCGTTCTTTTCTAATCCATACTTTAGTACTATTCTGAGTGAGTCATTCCGCAATGTACTCACAAGTCACAATATAAATAAAATTCTAAACTTGATTATAGCCTACAATAACAACACATGAATACTACCCTACAATCCCTCCCATAGCCAAGAGACTCATATTCATTCTTAACCGAATGATTTCTAGCTTAACTTAATTCCATACCAGTTCCATATCAAAAAAGTTATATATGCTACGAATATGACTCATACATAAGCTGTTATTTCTGGTGGATTAGTGTGCTTTGTTTGAATCGTAACGTGATTCGCGCCCATCCAATACCAATTTGTAATCATTTTAATGTACAAGTGCCCCCCGCATGTGCCCCTCAGATTTCAGCCATTGTGTTCGAGTGTAACATAATTGCTAAGTTATTTATTGTTCGCTGTGGGACATGCAGGACTCTGTGGAAGAATAATCTCATTTTACTTGACTATTACGACCGTAAATTGTACGAGTGCACGCACATTGCTAGGTTTCTCCATAAAGCAAAAAAAGCAGAAGTAAAAGAAGCAGTTTTCATTTGAATCTCAGTTCATATTATAGGTAAATTTTTTATACTTTTTGACACACTATACTAGTCCGAAACGAAGAAATTTCGAAATTGGAAATATTGAATAGGTAGACGCATGTGATTTAATTCATTAATTTAACATAGTTTCATTTGTCCCACAATAGGTACATATATACTTGCTTAAGATTAAAGTAATATTAAACGTAAATAATATTAAATGTATTGGGCTGATGTCCTGGTAAGGGTCGCGGGTGTCCGCTGGATGCGGGTGGCGCAGGACCGGTAATTGTGGAAGTCGTTGGGGGAGGCCTATGTCCAGCAGTGGACGTTCTTCAGCTGATATGATGATGATGATAATGAAACGTAAGTAATGGTTTTCATTGAAAACGTGGACTTTGCGTTGCGTACCTTACATCCTTCAATCCGTCACGAGTGAAGAGGAAAAAGCGTTCAGAAATCCAAGCCGGGGTCTTACAGATACGCCCCCAACAAATGACTGCCTTGTGAGCGGGTCAGTACGAGATTGGCCCGCAATTCTTCTTGGGGACATTTGACTAACCGAGAAATCGGTAAAGGTATAGGTAGAATTGGAACTGTATTGGTATTTATTGGTGCGTCCATTCTGATATTTAAGACTTGCTGAACATGGAAGCGAATATGCGCATCAAATATCTATTTCAATTTAATAGTAGCCAAACGGGGCCCTCTTGTCCATTTCTTCTAGATGTGTCTTGTAAACAACATAGCAGATTATTAGTCCAAATTTTTGTTTTATCCTAAATACCAGACACATGATAAGAAGTCATTACTGCTCGTCTAAAGATACGAATTGTACATTAGCCTAAGCACGTTAAAAGGTTTACGGGCCGAAAGTGGGTTAACAGTCAGCTAATGGCACATTCGGGAGTTGCAGATTTACGATATTCTGAGCTGGGAATATAGCGATAGTGCTAACGTGCGGTAAGTACTTTCTTTACAGCCGCTCTTTTGTAAGGAAACAGAAGTACCTTTTACATTATGTTAAATTAATTGCATATTTGGCTACCGCACTTCAGTTGCATTCTTTCTAAGCCTCACCACACGTCTCTAGTGTCTCACTATGTAAGTATATGAGGAGGTAAGTATTTCTAAGCCTCACCACACGTCTCTAGTGTCTCACTATGTAAGTATATGAGGAGGTAAGTATTTCTAAGCCTCACCACACGTCTCTAGTGTCTCACTATGTAAGTATATGAGGAGGTAAGTATAAGCACTCTTTGACAACGTTTTTTAGAGAGCTCTAGAAATCTAAACTACCATTACCGTATAGCCACCGATTTGTGCATGCACTGAACACCGAACACTCAATAACGGCCAATAATGTTGTCTTTAAAATTAAATCATTGTAATATGCACATGCGTTGGAATATGGATGTTAATCAAGAGTAGTGGGGTAACCCGTTAACAGTTGAATCAAAATGCAGTGAACCGCTCGTCTAATGCTTATCCCGTCACATTTAATCATTTTGTCACGTATTTTAATCCGACGGGGCCAAACGCTTTGTCACGCCGCTCGCGAACGTCGCCATATGTCGTCTTATGCCGCCGACAAAGATTTTTGTCGCACAATAGGGAGCTTAGCCGTTTACATCACACGGGGGATAAATTTAACATTTCTGGTGTGAAATTACAATGTGGGAATAATGAGGGTTTATTAAAGCGTAGCATAAAGCGCCATTGTTGAAACTTTTACCAGCTGTGGCGAATTCGAGTCGCTTATATTACAATTATTAGAATACGTGTTGACGGCTTTGTGTAAATAATATTTTGCTACCGGGTCTTGAGAAAAAAGAAGACTTTTAGAAGTAGGTAGCATGTATTTTTAGTTACCTTCCTTAATGATCAGTAATAAACTTGATAATTTACACAGCAGTCACGGTCTATTTTATTGTAACTGCATGTTCTTGTTAATAAGTTAATTCATGTTTTTGTTAATAAGTTAACTTAAAAAATACAGCATACCGATTGCTTCCATGGTTAAAATCTATAGTAAAAAATTGCACTAATATACAAGAATGTAAAATATACGGGGATAGGTAAATAACTTAAGAAAATGACCTGTTGTATGTAGTTGTAGCGTATTCGAATAGACATTACATATTTAAAATGTGCAAAACAAACAAAACAAACGCCTATTCGAACACGTCACAACATCATACAGCAGGTCATTTTCTTAAGTTTTTCACCTATAGGTACTCATCTACTTGCATGTATATCTAGGTTTACCCATTGAATATCTTTTTGACAAGTGCAATTCAGTGGCGGCCCATTGATATGCAAATCGCTTCCCAGTTCCTTCCTCCGCCCCGGGCCGTCGGAACCGGTGGCCATTGCAGATTCGACAGCTCGCTTTTATTGTGCATTGTATTTCTTTACAGTTAGGTATTCACTATTAAAAATAAGCTTAGTATAAACTAAGCTCAAAATCCAAAATCCTATATAAATAGGATTTTGAACGACAAAGGACGAGCGGAATATAGTATAGACTCACACGTTATTTAGACAAAATACAGATAAATTCCTTCAAACAGAGGCAAAATAATGTATGTGCAATTGCAAACAAATGCCTTTTGTGAGATTGACTACACACAGCAAAGGTAAAATTGTAATACATCAAAGTACCAGGTTTAGGCGGTTTTGATTTGTACCTACTTACACTTAAATAATCCCACTAATATTATAAATGCGAAAGTTTAGATGTTTGGATGTTTGTTGCTCAATCACGCAAAAACGGCTGAACAGATCAAGATTTTTTGTATACTAACAGTATATAATCCGGATTCACTTATAGTATATTTTTTGTCCCCGATAATCACCCTCAAAGGGATGAAATGGGGGGTGCAAATATGGTCTATGAAACGGGGTGATTTAAATCCTCATACGCCATTCTAAGCTTTAAGTTTCAGCCAATTGGGAATATAACGGCGTGTCAATAAATTTAACTTAACCATAGCAGAATTTGTCGTATTGTAAACAAGCTGACGTTTCGATATGTCAAAGCCGAAGTATCATAATTCCTTCTGATTGATGACGCTATTTTTGAGCATAACGTCTTAGCAATTAGGTATATTATTGCGTGTAAATAAAAAAAAAATTGCGATACTTTGGAATTGGTGGCCTTCATATGCTTAAATACAAAAACAGCTGCTTCAATGCAGTCTTTGTATATCGTCGGTGTACAATTTAATTTTGTCGTGTATTATTTTTTACGTAATGGTGACCCTTCTCACCATAATAACCGTTTGATATACGAGATCACTTGGGCTGGGCAGCCCAATCGTCAACATTGAGAGTTGAAGCACCTTAGATCTATGCACAAAGTACAATATATATATATACACTGAGATAGAGTGAAAAACCAGTGAAGTATTCCACATAGATCGTAGCGCCGTTGTATATTTAGTAAGAACTAACCGCACGACCGCTGCATCTCTGTCGCTTCAATATGCAAGTGCGATAGAGATAGCACCTAGTGACATCCGGTACAAAAAAGTTAAACTAACATTGCCATAGAAAAATTCCTACTTCGAGCTGAAAGGCCCCTGGATCCGTACATATCGACGCTGGAAAGGAGAAATGGGATAAGCGACAATTTTGGAGATATTGAGTTATATACATCATTGGAATCGGCAGATTTTTCTGCATCGAATGGGCTAGGTCTCGTTTCTGTCTGACGACTTTGGTGTCGCTTATCCCATAGGTGATTTAGAGGATGACTGACATGTTTTTTTTACTAACCGACTGGGTATATGACTCTTTTGTGGAAAATAGAGATTAGATAAAATGTTATATTACTTAATGAAACTTAGATTTTTTTACTTATTTGTCAGAACAGATTAAACTTAACTTGGATAGTTTTACTTCATTACAACTTACCTTTCACTTGTTGGTTATCTTTTTTTACCCGCCCATATAAAATGTTTTAATGTCGTTTGAGACATTTTACCTATATCTATATATAAAAATGTATGTGGTTAGATAAAATTACTTGGTTGTCATATCTAATCTATTGGCGTTTATCCACATTTACCTAATTGCAAATATAAAACTATTGTCGCTTATCCACTTTTACTTCAAACAACTTTGAAATACGACTGTCGTTTACCCCAAATTGCTTAAATGAAATTCCAGTCAATTTGTCGTTTATCCCAAATTGCTTTTACACACATTTGTCGTTTAGAATGAACTAAAAACACAGATCTGTTTTACAATTTGGTTGTTAGATAACTTTACCTTTTATGCTTTCTAAAATATAGCTCATTTAGTACTAACTTATTATATTTATAAAGGTGGTTAATACCACACACAGTGTAAAAAAGTGTCGCTTACGCATTACTTTCGGGCATGCCTGTTGCATCCAAATGCGGCAAACGCCATCTAACTTGAGCAGTGCCCTACGAGACGTGGCCTAGGGCACACGTTGCCAACGCGTTTGTTCTTCAACATTGTAAGTAACTATATTTTAACATAAACAATTATGTGTTTTACTGAGTACCTAATGCAACATTGTTATCATGTTTTGCTAGTTATAGTTAAATTTAATTTTGTTTTTTAGGTAAAGATGAAAAGACAAGGGCGTATTTAAAACCTAAGACTTACTAAAAATAAAGCTTCAAAAAATCCTACAACAGTGTTTTTGTTTATCACGCCTATGGTAAATCATTAACTTGGCATTCATTAGGTATCTACTTTATAATAATGAAGGCTTTCTTCTGATGAAAACATACATTATGGGGTTTCATTGTAGCTTAAGTAGTTTATCACGGTTGAAATTGTTGCTAAAAAAGGGATTAGATGACTTTTCCTGATTAATTTCGTGGTTATTTATACACATAATATATTTTTACCCGACTATAAAAAAAGCATTTTTTGCATTAAGATAATTTACGCTCGAATAATTATTGTGTAAAAGTTAGATTGGACTCTTTTACCTGACAAGTTTTTCATTAATTCGTGTCGGTTAGATAATTTTACCTGAATCTATTTTTACGACCATTTTGCTTAAGCGACTCTAAATTCTAAAATAATCCATTAATAGGTAAATTAATAATGCAATCATGTAGAAAACATCAATATTATCATGAAAAATGCTTCGTATAAGAAATTGACCGAAAAAAACATTTTTAATGATTTTTTTTCAAAAAAATTCGCTGTTTTTTGCCTCTCCTGTAAAGTTAGCTCTGTGTCGCTTATCCAATTTCTCCTTTCCAGCGTCGATATAATAAAGCTGTAGAGGGTCGGAAATCTGTACATTGAAGATATTCGATAAATCAATGGAGCGATTGGAGGGCCCTTGGCATCAAAACAGAACACATTTCAACAGTTTTGAGAATTCGTGTCCGTTTGTCTATCTGTTTATATGTCTAAGCATTGTGACTCTCGGCCTTCAGCCTCCCGTGCATTGCCGCTCTGCTTCGGGCCTTCGGCCGTCAGCCTTACATGAGCGGACCGCTCTCTGTTGGCTACCTTGCCACTCTGTGTGAATAATCGGCATGAGGAGCCCGCTCTGTGTCTGCCTTTGGACTCGCATGCTTTGCCCCTCTGCATCAGGCCTTCGGCCCCACATAAGGAGCCCGCTCTGTTGGGACTCTCGGCCTTCGGCCTCGCGTGCATTGCCACTCTGCTTCAGGCCTTCGGCCCTACATAAGGAGCCCGCTCTGTTGGGTCGCTCGGCCTTCGGCCTCGCGTGCGTGCCACACGGCTCCGGGCCTTCAGCCCTCAGCCTTATAATCATAAGGATCCCGCTTTATGTGAATGCTCGGCCTTCGGCCTCGCATGCCTTGCCACTCCGTTTCGGCCCGTTAGTCATTAACTTTACATAAAAAATCCACTCTGTTGGGAAGCTCGACCTTCGGCTTCGCGTGTCTCGCCTCCCTGCTTCAGGCCTTCGGCCCTCAACCTTACATAAGGAGCCCGCTCTGTGTGAATACTCGGCCTTCGGCCATCATACTTACATGAAGAACCCGCTCTGTTGGGACGTTTTACGGAAGAACTGCATAGCGAGACTTTTATCATTGTACATGTGATATTTTTACGGACTTCATTCGTCTAGAATCGGTACATTTGATATTCTAAAATAAGCTTAATCATTCGTTTTGAAAGCACGAGCACGTAGCACCAACTCCCGTTACAATCGGACACTTTTACTCGAAGTTGTAGACGATTATATGTACCTAGGACAGACTGTCCAGTTAGTCCAACTTCGAGAAGGGTTCATCGTCGAATCCAACTCGGCTGGGCAGCGTTCGGGAAGCTACGGCACCTCTTTTCGTCTAATAGTCCGCAGTGTCTCAAGACGAGGCTCTTTGACCAGTGTGTGTTGCCAGTGATGACATATGGCACGGAAACGTGGTCGGTTACTATGGGCCTCATAAGAAGGCTCAAAGTCACCCAAAGAGCAATGGAGAGGGCTATGCTAGGAGTATCTCTGCGTGATCGCATCAGAAATGAGGCCATCCGCAGTAGAACCAAAGTAACCGACATAGCCCTCCGAACCGCTAAACTTAAGTGGCAGTGGGTGGGGCATATTGCACGTACGACTACGTACCGAAAGGCGCGGCGTGGGTAGGCCCCCCACAAGGTGGACTGATGACCTGGTAAAGGTCGCAGGTGTTCGCTGGATGCGGATGGCAAAGGAACGGCCATTGTTTCACTCTTTGGGGGAGGCTTATGTCCAGCAGTGGACGTCTTTCGGCTGATATGTTGATTCGTTTTGAAAAAAGGATCCCTATTAAAATTTTCCGTGCGCGGTAAAGAGCATTTCATATTGAATGTAATCATTTCTTAAGGGGGTGTAAAGAAGGGTGAAAGATTTATGGGAAAACAAATAATTGTAAAGCGAGAATGAGTGCTACGCAGACGAAGTCGCGGGCAAAAGCTAGTGATGTAATAAAGTACTTTCATCGCGCATATTTAGAAACTAACAGCGTGTACGGCAGGTTAACTACGTAACTCTTCGAACGTACGATAGGTACATCTAACTGTATTTTTTCCTATGGGAAGTGACAGATCTACCTTACGCACGCTCGAAAACGTTACGTAATTATCCCGCTGGACACAGAATTAAAAATGTAGGATGTGCCAGAAACGAGCGCATCCTAATCCAATCGTTAAATTTTGTAAAGCCCTAATCTTCAAACAAAACCTAGAGAAATACTAAGTACTCCTTTTCCAAAATGTTTGTAAATCATTTGTAAAACGGGTTACAATTCATTTAAAACTCAAGTATCTCTTAGACGTTTTTACTGGACCCGCAAACCTTAGCTTTTAACTTTTCAAACACTTATATCTCTATTCCCCGCTTTTCAAATTTGA
This sequence comes from Notocelia uddmanniana, assembly GCA_905163555.1. Lineage (NCBI taxonomy): Eukaryota > Metazoa > Arthropoda > Insecta > Lepidoptera > Tortricidae > Notocelia > Notocelia uddmanniana. The sequence continues at coordinate 25,381,898 of LR991057.1, read as the reverse complement.
ACTTTATACAGTAGGCAGCAAAGTGCGTTTTCGATCATCTTGAATGTGTAAGGTACAAGGTTGGGTAGATAACTGTCGGAGATTTTTCCTAAGTGAAATTTATCCGTGCCGGTGTCAACACGGGCGACCCTAAGCCCTTATAAATCACATTTTATTGCGCAAAATGCGCTGAATATCGTGGACTTCACTGGATTTTATTAGTTTAATTACGGAGAGGAAACGAAACGGTCCGACTTCCTCACGTGCGGTGGAAGCGTTCTAATTTATTTTTTGGTCTTTGATCGAGAATAAGTTGGGTGAGAAGGTATATATGCATATGTAGGTGTATTTCTAATGATCTACGAGCTGTATTTAAGCCGTGACTTTCTATTATTAATCTGATCATAATTGTATTATATTCTAAACGCACTCGTAAATATCATAACACCGACTCTATTGCAAATTGCAACGGCAGCAGAGTCTGATTGAATGATGTCTGATTATTTCAGACTTAATCACACGTGCGGAGAAAATACGTTTTGTTTATAAGAAAAATTTCGGAAAAGAAAAAAGTCATATTATAACATAATGCTACATTGATGGAATATGTATGAACAATTTAAGTTACGCTGATGATATGGTGCTGCTGAGCCCATCAATAGGTGCCTTACGTAAACTGGTGAGTATATGTGAAAGTTATGCGGTGGCCCATGGGCTCAAATATAATAGCAGTAAAAGTGAGATTATGGTTTTTAAGGCCGGAAATAAGACCTACTCTGACGTGCCACCAGTCTCACTCGCTGGAGTCAATCTGAAGAGAGTCACTCAATTCAAATATTTGGGCCACTGGGTCACCGATAACTTAAAAGACAATCTGGACATTGAGCGAGAGCGGAGATCGTTGGCCGTCCGCAGCAATATGTTGGCCCGCAGGTTTGTGCGATGTACGAGCGAAGTCAAACTCGCGCTATTTAAAGCTTACTGCGTTTCCTTGTACACGTGCGGCCTTTGGGTCGACTACACGCGGCGGGCGTATAATGATCTTCGAGTGCAGTACAACAACGCGTTCCGGGTGCTAATGGGGCTGCCGCGCTGGTGCAGCGCGTCTGCGATGTTCGCGGAGGCGCGCGCGGACGGCTTCGGGGCCGTCATGAGGAAGAGGTGTGCGTCGCTCCTCTCGCGTACTCGTTATGCGCGACAGCCCCAACCGCATTCTGAGCGCGTTGGCGTGCCGCTGGGATAGCCCGATGCTGGCCCGCTGGATTAGTGTGCATGCGCACTACTAATAGCAGAGGGCAAACCTTTTTAATATTGTATATGTTTTTTTACTAATACTTAGTTTCATAAGCAAACAATTGTATTTATTACTAACACGATATGGGTTCTATGCCTGAAATAAATAATTGAATTGAATTGAATTGAATAACGAAGATCCGAAGCTTTTTCGTTTGGGTTTTACTTGCAGTTTGCGGTCTTACATTTCCTAGTGGTACCTATCTTTATTGAGGGCCGGGGAACATCCCAGCCCATTTCATAATCATCGCCCTCTCGCTATAAAATATAGGGCCCAAGTTAGGAACACGCACTATATCTCGTATATTGCCAGTAATATGTCAGCGAATTTGCCTACCGGACCCATCTTCTTTAGATATTGAAAGTTCTACTCGGATCCTCCGGTTTGCTCCTAAGGTGAGGTTTGGATTGGGCATAATCTGTGGTAATGGTAGATTGTTAACAAAGGGTTGAAATATTTGAAATCCACTCATTTCAGATGACATATTTTAGCCAATTGTTAGTTCGATGCTGAAATAGGTGGTGTCCCGAGTTGAACATTCTGAATACGAAAAAAATTTAATTTTGGAGACAAAGAAACTGAAAAAATGCCAAATATGCAATCAATATTTGATAAATCAGTAATATTTTATCAATTTTAAATTCGTTAGTAGTAGTCGTAGATAATTTTTGTTAGAACTTTAGGTGAAAGGGAGACTTTCAACTCTTGGGTAACATTCTACTATATCAACCCTAGGGCTATTACTTATTCTGTGCCTAGGGGCGGCATGATTCAGTTGCAACCCGCTTCTTAGGACAAATATGAACTATGTAGTTTCAGAGTATGAGCGATCTGGTAATATTTAAGAAATGATTATAAATAATTTAATATTAGATAAGCTTTAAAACAAATACCCCTTAGTCTCCGGCTCAATAAAATCTGTGTAAGCTGAATGCTTTTATGGACAGCTATACACGTCAACTAGCAGACCCGAAGTTGGTCTGGCGGAAGACCCTAGAGCTAGATTAACCCGGCACTATACCGAAGATATACCGGACATCAGCCTGTAAGAGATTAGAATGGCTCTTAGGCAGCTGAAGAACAACAGGGCACCCGGTGAAGACGGAATTACAGCTGAACTCCTGAAAGCGGGTGGAAACCGGTCCTTAGGGCCCTTCAGAAGTTGTTCGACTCTGTCTTACTGGAAGGGAAAACTCCAAAGGCATGGAACAGAGGTGTGGTGGTGCTGTTCTTCAAAAAGGGTGACAACTCCTTACTGAAGAACTACCGACCCATCTCACTTCTGAGCCATGTCTATAAGCTGTTTTCAAGAGTCATTACGAACCGTCTCGCACGCAGGCTAGATGACTTCCAGCCTCCCGAACAAGCCGGTTTTCGAAGAGGCTTTAGCACCGTAGACCACATCCATATGCTCCGTCAGGTTATACAGAAGACTGAGGAGTATAACCTGCCCCTCTGTTTAGCGTTCGTGGACTACGAGAAAGCCTTCGATTCGATTGAAACGTGGGCTGTACTACAATCTCTCCAACGGTGCCAAGTGGACTAGCGGCATATCGAAGTGCTGAAAAGTTTGTACAAGAACGCCACTATGTCAGTCCGACTCCAGGACCAGAACTCAAAGCCTATTCCGTTGCAGCGGGGAGTCAGGCAAGGAGATGTTATTTCTCCTAAACTGTTCTCCGCTGCACTTGAGGATGTTTTCAAGACTCTGGACTGGAAAAGGCTAGGCATCAACATAAACGGCGAGTACCTCACTCACCTTCGGTTTGCTGACGATATAGTAGTCTTGGCTGAGACCATGGAGGATTTAAGTACAATGCTCAATGACCTCAGTAAAGCCTCCGAGCGAGTTGGTCTAAGGATGAACATGGACAAGACGAAGATCATGTCAAATGTCCATGTCGCACCAACTCCCTTAACAATCGGACACTTTACGCTCGAAGTTGTAGACGATTACATATACCTAGGACAGACTGTCCAGTAAGGAAGGTCCAACTTCGAGAAAGAGGTTAATCGTCGAATCCGACTCGGCTGGGCAGCGTTCGGGAAGCTACGGCACATCTTTTCGTCCAATATTCCGCAGTGTCTCAAGAAAAAAGTCTTTGACCAGTGTGTGTTGCCAGTGATGACATACGGCACTGAAACGTGGTCGCTTACTATGGGCCTCATAAGAAGGCTCAAAGTCACCCAAAGGGCAATGGAGAGAGCTATGTTGGGAGTTTCTCTGCGTGATCGCATCAGGAATGAGGCCATCCGCAGCAGAACCAAAGTGACCGATATAGCCCTCCGAATCGCTAAACTTAAGTGGCAGTGGGCGGGGTACATAGCACGTAGAACCGATGGCCGTTGGGGCGGAAAGGTTCTCGAGTGGCGACCACGTACCGGAAGGCGTAGCGTGGGCAGGCCCCCCACACGGTGCATTGATGACCTGGTGAAGGTCGCGGGTGTCCGCTGGATGCGGGTGGCGCAGGACCGGTCATTGTGGAAGTCTTTGGGGGAGGCCTATGTCCAGTAGTGGACGTCTTTCATCTGACATGATGATGATGATGATGAAGCTGAATGCTTGCAATTAACTTTAAACGGTTATTAATGTTGGTTTGAAATATTTAGGTAGGTAATCATAATTTCAAAGCTTATATTGTAGATGTCCACGTCGTAGAAATATTGACACTGCTTTTAGAGACTAAGGCTGGGTTGCACCGACTTACGATCACCGACTGATCAACGTTAAATATGGTGCCGGCAGCTGTCATTCCATAGAAACTTGTCAAACTTTCCATACATTTATATTTTAACGAACACAGGTTACGATTACAGACGGTTTGGTGCAACCCAGCCTTAATAACATACCTAACGGTAAAAAAAAACAAGTACCACGACCGCAGTTTGCCTTCTTGGATTACCCCATAACAACGAGATGTACAGATATTTTGACCATGTTAAAACCATTTTAAGACGATGTTTTTTATTGGAGCAAATAAGTCGAAGCCAAGCAGAACGCAACAGGATACAGCATAGTACGAGTGCCTGCCGATCCATCGCGAACCCTCGCTGCTTAGCATACGTATTGCATCGCTCAGCGATACTCATTGCTCCGTTACAATAAATAACCCAAACGTCCCGCACGGTGACGAGGAGCAAGCATGGCAATTCCAATGGGAAACCGGAAGATGTGCTAAGAAAATACAGATCCTCTCAGGCGTGGAATTCTTCGCAATGTGGTTAGCTGTTAAGTAATTTTCAGGCGTAGGTAGTTGTTGTTCTCAGTAGGATGCATTTTTACTTGCTATTTCTTCAGAGTATAACAGCATAATATATTTTTGATTCTACTGCAATAGGAAACGGTTAGGTATATTAAACATGTGCCTGAATTAATCTTCGCAGTCGCTGAACTGGTTTTAGATAACTTTAGGTTTCCCTTGTTAGTAGTAGATGGTCGCTGCGTGATTTCTTCATTTATTACAATTTGAACCCACGAAAGAAGCAAAAGTCCATAAATACAAATAGTAGACTAACAGTCTATAACATTTCATCTTCTCTCTCTGTAATTATAAATATCTTATTTGTTGTGGACGTATGTTATATGGAACGAAAGTTATTGAGACGCTGACTGACAATGTTACAAGACGATTACAAAAGATTTCATCAATGTTGTACATGGTTGTATACTCAATTATTCTTGATCATTTTAATACACCTAGTCCTTCCTAAGAAGACTAAAAAATCGGCCAAGAGCATATTGGGCCATGGTCAGTGTAAGGTTCCGTAGAAAATCCATAATAAGCAAACGGGAATACTTTCTCAGCGTTTCATACGTCTTTTACTAAGAAGGGAAGATTTTTTTTTACGATAACTCGAAAATGGCTAAACTGATCATGTCCGCTATAGTTTTCGTTGAAAGTCTTTACTTCCATTTTTTTTCTTAGTTTTAGGACCCATAGTTCAAAAGTTAGAGGGGGGACACATTTTTATTTTATTTTGGAGTGGATATTTCCAAAAATATTTACTTTAACAAGAATTTTTTGATGAAGACCTCTATTCATTTTGAAATACCTATGCAACAACCCCACAGCCCCACATCAAAGGGTTGCGCAAAAAAAAAATCATCCCCACTTTACGTGTAGGGGAGGTACCATTTTTTTAGATCTTATTTCACGACTTTGTCAGTTTTATTGATTTATATTTCCATACCAAATTGCAGCTTTCTAGCACTAATAATCACGGAGCTAAGCCCCGGACAGACAGACAGACGGACATGGCGAAACTATAAGGGTTCCTAGTTGACTACGGAACCCTAAAAAACGGGGGTGTATGTTGATGAAATACATAAAAGTAGACGTCTTTTATAAAGAATGTGATGATGACATGTCAGTAACAGGGCTGAAAGGTCGTGTAGTTTATGATCCATGATAAACACGTCTTGTGACGTAGGCGTTTTTGAAATATCATAAAGATAGTGCAGACGAGTAAATTTTATGTGGGATAGGCACAAAATTTTACGATGACGATCTTCAGTCACTTTGAAAAATATGTGAAGGCCTTTTACAGTCGAAGTGGATTGGTACAGTAAATATATTATGATAATCTTCAAACTTTATTCAAATACACTACGGAGGTAGATCTACTCGTAGGAGAAGCAAAGTGTCTCGTAGGAAGTTACATTGGAATTGGTGCGTTCTTGATATTTTTCAGATTTTTTGATAGGTTTATTTTATCGTATTTATGAATAATCAAATCATATATTGTAATATTTAACAAGAGCATAAGAAGTAGTTATTTTAGATAGAGATATTTTATCTAATGTGTTTGTACGCCAATCGGCAAAACATAGTGCAACAATAAAAAAAAAATTGAAGATATCTGTTTCTAAACCTGCCTATTAAATGTAGTTGCTAAGCTATTTGAATAAAGTGAGTTCATTTTAATTATTTCAATAAAAAAAAATAAAAAATATATTCTAGAAACAATAACATATAACAAGTAACAAAACTTAAAATAAACCTATAAGTAAACTTTAAAATTAAAAATGGTCCCCAAGTCCCCTTCGCGGGCTATGGTGGTGCCTAGGAGACTGGCAGCGTTACCCCTTTGGATGGCCAGACTTAATCTCTGGCCGAAGTAGCTGCCAGCCCTTTGGTCACCTGAGGCTTGTACTATTATTTATTCTGTGCCTAAGGTATCTGTGAGGCGCTGGGAGATTTATTTCGTATTTATTAGGTTTATTTCACATTTTTATTTTAATATAAAAGTTAGGTTCATAATAGTAAACATTTTTTGTAAGAGCTGAAACCCTACCAAAATTTTTATGTTTGGTGGTTTGGTTAATACGACTATAATAATTATAATTTAAATATATCCACTACACTGGTCAATTACATTAGTTCTAGGAAACCGTTACCAAAGTCACACAATATACCGACGAGTAAGTAAAAAAAGTCGCGTGTCCCGTATAATAGTATTAATATATAATTAACTTGGTTATTTTTATTGGCGTATAAAAATAATAAATTTAATTACGGCAACAGAGCCGGAGCGGGCGGGCTTCGGGTAACTTACGAGATAGATAAACACAAGGTATAGTTTATATGAAGTCAGCCACAGTTTTCTAATCTAATATAATAATATATCCCATTATTTTTACTGCTAAACGAACAACATTAAATATTTAATTGTTTGTAATTGAAATCTTGAAAACGGCTCTCACGATTTTAATGAAATTTACAATATAGGGGGGTTTCGGGGAACGAAAAAAAATCTAGCTAGGTCTCATATTCGGGAAAACTCGTATTCCCCGGGAAAACACGAGCATAGCGAGCAATTCTTGTGTATTTATTTATATCGGGGATCTCGGAAACCGCTCAAAACGATTTCTATGAAATTTACAATACAGGGGTTTATGGAGGCGGCAAATCGATCTAGCTAGGTCTCATCTTCGTTAAAACTCGTTTTCTCCGAGCAAAACCGAAAGATGCCGAGCAAAGCTCGGTCCCCAGGTACTTTTATACTAACACTAGCATGTGATATGGCTTGGCGCACCAATTATAATATATATAATATAATATATACTGGGGGACAATCTTACACAAATCGACCTAGTCCCAAACTAAGCAAAGCTTGTACTATGGGTACTAGACGACGATATACATACTTATATAGATAAATACATACTTAAATACATAGAAAACATCCAAGACCCAAGAACAAATATCCGTGATAAATGCACAAATAAATGCCCTGGCCCGGATTCGAACCCGGGACCTCAAGCTTCGGAGGCAGAGTCACTACCAACTAGGCTAAACAGGTCGTCGCAACCACTACAAAGCCAACAATTGTAACCACTGCAAAGAGCTTGGATTGATCATCATGTACCTAATAGATGTGAGTTTGTCCTAATACAATTTGGCTACAGTTTATCGGTTTCTCCCCGCCGGCACGTAGTCCGGTCCATTCCTCTCGCATGATTTACTGAGCCTGCGGCACGCGCTATCCGTGTTCTAACTCAAAATATTTTTTCTCCGGCCAGCTAGAATATTAGACAACTTTTTAACGATCTTCGTGCCGGTATTCGATTTGCCAATAATAATAATTAACCGTAAAGCATTTTTTATGTTGATCTAAAAACCTGATGTTACATCAATTTTATACTAATGTGAGACAATGAGACATATTAACACTTAAAGAACGAAAAAAGGGTTAAAACTCTAGCGTAAAGTCACTATTTGCAAATAATCACTTTAAATTGAGTTTCTCCCGATTTTCTTTCTTTAACTGATTTGTCATCTTTCATTTCTTTGACATAACTTTCTACAATAAAAAAATTGGCATCAATATTTCACTAATATCTACATTGAAGAGCAAATAAAACAGGCATACTACGCAAGGAAATCCACTATAAATAACCTACCTTTGTCGGCCTGTTTAGCCTAGTTGGTAATGACTGCCTCCGAAGCTAGAGGTCCCGGGTATTTATTTGAGTATAGACGAGGTTACCAAACATCGTTTTTTATTTTTGGACGTAAACAATACAAATGGGCTTCATATCTATCTAGCTCTCGCAGAGTTATCAAAATGAAACAAGTCTGATAAACGAAAAAAATATCTAGTGACGATATTTCTCCATTGTTTTGTTCCCATAATTTGTTAGTGGTTTCCCCGGCACTATCACAACTAATTTATCATCGCTTCGAACAAGAAATTGATACTCGTCCCGTACACTGTCTGGGCGTCTGCATAAATTCTAGTATCTTGCTCTTACGTCTTTTGGGGACAGACATCCCTAAAATCAACTTTCAGGTTATAGTCGACGCAACGAAATAAGTCAATTTCTTCTAAATATGGACAAGCTAAATCAAACTTTTTCCGATTGTCACAAGGTCTGAAATCAAATGAAGCATAGTGTTTACGCTGGTTGCGGTCGCTTGAAGGGTTTAAGGTTGCATTTAGTATGGTTTTCAGGTGCAGTATCTGATGTACGCATGTCATAAAGCTTGCTCAGCGAGGTGCCGGCTCCCATCGTCATGTAAATTCGTATTTGCATATTTGTTAACTTGTTAAAAAATATCGGATTTACTTTATGTTCACGGTGAGACAGTCGTAAATTTAAATTATTATTTACACTTTACAGCTATCGGATGTCGTAAATATTTCAGAACTATTAAAATGTGAAACACTGTATTATACAAGATTTTTAAAATTTACGTATTCATTTTTCTTACGTAATGTATAACTAACTGATTTTATCTTATGATTTTATGACATAATAATACATCACCTTGGTCCATAGACATAAGATCTTGCAGAATATTAATTGAATGGTATATTAAACCTTTTCTTGATCATCATCATCATGTCAGCCGAAGGACGTCCACTGCTGGACATAGGCCTCCCCCAAAGACTTCCACAATGACTGGTCCTGCGCCACCCGCATCCAGCGGACACCCGCGACCCTTATACCAGGTCATTTTCTTGATATTAGTTGCAAAATTAATAAATACATAAAGTATTCTTTCGTTGATAAGTTTCGCTACGACTGCTGTCGTAGACAGCAGCCGTTAAGCCAAGTTAGAGGCCTTCGGGCGGCTTGAGAACTTCTAATAGTCAAGTTGCCCACTCACTTGACAAAGGGGGGTCGAAGTTGCACCACGTCCGTAGGGAGTACCCACCGTTACCCTACACGTGACCCTTGGGTGGTGCTAAAAGTGCAACAAAAACTGGCAACCGTACTTGTCTTCTCGAAGATCTCACGGTTCGTAAATAAATGCCATACGATAGAAAAAAAATAACCACCCGCTTGCCTATTTTTAAACAATCGAACTCGGGGATCTACTCCGGAATTTGAAATTCGGACTTAGTATGGTGTCGTCCCTTTCACTCATATAGTGCATGACAGGAGAATGAAAGGGACGGCACACTACGAAGTTTGGATTTCGAATTTCGGAGTAGACCCCCTGTACTTCTTGAAGAAAAAGTACTTAATCAAAATGAGTTCCTGCTTTTATTGGAGTTCGACGATAGCAGATAGCCACACACTCAAAATGGAAATCAAATATTTATTCTGCCAATTGGCAACAAGTTTACATGTCAAATACCTATGTATTTGACATGTAAAAGTACCTACATATGGTTCTCGTTCATAATAATATTTAGTATATTAATTAACCATAGTTCTCCAAACTATGCTCACTAATAAACAACAACACAAATAAACTTAATCTAATTTACACAACCAATAAATTCAGGTGTCTATTCCGTGAACGCACGACATAAAATATCTCCGCCACGCACGGAAGTCGCACGACTCGTGAAATTCCTCCCGAATTTCCCGGGAATATATTCCCTCGAATATTCGTGTAATTTATGTGCGAACCGTGCGAGCGCGCGTTACGTGTATGGACGAACAGGCACACGGAAATAATAACTATCCATGCAGCTGTGAATTACCACTTGCAGTTGGCGTAGATGAAAATTAAAAGGACTTTTAGTAACTGGAAATAGACAACACAAGGACATTCGTTCCTAGAATTTTTACATGGAGTTAATAACATAGGTACACTCATGATGAATTTTTAAGACGCGAAATTTTACGAATGATTTCATTTTTAAGCTAAATAAAATGTACCCTTGCATAACATCAATATACATAAACCCAAGCATTTATTCCCAAAAGGGGTAGGCAGAGCACACGAAAATTAATTTCAATGTCACTTTTAGCTATTGTAGGATATTGCAGTGACAGGTTGCTAGCCCATTGCCCACAACACACTTCAACCTGATCCTCATAGTCGACTTTTACGACACCCAAGGGAAGAAAGGGCTATAAATATCCATAAATGTACCCGTGATAGAAATGTAAATCAGTAAGGTAAGTTTTACATGTTAAATTGAAGTAAATTTTCCACATTGTATCCATCCATTCTATTTTTAATTTTTTTATTGAAATAAGTAATAATGAGACCGAAAAGTTTATAATCCATATCAAAATTACAACTCCCGAAATAGACTAGGACCATTTTTGAAAACGTAGAATGCAAAAAGCAAATCATGTAACAGTTGCTGTGACAACGTGTGCTGTTTTGACCCTGCTGATTACGGATCTGCCTGTCGCCATTGCGAAACTTGAACCGGAAGTACGAAATTCCTTTCTGGTAAGAAAAGGTGCCGCCCATAAAAAAAATCGTCATAAGTACATTTAGTAAATCGTTGTTCCGGTACCCTAAAAGAGGTTCGATTGTTATGGTTTTTTGATAAGCTACAAAGAGCAATATAGTAATGAGTGTAATTACAACCCAATGTTTTCTTCCTTCCAGCTAGATCTTTCTCCGCCATCTTGGAAAAGCTGTAATTTTTTCAGTTTTTTGCTTGTACTGTCTTTAAAGTTCATTCTAGTGCTAATACTGAACCAGCGAGCAACATCTTAGGCCTTGTCATCGCTTTCCATCAGGTTAGAGTATGGCCAATCGCTATTCAGTCTATCATAAATGTGTCTTGCACATAAACATAATGATGTCAACTACATGTACCACATTTTATGCAAATAAATATATTATTATTATATTGTTATTATCTTAGAACGAGCACCGATAATTTAATTTGTCGATATAGGAACTCCCTACTTGTCAAACAATTTTGCCCCGTGGATTCCTATGTCTGTTGATCACCGTAACATGTTTGTACTTACACGTTACGGTGACGTGACATAAAAATATCCAGGGATAAGCCGTTGCCAGTTTGGCGTCCTTTTTCTCCAAGTAATGTAAGACAAGTAACTGTAACTGTATGAAATGGGAAAGCTAATTGGAATCTAATAGGTAATACTCGTACGGATTCCTCACCAACGATATGTTAGTAAATTCCTTGCAAACAACTCACTGCGAGTTAATTAAAGTTTCACCGATAGTTATCCAATAATTTACACACCCAGTGACAAGGCACTAAAACGTAAAGCACGCGCAAAACGCACACGTTACTGTCAAGGATGCCATCAATTCAGTTTTCCTTTTAGCCAGGATGGTTTAAGCCTGTCGGCGGCGGCGTCCTCGCAGGCGATCTGTCTGTCAACCGCGCGCGGCGGCTGATAAAATATCGATGAGCCATCGATAGTTCCCCGGGTCTTACTATATCGACAAATCGATATTTAGTCAGGTTCAAGGCAACGCACAAAGGTCGGATTCCAGCGATGTTGTCTTACACCATTATGAAGTTTTGTGGTAGAGGTGCCATTTGCCCGCGTCGTGTGAAATGATCCTCAGTCATTAGGGAACGACGAAGAAGAATAAAGGAATAATTCAGTGATTAAACTGATTGCCAATTCATTTTAATAGTACATTACGACACAAGTGCAGAAAATAGGAAATTCGCAACGAGTGGTGATAAATTAAAACACGACCGAAGGGAGTGTTTTAAATCGACACGAGTTGCGAATTACCTATTCGCACGTGTATCGTACAAAGTTTTACAGTACATATGGCTCTTTAAAGTTTCGACATATGCACGTAATCTGCTGATTACCGCACTCGTGCGGTAATGTAGCACCATATGTACTGTAAATTAAATTTAACTCTTTGGACAAATTGTACCTGTCTATGATTTTTTGTTTGTACATAGGTACATACATTATACATACTTACTTGTACATTATAAAGTTTATATGTCAAGCGTAATATCCAAGAAATTGAAATGTCTGACCACGATCATAAAAACATACAAGTAGTTGAATTATCGTGTGCACTTGTTTGTCACATTATGTAGTATTGTAACAAATGTTCAATTCCTCATCATGTCAGCCAAAAGACGTTCACTAGTGGACATAGGCCTCCCCCAAGACTTGCACAATGACCGGTCCTGTGCCACCCGCATCCAGCGGACACCCGCAACCCTTACCAGGTCGTCAGTCCACCAGAGAGGACGAAAAACGGCTGAGAATTATATATCCTCCTTACGACTGGCGTCCTACACATAGCACATAGGTCCCAATTAAGTTTCGACAAATTTTGATACCCAGTCGTCAAAAGGATATTCCTCCGACAAGAACGTGTCTCTTTTAGTGTAGTTAAATCACAAAATATCTAAGACTTTTTGTTGAAAGAATACGAGTTTTAAATCCGCAACTATTCCGATATCGATATTCCTAACGTCCGCATCCCTACTGCGCAAGCGCACCTCGCGTGTATGCGTAAATGTGTCCACGCGCGCGTTCCAGCTTCCGACGCTATTTCCATTAGGCCGGTCGTCTCTATTGGCTATGATTAGGGAAGCGTAATGTTTATTGCTATCTTATTTCCTTTTTTATCGGCGCCTGTTATTGGTCTTGTTTGACAATTTTTACTTTGATGCTCGTTTGAAAGAATGTTGCGGGAATATTCTGTTTGTATTGGAGGTTTTTGTTGCTTTCCTAAAATATTTTTCTCAAACATGCAATGAAATATTGATGTTATGTTCGTTATAGGCTGCGAAGTATAACGTTTCAGGTCCGGCTAGGACAAGAGGTCGTTAAAGAAATTTGTACGATATTCCATTAACATTATAATTAATTGCAGGCCTAGGCCGGCAAAGTCCTCTTTTTTAATTTCCATTCCACACAAATTTGTGGCACAGGCAATCATGACATTTTGCCACTACGCGTATTAAAAATAAAACTTGATTTTTTCTTGTTTATTTCATTGCATGTTTGAGAAAAGCACTATACATACCTCAGCGGGAAATATGAGGTTGCCCGCCTCAGACCTATCCGGCCTCGCTTCGCTCAGCCGTCAATATGTCTTCGGCCGGCAACCCCTTTCGTCCCGGCCTCTGTAGTAATATACTTTTCTCAAACATGCAATGAAATATTGATGTTATGTTCCTTATAATAAATAGGCTGCGAAGTATGACGTTTCAGGCGCGGCTAGGACAAGAGGTCGTTAATGGAATTTCATACAAATCTTGCAGGCCTAGGCCGGCAAAGTCCTCTTTTTTAATTCCATTCCACATAAATTTGTGGCACAGGCATCATGACATTCTGCCACTATGCGTATTAAAAATAAAATTTTGTTTTTTTTTTGTTGTTTATTTCATTTCATGTTTGAGAAAAGCACTATACATACCTCGGCGGGAAATTTGGGGTTGCCAGCCTTAGACCTATCCGGCCTCGCTTCGCTCGGCCGTATATATGTCTTCGGCCGGCAACCCCTTTCGTCCCGGCCTCTGTAGTAATGTACTAATAAATATTTTACTATTGAATTCATGTCAAGTTAATACCAGCAATAATTATTATAAACAAATAATTACGTAAACATTCTAGTTGCGTTTTATGTTATTCATTATATAAAGGGAAATCTTTCCAGGCCCGATAAAAACGAAGAGCACAACATGAAATTTCAAAACCGGAATCAGAATTCAGCAAGGGCCTGCAAACACAGATATAGAGCATAATAGACGTCGCCGGTGTCGCAATTTGTATGATAATTATGTTCTCTTGTTATTTACCTATTACAGTTTTTTGAATGATGAACAAAAGAGCTTGATAAGTGTTTAAGGGTGAAACATGTATCCTCCGATCAATTGTTTCGGATCTCGAGGTCAAGATGGTTTCTCACTTTAAACAGTAGTTAGTAGTTTCCAGCATTAATATCAACCATTACAAAGCAGGCAAAATAATTTAATACGTCCTGACGGCCCTAGAAAATAAAGAAGTGACAGATATACATAAGCGCCTATGTAATATATGTATGTAAAGTTAGTCGAGTCAGGTTGTGAATAAAAAAATATAGGGGATATTTTTTTACACAAATCGAACTAGTCCTCAGAATTGTTTCCTTTGTAAGCTCAACAAGGCTTGTGTTTTGGGTACTAGACGACGATATATTTAATAGATATAAATTTACTTATTAACATCCAAGTCTCAGGAACAAATGTTTTTTGCTTACCACAAAAACAAATGCCCTTACCGGCATTCGAACCTGGAACCTCCAGCTTCGTAGGCAGTGGCACTAGTTACTACCAACTAGGCTAAACAGGGCCGAACGAACGAATTCGCTGCAGTTGGATAACAATCTAAATCTGTTTGTGCGGTCTTCTTAGTTTTGTCTACGGCGTCGAAGCTACGAACGCAGTGGAAATTAGGTTACGCTCCGCTCCCAGATTCCGGCATCTCCGAAATCCGGCGTCGGATAATGAGTGGATTCAGAGGATCCACCGAGTCAATAATCAACTCAGGATATACAATTACCGCTTCGAGCGACGAGAAGATAGCATTTGAGAATTTAAGGACGTTTGGCGAAACGCACGGTCGGCTGCTTTCTGCTCGTCGGATTTGGTCTATTACCTAAGTTTTCATAACAAAGTGATTTATTCCTATTCCTTTTCTACTGTCCGACATGTTTCATGATAAATGTAATTTCTATAAGTATCTAAAGGAGCGGAAAAAATGTATTTTTGTAGACCCATCCCATTTCATTTTTTTCTGTTTATTTGGATATATTTGTATAAGAATAACATAACTTAAAACATAAAATGACAAAATACTAAAATTAAACTAAAAATAATAAAATGAAATGAATAATTAAACTAATGTTCCCTTTTCTTATATTCTTATCTATAGGTAGAATTATTTTTTAAATAATAAGTATGTTGGTAGTAGGTACGGTAGCCCTCTATTAGTGCTAGATTCATTTCGAAAACTTTAATATTGACATGACTGTAAGGGGGTTGCAAATTAAAGTCCTTAACTGTACCTATGTAACGTAACCCGTTGGACCCGGGTATGTCCTAAAACTACGACCAAGACTACCGGGGGAGGGGCAGCAGCAACCCTGGAGTGGAGATGCTGCGGTCGCCAATCCGCATGCCAAGCGTGGCGATTATGCCTGGCCTGTGTACAGCAGTGGACGTCCTACGGCTGATATGGTGGTGGAGGTGATATGCAAGAGTGGGAAAAATGCCCATCATCATTCCTTTAAAATGACGGGCGTTTTTCTGACCCTTGATGTCTTTGTGTTAAAGGTCACGTTTAAAAGTCCAGCCCTCTTATTCACAAAATGACTCATCCCCACCTGTCACAGCACACCTCACCCGTTTTTATATGGAAACTGTCAAATGTCATTTGTCAAATTTTTACAGTTTTCATATAAAAAGGGGTGAGGTGAGAGGCTTGTGTGAGGTGAGGACGAGTTGGTTTTTGAATAACACCCCTGTAAAATAAGTGAATGTGGGTTTAGAGTAGGCAGTATAGATTAATAACCAAGCCGAATGGTATACTAAATTAACAAGATACATGATATTTGTTGAAGACCTGTTTAGCCTAGTTGGTAGTGACACTGCTTCCGAAGCTAGAGGTTCCGGGCTCGAATCCCGGCCAGGGCATTATTTGTGTATTTAGCACGGATTTTGTTCTTGGGTCTTGAATGTTCTCTATGTATCTAAGTATGTATTTATCTATATAAGTATGTATATCGTCGCCTAGTACCCATAGTACAAGCTTTGCTTAGTTTGGGACTAGGTCGATTTGTGTAAGATTGTCCCCCAATATTATTTTTTTATTCAAAGAAAATGCAATGGAAGAGACAAGCTATCATCACTTTTTATAGCACGTATATAAAAAGCGATGCCAAAAAATGAACGAATGCACAGCCCAGTCCATCATGCACCACAGCGCGTTACCGTTTATCGCAGACATAAAGCACACTTCCCTCTCGCACTTAACGGCTGGCTAAAGAGGGACGGATGCTTTATGACCACAATATACGCTAATGCGCTGGTTGATTATGTTTGAAGAGAGTTTACGAGTATAAAATTATGTAGGTACTTGTATCTCTACATTAATTTAACAGAGCGTAGCCATGTTCAATAAGAAATTCGTGATATGGATTCGTGTGTGGCTTTTAATTTACAATGCTTATTTTTTAAAGCTCCGCCGTCGGTCGTGATAAATGTAACTAACAGACATATACAAACCAAAAAAAACCCTGCTGTGTACTCCTTTTATTCATCAAAAAAGTTGACCAAGTGAAACGAAGGTATCCGTTTCAGCTTCGGCAAAATGCTTTCGTATGTCCGGCTGTTCTCCTGTACAGGTCGCACAGTCTTAACCGATTCTCGTGAAATTCTGTGAAGAGGTTTGATAACTAGATCGATGTTTTGCTGTCAAAATTTTTGAAAATTTTGATTGTAGAAAAAATATCGCGTGGTCTACAGCTTTACAGAGCCATTAGTTGACCGATTAAAACGAAGGTCTCTGTTTCAATTTCGGCAAAAATGCTTTCATATGTCTGAATTACTGGGTTTCCGGCTGTTCTCCTCTACAGGTCGCATTTCTCAACCGATTCTAGAGTTGTGAACAGGTTCGGTAGTTAGGTACCGACTCGTATAAGTATTTTTTTTTGTTGAATCAGGTTTTGAAAATTTGAAAATAAAAATCGCGCAGTCTATAGCTCACAGAGCCATTAGTTTAGTAGTGCAGATATTTTTACAGCCTGATTGCACTTACGACTGACGAGGGACTAATATTGAAACTAATCATAAAGCATATTATGGCTTCGTTTATAGGTAATATTAGAACTGATAAACGACAAGATAAATCATATATATATCAGCATTTTTATCAAGCGGTGTCAGGTAAAGTTCGATGCTTTTCGGTAAATGTGACCATATACATTAAACATCCAGATGTGCATAGTGTATCTCTAAAATTAACTATCTCTAAGTTAACTTCCATAATATCTGGGTTTTGGATTCATATTTAATAATAATATTGCACTAAAAACAAGAAAATAATTCAACAAACCATACAATATAAAGCAACAACAGGCGGTCATATTTATTAATTTCTTATCTTTATCTTACAACAGAGCCAACGCTTAGGCCTCACAGCTCGTCGAATAATTATGTAACTGGCTAGCATAACCATAACGATAACCGTAATCGCGTTAGCATAATCCGGCGATTTGTCGCGGCCGATTGCGGGACCCTTCATATTTCCGCGATTATCCTGCCAGGGTCCCGTGTCATACTTGAGGAAGGGCTTGCGTCGCGGAATATAAGTGGAAGGTTCAACAAATTCTCGGGATTATTTCAAATCCTGCTAAAGATACGAGTACTGGTAAATTACTTTGTGTACCTCTCTGTCTGTTTGTGACCTCTGTAGCCAGCCTCACACACACACACATACGTGTGTCTGTGCACGTCAACGTGTACGTGTTTCTCTATAAATATACAAATACCACTACAAATGCAAAAACGTAATTAATCAAATTGAATTTAATATTGACATGTAAATTGGTTTTACGAATAAATGAGTATGAGTATGAGTATGAGTACGTCTCGAAAATTGACCTGTATCAGCTTTTACACTAGTACAATGTGACCAGTAAACTTAAATTTTGTCAGGAACGATGTCGAGAATTGTCAAAAGAAACCAACGAACGGCGATACTG
This sequence comes from Notocelia uddmanniana, assembly GCA_905163555.1. Taxonomy (NCBI): domain Eukaryota; kingdom Metazoa; phylum Arthropoda; class Insecta; order Lepidoptera; family Tortricidae; genus Notocelia; species Notocelia uddmanniana. The sequence goes on along the minus strand of LR991057.1, from coordinate 25,363,718 downwards.
AAAGAAAACGTACTCGTAAGACGGTACATTTCAAATTCATCATCATCATGTCAGCCGAAAGACGTCCACTGCTGGACATAGGCCTCCCCCAAAGACTTCCACAATGACCGGTCATCAGTCCACCGTGTGGGGGGCCTGCCCACGCTACGCCTTCCGGTACGTGGTCGCCACTCGAGAACCTTTCCGCCCCAACAGCCATCGGTTCTACGTGCTATGTGCCCCGCCCACTGCCACTTAAGTTTAGCGATTCGGAGGGCTATATCGGTCACTTTGGTTCTGCTGCGGATGGCCTCATTCCTGATGCGATCACGCAGAGAAACTCCCAACATAGCTCTCTCCATTGCCCTTTGGGTGACTTTGAGCCTTCTTATGAGGCCCATAGTAAGTGACCACGTTTCAGTGCCGTATGTCATCACTGGTAACACACACTGGTAATTTGAAGTGGTGACATTTCAAATTAGTAAAGAATAATTTTCATTTCTAACGGAGTTTAAGAGTGTTGAAACTCCGATCAATAGTTATTAAAAACTCGTGTAATGTAACTGACACTTTATTCATGATGCTTTTCTAAATTGCGGAGTGCGATACAAAATTTCAAACTTCTTGTTCTTAGGCGGAAATTGATCCTACCTTGGTTATTACACCGCAAAGCTAATTAAGTTTTCAAAGTAACTTTTTGATTGTTGTCCAGAAGTTATTCTGTTTTCTTATAAATTTGCATTCGCTTCCGCTTTAATTTACGTTACCAAAGTATATGTTTATCGCCACTAAACTTTATCACGCTGTCAATTTTGTTTACGTTTGAACCACTATACTCCCCCTATGGGTTCCATACAAACAAATAAATCCTATTTCCCCTATGTCACATAACGGAAACATTTCCGCTTTGACACCGATGTAACTGCCGTGTGACCATCATGCCTCCTTAACTGTTTGAGTTATGAGTCTGCTGTCCTTTTTTCACTTAGAGAATTTGAGAGAATAAGAAAAGTTTTAACTGTGAGCATTACAATGATGCGCGCAGTAGAAGAGGTAAGCGAGGAAGGAGAGGTTCATTGCTTCCTGAAATTGCTGAATTCTAGTGTTAAATAATTCAATAGGCCAGCAGCAACAACAAGGCAAGTCGAATGTGGGTTAGGATTCTTAATTTTGCAGGCGATTTATCAAGTACTAAATTATTATAAGTAAAAATAACATGTAATTATCGGGAACGAAATCAGTTCACTCACTTAACTTTCCATGTCTCAAGTTTACAAAGCCGTTCTCAAATGAGTACATGCCGCCTCCAAGTAGCGTATTATAATATAATCAACAAGTATTTCATCGTCATCTCAATAAGATGATTAACAATAATGCGTATCGTCGCATGCGCATGACTTGTAAGGACTAAACAAGCATCCCTAATTGCTCCGCAATGATGCCACGCGCCGTTTAACTTTGACAAAAACGCTGCGACGCATCATTTCATGCTAGTTACACTTAATTCAAATATGTAACTAAGCTTGTATGATAGTTAATATGCATTTGAATTTGGATAATATGTAGTTTATATGAACTTGGATAATATGTATTTTATAAAGGTATTTCTAATAGCTATGAATATATTTTTAGTCCTTTTTTGGTTTTCTGTAATGTCAGCTATTTTTCATATTGCCCTACATGGGTACATATACGGTTGTATTGTAATTGCATATCAACTTGTGAATAATGAATAGTACATTACTATAGAGGCGGGGAAACGTAGGGTTGCAAGCCAAGAAGATATAGATATACACGGCCTACAACCCAACGTTTCTCGCCGAGATTTGTATAGTGCCTTTCTCAAACATATGCAACGAAATAAAACTAAGTAGTTGGCTCTGTGTGAAATTTTTTTCTAACTCCAATTTTCTAAAAACTGTTTCGACTAAAAAATCTACATAATAATCCAGCCTGTTCACAAAATTTCACGAGAATCGATTGAGAAATGCGACCTGTAGAGGAGAACATCCGGACAGACAGACATACCAAAGAATTTTCGTCGAAGCTGAAACGGAGACGTTTCGCTCGCTTCGCTCACTGGGTTAAAAATACACCACCAAAAACAAATTTAACAAACGCTATGTATGAGACTAATATAAAAAAAAATACTTTCCGGCCTAGGCCTTCAATTTTGTATAAAATATCTTTACAGTTTTCCCGAGTTGTTCCGCCTGAAACGTGTTACTTTGAAGCCTGTTATAACGCACGTAATGACGAAATTTCATTACATGTTTCAGAAAAATACTTTTAAGAGTACCAACCTTACGAATTGTCAAACAAGAGGCATAATGACAGTAATGTGATTCTAATGTCTAACTAAGCCCGCACGTTTATGAGATATTGAAAACATTTTTTCTACTCCAGCATTATAATCTGTCAATTAAATGATTGACAACAGTATTAAAACGATAAACTTTCTATACACTACATCTATGCCATAGACAAGTCATTATATGACTGATGGGAGAATTAAAATGGATTTCCATACATTATATACAACTGTTGACAGTCGAATTTTAAGAACCCTAATGATGAAACTGTTGCATTAAATACTAGTGTGAATTTGTTAATTTAGAATGCTCATGCTCAACTGTCATCTTCGGATTATTCAACTGTTTTGTATTATTGAGAATTGTATTACTTATTATCTTAAGTACTATTTCCGAAGACCACAAGACGTTGGCTTGACGGGCGAACTAACAGTAAGGTAGAGGTACTTCCCTAGTTGTGCCGCTCCATATATGAGTGTGATGACATTTTACTGTACCCTACCTCTCTAAAACCTACTTAAAAGCTTATCAAATACATTCCATTTATAATCATTGGACAAAGGAAAGATATACAGCCTAGAGGTACTGTTGAGGACGGCCAGCAAATATTTGGATAATGGCCCCAATTTTGTGCCTAAACTAAGGACCAGAGACTAGCCCAGAGTCAATGTAAGAACTAGAGTTAATATAACAGTAGTTTATTGTTGCCATTTTGGATAAGTATTACTCTTATTCATAAAAGCTCGTATTGCTTGATCCATTTTTGTTTTGTTCGTCATATCATAGTATTTAAATTATGAATCATATACTGTCCTGGTGCGTTTTTATTTTTCTCATAAACCTTTATGTATTGCTTTATTCATGAAACAATGCTCCACCATTTACATGTACCAAACCATTTTTAATTAACGCAACCGATTATAAAGGCCATAAATTCTAATCCCAGCCGAGCTTAAACAGCCTAAAAATCAATTTAATTCATCCAATTAAAACTCGGCCCGCACTCTTCCGCGCCAGTCAACCGGCGGTTTGTTATGACATGTCAATATATTAACAGTTGTTAAGTTAACACCAATTACACGCAATCTAAAGTGTTGAGTGGGGTGATGCAATGGACAGGGCTGGTATTCAAAACGACCGACCACTCATACGGGCAACTAGTTTAAGTAGACCTATTTCACTTACCGCTTCCGACTTTACCAGCTCTGTTGCTGGTTCGAGCAGAGATAATTCGGTACTAGATTTCACTAGTATAAAATATTCTTGCATTGTCAATAAAATACGGGTGAAAATACTCTGAAAGCATCATCATCATCATCACTTATTTTTGCTATTATACAAAGATTTTTAATAAGGTAAAATTTACATGAAGATGGTAAAATATACCCTTATTTCCCATTGATAACCGTAACGTCACTTTTTTGTATTTGCCTACAAACTTCATACTAATAGAAACAGAGCGTTTTTGACGTTTGATTAAAAGTTGCGGATTTACTATCGTTCATCATACCTATTCAGCCGATCCATTATGATTCTGGTAGCTCTTGGGCCTGGCCTGATAACAGCGTTGCTGGGTATGTTTGACGCGGAAAATTGATGATTCGAAGGAGCAGTGGCGACAAAGGAGGAAGGCATGAATCGATTTCTTACTACTCTCAAATCGTCGTCATCGTTTGTTAGACAGTCTGTGTGGTTGATCTGTGATTACGCATAGTTGTTACGTTTTCGGGGTCAAGTTACACTATGGATGAATGGGCTGATTCAAGACATTGTGAATCGTGGCAGGACATGGTTGTCATGGGTGACATGGGAAGTGGGTTTGGACAAGTGCCCGGCGCGTTTTAGTTGATTTATGGTTTCCGTTTTATGCTGGCCAAGAGCAATCCTATTTTTAATAAAAAAAAAGTAAATTGATAGGTTATTATTTATTATATCAAGATAATTGTCGAAATTCCTTATCATTAAGTAAAAGCAGTTAATATACAGGGTGTTTGATATATTGGTGTATAATAAAGTTTGTACAGACGCGAGACCTTTGGCAATGTTAGTTTTAAGCTCCTTTTTTAGACATAAAATAAACTTATTGTTTTTAATTGGCCTACTTTAAACTAAACCCTTTGTATTATATGATATTTTGTTATGAAGACAATTCCGGAATGCGTTTTTAAGGCAATATAATCTTATGTTATCGTCTTGCCCTTGCACCATTCATATCGTGAACGTGTAGTCAAGGGTGTGTGAGTGGTTATGAAAATAAAGATGAAAGGAGTGTTTTGTAATTTTATTCCTGTAAGCAAAATTCATCTGCGTTTGTAACATTTCGCAAAGCACGTTCGACTGAGCATAACACGCGAACATTAATAAAACAGATGTAGTCCGATTTGTCCTACGATTTTGTTCACATCGTAGGACAAACCGGACAAAAAAATCCGTTTTGTTCTACGATGTGAACAAATCGGACATGAAAATCCGTTTTGTCCTACGATGTGAACAAAACGGACGGAAATAATAAGAAGTTCGAAAGGGGTTTACTTTTTACTGGAGTCCGCAACGTAAAATTTCAGCTTCAATAAAATTTAAATTGCTAAGCATCTGGAGCCGAGCTGCTAAATGGGACGTGTGTTAGATTAAAAGATTCGGAGGGCCGCGTCAGGAGGTCATAAAGGCCCCTTGAATTTAATTTAAATACTGACTGGTCGGGACGCTGGTTTCTACAAATATTTTGTCTCAGTAAGGTCATACAATATTTAGGTTCTAATTCATTCTTTCAAAATCATTTAAATATTAATCCAGGCTAAAATGACGCCAGAACTGTTATTTTTTATTTATTAATTTATGGTGACTGTTTCATCAAATAGTTTTTTTTAATGTTTATAACTTAAAATAAACTACTACTAAACTTTGTGCGAATAACTTAATTAACATTGTACATTATAATTTGCTTATTAGGAGAAACAGTATTTGGAGCTATAGGGTACCTAACAATCACCTATCATAAAAATCATCTCTGCATACTTAGTACTCATTCTCATGAATCATGTGACATCCGCAGGCAGTGTCATACAGAGTTCCAAAACGATTCATACCCATTTGTATGGCAGCCGGCCCTTCGACCCCAAACCTCCAGATTAAGGGCGATCAGCTGTCACATACAAACACAACGCATTCGCACTTTCCTATAGACGTTTTAATCCTGCACTTGAAATATGCGCGCCCGGGGCCGGGCAGGGGAAATTGTCCAATTCCCCGACATCGTCTAAAGATTAACGCTTTTTTAGGGTAGATATGTATTTGTTTAGTGCTGCGATGCTGTTTGATTTTCTCAAGGATTAAGATGATATAGTCATCTGGAAACCAGAAACTATAGCTCCGCTTTTAGGGATTCCTGCAGTTGTTGGCTACAAAAGCTTATATAAAAATAATTATTGTTAAGCTCCATAATACAAAATAAATCAAAACCATTGACTTCGACATTATATAACCATGAATCGCTGAATTTTTGTTAGGTACTAAATATGTTTTATTAAATAATTCTTGACGTTGAGTACATTCTCCTGCTATTCTGCGAAATATGTATACCTACGTCGTAACTGAGAGGAATGTCTAGGTCCAGGAAATGAATATCCAATGCGTACAGGCTACGAAAAAATATATGTATAGTTGTGAGAAAATAATACATCTTGTATATAGAGGTACATGGTGTGACTTGTAATAGGAGCAAAAAATTAATGGTTAAAAAATTATGAATGATGGGTAAAGAAACTGATCAAAGATTGGACAAAGATATTGGACGAGTGGAATACCACCCTTACGTGTACTTTTTTACTCTACTGGAGGAGTGATATGCTGGTGTGAGTGGGTAACTATTTATTTTAAATACACTAAAAATTAATAAAAAACTATTTGAAAAATCCCAAAAATATCCTTTACAACCTAAACTGCAACAACAATTATGATTCATTATTACTTTATTGCTCCTATTACAGGACACACCCTATAAAAAGCTCTTTTAAGCGCGCACTTTTAAGGCATTTTTCGTCGTTATTCACTAAATGTCACACCTAAATGACACAGTCACAGTGCCGAACAGCTCTGTGCAATGCGGGAACAAGGAATACGCAGCCCTGCAAGGCAGGGTTACGAAAATTACACCCCGGGGATTAAACTGCATCTGACCTGCATATGTGCACTATGTGGGACGGTTCATGCAAAAGCTTACTGTAAGTTCTTTTCTACGTCGTATGCGAATTTAATAGTACTTACATTACACAACTAGGGTGGTACTGCAAAGAAAGGCTGAGATCGCAGATTTTGCGGCCCGAGCTGTAGGCGAGGGACGTATTATATGCGATCGAGGGCTTTATTTACTACCTCCCGCGTTGTGTACATCATTTTATTACTACCACCATATCAGCCAAAGGACGTTCACTGCTGGACATAGGCCTCCCCCAATTCCAGGGGGGGTATATGCCATAATCGCCACGCTTGGCATGCGGGTTGGCGATCGCAGTATCTCCGCCGCGCTCCAGGGATGCTGCTGCCTATCCCTTCGTGGTCTTGGTCGTAGTTTTAGGACATACCCGGGTCCCTGGTTACCCGGGTTTTATTACTACACTTGGCCAGAAAGCGGCTTTTTGGCCAGGTGTGGCATAAAGTACTTTTATGTCCTCATGTTCGCTACAAAAAGCAAAAAAAAATCGTCCGCTTAGTCGGTGTTTAGACCTATTTGTTGTTCACTTCTTGTGCACGGGGATCCATGAAACATTAAGTCGCTGGCCCAGCGAGTCACATGATACGATGTTCAGCGATCAATGTTAGCTTTAACATTGCGATTGAAATAAAGAACGTTTTTGTTATTCGACGTATTTCTGCAGGGTAATCACGTAACTTTTCGAACGTACGATAGGTATGTGATGTTTTCGAGTGTGCGGGTAGTGTCATTTTCCATAGTAAAAATTACAGTTAATTTTTCCTCTCGTATGTTCGAAAAGTGATTTGATTATTGCTGTGCAATAATTTCCGTTGTACTAAGGGAACAATGATGTTGAATTTTACATAGCGCTTATGTAGCATGGGCGCGATTTCGCTTTCAATTTTTTGATATTAATAACGTATAGAATTTTATACAATACGTTAAATAAATAAATAATATATATATATAACTTAAATATTACACGGCAATTATCTTAATATAGAATCAAAAAACCATGCCTCTAAAAGGTAAATAAATAAAAACATAACCACAAATACATAGAAAGCATCCAAGTCCAGGAATAAATGTTTTTGCTCACCACATAAACAAATGCTCTTAACGGGATTCAAACGCGGGACCTCCAGCTTCGTAAACAGTGTCACTACTAACTAGGCTAAACAGGCCGACAAACCACAACCACAGAAAAAAATATAGTACTACGTCTATAACAAAGGATGCTCCCATCGAAGTTAAAGTTAATATAACTTCATCAACTTCCTTAAGCAACTGTAATATTTATCGCAACGTCATGCTGCATTCTGCATAACTCAGTTCACAGCCTCACAATCGCAATGAAGTTATCAACGGGGGACAAAAAACGTAACACGTTCTAGGGGAGGACTGCAAACAGTGAATAATGTATAACTGTCTTATTCATTGAGTGAGCTAAACCCTCTATTGACTGAACAATTGCTGGGTGCGATGATAGATGCGCGTCGCAACCAGATATTAGTTTTAAAGTCACAGGGTGATAAAGGACAAAGTGCTTTGGTGTTTGGGTATCCATTTGTTTCTGTCAAGATCGGGCGATTCTGTTTTTGGGATGATCGCTTTATAGTGAAAAACATTTAATCTGCTGTGAACAATGACACACGAACAGAAAAATTACCAATTCATCTTGTATGACAAAACTTCTTACCTTTTTATGAACAGCAGTGTCATTGGAAACTTTGGTGTGCCACCATATTTTTCTTAACGCATAAAAGCAGATTAATTACGCAAATCCAGCAACAATGTGTTAAGTAATCCTAAGAAAATTTAACATTATAACAGCGACACTCGCGTTTCAAGGTACAGAAATGGTTAAAGAAAAATGATGAATGCTCGCGTACCCCTCCTTAGAATTTGTAGTGTAAACCTGCGAACCAGGTACCCATTTAGGGGGGAATGACTGCGTTACTTAGTATTTCTATCCACTAAAAACTACACGGTGACCGGCATCTGCGCTCTAATGCGGAGGAGTAGTAACTAGACACTTTCCCGGGGGTTGATAGCCAGACGCTCCGGCCCCCGCCACATGGTTCTCTTAACTCCAATGACCCCCTTTAGTCGCCTTTTACGATAGGCGGGGGATACCTTAGACATATTCTTGCCCGAGTCTACTCCGATCGCGCACCCCTCCTAGTGTAGCATATGAGGCAGGAAGTTAGTGGGGTAGGTATAAGAACTCTAACCTCGCACCCACATAGCCTCAAACACTATAATAACCCGGAAATAATATAAATATGGTGTCTTACGTGTCACCCAAATATACCTAAATCTTCGATACCTTAGACATATTCTTGCCCGAGTCTACTCCGATCGCGCACCCCTCCTAGTGTAGCATATGAGGCAGGAAGTTAGTGGGGTAGGTATAAGAACTCTAACCTCGCACCCACATAGCCTCAAACACTATAATAACCCGGAAATAATATAAATATGGTGTCTTACGTGTCACCCAAATATACCTAAATCTTCGAATTTCACTTTGATTTCCTGAGTATATGAAAATGTTGTGGGACGTCCAATATGATTTCAAGCAATTGAACTATAACTGTCACAAATATATGACGGTCTGCAAGTCCGATGTATTTGCGGCACTTCGCAGCCTCGGCCGCAGCGGCTGCCCCGCCCGCTCTCTTTTTTTTTATTTATTAAAAATGGGATTGCTCTTGGCCAGCATCTAGCCAGGGGGCAAAGATGAGGCCGACGATGAAGCGAGCTCACCCAGAAGATGCCTATTCACTCGTGCCTTAAAAAGGTCCAGGTTATATGAACTCGGAAATACAGACGCCAATGAAGTTGCACCTAGGTGGGACGGCGCCAGGGTGTCGACACATGTTGCGTCCCAAATAAGGGGCCGTCCTAGTCTCCAGGGCACAAGGGTCATGCCGTCGGGCCTCTTGCCATCGTCGCGAGCCAGGTCAGGAGGCTCTAAAACGGCCGGCACGTTAGCGCTGACAAAGGCGCGACGAATGATGTCATTGAGAGAGGTGTGACGAGACAGACGGCCGGCGTTCTTGATACAAGAGAGACCGTGGAGCCCGAGGCTATCCACCAGAGCACCACAGGGACAGCGATGGGGAGCGACAATGTTTGCACCTAGGCGCAGGCCGATAGACAACCTCAGCGTATCGTTATCCAGAAGGGTGCCAAAATTGGATGAAGGCACAGCATGTAGCCATGTGCCAGACTCCCTTTCCGGCACAGCCAGTAACCTGGCTTTTTCCTGGCTGGTCGAACAGGAGTCCAACAGATGGGAATGCACTTGCTTGCAGAGGGGTTGGTCCCAAATTCTCTGAATATTTTTATTTATGGGCAAGTTGACTCCCGGGTCATCTTCCACGCGTCTTCCACCTCAGACAAGCACGCCAACTCGAAATCATGTAGTGATGGTGTGAGGATTTTGCCAACGAGGGGTAGCGTACTGTGTGCTGAGGAGAGAAACGCGGGTAAGGCAACACTGGAAATTTGTCGAATACCTAAACCTCCAAATCTAATTGGAAAAGTTGCATGAAGAAACTGTTTATCGTTGATTTGGACATTTAATATTTTTGGAGCTGATTGCGGCATTTGCTGTGGAGACACTGGGACCGTGGAGCGCGGGTGCCCACCGACTTTTTGGGCAACTATCCCGAAAGCTGGTCGAGGTGTCAGGAGACCGTAGGGCTGGCTCGTTCCTTGGCCAGCGGATCAGCATAGCTATCCAAGGGGGGAACGCTGCCAGCCTTATGGGAACCCTTCCAGAGGGCTCCGATCTTGGTGACCTTTTTTTTATTAGTTTTAGTTGTTTTGTTTTATATAAATATCCTTAAATAACTTATAATAATCATTTTTATATGTCTACGACATAGTAATATCCACTGTCACATAGAGAAACTATAAATAATGACTCCTGATAAGAAAACAGCCATTCCAAATAAGTACATCGATGCCGCACTTCGCCACACTGAAATAATATCCGAGACAAAATGGCTGCGTGGAAGGCAAATATTTGTCTGGGGCCGTTCGCCCGACAAATAAAGACAACATCGCCAGACAACGTTCTATTATTCCCAAGATATAATAAGACTGCATATATTTGCCTTCGAAGGCCGTTTTATTTGATACAACCACAAACTAGTATATAATATAGCCAGAGAAAAATACCTATGAGACGGTAATATTGGTAAAGTTATTAAAAATATTATGTAAAACAATTTTCTGTAAATTCAATTCAATTTTTTGTAATTGTTTTTCTGTGTGTAGTTTATGTGTGTGTGTGTCTGTGTGTCCTTTTTAAGGCACGAGTGAATAGGCATCTTCTGGGTGAGCTCGCTTCATCATCGGCCTCATCTTTGCCCCCTGGCTAGATGCTGGCCAAGAGCAATCCCATTTTTAATAAAAAAAAGAATATTAAATACATGGATTTGTTTTTACGAACACAGAAGTACTATGAATATGTAGATGTCACATCTATGTTAACAGTGACGTAGGCAAACACCGTGGTGGCACACTTGGTGGTTTCGTACTTTCGTGTGATGGCACACTTTTCTGTCAAACCAATGTAATCATGAATTAAAAAAAAATACGCGCTTTCATTTCCGAGTGTCACATGCTCATAGCTGGCCCTTCCAAGTAAAATCCTAACAATTAAAAACCCTCGCTAAGAAAACTGCCTATCCTCAGTCGTTAAATCTAAAAATAGGCGCGTCTAAAATTATTAAAGGTAAACAAAAATCTTACACGCGATTTAACTTACATGAGTTGGCATTGTACCTCTGCCTACGTACAAACTCATTCAAATTCAAAATGGATTTCATTTATCTCTGTCTTCATACTTCCATGTTCCAGTGCATTTTCTTAAACTTGGAATGTGATCGCATAATAAGATGGCCATATTCTGAAGTGGTCCTGAAACTTGGCGGCGAACTTGAACAAAAGTAATTCATATTCCTCTCGGGTGCCTGCACTTATAACTTCAGCTGGGTATAACAGTTTCACACGTCGTGACAACTCGAGAATTTTATTTAATTTAATCCTGATATTTATTAAAATTTATATCCGAGAAAGAGTCTCTTTGGAAGAGGAAGGAAGTCGAGATTTCTCGCGCGTTTATGTGTATCAAATGGCATACAGATTAACGCTACATGCCAAGAATGCCTGTAAAGCCGTGTTTCAATAAGTGCTTAATATTTTTCAACTTAAGTATCGACTTATACAATAACGAAGGCTAAAAAACAAACTGGTATTATTAACATAATCATCATGAACTATCTAACTTAATACATTGATTTAATATTGTTTGTTAAGTATTGATCTTGAGTCCAAAAAGAAAGCAGAGATTCCGAATCACCATAAACTAAATAAAGCTGTACGATAAAATTCTCAGGGAAAGGAAAATGCTAAAGTATTTTATCTTCAATAACGTTCTTATAAATTATTTAACGCGTATTTATCTATGCTATTTTTATTTGTACATTTATGTATTTAAATACCCTAAAACGAGTCGTGCAGTTTGTGTTTTGCTATCCCGCACACCTCACTGGATCCACAGAAAACCAGCGGCGTTGGCAGTACTGTGTCAACTACATTGCTGAGTGGAGGCCTTTTCGGTAACATATCTCTGTTTTTTATTACTTATTAAGTTGTATTACTTCTAAAGTGTTATTAGAATAAATATCATTCTATTCTTTACCGCGACTTTTATTCATATTTACTAATGAACTTCACGATTTAACCGTTCATATGCATGCTATTTATTTACCCCGATGTTTCGGAGGTCGTATTTCCTCCGTGGTCACTGGTCGACTGGCTGTAGCAACATCTTCTAACCGTGCGAGTTTTTCAGCAAGTAAGCACTTGGTTGTTATTATCCACTTATACACTAGGGTTGAACTATCTATCAAACATCCCGTATTTCATATTGGTATTTGTCAAATTTCGTTGGTGGTATTCTAATAGGGATGCTCATTTTATGTACTATCTATTTCAACACGATCAATAATTTTATAGAACTCAATAAAATTGCTGATCGAGTTCATTATGCACAATTGCACAAAAGTCACAGCCGACACTTAATTACAATTTCCCGTTTTCAGGCAATAGCAAGAAAAGTTCCTTTGCCAGAACAAAGGACTTGGGAACGGCGGCCGAGGCATTTACACTCGGCTTTAATCAATGAAGTTCTGAAGTGATAGGTTTTCGCCACAAAGGAAATATATTGAACCGGTAGGTGGCTCGGGCTGACTGGATTTTTGGGCTAAGTGTTAAGTAACAGCGGCGATCGTGACCAACACTGAACATTGTACACAATCTGAAAAGAAAGGACTGAGTCTGTAAATTTTGAGATATAAAGCAAAGATGCTCTTATAAATACTTATAATAATAATAATAATTCATTTATTTCGACCAACTGGGATCATATCACAATACATTAATATACATTATATTGTAATACATTAATTTGCATTATATTTATATTTTGTCGGCCTGTTTAGCCTAGTTGGTAGTGCCATTGCCTCCGAAGCTAGAGGTCCCGGGTTCGATTCCCGGTAAGGGCATTTGTTTCTGTGGTGAGCAGAGACATTTGTTCCTGAGACTTGGATGTTTTCTATGTATTTAAGTATATATCTATTAAATATATCGTCGTCTAGTACCCATAACACAAGCCTTGTTGAGCTTACTGTGGGACTAGTTCGATTTGTGTAAAAATGTCCCTTAATATTTATTATTTATTATATTTATTTATTATATTACAATACATTAATACATTAGAAAACTAATAGCGGACCCCAGGCATCCTTCAGTAAAGCTCGCCACCCACACCATGACGGCCACGACCACTCTGCCAAGAGTGTAACGACGAAGAAGAAGAAGAATAGGATTCGATTCAGGCTAGGGTTCGGTGCAGTTGAAGATAAATGCCCACATTATTTATTATTTATTATTTATTTAAACTTTATTGCACAAATAAATCGGTACAAATGGCGGATTTAATGCCTCAAGGCATTCTCTACCAGTCAACCAAGGAGCCAAACAGAAAATAGCGAAGGTAGGTGCAAGAGACAAACTAGGTGAGAAAAACAAAAAAAAAAACCTAAGGTAGAGCTAATTACAAAAAAGGTGTTTAAACTAGTTAACCAAATATATACCTGAATACATACATAGATATATATATATACATATATACATTAAATATACATACATAATTATATACTATTGCACACACGCTTACGACTACAAATCTCTTTTCCGCTAGGAATGTTCTAGCAAGTGCTTGAAGAGCATACGTTTGAAAACAAATTTGCTTGGGGCCTGTCTTATCGTCAGAGGGAGTGCATTCCAGAGACGAATTGCTTGAACAGCGAAGGAAGATGTAAGGAAACCACTATGGTGAGGAAGTACAGATAGTTTAAGGGATCGGGAGGAACGCAGTTCACAGCCTGGACGAGGGGTGACAAAGTTAAATTTACGTTTGAGATATCCAGGAGCGGAGGGCTCAAACAGGATGGAGAAAAGCGTGCAAAGGATCTTGAGAGACATGCGTTGACGTATCGGGAGCCAGTATTTATGTAGTCATTTATCCCCAACCGCCGTGTATAGTGCAGCAAAGAACGTTAAGCTTTAGTGTGGTCGATCCCTTATTCCGTGACACTTGACATTCCGTTTACGATATACGTGTACTGCTACGTCGCGATTTCGATTTCGTACATTTTACTTCGCGGCAATCGCGGCGCGCCTATCAAGGTATTTTAATATTTGGTGTAGGGTCTTCGAGATTAGATCCTTTTTGGGAACTTGCCGGAGAGTAACATTCATCATCAGTGCACATTATTATTAACTCAGAGTACCCAGAGTAGACGTCAAATAATAATAACGCTAAGAGCGAGAAGATCATATACTAAATTAAATAAGAGCGTCAGAGAGAGATATATCATTTGTTGTCAGTTCCGCTTTTCTTTATTTGCCTCAATGTCATGCCTAAACGTCAAGTCAAATAGTTTGAGGCAAATAAACGATTACCCGGCCAAATTAAAGAGGTTGTTTATTGTAAGCCGCCATACGTTTAAGACTAGTTCTCAATTTAGCTGCATAAGACTTTTTCTGTCCTCCTTGGTGAAACTCTTATAGGATCTCTATAGAAATCCTTACTCTGAGATTATTAATAATTCGACTGACTAATTGACTATGACAACATTGACAACCTAAACAGCCCAAGTCCTCATTCTAATTTGGCTAAATCAGTCCTTTACTACAATAATAATTATAACAAGCAAGTACACAAATGTATGCTGCTTTGAAATTATAACCCATGTTCCAATTATTATAGTTGTGTTAACCCAGTAGCACCCGTGGGGGCTTCATCGGAAGCCAGCATGTTTACCCGATAACACACAGGCAGACAAACAGATGGTTTCTGTAATTCCAGTAATCGTTCATGTCATCCATTATCGGTACTATGACGTGTGCAAACACAGGCTGTGGGACGTATTGACCCATAAGAGGGTTTAGTTCGTTCGCTCCTGGAAATTACAATGATATTTTAATGTTGATCAAATCACGTTTGGCATATTCTTGTAGAACACGTAGGGAGCTTCTAGAATACTGGAAGAATTTTTTTATAGCACGTCGGTAGCAAAAAAGCATACGGCCCACGTGATGGTAAGCTGTCACCACAGCCTATGGACGGCTGCAACTCCTAGGGGTGTCACAGGATTGATTTGATTATTACTGGATTCTAAGAACACTAAGTAAATGCACTTTGAGAATAGAGAAAATGTCCCGGTTTAGGGTTCCGTAGTACCTAAACAAGGAACCCTTATAGTTTTATCATGTAGCTCAGTAACCGTTACTACTAGAAAGCTGTAATTAGGCAATCACACCGACAAAACGACATAATAAAATCTTGAAACTTTTTTTAAGGTTCCTCCCTTACGCGTAAAGTGGTAAAACATTTTTTTTTTACTGAACCCCCCAGCATGTGATACCTATATCGTATCGTTAGATAAATCGTTTAAAAATAATGTGAGTTTTTATATGTTTTAAAGATTAAATTAACCCATGAATTGTGGTTAAACCCTGTTTTATTTACCAACAGCTGACTGACTAATAAATGACTACCACACTAAAAAATTAATCTTCGAACGACACATTTGAGCGCCGACTTAAGGAAATTTTATTGTCAAATTCACTGTATTCTCTAAAAGAATATTATGAAAAAATACTTGACTAGTAACATGTTCATTGCTTAATTAGTTATATGTTAAATTTTAAACACAGTTACTGACATTAATTAATAAATTATATTCTAGGATTAAAATGACCATTATTGTATATTAATGATTGTTTTCATTATTTTTTATTTATTTATTAATTAATATTATTGTTTTGTTTTGTTTTAAATTTTTGACCTTTTATATCTAGGGTACCCTAGCCTAGCTATTATTGATTTGACATTTAAACTACATCTTATACATTTGACATTGTACATTTTAGTATTATTATTGAAATTTTTGTTTTTTATGTATTACCTTTCATTTTAATTTTTGCCTTGTATTCAATTTTGTTTATTATTCTTATACACTCTGACGATCTTTTTGTGAATTCATGCTATTTTATTGACATTTTATTAAATAACATGTAAATTTCCAAATAGAAATAAATGAATCTAATCTAATCTAATCTAATCTAATATCAAACATGAGGTGTTTGGGGCGAACTTTTAGCATATTCCTGATATTTTACCAGAGGTGTGTCATATTTGCGTTGAACCGTCCTAACGCGTAAGTGAGGCCCAAACCTTGGCAAGGAGCAATAATTTTACACAGATACTCGTATATCTGAGCGTACGTGTTAGCTTTTAAGTAAAATTAAAGCCTGAAAACTATAACTTAAAAACTAAAACACATTATTAAGGTGACGCAACAGCGTGACTCTGTTGCGTCGTCATATCCAGTGCATCCAGTGTAGGACTCGGTAGGTTGCCCTGAAATCGCCGAAACGCTACTGTAAAGGTTGTATAACCCCCTTTACAGACCTCCTTCCGAGACGGGGACTGGCAGTTAATCCAAATTAAATTTAGAATATCAACTGTCTCTGTCCATTAGAATAATAGTTGAAGGCGTCAGACTAAGCGAATCCGCCCTGAAGAGAGGTCGATTGATTGTATTGTGCATGTAAATATAGAAGCTACATACGATTAAGACGTGTTAATTCTACCCCGTAACTTATTCTCCCTACACTACACCCTTCGGCCAGAAACCAGCACACGCGATGGTCCCGACATCGCACAGACAGCGACACGATGGTCGCGATGGACACGTGGTGGTGGATGGATTATACAGACGGTTTGGACTTTACGGATCAATTCTCTATGCTCCAGTTTGATATAGAACGTTGTACTCGTATGATCCCTCTAACGTTAAGTGATCGCTTGTCGCTTGAGAGTTAATCTGGTTGCACCGTTGACAGGTTGCATCGTGGTAGTCAGCGCGCCAAGGTGGACAAACTGAGCTATCGATAGCTTTTATTCAGCGGCAGAGCGCTCGTGACCCAGCGGCACCCGCCTACCGCGTGCGGTATGCGAGGTTAAGCAATGTGGGCGCAGGTCAATTCTTGGATGGGTGACCACTTTGAGTGGTTACTAACTGAGCGCTCTCGTGCTTTGGAAGGCACGTTAAGACGTTGATCCCGGCTGCTGTCTCGACAGCAGTCGTTAAGCCAAGTTAGAGGCCTTCGGGCGGCTTGAGAACTTCTAACAGTCAAGTTGCCCACTCACTTGACAAAGGGGGGTCGAAGTTGCACCACGTCCGTAGGGAGTACCCACCGTTACCCTACACGTGACCCCTGGGTGGTACTAAAAGTGCAACAAAAACTGCCAACCGTACTTGTCTTCTCAAAGATCTCACGGTTCGTAAATAAATGCCTTACGATTAAATAATATTCAGCGGCAAACATGCTAATCCCGAGAAGATTATACTGAGCATATAGCATACAGTAGGTAGACTAATTGTTATGTAGCTCATTTCTGTTAGTTTAAGTTTACAAATATAGTTTTGTATTTGTCTCTACTATAAAACGGTGACCTCTGGCGCTCATCGCATTTGCGTTAATCTGATGGCACCAGGCACTAGTTGGTAGAATCATTGAATCGTGGCAGTCAGCGCGACAAGATATACTGATAGTTTTCATTCATATTCATATTTTTAGTCGGCCTGTTTAGCTTAGTTGCTAGTGTCACTGCCTCCGAAGCTAGAGGTCCCGGGTTCGAATCCCGGTAAGGGCATTTGTTTCTGTGGTGAACAGAGACATTTGTTCCTGAGACTTGGATGTTTTCTATGTATTTAAGTATATATCTATTAAATATTTCTTCGTCTAGTACCCATAACACAAGCCTTATTGAGCTTACTATGGGACTAGTTCGATTTGTGTGTAAAAATTGTCCCCCAAATATTTATTTTATTTATTTATTTTATATTACCAAGAATTTTATACTAACCTACTAAACAGCTTGGTAATTATAATATAGCTGCAGTCACATTTCTGTCAGATTGTTTATATTTAGGTGGACTGATGACCAGGTAAAGGTCGTGGGAGTCCGCTGAAAGCGGGTGGCGGTAGGACCTGTCTTTGTGGCACTCTTTGGGGGAGGCCTATGTCCAGCAGTGGATGTCCTTTGGCTAATTTCATGATGATAATGATGATGTGGTAAAGGTCGAGTTCTGTGGACTAAAGAACGTTGTCCTCTAGACGATCGCTCATCGCTTGAGCACTAATCGCTGGCAGGATTATTGAATCGCGGTAGTCAGCGCGACACGGTATTCTGATAGTTTTTATTCAGGGCTGCAAAGTATTACTGTGTATGGTTTTTGAATCGCACATTATTATAGCTTCATTGCTGTTTCTTTTAGTTTTCTTTGTCATGTATCAAACTTCAATGCAAAAAAACATATACTCATCGTTTCTTTCTTTGCCGTAATATTTAGGGTACCTAATTGGTACCTAAGCGATGTTGAGTGCTTCCTTAGCAACCTTTGATACCCTATTGCGGTGCACAGATGTCTATACCTACTCGTAGTCGACGAACGGCTTTACTATATTTATTGAGGTATCTCAAGTCAATCGGAATAATATGGAAAAGTGCCAACTACACCTTGATTTTTAATTTCCCCGAATAAGTTATTATTTGTCAAAGTTTAGTTTATCCAAACGCAATTTTTTTAAACCTTCGCCTCTTCTGATCTTTCGAAAATGGAGAAAAAATAGGACGTAGGTATAACCCCTTGTTTAGAGTTAAAAGTTTCAAATCAAGAAAATCCAATCAGAGCTTTATCCATCACCTATTTAGTTCCGTTCCGAGTAGGTACGCAAGGGTCTTGACTCTGTTAGTAGTTTAGTTCGGTTATATTATTTGCATTCTCGCCTCCGAGTGAAGATGAAGTTAGACTGCAGTTCTTGAATCTTATGCGCTCCCTCATTTCCGTTTGAACGCTGGAATTTCCTTTTGTAAAAATCTCTACATTTGAAATGAAGGCGGACTTACTTACATATAAGATAAATATTCTAGATCATATACATGTATTCGTTTCGTTGGGTTTCCGATATTTCGGGTATTTCGGATTTTTTAGAAATCGTGTAGGCTGTCTGTTATTGAAAAGGAGGTCACAAAAAATTGGATTACCTTACATTCAATACGTATATAGATACTCATGATAAGTTTGACTTAGGCCCATATAATGTAATACGGCTAAAATACTTAAACATACATACTTACTCGTAATGTGTACCCGAGCAAAATCTGTATAACGTTTAGGCTGGGTTGCACCGACTTACGATCACAGGCAGCTGTCATCCCATAGAATCTTGTCAAACTTTCCATACATTCAAATTTTAACGAACACAGCTTACGATTACAAACGGTTACAAACGGACCCAGCCTAGAAATGTTAAGTGATCCCATTTTCGTTGCTCTTACCTATATTACCTTCGTGTAGTTTTAGATCATTTCAGGAATTACTTCCTGTGCTCAAATATTGGTATAGGTTGAAATAAGGAAAATTTACAATATTTGACACTCAATGTAAACAATTGGAGTTCGAAGGTGCCAACATTTTGGCAGTGTTGATCACTATGACATTTACCTACTGATAATAATTGATCAAAACTAAAATTCGGGACCATCAACCTTTCCCTAGAGTACTAGTTATATTACTGTTTTAGGTTCAACGTACGAGTAATATTCGTCTCCTGCATCCAGGCAGGTGACAATTTACCAAAATAACGCCAAGTTCCGCGCTGTAGTTATGAAACCTCGTAAAATAAAAGTGGGACAGGACTCCCGGGAAATGATCGCTGGGAAGAGAAGTTGAATTAGACGAGGCGGGGACGTGATCATAATATTGCTCTTTGAACTGCTCTTTAACTTTAAAAGTGGGAATTGGAGCGAAATATCTGGGTCTCTTTGGGTTAATTTAAACCGGTAGAGTTTTGTAACGCTCGTCAATAATCGTCGTTACTAATTGTACTGGTTTCTATTCAAAGTTTATCACTACCAACTAAAAGTAGCAGTTGGAATGAAATACCTTCTGTTTTGGATTAATTTACGTAAAGTGACTTTGATGAGGTTCTTCTAGTTCGATTGTATTGGTTTTCACTTTACTGTTATCACGTAATTGTAATACTTATCCAGTGCTTATGAAGATACTTGGGTTAATTACCCAACCTATGGGAACATATACATAGTTTGGTGTTATCTACTAAACTGATTTCACTGCAAGTTCACCCTCTGAAATGTTTACTGGACCTAACACACTAGCAACAAAAACGTTCAATACAAAATGTAAGTACTCTTTTTTAGCCCTACATTACATTGGCGCCTATCGAATTGATACAACAAGTACCTACAGTATCTATACCTAACCCTACTTTCGCATGTAATGTAATAAACATGGCTGGTTAAGTTCATGCAAAATGGATAGTGGGTAGTGAGGCGCCAAAAGCTAAAAAATATTATTTATAGTTTTTACTTTTTGTGTAGGTATGAAGAGGCGCTTATTAAAATAGTCGGCAAATCCCTAGAAAAATATAAGCAATTCAAACAAAAGTTGGTCACGGACAACATTGAGCGTTATGAAAGCTGCGTGTGCTGCGGAACCCCGTTGCTCCCCTTATTAACAACTGCATTAGGGATGCGTGGGCACGCGCCGGACATAAGCAGTATGAAAATATGGGACAGTAGCTAAGATCTCGCTTTTATAAATACGACTGGATTAAACTTAGTCTCGGAGTCATTCAAGAATTTGAATTTTAAGAATAAACTTGTGAATTTACTTGTCACTTTGATCCCCGTTTCAGCGCCGCTAAAGCAATGATAACCATAAAATAAATTGTACTGATGCCCTTTTTTTTTACCTGGTGAAATGCATTTACGCATCTCGCCTAGCCGGGGACTAGGACGAGTACGACGGACTCCCGGGAACCGCCCGGACTACCGTCTAAAACCACCAGGGATCGCCAAGGCACACAACCGCGAACACCGCCTGCTGCAACAGCCGAAGCTGTTCCCTCACTGTTGAGGCAAGCGCCCCCCACCCGACGGCAAGCGTGCAGGGCGACACCACACACTTGCCGACCAAAGGACCTCCACGCCAGGAGAGAATGGAAAACCCCGGATTCACTCTCTCAGGTCCCCTTGTAATTTTTTATAGAGGTTTTCTCCCTCGCAGCCACCACCCGGCCCCGGCCTGACGGTGACAGCCCCCGTAGCGGCCCTCTGCCGAGGTCAGGGTTACGGGTCCGTAGTTATTTTTACAGGCATACGGCATGGCCTGTCCGTCTCGCCACATCTGGGGAGTCTTGCAACTCCCTGATGCGGAACCCCCAATCCCACCCATTGGTCGCATCTGGAGTGTCCTCCGCTAAACAGAGGAACACCCAGAGCGACCCCGTCTCCGGGTTATTGGTAGCACCGGTAAGCGCTCCCTCCGAAGATGAATCACTTACCGTTGCCTCCAGGGCGCACCGGCCAGAACGCTTCCCTTTCCCCCAGACCCGCGAGGGTCCAGGGGAACTGGAAGAGCCCAGACACTCGTGGAGGTTACCCGACTAGCGCCCCATATTGTACTGATGACCTGAACTAACACCACGTAACTAAGATCTTAGATAGGTACCTATCGAATATTTTAACTTCGCATAGTCTTGAATGCGACTCACTAGTCTCGTGGTGGTAAGTTTTTTGACAATTGATACCAGGGAGTTGTCAATATAACAGGGAGATTACCTGTGACAATATTATTTAAAAAAAACATACTTTGAAGGCGAGGTACAAGCTCAGACTGATTTGTTGAATTTTCAGTTTCCAATTTTCTATCCAGCAAAGTTTACGTACTTGTCGTGCTTTTTACATAGTTTGTGTACGCTGACAGCTATCATTCGATTACAATTCATGTCATGTTATATTCGGATACCGTACCCATGCCATATAACCGTTGGGTAATTTAACTAGAGTTCCTAACTGGTGAAACTATATATAATGCAAACAAACCAGCTTCAGCGTGGAATCGCTTGCGGGGTAATTCTAGCACGCGCGTCATAAACTTGGGGGCGGATAACGACGCCCCTGACCCGGTGACTCGATGTCTCAATCAGGGGCTGTCGCCCCCCGACAATTCGACACTCGATAATAAGTGTACATTGTCCGAATCGGGAGCGATCTAATGAGGAGTTGCTGAACAAATATTTTCGATTGACCGTTGTGATGGGGAAGTAACAGTATGGCCGGTTGATATTGTGGCTAAATACTACATACTATAGGTATACTGACGGTAGTTCATGCGAGTATTTTTTTTTATTCTAAAAGAAATATTCTACCGTTTTGTCGGGCGATTGTAGTAAGTGACGACCTGTTTAGCCTAGTTGGTAGTGACTCTGCCTCCGAAGCTAGAGGTCCCGGGTTCGAATCCCGGCCAGGGCATTTATTTGTGTATTTTTCACGGATATTTGTTCTTGGGTCTTGGATGTTTTCTATGTATTTAAGTCAGTATTTATCTATATAAGTATGTATATCGTCGTCTAGTACCCATAGTACAAGCTTTACTTAGTTTGGGACTAGGTCGATTTGTGTAAGATTGTCCCACAATATTTATTATTTATTATACTCACACCCTATCCTAAATTACAGTTACAGCTTTCTAGTGCCTAGGTAGTTACGGTTACTGAGCTATCCCGCGGACGGACATGGTGAAACTATACTCCTTGTTTACTACGGAATCCTGAAAATGGAATAACTGTGATACAAGTCCCATTTTAGCAATGAAACCATTGCTAAAATGGGACCCGGGTATGTCCTAAAACTACGGCCAAGACCACCCGGGGGATGGGAAGCAGCATCCCTGGAGTGCACTGGAGATACTGCGATTGCCAATCCGCATGCCAAGCGTGGCGTTTATGGCATTTACCCCCATGAAATTGGGAGAGGCCTATGTCCATCAGCAGTGGACATCCTTCGGCTGATATTTTCGATTTGTTGTATATCGGCTACAGTTGATATTTCTTTGTACATATTAAGGTGTAAATCAGGTACATCTTTTTATCTAAAAATATCTAAATTGCAACTGTAGGTATATAAAGATATGGAAAAAAGGTTTTTTTTACATTGCCAGTAGGTACAATTATACAGATCATAGAGCAGAACTCTATTACTGAAACTTTAGTTGAAGTAGACTTTTAATACAACTTTTCATTAAAGTAGACTTCAGCACGCTGCATTCAAAAGTCAGTTCAATGTTAAAGGAAGTATTTACAAATATTATTTTGGTCAATGCAATTTTTTATTGGTGTCGCGAGGATTTTTTTTGACCTAGACTATGAACCATACGGTGATATGTATTTATAAAATTCGTTAAAAGGCATTGTCCTTTCCACCTGACAAAGACGCTCGGAACAAAAACAATAAAAGCAAATAGATCAATAAAATGGAAAGCAATAATGTCCTTTGTCCAGGATAATAAGGGTTCCCGGCATTAGTAGCACGTGATGTCGCATGCGACTGTCGCGGGCGATAAATAAAACCGACACTGATTGCTTTTGTTGCGACCCACTGATATTAGTCGGGATAAATAAGTATTGGGATTGGGGTCAGTTGAAACAAATAGTATCGGAAACTTTACAAAATAATATGGTACAATCTACTGATTGGGTAATGAGTTCTATAAAAATAAAAAATGAGAATATTTTACCCCATGTGCCATAAACTTTCCATACTTGTTTATATCCAGTCTCTACTTTCTACTAGTGAACTAGGTACCATCAAATCTGTTATACCACTTCACGCTTAAATCGCTAAACCGATTTAGATTTAATTTGGTATAGAGATAGTTTGAGTCCCGGGAAAGGTCGTAGGATAGTTTTTATTCCGGAAATCATTCCTTAGGGGGTAAAAAGGGAGGAGTTGCACGCGGACGGAGTCGCGGGCAAAAGCTAGTACAAGTATATTTTTAGAACTAAAACATTATTTTAGCGAAAAAACTGCGTGGCTCAGTTGCGTCGTCAACTCCACTGTAGGATTCTATATATGATTTGTCTACCTTATATACGAATGAATAATAAGAAATCAGACTATATTTTAAAAATATTTGGTAGGTAACAAAAGAGGAATTAACAAAGCATGGTTTCAGCCAATTTATTCTGTCCTAGTAGTAAGTCATCCTCGCTTCGTCTACTCAATTACAGCATATAAAACGGCCTAAACATGAAATTGTCTAAACGAATTCAAATTGTCTATTCAATCTCAATTACTCATTCCTCCTTCACTTCTCGAATCGCTTTAGGAGCCATGTGTCTTGTGCAAGACAATATTATTTATTTTATGGACAACGACAGCCAGTAACAACTGCAAAATCACTGGGACGCATATTCAAACAATCAGGAGTGGCTTTACATTTACCAAGATCACCTACGTTACTGAGGCAAGGCAAATTCAACCTTTAAGCCTAGTTTATAGAGATGATCTAGACGTTTCCCTGACGGGTATGATTAAGGTGGACTTAAGCCGTTCTGTTGGGTTGCTCACAGGGTGTTAAGGCCCGGGAGTGGGCAAATAAATCAACTATTTTGCATCGCCTGCGCACACGCACTGGATGTGCCGGTTTCAAGTTTACTTTTGTACTTCGCACAATGCGTTACAAGATGTTCGGATAAAATTAATGTGTCTTATATTTTTGTTGGAGTTATTTTATACGCCTTTGTGAACTCATTTCGGCCTTGAAATACTTTGGTACATTAAAAGGAATTGAATAGTCTCAAAATGATGAGGTATGTAACGATCATGAAGTGCAAATGACTGTGTTGAATTTAACCAAAACATTACCAGCAATTAAGTAAGATCGGGGATGTCGACGACAAAACAAACAGAGGAGCAGTCCTAAGCAAATAGTTTCTTAACATGCACGATAATAATTTGACCTTTAAAAATTTACCCATTTTGTCACACTGCAACAGCTCTGTGACATGCAAAATATATTAACTAGATATATAGGACAAAATATTACCCACTTTGTGTCTGATTTTGGGAATTTTAGGTACCTAAACTCAGTCAAGTAAGTCTCACCATGTGGGTGGGCAACCTGAAATCAAGCATTTGTCATTGTCAGACGCGATGTTATCATGCTGCTGCCAATTTTTTGGACCTTAATATTAATGAGGTTCGTGGTCCAAGTGATGTCATATATTTTTGTCCAATATTGTGATCTGCCTTGTTCAAAAAATTCACAGATCTCGTGCACTACACGACCATCAAGGTACATTGAAAATGAACTCAACAAAATAAAAAAATGCATTGCATTTGCTAACGTTATGCCAATTTGGTTGATATATAATATATAAACATAGCTCACATACAAAATTCCTATTAAATTGGCAATTTTTTAAAGCGCAGCCAAGTTACGGTAACCACATAAAAAGGCATTTGCCACTTTACTAATATTCACGCAAGATAACGGCGACTTCAAATTAACTCAATCTCCAAACTCCGACTATAACTATAACAAGAATTTTCAAAGTCGAATTCAACATGACACCCTAGGCCCCAGGAGAAGGATAAACTATATGATATCATAACCTTGATTATTTGTTTAATTTTCTCGCAATCGAAGTGAAAAGCAGATGTATAAAACTCATTTTATCCTCTACTTTATATCGACCCTTGCCTGGGGCTCGGGTCGATAAATTGTCTCGGATAAAATGGCTTGTTTTATGCAATCTCAATCAACTATTTTATTTGCCAAGGTTTTGGAAGATATTGGTCTTCCAAAACATCATTGACTTATCCACGAATTGCTATTTCCCGGGCACTGCAATAATGTGCTATTGTTGTCTCGAACTATAATTAATAATAATTTATTATAGAAACAATACATGTTTAATTTAAACAATTTGAAATATAAAACTAAAACTAACTACAATTGTACAATTGTGTTGATTTAAAAAAATATATATTACCTACTAATAGTCGTTCTGACTTTTTGACATCTTTCAAAAAGGTTAGGCTACAGCGCAAACCCTTGACCCGATCGTCTTTGTTTTAGGCTCAAATTGTAGCCGACTAAATTGTCCAGAGGAGTTTTGATCAAAATTTTGATATCATTCTTCGTTACCAAAATATCGAGTGCCAAAATGAAAAAATCGGAGGAAATTGAATTTTTTTTCACTATTTCGGCCAAAACTTTTTTCGTTCTGGACTTTCTCAAATAATTCTCTTTGCGTCTTATACATCTCGTAAATACGCGTCTTTCGAGCCTAGTTTGAATATCATACCTTCACAACTCTCTGAAATATAAGGGGATCGCACTATTTCGTGAAATGGGACCCTATACTAGAGCGAACGAAAAGACATTTTCAATGTCAAAATGCCATTAAATGGTAACTGTTGGTTGAATAATTGTCGCAAAGGAGTAAAACCAAAACAACTTGCGTAACTTAGGCACCAATCATCAACCTACAGCACATAACTAGTTCAATACTATCAGTTTCCAATACCAAACATGTTAACCAGTGTTACCAGCTGAGAAGATTCCGAAAAATCCTACGTTGCCGGCCTGTCTGTATGGGGAGTCGTGCTATCCTCCCCCATTCCGTTTGAATTCTCGGACCCCACCATTTGCTGCAGCTCAAACTTTAAACAGTTTCAATATCACTGTGAGGTGGAAAGCTGAATGGGCTGCTACCACGGAAGGCAAAGCAGCCCACCCGACTTATCCAACCATAAAACCAAAAGGACCAGTTGAACAGGCTGTGAACTGGGCATGCCGGGCATGGGCGCTGCAATGTCTTCCAACATAAATGCGGTAGGAAGGATTCTCCACTCTGCAAGTGCGGAGAGGAAGATCATACCACCAAGTAAATCTTCCAGCGCTGTCCCTTCTACTCCTACCCTGGACCTGCTGAAGACTTGGACGCCTTAACACCTGACATAACTGCCTGACTTAACAACCTCAAAGTCTTTCTCTGGTTACCTTCTATAATATATATTGCCATAAGCCTTTGTACTTTTACATTTTGTTATTTTGTTTCCATTGTTATTGTTTTTTTTTGTGCAATAAAGTGTTATACATACATACATAAGATTAAATAAATAAGTGTTACCAGTAACATGCCATCCAATAGTTCAGATACGGAAAACACACTATGTGACATTATGACATGAACGTGTTTCGATGATAGGTACGAGACATGTTGTCAATCCAAGGCACATCGTGAAGCTTTGCAAAACGCGATCAATATTTGATGTATTGCCTACATTTCAGGGCGAATGCTTCAATAAATTTGCACACACGTACGACTTTTTGAGAGGTTAATACCATTTATGAAGCCTGTTATTATTGGTCGCTGCAAGCCTCCAAGGTAACAATCTGTCACAACGAACTGATTAAAACGTTCTTCGAGTCAAGTAAGGTTTTGGTAGCTAAATTAATAGTTCAGAGAGATCGTCCCAATCTGGCGAAAAAAAGGTCGCAAATATTTAGTATCACCATGTGCATGATCCGGGCATGCGCAGTGTCGTCGGCGCACGCGGCGCGCTCGTTAGCGACGTGGCGCCTCGAGACAAATGTCCACGCATGCAATATAAACCGCCTTATGGGAATTGCATTATTTGCAAACTAGGTCTTAACTGCTCATATACTTGGAATCACTTTTGCTTGTTAGTGCGACATGTTTTAAGATGTTTTTCTGTTAAGGTTAGTGTGACAAGCTTATTTACAGCAACAGTCCCCGTCGGTATTAAAGTAAAAAAGTAAAAGTAGTTTATTCTTCAAATTAGGCATATTACATGCACCTATGAACGTCAATAAACTACCACCGGTTCGGAAAAATAAACCTCTGCCACGAGAAGAACCGGCGTAAGAAACTCGGCGAGGTGTCATTTTTTCAAAACATATTGGTATCATAGCCGGATTGATTCATTTATAATTGTATGTCTACTGAAATTGCGTTGGTATTTTATCTGCTGCAAGGAATTCTATCTTTTACGAATATAATTCCAGTCTTAGTGCATAGCGCATGTTCAATATTGAACAAAATATAGCCATATTTTTTGGGGTTCTAATAATCAACATTACTAAAGTCTCAGGTATTCAATGATAAAACTACGATACATTCATAGGTTCTAATACACTCGGAAAATTTGCTCACTTGGGTCGCGCGTTCAATAATTAGCATCTAAATCTCTGTGTAACTCTGGCACAAAAATCATTAAATTTTAAGATCGATCGTTTGATAATCGTACAGTCAGCATCAAAAGTAGCAACGCATTTGAAAAGTTCAAAAGTACTTATTATAAGGAAATAATTCCATATGCGTAGCTACTTTTAATGCCGACTGTACCTAAACTTGTTTTGTATAGTGGCATAAAATGGTTATTAACCGACAAATATAATTCAACTGCGTGTTGATCATTCCGCCCCGTCTTCGCCACTGTACACGTGAAACGTTTTACAACTATTTATCAAAAGAGGGACCGTATTGTGATGAAACTCAGGCGTTTTGGGATAAGGTTTTCAAGTGGAAGTACATACCAAGTTTTAAAGTGGATCTAATGAAAATAAGTTATTTAAAGAGATCAGGCTCATATGGATCAGGCACGAACTTGGGTGCTCTGGATCAGAAACAGAGTTTTTAGGTACAGTCAGCATCAAAAGTAGCTATGCATTTGAAAAGTTCAAAAGTCTTTATTATAAGGGAATAAGAACTTTTGACCCCTTCATATGCGTAGCTACTTTTGATACTGACTGTACCTATACTTAGTTAGTCTTTATTAAGTAGCTTTTTCGATTTCTTGTTTACGTATTTATTTATTGTTTTGTTTCAATGCAAGCAAGCAAGAGTCTTGATACTGAATTCACGGTACCCAACTAGCTTCAGGGGACCAGTGTTTTTTTTTTAATTATGAAGCACTCAGTTCATTACCACAAACTTTAAAGCTTAATAAAAAGTGTAAGCTTTGTCTCAAAAGTTCAAAACGCAATTTATACAAAAAGATTATTTTTAACAGCAATGTCAGGTGAACTGCGTTTAAAAAATACCTTTAAATTAATTGAACTGCGAAGCGTTATTAAAGAGTTTTGAAAACTTCGCCTGACCGCGCCATTAAGCCCAGTAAGCCCGACGTCTCCTCTTGCATTCTGGCGCCTTCGGGAAAACTTCAACACCCGTGAGAAAACGTCTAACGGCTAAAGCCGCGACTGCGTCGGTAAACTAGCATTTAATTACGGAGATTTTTTTTCTTTTTTTTAAGTAGGTGGTACTAAGAATTTTTCAGGAGACGATTGAAATGTATGGACACTGCCCAGTATTTTGCCAAATTACCAATTTAGACAAAATATGATTAAAGTTAGATAAACAACCGTTGCTGCCCCTTTATATTTAGGTTTGTTGTGTCCACAGGTAAAGATAAAAACTCCGGCCAAGTGCGAGTAAGACTCATTTGAAGGGTTCCTAACCATCTTAGAAGATTCAACACTATGTATGTAGTATGTTAATTTCAAATTAAAGGGAATAATTTAATGTTCCGAGCAGGACATAATATATATATATATATATATGTTTAATTTAATGTTTTAAATTTTTCAATTTATCCCTTTAATTTGAAATTTTCGTTAGCAGCGTTACTGCTTTAGTACAAACTTAAAATTAATTTAGTATTTTAATATTTACTTTCTTAAAAGTAACTCTTATTAGATTTCCATTACCTGCTTGTTAGGATAATACGAATATGTATACGTAACTTGTTCTTTTGTCATTTGTTTGCATGCATTTTTGTAAAACCATAATTCGTCTTTAATTTGTATTTTCACACCCCTAAAGCCGCAACGTTATTTTGTTAACCCGTTATTCTGAACTGGCTCCCACGATACAGGCCCAGCCTAGTGTGGGGGTTACTGTTACACTGTGTTATTAGCGATGAATGTTAATTTGGTAAATAAATCACTTTTACTTTTTTTTTACATTATTGTCCGAGTGAAACGAAGGTATCCGTTTCAACTTCGGCAATTCCGGAATTTCCGGATTTCCGGCTGTTCTCTTCTACAGGTTGCATTCCTCATTCGATTCTCGTGTCAGACACAACACATATCAAAAAAGAAATCTTTGTAATTACAATAATTTTTTGCCAGTCAGTATTTTAAATTAAAATAAAAAAACATTCGTGAGGTCTACCTATAGCTCACAGTGCCACTAGTTTGTTTATGCAGCATGAACATGTAGTCTTATTAACTTGTTATATTTTTTAAATCTACCTAACTTTAGTTCAAGAGAATGCATAGCGTTTATTAACTTCGAGTAAAAAAGACCGAAACACGCTTACAGCTCACAACATAGGTTACATAGCGAGGATATAATGGCTGCAGTCTTCCCCAGTTGGCCTGCTACAAATATAAGTGAGTTGACATTCCGCTACCTCTCTGATATTGTTAGTTTACCCCAATATAGTCCATTATTTTCGCTTGTCCGTGCACTTTCTTAGCATACGCTCCGGAATAGGCACGGTGAAGTTTCTAATTACGGATATTACCGTGCACATGTCGCGCATATTTCTGAATCAAGTGCCGACAGTTGGGGCAATTTACAAGCTCCGTTGCACATGTTAATTGCAAGGCGCTTAAATGAATTAGGATTTAAATGGAGTTCAGCCATTTATCAAAACGTTGCAGGGGCGTCAAGGAAAGATTTGGCTTAGGAGACAAAGAAAGTGAATATGGTAGTATGCTGATTGAAGTCTTTACTCTATCAAAATGTAGGACTAAAATGTGTCAGGAACGAATAGGGAAGACTTTAGGGAGTTAAGAAAAGGTCGGTTCTCACTTTGATACTGATAGCGTTGGGATAAGTTTGCGGTACCAAAGTGTTCTAATCAAAACGGTACAGGGGTGATGAAGACTTGCTTTAGGTAAGTATTAAAAAGACGGTTCAGTACTGACTGTTAAAAAATAAAAATAAAAAATATTGGGGGACAATCTTACACAAATCGACCTAGGCCCAAACTAAGCAAAGCTTGTAAGCTTGTGGGTACTAGACGACGATATACATACTTATATAAGTATAGATAAATACATACTTAAATACATAGAAAACATCCAAGACCCAAGAACAAATATCCGTGCTAAATGCACAAATAATGCCCTGGCCGGGTTTCGAAGCCGGGACCTCTAGCTTCGGAGGCAGTGTCACTACCAACTAGGCTAAACAGGCTAAACAGGTCGTTAGGTTGGTAACATAAGTATTTATTTTATCAAAAACATGATTTCCAAGTTCAAAATCGTAATGTCATTATCACCTCTATAGATAATTTAATAAATGCTTCATTTGGTAGAAGAATTATAAACACTAGCACAATGATAATAATCTAAAATATACAAAGAATAGTGAAAAGGGGGACCTTTTCCTAGTAATTTTCTTCAGCCTTTTCCTCAGCTTTCTGCGATCCTACTCGTAATGTCAGCCTTTCGGCACCCGGGTTTAAGTTTAACGATTTCAAAATCTATCCAGTATTCAGCTACATCCAAAAATAACTAAAGAGGGTTTATTGTGAGATTTGAACTAGGCCATCCATATGTATTCGAATAAATATTTTAAAAATAACAAGACCTATGGTGCCTTTACCCTGTTACCTACACAAGGCAGTAGTATTCGTTTTGGTTGGTCCTTTCACATCATATTCGCATTGCAATGTGTTTCATTTACTTACCCGCACCCTGAGCAAACGTGTCGAACCAAACGCGTACAAGTATCAACCCAATATAAAAGCACCACTTTTCTAGTTTCCCCTTATATTATATGCATCTGCAAAGAAAAATGTGGCCTGTAATAGGAGCAACAAATTAAAAGGACACTGCCTTAGAGCATCTGCAGTAACTTCTCGTACCCGAAAGAAAATAAATATTTTTACACCACACCTTGCCAAAAAGCACGTTTTTCCGCACGCTGCGCGTCCGGAAAGACCCCCTTTTTGAACAAGTGGTGACGTAAAATTGTGTACAAAACACGGGTCGTAAAACAGAAAGCCCTCTCTCGCATAGACATGAGCGCCGCCGCGCCGCGCCGCCGCCGCCGGCGACCAATGCCACCCGACACAGGGCCATCGGCGCGCCGATCTCTGTCTCGCGCTCGTTTCGGATACTATTACGCTTATTCATTTCATTGATCGCGATACTAGTTTGTAGTTTAATATTTTACGGTTACGGTAGGATTGTTTATTTTTAGGGTTCAGTACTAACAAGGCAATAAAGGAATCATTAAGGTGCTATTTTGGCCATTTGACCATCTGTCAAATCTCTAAATAGCTCAGAAACTACTTATGCTATATAATGTTTAAAAGTTTGAAAAAAAAACATAGATCATCGCAATCGCTTGCGTTACTGCGTATTATATACATATCCTGGGCGTAACTTGCCGGCGACTACATCTAGAAAGTTCATCTACGCGGATGATATCGCCCTAGTGGCCCAGGAGAGGAACACACTATGTTTGGCGAAGCTAAAAAGTTACTTACCACAGATGTAAAGGTCCTGGAGCAGTTCTTCAGGAAGTGGAGATTAATTACTAGCACGAGCAAAACCGAGGTATCGTGCTTCCACCTCAGCAACCATTTTGATAACTACCGGCAAAACGTTACACTTTAAGGACAGAAGCTCCCATACAATCCCCTCCCAAAATATCTTGGCGTTACACTGGATAGGACTTTGAGCTACAAGGAACACCTCAGCAAGATGTCTTTGAAGGTTTCGACTAGGAACAACATTCTACACAAGTTGTGTGGGACCTCACGGGGAGCATCTGCAGACTGCCTCCGCACAATGGCTCTTATCCTTGTATACTCACCTGCAGAGTACTGTGCATCAGCCTGGCTTCAGTGCCCACACGTGCAAAAAGTAGACACAAAGGTTAACGCCACCATAAGATGCATTTCTGGTACAATTAAGTCTACTCCATGCGACTGGCTCCCATTCCTCAGAAAAATCCCACCACAGCACTTAAGAAGAAAACACGCACTTCTGAGAGAGGCAGAAAAGGTCACCGCATGCCCCACACTTCCACTACACCAGGAGTTCACTAACACGCCCGCAGCGAGACTCAAGTCACGGCGTCCTGAATACGAAGCAGCAGCAACGCTGACTCAACGTTCCTTCGATATACAGCAGCTATGCAAACAAGAATGGATGAAGCAAACCAACAGAAATTTTTCACAGTCTATCGACCCAACGTTGAAGTGTCAGGGAACCCATCTTCCAAGGAAGCTGTGTTGCCGTTTGAAGTGCTTGAGAACTGAGCACGGGGATGGAGTGATCCGCTCTCTTCGATTGCGGTATGGAGCTCATCATCCTATGGTGCCCTCTTCGATGCTAGTCAGGAACCCCCGAAGATCTCATGGACTTGACGCCTGACGCTGTGCAATGGTTGCGAAATCTGGTTGCTGCCTTATAAAATTATAGCTCTATACTTTTGCCTATTTGACAATATCGCCATACGACTAAATAAATAAGTGGTCACGAACCGGCACACTTAATTAGCTGGTCCGACCCTGACCGACCCATCGACCCTAATACGCGAGTGCTTGCGTTAGAGACACTAGTTTTCGAAGGCATCCAGAAGCTTGGTCATAACTATTGTCATGCTTACATACAGAAATCTTGATTTGGAGCTTTGTCATGTGACCGGAACCTTGGCACAAATAAATGAACTTTATTCTGCAAGTATGCCGCAATGGCACTTTTACAAGTCAAAATCTACTAGCGTTTCTGCAAAAGAAGATCACTGCCGAGAAGAAACGCCGAAAGAAACTCGACAGTCAGTAATTTTTTCCAAAAAATATGATTATTACAATGATAATACTTAACCTACTTAATATAAATAAATCTGTGTATGGAAACAAAAGAGGAAGAATATTTACAATGTATAGTTCAAGATGACAACATGTGTTTACTAATTTACTAGACGTGGTACAATAAAAATATACATAATATGAATATAAATGCTATTTAGGTCTCTGGTTTGGGCCGTGCATTTCTGTCAGTTAGATAGTCCTCGACCTTTGACATCAACGATGTTTTCAAGTAATTTTTAAGGGCTGGAAAGGGTAAATTAGAAATTTCATCAGGTAACTTATTATAGAAACGGATACATTGACCGATAAAATACTTGTATACTTTGCGAACACGAAACTTTTTAGTGGCAATTTTATTTTTATTTCTAGTATTAAAATTATGGATATCAGAATTTTTACAGAACGAGCCTAGGTTCTTAATGTCATAAATAATATTCTCATAAATGTATTGGGACGCTACAGTTAAAATGTTAATTTCTTTAAAAAGTTCTCTTAGAGATCCACGTGAGCCCAGGTTGTATATGGAGCGAATGACAAAGTTTCCTGAAGGCAGCAACAGCCTTGCTGTATACTTCATCGTCAAGCTGGCACTTAAATGTAACCTATAGCAGAACACAAACTTGCAATATGCAATATGTGGACTGCCATGCCTACCTAAGCATACTAGGACGGGATAAAACATAGCGCATGTATATCAATCGGCGTGTCGCGTAAGCAACTTTTTGCTAAGAAATCACAAAAAACCAAGAACATCGATTTCAATCGGCGTGTCTGCAGTCGTGACACAGTAAATACGACGTGGGTAGGCTTGTCCGACATCAAATAGGTTAAAAAAACGCCTTTATGTAAATATGTAGGGTTCAGTCGTGGTTTTTAAACCTACGGTTTCTACAAGGCCACGCCGCCGACGCCGCCGCCGCCGATCAATTTTAACCGGCGCGCCGCCGCCGGCAAAATGCCCATCGGCGCCTCTCGCATATTAATTATGACCCTCACCTGCGGCTCGGGCCTCAAGCATCTGCGATATCGGCCTTTCTTTGTTTTAACCCTTGTATCGTAAATAGCTATTATGAATTATGATGACTCATAATAAATATTCTTGTAGCATTTTTATTTTTTGTTTTTAAATGTAATTTTTGGGATTATTTAATGTTATTTAAATAATATTTTTGTGTTTTTAAAATAAAGAGAGCTATCAATCACTCCAGTACAGTAAAATAATACGCGCAAACGATATTTTGCAAAGAAATAATAAGTTTTTTATTTGATACCACTTGGAAATAATTGCTAGTGTACCGTTTAATTTTTGCTCCTATTAGAGGCCCTACAGGGTGAGTATATAGATGAAAAGAGGTGCTTTTACATAATACATTATGTAAAAGCACCACTTTGCTAGTTTCACCCTTTAGTATATACTCATCCGCAAGGAAAATTGGTTTATCTTTTCGCTACTGAGATAGAAGCGAGGCTTTAACCATGTGACGCGGGATTAAAGATGATGGAATACCGCATTTATTAGGTTACTAAGTCATTTTTCAGTATCGGGTAACAGCAGGGTGACGCGCGTGGTCGGTAGCGGTTGCATTCTTGAGCGGAGCGGGGAGCGTATTGCACAACCATACTACGCATGTTCTTTTTAATTTGCTCAGAGAAAAAGAAAACCAACAGCAGCACAAGTGTTACACATTGTTTCACACGAATATGGGCTGTCAAGGAAACATTATTACTTATAATTTTTACTTTGAACTCGTTATACCTAGATCTTGACCCCGAATTCAATGAACGAAATTAAAACTATGATAGCTGATTTATAGGAATATAAATATCGGCAGAGTGTATTTTAAAATTACCGACAGTGTACTAACATGAAACGATCTATGTTATGTACATTTGTATTTAAACAAATATAATTTAAAGGACGCCAACTCAGCTAGTACGACACCTAAGTACCATGATGATGTGTGTCATGTATGTATTTATGTTACGTTTCAGGCCATTGCGACCGGAAAACGTGGCCATAAAAGCTGTAAGTCCTAGCTGGGACATAATTATTTTATTTCACTACGGCCTTACCCTACGCTCGTTCATCATACGAGAGGACCACGTGCGGTTAGATTTACCGATAAGCATAAATAAAGGTCGCACATCTCATGTATCCAGAATACATCTCTACCAATGGATACACAAATCGTTGGATACCCCGACCGCGTCATAAATCTACATACCTTATCGCATCGACATCGCAACCCGAGTGGTGACGAATTTGTAGCGATCCATCTTTTTTACACTTGGGGAGGATGTCTTGTTTCGAAGGCCTCTATAGTAATGTCACGTAATGTACTATTTTAATAACAAGGAGTACATACATTCGGGTCTATATAGGTTTGACTGCTGGGCACAGGTTTTCTCTCATAAAGGAGAATCTCTCTTTGTTGGAATGTCATCATCCAACTCTATAGCAGTGCGTCACGTTCGCTATCAACTTCGCTTTGCGCAGACGAGTGTGTCCGACGAATTGGTTTCCCATCCAATATCAATACGTTATTGCGCGAAATGACGCCCGGAAAACATTTGATTGCGTTTATGTGGCCCTTCAAATATTATGCATATAAAATATATGGAGCTCTCGCGTCAGTACAGATTCGTTGAAGTATAGTAAGTGTGTATGTTACCATACGTGCATCCATAACAATAAACGAGATAACCACAACAGCAGCAAAAGTTAATTGAACATGTTAGTTATGCCGAAACGCATCTTGGTCCCCATCACATTGTTTTACGTCCTAAGAGTTTGTAAAGCTGTCACTCTACTCACATACAGAAAACTGACACATTTCGTGTTTCTATTACCAAACAAGTGCTTATTTAACATTTTGAAAGCGGGAGCATGTTTTACATGCATATTTAGGTCTGGAGTCAGGGGTGGCTTAACCTTCTCAACTTAACAGGATATTTTTATTTTATTTTATTTATTTGGTCTGCCAACAGCGGTTACAATAATACATGGTAAGTAAGTACAATATCAATAGGGTTCACAGTTAATTGCACAGCTAATTATAGGCAAACACCACATGCATACAAGATAAACTTATATCTAAGGAACAGAAGAAGTAGGAACGGTAATCTTAAATGAAGTAATTTTGTAATTAAATTAATGCACAATTGCATACAATACTTAGAAAACTATAACTAAGTGGCACAAATAACAGCTATTCAAGCCTGGGTGTTCTTCACTATCCTGACCGTTGTGCCATGGTGGATATCGCAAGTGTCCGAGTATTCATTTAGCAGTCTACTTAGACGAGGGATAGGTGAGTTTTTACCTAATACAGTTTTACGGAATGGTGGCTGTAATGGCTTAATTTTGCCGCGCGGATACCTATTGGGAGCTTTGAATTTGATTTTTTCAAGTAACTGTGGACAGTCTATTTTATTCTTGACTATTTTGTGTAAAAAAGATAGATCCAAGTTTACTCTACGTTGGGATAAAGTGGCTAGCTTGAAATGTTTTAGCCTTTTCTTGTATGATTGTATTTTATTAGCTACCCCATAGGCTCGGGCCAAATGCCATGTAAAATGTTTTTGCACCCTTTCAATTCTTAAGTTATGTGTTGCAAAATGTGGACGCCAAACTACGCTACAATATTCCAAAGTACTACGGACTAAGCTAAAGTACAGTTTTTTTTTAGTTTTGAGTTTGCGGAAGGGTTTGCTATTCCTTATAACGAATCCTAGCATTTTGGAAGCTTTTTTGATTATAGAGTCAATGTGTGGAACAAATGTGAGTTTTTTTATCAAAAATAACACCTAAGTCTTTGATGTGGTCAACCTCCTTAATTTTGCTACCTGCTATAAAGTATGTTGACGGAATGATATTATGGTTTCGAGTAAATTTTACATGATAGCATTTGGTTGAGTTCAGGTTCATTTCGTTGTTATTACACCACCTAACCAGGCTGTTAATGTCTTCTTGAAGTTGATGACTATCATCCAATGATTGAACAACTTTAGAAATTTTGAGATCGTCTGCAAATAAATATGGAATTGAGTAGCGTAGGATCTTCGGAATATCGTTAACAAAAATATTGAAAAGGATTGGAGCCAAATGAGAACCTTGAGGGACCCCCGATGTTATTATTTTGTTACTTGATCTAAACCCATTGACTACCACAAAAAAAGCTCTATTCGTCAAGTAACAACGTAGCCATTGCAACAGAGTTCCCGCGAAACCATAGTCGGAAAGTTTCCGTATCAATACATTATGAGATACGCGATCGAACGCCTTGCTAAAATCAGTATATACAACATCGATTTGTTTGCTGGCATCTATAGATTCAGACAAGGCTTCAACGAATGTCACAAGATTGGTGTTGGTTGATCGTGCCGGAACAAATCCATGTTGGGAAACCGTTAGATATTGCTTTATATGGCTTTGGATTATGGGACATACAAGTGATTCGAATATTTTCCCCAGTGTGCTCAAAATAGATATAGGTCTGTAGTTAGTTATTAAGTGATCATCATCAGACTTGAAAATCGGCACAACTTTAGCAAGTTTCCACTCGTGTGGGAAAGTACCTGAACTTAAGGACTTGTTGTATATTAAGCACAACGGTTCAGCAAGGTTTGATGCACATTCGTAGATGAAGAACGGGGGTATATCATCGGGCCCGGCACCTTTATTAACGTCTAAGTTTAAGAGCCTTTTGACTATAGTTTCTTTGTCAAATTTTATACTTGAGAGTATTTCGGAGCAGAGATCAGCATTGTACATTATTGTGTCAGCTGGCATGTGATCAGTGGTAAATACTGAGGAAAAAAAATTTGCGAACATGTTACAGATCTCTGATCCGTCCGTTGTTGTAGTAACTCCGTCTGACATGGCTGCTGGGTAAGTACTGGATCCGCCTCGCTTAGCTTTAACATAACTCCAAAAGCATTTTGATGTCACTGAGATGCCTAGTTCAATTCGGTCTATGTACGAGTTGTAGCACTCCGTTGCATATTTTGTACACCTATCTTTCAGAATTTTAAGGGAGATTTTGTCCAAAGGATTTTTATATTTATTATATCTAATTCTATATCTGTTTTTTTCTTTAAGTAGTCTAATTAAGTTTTTATTAAACCAAGGCGGGTACTTGCACTTATTGTATTTATGTTTCAGCGGTACATATCTTTCCATAGCTGTTTGTAAAGTGTCGTAAAAAATAAACAACATATTATTGACGTCATAATTATAAAATATACTTTTCCAGTCGATTTTTCCCAGGAAAATATTTATAGCTTTATAGTTTGCTTTCCTAAAGTTTCGACTCAATACTACATTATTATTATATCTTAAACTGTTGCCTATGCTGTACGATATAAATACTTCTAGAGGTGGATGGTAGGTGTCTACTTTACTCAGTACATCAACGGCTGGTCCAACTTTACAGTCTGGAAGGTCGGTGAGAATTAAGTCTAGTGTTTTATTTTGGCTGTTAGCTATACTATTTCTTTGAGTTAGATTATTTAAGTTACAGAAATCAACGAGCATTTGTGCTGGTGGTGAAAGTCGGCGATCATTTAGAGATGTTTTATCAATCAGGTTCCAATCGATGCCCCCAAGATTGAAGTCGCCAATAATACAGACAGGTGAATTGACATTTTCTAAAATGTTATTACAAATTGAAAGAAAATAATTTAAAACTTGTTTTTGGATTGGCGGCGGATGATAAACAGCACATAAAAAAAGTCTGAAGGATATTTGAATTGGTGACAAATCAACATATACCCATAAGTCCTCACATTCACTTTCCCAATGAGTCAATCTATAAGATAGAATTTTAGTGGATACTGCAATTAGTACTCCGCCGCCCTCCTTTTTAGAGTGCTTAGTCGACTGCCTGTCTCGTCGATAGACAATATATTGGTCATCGAATAGTTCACTACTAAGTACATTTTGGTTTAACCAAGTTTCGGTAAGGACAACTATGTCGTAATTAGAACAGGTAAGATTATTATAAAATTCGAGTGTTTTAGTTCTTAATCCTCGACAATTCTGGTAATACAGTTTTAATTCTGTGAATGTGAATTAAGAAAAAAATCAATAGACACATGAGTAGATAATAATAATTAAACAAATAAATAAACCCTAATTTTTAAACAATTTTTTTCAGTGATTCCCGGTCTTTTATATAAATGTATTCTGAATTATCCGTTTTGCGCACGTAGACCCGGCCGTCGCGCGTCCACACATGCTTGTAAGTCTTTTCCTTGGCTAGTTTTCAGGCTGCGGCGTGCAGAGCTTTGTTGGCTGGCGAGAGGTGTTCGACGACATATATGGGAGACTTAGGGCCTTCATATCCAATATGGGTGCTGTTCAGCTTATCATCGGGTTTGGATTTGTTGTAATTTATTACGGAAGCTAAAAATTGGTCGCGAATGTTAATACTGTTAAACTGTACGACTATAGAGCGCGGACGAGTGTTGTCCTTATTTAGTTTTGCGATCCGGCTGCAACTAGCGATTTGGTCCACTTTTACTTCGCATTGAACAGCACTTCCAATATTGGAGACGATTTGTATTATATTTTCCGTTTTTTTTTCGGGCACGCACTGAATTTCAACATTGGTTGCGCGGGCCCGCTGCTCCAATTGGTTGATCCTGGCTGTTAGGTCCAGTATAGTGGACTTGAAACATTCATTCTCAGTTTTTAGGTCTCTAATGGTTTCGGTCATGGTTCGCTGGGTATTCAGAATATCCTCATACTGGTCCGCGATGAAGGACATTGAAGATTGCATGTCCGCC
Source organism: Notocelia uddmanniana (assembly GCA_905163555.1). Classification (NCBI taxonomy): domain Eukaryota; kingdom Metazoa; phylum Arthropoda; class Insecta; order Lepidoptera; family Tortricidae; genus Notocelia; species Notocelia uddmanniana. The sequence continues at coordinate 25,323,055 of LR991057.1, read as the reverse complement.
ATTTCTTTTTTTATGGGGTCCAATTGCATACTAAAGTGTCTTAACATTTTGTCTTCTGTGCGCGATAGGCATTCCATGACTACATCTCGAAGCTCGTCCCGTGTCACCGGCTGAACCGGAGACGTTTCGACATCTTGGGGCGAGTTGACGGCTTGCCGCTTCTGAGGCCTGGCGCTGCCGTTGTTTTTAGGGTTGGGGCGCACGGGCGTAGCGTCCTTGTTAGTGCCATATGTTAGTCTAGAGTTCGAGCACATGGGGCATGTCCAGTTAGGTGGGATTGCTTCATCACCCAGGTCGCATGCAGAAGTAGCTGCTATACAGGCAACATGATACGCCTTCCCACATTTAACGCAACAGGCGTATTTCTCCTCCGTCGATCCGGATAAACAACAACCCCAGTCTAAATTTTTATTTGCCATTGTGTAATGGATTTAATTCTTATGCGGGGCTGTCAGGTAGAAGCCAAAATAATCACTTGTTATTTCACCTAAACCGCTGGTAAGCGAGACTCCGCTGCGGTGAGTGTTTGGCAAAAAGGTCTTAAACGCCGTGTAAACGCTGGCGCTTACCCGTTCGCGTCAATCACAGATGTTGCACTTCTAACTCAACTTATTTTTGTTAGAAAATAGTCAAAAAACAACACAATACTGCCGGTCTATTGTAAGATTACATTAAAATCTTATTTAGTACAGTTTTCTGAACACTCATACTAAAAATCACTTAACACTGAACTGGATACTCGGGAGTATGCATTGTATGTAAAATTCTTCTGATCGGTTTCTTTTCACAGATTTCATTGGTGAAGCACATTCGATCATCAGAATACATATGCTGCCCCAACAAATATCCACTTTAAAATCGGGAAACGATCGAATGAATAAAAAAACCACCTGCGCAAAAAATTTCAGATGTACTGATCTGGAAAAAACTAATGCATACTATTCTAACATTAGGTTTATAGCTCAAATCATTCCCGTTATAATTCTCACGAGAAGGCCTGTGAAGCTCGCGGTGTATGTATATTAATTACTACGTAGCTGCTGCCCTCGACTGTACGTTACTGGAAAGATTCATCAAAATTCTTTCAGTAGTTTTCAGATTAAGAGGAAAAGACGTCGGCAATAACTTTCACGTTTTTAATATATTTATTATTTAGTAAACTAATTTAAACTTTATTGCACAAAATGTAAAATTGTATAAATGGCGGGCTTATTGCCAAATGGCTTTCTCTAACATTAGAATCTAATATATAAACATATTTTAAGTTTAGATATAGTTTTATTTGATTTGTTTAAATAAATGCCCTAATATTTATTCAAATAAATATATATTTAGATGATGTGTATTTATTTGCGGTTTGTTTTCGGTCTTTTTCGTATTTCGCTCTTGTCCCAAGTAACCAATGCCGTTCATCCTCTCTGAGTGGGCGTGCGCACACGCATCACAGGATGAGCGACTCGGCAATAAGACAACCGGTAAACAAACAAGCCTTCGCTCCACTCATGATTACAGCTTGTCTTTTTAACAACTGATGAACAATGTCATGCGTAGAGTAGGTAGAAGAAAGTATTCTTAAACTTAAGGCAATAACGATTAGGAATGTTTCTTATCGTAGAAATTACTTACATACTAGATATTTTTTTTAAGCGGGTAACTTCTTTATTACCAGCTTGTGTGAGTTAGTCGCCCTACACTCAACGTTTCCAATTTTAGGTTCGTTACTATTGCTAGATGGCGTTCATATTTAATAAAATAAAAGTGATGGTATCTGTGATTATCAACCAAATATTAAAGCATAATATTAATTGGGGTTCATTTTATATTGCTGGTTATTCTTTTTAATGACCAAAATAAATAAATAGGTAGGCAACGTAAGAACTACCTGTCCACTTCATGTAATTTTTGGTTATATCCCCGATACAACCCGCTGCTTTTTTCTATGTGTTTATATTTGGAAAAACATCATAACAACATACAAACAGAATATATTATGCCAAGTTTATGATAAACATGTCGTGTACAACGTATGATGGTAGCGTATGTTAAGAGTACATAAATGCCAAAAAACTAGAATACTTTTTACAAAGTATTTTTTTTCACTTGACTTGGTGACTGTCCCTCTATATTTTTTATTCAAACCATCTAAATAAAATTTGATCTCCTACCCGTTGGACTTGAAGACTAATCAGTAATCACATAACTTTTTGCACGTACGATAGGTAAATCAAAATGTCATTTATTTAAAAAATATCATCTAGTTGAGACTAGTTAGAAAATATGATAACGTTGTTAAATTTTGAATTATCAAAATATTTTTCTAAGGGGGGTGTAAATATACCACCGTCAACTCCACGTATCTCATTCGGCCGCGTGCCTCCACATATATTATTAAAGTCAAGTCATCGTCCGTCTGTCAAAGCCCTTAATATTTTAAAGGCCTAATTGCAGAAGACTCTAAAATTGGATGTAAAAGGCTTTTACCGAGCAATTTGTTTGATTGCCCGAGACCGCACGTGATTGTTGCAACCGAGTCTAGATAGGAAGCGAGGTCAATCGTGTGTGCCCGAAGGCTAATTGCGAAATATCCACAAGACGTCTGTTCAGTGTGCGGTCATTTTAAATGTGATTAAATTGTGAATACGAGAATCACGTTGAGCATGTGGTCCCGTCATACGCTCAAAAACCAAATAAATTTTAATTTTTGAATGCTGGAACCACAATTCGATGTGTGTTATTCGTTTTTATTTATTTTTTTGGTTTTGAATGGGGTCCTTCGTCAAAATTAGCCAATCTCCCATACACCGCCAAAACAGTTTTTTAGTCAAAAGTCTACTTATCTACAAGTCAGAATGCGATACCAATTTACCTTAAACGAATCCACGGCATTTTTGTTAAACCCTGCATGCTTACTTCACATGTGAGTGGAGCCACACTAGAGGGGCGTTCAGTTTAAGTTTGGTTTTAAATGGGTGGGATTGGTTCGTGTTGGTACGCTAAGAGTTTCCATACTGCAACCCGCGTCGTCCTCTCCTGTCACCCCACACCTCACCCATTTCTTATGGAAACTGTCAAATTTTGACGTGAGAGGTGAGAGGTGAGGATGAGTCGGCTTATGAATAACACCCCTGGGCTGACGAGCGTCTCGTGTCGCCAGGCCATACGCGTCACCTATACATAAACGAGGTACTTAAGGTGTTTTGCTTTTGCCATCTACAAATTAGAATGATTAGCTTGACTACCAAATATGGAAAACTTATGCAATCATCGCAAAATGCAAAACCGCTACATATAGTATATCATTATTATTTACACAGACAGTTAGTACAGCCCCTGGACGCCACTCCACATCTCCGTTTTCCCATTATAATAAACTAGACTGTCCATAACTCGTCCTCGTCAACCGAAGGAAGTGTCCATGCATTATGCAGCAGTTAGGATAATCGCGTTCGATACCGTTTGTTAGTCAAATAAGCCATTGTACGCGTATCTGAGAGTGGGCGAGCCAGTTCGTCATAGGTAACAAGGCTTGGTAAGGGTGGGTATCGATAGGTTCAGGTCATTCCCTTATGGTAATGTCGGTTGGTCGATAAATGTCGATTCATCGTTCATACAAGACTTAAGTATATAAGGCATGCAAGTTGATGTTTTTGACATGATGATAAAATTCTGTCAGTCACCAAACTTTTGTCTTCTTGCGTCCTGGACACTTGACAGATTGGATACATACTTAAGTACATAGACTTATTTACAGCAATAGAGAAACCACATAGTATCAATATTCATTAATTACCTACATCGGTATCGTTGGTCCGCCGGCGAAAAAGTGATTACTTATGTAGATTTTCGGGAAACAGACTCAATCCTGTTTAGACTCAAGGACGTCCAGAAAACGAGCACGAATTTATTGACCATCATAAATTGGTAATAAAAACTCCCATGCCGTTAAACAAACCATGTGAGCCGTAAAGCCCAATAATCATAAACAATGGCTGATTGAGCGGCATTATGAATCACGGCGGAGTCGATCTTGCCGTAACCAGATGCACCCACGTCGGCCCAATCAGGGCCGTGGGTGCAGTGAATATCAATGCACTGTGGCGGAGACAGCGACGGCGACAGCGAGCGTAGCTGCTATGCTACACTATATATATTATAGTGAGGCGTTGGATATATGAAGAATATAGCTAAAATTATGAAATTGTTCATTTGCTCGAACAGGATCAAATTAAAATTGTTAAAATAGTATGTAGTTTTGGGTGTGCTAATTCAACCCTAACAGCATATGAGTATCATTCATTACTTAAAACGTATGAGTATCATTCATCACTGCACATTAAATTATTCATTAAGCATCGTTGAACGTAGAAATAAATATATTTAGTAGTAAGTAATTCGTGAAGTGTATTATTAAGAGTTCTACAAACCTATACCAATTTGTCATCACAACCACCTTGAAAGTGAATAAATATTAGGTTGATTGTAGTGCGGCAACGTATTGTGCCTTTATCTGCACGTCACATTGCAATTATTCTTAAAAATGCTGTTCCTTTTACTATGACGGTGGCAACCAAGTATACGGCCTGTAAGCCAACTCCGTAGCCTATGGACGTTTGCGGCTCCAGAATAATCACAAGCTCACTGCTGACCCATTTTTTTATTTGAGCGTATTATTTGGCAGCTGAAAACAGCGGATCCCCGGGAGCTTTAGCGATTCAACATCAACATACACACACCCCCATTAAGCAAGTACTCTTAATGGTGTTATTAAAACTGCGGTTTTCTGTCCACACACTTTTTCATATTGCTCGTATTCTTCAGATAGTAATTTAATACATTAACCACCAAAGTGTCCTACTGGATATCTTTCAATGCAAACGGATACAGGAAGAATTTAACGAAATAGCAGTCACGAAACAATTATAGTTATACATCGCCCACCTATGTGAACTAGAAATTGCATACAAAATTACGGCTTTTATTCATAAATATTCAATAGTTTATGGTAACGTAAATTTAAATAGGAAGAAAGGGCACCGGTAAATGTGGTATAATTAAATACTTGGCAGAGTATCCACAATCTAGTTTACGCAGAGTGTTAGAACTAAGAGCCATTTCAGTTTACGGTTATATCCTTTTAAACATAGCACGGCCTTATTTCAAACGGTTAAGATTCATTTTCGTTTGGTTGGTTACGTGCATTACTTTTAACTGTAGGGTCGCACACTGCGTGGTTTATGAAACCTGAATGTTTACCGGCTATTACTTAGAGCTAATGATAATGGTTAGGGCACGGTGTCATACATACTGAATATGCAGAATTCATTGTTGTTTGCGAGTAGCTATAGAGCCAAATAAATAACCAATACAAAAACTTTTAGCTAGAATGTGATTTTTTTCCCTTCTCACAAAGTTTTATGTGAAGAAATATTTGGTTAAGAACATTTGGTTTGATTGAAAATTAGGAATAAAAAATCATTAGCAATTAAGCTGATAATGAAATAGATTAAGTTACTTTTGTTATAATAACTGAGCGCGTCTCGCCATCAAACGTTTAGTTTGGAGAGTAATTCTGAATTAGAAAAATGTATCTTTTATTTGGAAATAAATAAAACAAAAACATGAATTAATTTTGGTACAAAAAAAAATATTAATATACACTGAAGTTTTTTTTTTAGATAGTGTGTTTAAATAAAGATAAAGCGATCTTTTGTTCGTTTTACATACCAACTTGTGTGAAGGCTAGGTAGGACTGGGATAATAATTAATTTTAACGAAGTACCTAATTGCTTATATATCTAATTTATTAATAGTTAAGAGAAAATACTTCAAAAATAGTGATAAAAGATGGAATGTAACCTACGAGTGTGCAATAAAAATTGAGTTTGATTATTGTCAAAAAGTGTAAATATGTGGTAGATATGTAAAACAGAATCAAAATGTAGTGTGGCAGATTATTTAAGTGACACGTGCCATAAATACAATATGTATAGTAGAAAACTCAATGGTTTAACAACTGGTACTTAAAGTATGTATTTTAGACTTGGCACTGTGACGGAAGACTTTGTATAATTCATTCAAAAGATAATAAACGTGAAAGGGTAAATAAGTAAAAAAGACAATTGGTATTAAAAATAATTTAATTCCGTAAAAAACAATACGTACCAGCATTCCAATACAGCGAGGAAATGCCGCCAGCATCCTCAGTACGTTTTAATTTTATTTATATTATTTTGATTAAGTACTCTTGTATATACTTTCTTTGTACATAAATAAAGTACATAAGTACCTACTAAGTATGTAATATTGTATCAAACTATAAGTAACTTATTCTCAAGCCGTGAATATTGTACATTACTGCCTCACGCACGTGCCTACACCTCCGGGTCGCATTTAAGGTCCCTTTCGGCCCAGTGACCACAGTCCCTAATTATGTGATAGTAGGACCTTTTTAGCCAAAGTCACAACAGCCGTGCTGGACTCAACTTTGTGTACTGTGATTGCATAGGTGATTGTGAGTCGTCCTTAAGTAGGTATATATACTTACTTACACGGTACCTACATTATTGAGCGTTTCACAATTATTTCCCAAATCATTTATGTTTCCCACTAAGTAATGCCACTTCCGGATGTGTTGTCAATCAGCTGTCAGTGTCAACTGTCAGTGCAGATTATTTACTGCTCGCCTAAATTGCGTTGTCTGGTAGAGATCGCTTTAAAGCGATAAAACCGCCGGTTGTTACCATTTTGTTATTATAAGCTACTGTAAAACTTATTTCTTAGTGGTACAATAAAGAATATTTAGTATTATTATTAAATTTCAATGAGTGCGGAAGCGGGGCGGTACGAATGCATACCGCATCCAAGAAATACGTAAATAAATTGGGGGACAATCTTACACAAATCGACCTAGTCCCTAACTAAGCAAAGCTTCTACTATGGGTACTAGACAACGATATACATACTTATTATAGATAAATACATACTTAAATACATAGAAAACATCCAAGACCTAAGAACAAATATCCGTGATAAATGCACAAATAAATGCCCTGGCCGGGATTCGAACCCGGGACCTCTAGCTACGGAGCCAGAGTCACTACCAACTATTTATACTTATCTACTACTGCGCAAATGTAATACTGACAGTAAACTGATACGTGCGAAAATGTGGACAACATCAGTAAGAGCTAAGTAAAGTAGAAAAAAAAAATCGACGAATAGACAACCTCCTCCATTTTTGAAGTCGGTTAAAAATACCGTATAGAGTTTCCGCCCCGCTATGTTAAGAACTAGCCTTACTCTTAAGATACTTTACATAAACTTCCACTAAACATACCCACGTCATAAATTTTTATTGCCTCATGCCTACCTCTTGGGCTCTCACACTAAGGGTCCCTCACGGTCCAGTGACCACGCGCCTTAATTACGTGATAGTGGCACCTTTTTAGCCCTGAAGGTAGTAATTACTACACCAGAGCACTTGTGCGGGAATTCACAGCTTATAGTAAATCGCTGTTTAACTGACCGGTCAAAGTAAGCACGCAGTAAGTGGACCGTTTCGAACCCTTTCTTTTAGAGGGGGGTCTGTGAGGACCGGTCTTAATGATCATACGGTGTTTTTAACCCCCGACGCAAAAAGAGAGGGGTGTTATAAGTTTAACGCGTCTGTCTGTATATCTGTGTTATCGTAGCTCCCAAACGGATTAACCGATTGTCGTTTAGTTTTTTTTTGTCATAGATAATTTTACCCAAAGTGTTCTTAGCTATGTTTCATGAAAATCTGTTCAGCCGTTTTTGAGATGTTGAGCTCTGAAATGAAAATGTCGGGGTTTTTCCAACTTTTCTGAGTTGTAGCTATTGCACTAAACGTTGGCGAACGCTGCGGTGGATGTAAATAACAAATAACTTTCTAGAGTGGCGCATTATTGGTAACAAATAGAAAATGGTTTACTCGTGTTTGGCATAAGTACCTAACATTTTTTTTGCAAATGATTAATATCGCCCTTCTGAAATCATCCCTACGTAGGTATATCTTCCATGATTGTTATAAAACCAACCTATCTAACCTAATGGACTTTATAAGAAAATTAAACTTATGCGAAAAATAGTCCGCCCATATTGCCCGACGGCCACTTTGGCTTAGTTAGTGGTGACCCGAATCCCGGTCAGGGCATTATTTGTGCATTTACCACGAATATTGGTTCTGAGTCTTGGATGTTTTGTTTCCTATATATTTGAGTATGTATTTATCTATATAAGTATGTATATCGTCGTCTAGTACCTACACATTGTACAAGCATTTAGTTTGGGACTAGTCGATTTGTGTAAGAGTGTCCCCCAATATTTATTATTTATTTATTACATGCAGTGACACCATAGAAAGTTAAGTCCTAGTCCCAATCGTACTAATTACGAAGAAAAATTTGCTGTAATTAGAACTATAGTGCACAAATCATAGTCTAAATTTCGACACCTTTTTTACCTTAATTGTGAGCTATTAGGGTATCGATATTTCCTTCTTGAATGTGTGTTAGGTACAGTCAAGGAATTTAGCCCCTTAAGGTTTTCAGTCCTGTCAAACTGTATAGAAGTTCAAAGAAAATATTGCGAAACAGGTCCAAATAATAGTATTAATATAATCATAGACGGCGACCGTACTTATTATGCTGCTCCCACACTGGCTGTTAAAAATGCTATATAACATAGTGTATCAAGGATAAGTCTATGTAACGCTATGATATTAAAGAATGATAGTAGCTGTTGCATAACATTTATAACAGCCAGTGTGTCTCTTCACTGTACCAAAAAACTGTCAATAAGTCACTAATAGAAATATCAATAACAGGTAGGTACCTAGTCCAAGAAATAGTCGCGTTTGCTTGAATGTCTCCCAAGTATTTGGGGATCAAAGGATCCCAACTATCAAGCCGGTCAATACTCTTAATTTACCAATTAAGAATTCCTGAGGGCTGCAGAGTCGAAATTAATCAAAGGACAGCCCCAAGACAACCCCTGTGCCCTTAAATTGTATTGTCAAGCTGGCACATGGTCGTTAGTGGGATAGTTGTTCTGACATTTGTACAATGTGTCGACCTTTGTAAGGGACCCAATTTCAGTCGTTGGGCATGCACATAAATTAGAGTGAAAATGTGAAACATATTTCTAGAATTTCGGGAAAAAGTTATCTTTGAATATAGCTACCTAAAACGCGCAGTGGTGTGTAGATAAGTATTTTTACCTCCTATTATTTTCTATCTTGACTATCAAGTATTTCTAGTTGTGAGCTTTTGAGAATTTCCAAAAATTGGCTCGAGAAAAAATTCTACATAATTATCAAACCTGCTCATAAAACTTCACAAGAATCAGTTGAGAAATGCGACCTGTAGAGGAGAACAGCGGGAAATCTGGAAATCCGCCAACCGCCGGCTGGACATACGAAAGCATTTTTGCAGAAGCTGAATCGGACACCTTCGTTTCACTAGGTCAATAAATAATAAATATAAATAAATAAGTATTATTTCAATAAAAGTTGGACGAATACATTTATTTATGTACCAAGAACATATATACAAGAATACTTAACCAAAATAACCCTATTTTAAAATAAAGTGTGTTCCTATGTAAGTCCTTGATATTACAAAACAGATGTTGCAAACACAAAGCCGTGTCATGTGAGCCGAACGGGGAAACAAAAGCACATTGGCCGTTAATTATCAAAATCGGGGCAATCTCAAACTAGAAAGTGAAATTAGGATGCGTAGCGGAGCGATCAACGTTCGGGCGACAAACGATCGGAGTGGATTTGAAAATGGAACGAAAGGCAATCGGATCGGATTACCCAGACCCCGCGTCAGTTTGCGGTTGACCATGTGAAGACACGTGAGCTCCTTAGCAGAAAAAAGTCACAAGCGCCTTCGGCGCTCCTAGCCACATACGGCATTGTGCTAACAAAGTTATGAAAGTATAGCTAGCGACGCTTTCTATTCTTCTAGTGTCCTAGGACAGCGGGAGGTTGGATAGGCCTTGATAGACTGGTCGTTGTCGTGAAGGGTTCGCGTGAATGACATTTGCGTAAGCACCCACCCTCGAGATTAGCCGCTGTGCGATGTTTCCGTTTACGGTTAAGAATAGAGGTTCCATAGAGATTCTGAAATTACTCAAAGAGACTGTGTAGTTTCGCTAAATGCGTTACTGTCGATTAAACAAGGACATTAACCTATTTTGTATCGATTGTAGAACGCATAAACATAACTGTTTATTTGCCAGTTTCATTATCCGGACTTTAACATCTAGAGATTAATTGAGCTAGATTTTAGGTAGGTAAAGGACATCAGCACAAGTGATGTGAATACTTTAGCCGTCACATGCAACCAATTAAGTTAATCCAATCGACTCCATGGCACATCTGTGCTCGGTATAGTTGATCCTTAGTTTAAATTGTATCGGCTCGGCGGGGTAAGTTGTAACAATCACCGTCAACTGCCACCGTGCTCATAGCAGGCGACTTAACGATTTACCTATTTTAAAACGGTATTTAATAATAAAAATAAAATAAGTTATCTACTATTTTAGCGACCTTAAATACCGTAGCGAACTCAAATATAGAGATCCTCTAGCGATTTAAATCCAATATGTTGCGTATAATAACAGATACCATGGTATATCATCACCAGGACTTAAACATACCAACCGTCAAACAAGATATATTAACCAAACTGAAATCTTACGCAAAAAGAATCAGGAATCACCCAAACCAACTGGCCTGTAATTAAATGGTGAAAACTGCCTGCCCCTTTAAGAGATTAAAGAGGATAGCCCCGCAAGACCTAATTAACAGTCGCAAAAGACGTGAACCTCATGGATTTGTCAATGGGCAAATACCATCCAGGACAATACCTAAGCATATATGCTTAGCTATAGCTAAATGCTTGATTGTTACAGGCAGATTGCAAGATTGAAAGGAAAAAAGCTTAAAAATTACATTTCGCCATATTTTCATGCATATAATATCAACAAAATTTTCATTTTAAGTGTAAATTTTTTTGAAATGAGATTATAAATCACTTAAACACCATTGTTACGAATTGAACTTGCAATCAATCCAATGCAAACACACTTAAATCATTATAGATTGTATTTCCATTCTAACGCGTCTTTAACAAAACGTTCGACGGGCGTTTAAGTATCTAGAAGTAATAAAAGAACAATTAATTTAAATTAAAATGCATTTTTTGTCATTCGTTTAAGCGGATTGAATCCCAATCAATCACTTTTGCAATTCAATTAACAGCGACTGTGACAAATTGACTTATGAGTAAATGCATTTCCTTCAACTTATGAATATTGATTTATCTTCCCTTTTCCCCGGTTATTTCTTACTTAAGTGAAATTATCTACAAAAGGTAAAAATGCATGTCGCTAATCCTTTAAATAGGTATGCGATCACAGACCGAACAACGTTAAATATGGCGCCGGCAGCTGTCATCCCTAGAAACTTTCAAATTTTCCATACATTCAAATTTTAACGAACACATCAGCATACGATTACACAACTTCTCAAATCAGAAACCCAGCGCAGTAGGGTTTGGTCTCGTTTTACACTGTCAGCATCCGCACAAGTTAGTGCTCCAAGATAACCCAAGCGTAAAAGGCTCACCATAAAATCATACTGGGGCTGTAAATATCGAAACTCGAGGCAAACGGCTGACTTATCGGCCGTAAAAATATTGCAATGATTTATGGGACGCTGATATAAATACTTTGGAGAATATTTTATTCAAAATTCAGCATCTTCAGTATTTTACATTTCGACAAAGTCAATATTCCCACGAATTGTGCACCTGCACCTGCTGCTTTTTTTTGAAGTCAGATAAAGATTGTAAACGAGGCGTTATTTTTAGTTTTCTATTTATTAGCTAATTTATTATCTGAATACCCTGTTAGATAGAACATTGTAGCTATGTTGGGTTACTATTTATTTGTTTACTCATTTCATTATATATACAGGGTGATTCAGGAGATGTGAGCAGGACCACCACTACATACATAGTAAATGGCAATGAATCGTTCACCATTGTATTTAAGTGAAACACCCATACCTTTTTCCTGTATTTTAATTTTTGTTAAGTTAAAGTTTAATTCTCTACAATCATGGTCACCCTGCAACAAATGGTTTATAAAGATTAAAACTCGAACTGTTATGACAGCACTTTGATTACGAAGAAAGTAAATTGTCATATTGAGTGAGATACGATATTTCAAAAGTAATCGGACTCGGACGACATTTAATTTGACACGTATCACTTGGCTGAAGTATTCTGATTGTAGAGTGACCATGAATTTCGTAAATAATTTAAAACATTTTGTTTCCAACACCAAAGATAAATGAACGTTAATTTCACTTTCAGTGGCACGAAGCAGTAGCTTATGATCTACTGAATCCGTAGTCTTCTTCCATCTACTGAATCCGTAGTGATCTTGCTCACGTCTCCCGAATCATCCTGTATACCGACATATAAAATATTTATTAAGTACCTACTAGGTAGTCGAGTGTGAACTGCCCCAAAATATATTTTGCTTTATAAAGCACGATCCCGTCATGCAAAGCAAAATGCCGACAAAGATTAAGATCTTCGTCAAATCGTCCAAGTTTCGTCGTCAGCGTTATTTATTAATTCGTTATCCAAGTTTTCACTTTCGTCCGCTGTTTGCGTTCTATTAATTCGGTAAGTTAATTTGAAGGGCTTTGCTTTTATTGAACGAGGGTTTTATAATTATTGTTGTTATATGTCTGTTCTTAACGATTTATCTAAGACTCGGACAACTCGGAACACCGGTCCCTAAACAAAGCACCTACACTAAAAAAGTGATCAACTGGCACTATTGTGTGTTAATATGTACAATCAGTATCACCGTACACTCAAAAAGTGAGGGGCTGCTAAATTGATCCTCTAAAATCCCCCGCCGTTCCAAAAACTTTGGTCCGCTAGTGGCCCGTCCGCCGCAGGTCTAAGTTAATTTCCGCCTCCCGGGCCCTAATGGAGTTTATCCCAATTCTTGACCGTAAATACAAAACTTGGGCATTCGGGAAATAACCATTCCCCAACTTCTGGGCCGTGCAAATTGGACTGAAGTGGAATACAAGTCGTTTGTCAGCGCATTCCTACTTTTAAAATTAATTCTGCCTCCAGTTTCAAGTACTTAGAATAAACGAGATAACTTTTTCTATAGTCAAAATCAAACATTCTTAACGCAAATTAATAAATGATCAAAACTTCCAAAGGTTTAGAGAAAAACACAAGAAACAATTCACTTCATCGAGAAGGAAAACGGCTCTTATCAGCGCTAATAACACCACACATCAGTGGAAGAAATTTGTTTCGCTCCCACGATATTGAATTCGACAAGCCACAACGAAATAAATACATGAAATAAATTATCCGTTTCCAATAAAACAACGCTTGAAGGAGCACCAAGTGGGTGATGAACGTGAAGAGTTGGATTTATTTTCGATTCTACTTCGCAGGAAACAGATTCTAATTTGGTTTGTCAGTCAAGTGGTATGGTGGCACGCGCCACGTATCTCGGGGAGCGATTTTTCAAAAACCCATCCTCCGCGCTTAATCGAGCGGGGGTAAACATCGCATTTTTCGCCTCTCGCGGAAAATATCGATAGGGTATTCGCATTGTATTGGATCGGAAGCGAAGCATTCCCACGAATGAATATGTTTTGAAGACTGGTACCATTAATCATGCATTGAGTGCTGGCACAATGCTACGCGTAATGGAACCGGGTTTTGTCGCGAATGAACCGCTGATGGGTCTATAAAAGCAGGCTGGAGCGTATGCCAGGAACAATGCTACTGGAAAGCTTTGTCTCTGTTACATGGTAATTTATCATCTCCGGTAGTCGGCTCTCGAGTCTCGAGGCTAAACTGGATTAATTGCAGCCTGAATCAATACCGCTACCAATATCTTAACCTCTGTACGGAGATCAACGTAGCGTGTATTTCGATTAGCTCCCGTTAAATTACTGCTATTATAATATCCGTTCCAGATTTATACGGTGAGTAATGTTTGACAGGAACCTACTAGCGGATTGAAAAAGATTCCACGCCATAAGAAACTGACCGTGAGCATACAAGCAACAAGAAAACGTATAAGCTTAACCTTAAAGTATATTTATATAAACAGCTCGGCGGTGTATATGCGTGTGGCAGCGATGAACAAGGATGATTAAAAATGGTTCGAAGCCATCCATCACAGGACAATTCGCCTGCGATATAAACCATGGAGAGGTCAGTTGAAGTTTTTATTGCATTATTTCAGATTTTGTGTAGATTAATATCTACACAAAACAAAAAATCTCAAAAATCTGAATAGATTAAAATCTTAAAAGATTAGATTTTTCTTACCTGATAACTTATTGCTTAAGAGAGTAGGATTTATGAAATCAAAAACATCGAGAACAAAACTCTGCATAAAAACTAACCAAAACAATATTAGAGGACTTCGCTCCTTAACTCCCCTAACTTCCCTTAAATAATTTGCATTTTCTTAATAAATCTCTTCCCTGCAATAAGCCTGAACCATTTAAATTAAACGCGTCTCCAGAACTACGTTCGCTCAAGCCGAGAGATTGATCTGCCGTACGGCAAATTGCAGCTCATTTCTATATAAAGTCACATACTGACTGGAGAGAATACGGAAGCGATATTTTTGCTTCTGACTGTACATTCTACAAGCAATTTACAAAACTGGAATAATTGTAGGAGTTTCTCCTGATGATGGGGATGAACTGGATAATCTTTCTTTACTGAGGGAGCATACGAATATAAATAAATGTAAACACTTCAAGGATTGTTGCCGAACTGAATTTTATTCAATGACTTCTGTCGTTTATATATTCTTTACAGTCATAGACATGATAATAAATTACAAACTATAAGGGCAGCAACACACTTCATTACAATAAGGCGTTGCACACATGTTCTCCAACATCCTCCACAGCCAAAGGAAAAGTAATACCTTTACTATTTTCGTAGGTACATTTTACGACTGTAAACAGTGACCTCATAAATCTGGAATAATTAATTTAATTTTAATAATGACTAATGAGACCTTTGGAGAGATATGCTGTGAACATGGTAACCGAATATTACATTATTGGTAATTCAAATCATTAAACCTTAATCACATAAATTACTTTATCGCTAATAAGTAATAGTTTAATAATATGCCATATGTATACTATCATTCTTTTCAACTCATATCATATATGACATAGTAATAACAATATGAGAATAAAACTAAAATACAGGTAGGTATTCAAGTTTCCTAAAAATATTCGTATTACATATTTAATGTCACGTAAATAAATATGTAATTAATGTAACATTATAAATATTATTTGATGTAAAGTAATCAAATAATACATATTATGCGTAAAAGTCAAGCAGTGAAACGTTACGGCAGACAGGGAGAGCTTATCATCGCAGAATTTATCATCGTCAAACATCGTATCTAGCTGGAAGTTTAATTATTCTACCTGTACGTGTCGTTCTTGTCACCGTAGGCTCTTCCGGTGAGGTCTCTGACCTCTGAGTAGTACTGCCAGGGTTGATAACAATTTTAAACTTCTTACCAATTGGATCGTTTGTGTTCGCTTCCTGCTGTCCCTCCACCTCAGAAGAAGAAAGTTCCAACCTATACAAACGCTGAATTGGCCGAGTTTTAAAACCCACTGACGTTTTTACTTGAGCTGTTCTAATTATGCCATCATTACCAGTGAATGTTTCGACGACTAATCCTAATGGCCACTTGACTGGGCGAGTCTTCGTTGTAAGACTAGCCTCTTTAAATACAGCTCTATGTGCTAAGTAATGTACTTTATTCTCATCCCTTTCTGTTTCAGGCACCTCTTCTACAATACCGGCTTGCTCCCACTCACTAAAGACATTATTATAATCTTTGAACTTACCGCTAGATTTTAACTTCTTTGAAGTAGTCTCTAGCCTGCGCATGGCGAGCTGCCGGTTGCTCTGAAGAGCGTCGTGGCCAGTCTTCCAAGGAAGATGCACCTCGTACCTGCCCTCCGAGTTGATCAGAATGTTTTCTTCAAAGTTTGACATCACTTCTTCCTCCTTCTGCTGTTTAGACTGCACCTGTGTAGTGTCATTAATGCCTAGCAACTCTAAGTCCCAAAAGTTACTAATACTTTGTGAGCAAAATAAAGATGTCACTACATTGTTGTTGGTTATATTTATTTTACCCTGTAAAGTCCAACCTATTTTCGTCTTAATGGCAGTTAAACCATTTTCTAAATTGATGAATAAGTTGGTTAATAATGCCCCTGAATAGTCGGCTCCTATCAGTAGGCCTATGTCAGAGCTCTCACTATCTGACAATTTTATGTTATGTTTATTTAACAGTCTCATTAAAGACTCATGTGATTCGTTCACTTTGGGAACATTTTTACATACGCACACCTGCTCTAAAGCTGACATATTGTATTTAAATGTGCTATCAAGACTTTCAATAGTAAAATCATACACATTATATTTTTTAAAGGATACAGATACTCCTCCAAACAGTGAATGGCTCAACTCTTCATTCCCTGCGACTGGTAGTCCAAGTTTCTCTGCTATCTCACTCTTGATATACGATCGCTGTGAGCCGCTGTCAAATAAAGCGCGAACTGTTGCCGTTTTCTCTCCCCGACGAATCTTCACAGCAACTGTTTGTAGTAGAGTTGTTGTCTTCAAGCTGTTCTGAGAGAGGTTCTGTAGTACAATTTCAGCTTTATTCTTCTCTGGTTCCGTAGATTTAAATGATAGCTTACTTTCAGAAGGTGAATGTACTCCAGTACACATGACAGTTGAGTGTCGTTGCCCACAAACATAGCACTTGACAAATGATTTGCATATTTTCGCATGATGTCCAATCTTCAAGCATAAGGCGCAAGCTCTCTTCTTCTTCAGATGTTCTCTTCTGTCATCTAAAGACATCTTCGCTATCTTGTAGCATTCAAGGCTTTGATGAGTAGCTTTGTCACACCATACACATCTTGCTGATGATTCATTATGTTTGAAGTCCTTGACATTAACAGAAAGACAGGCTGCAGTTGGTCCATATGCTTTCGAACATTCCGGGGTGAAATTAGACTTGGCCATTGCCACTCGTTGCTCACTCTCTATTTCTTTCTTGAGAAATTTTAATAAGCAGTTCAACATGTCGTCACTGGTATTGGGTCTTAAACGCTCCCATGCTCTTAATGTTTCAGACGGAAGGGCTGACTCCACCATTGGCAGTAGAAAGGCGGAAAATTTATCTTTTGTCACTCCTAGAATTTCTAAAGATCTCAGACTGCTATTGAGCTTGTCGTATAATGTTGTCAATTCCCTTTCAGGGCTATTGTCTAAAATGATGGCAAGGAGTTCTCTAACATATGCTTGTATTAATAAGTCATCTCTTGCATACCTGTTTTTTAGATCCTGGATACAGGCCGTGTAGCTATCGTTTGTCAACGGGAAGCTGTTGACGAAACGTCGTACTTCTGTGTCCGGTTCCATCATTTGATATAAATACTGCATTTTGTCAATATTATTGATTGTGTTGTCTGTATCTATTTTGTTGAAGGAGCCCCAGAAATTCAACCAGTTCTTGATATTTCCATTAAATTTCTTGTGTTCTAAAATTGGCAGTTTGACATTTCTTTTGTTTTCGCCTTCATTTGTTTTCCTTGCTGACGCTCGGGAAAATTCCCTTTGTTCCAGATATGTTTGTAGAATTGCGAAATTATTTTCGTATTTTCCTGAGCCCTCGATCTCTTCCTCTAGGTCTTTTTCAACCCAGTCAGGTATCTCGAGTTTCTGCTGCTTAATTTTCTTGTTCAGCTCCACTAGCTGGACATATTCGTTGCGCAGCAGCTTGAAACAGGCTTTTATCTCGATCTCGCATTCCTTTTCCATGGTTCCTGGAACTTCCTCGCATTCGAGCAATTTCTCTAAGGCGTTCACTTGTTTTGTGAAGTGTCGTCGTATGACGGATCGTTCCTTCTTGAGATTTTCCATTTTCTTATTATTTCATCCGCTTCTTATGTCACGGTCGCCAGATGTAGGAGTTTCTCCTGATTTTATTTAATCGTATGGCATTTATTTTCGAACCGTGAGATCTTCGAGAAGACAAGTACGGTTGCCAGTTCCTGATGATGGGGATGAACTGGATAATCTTTCTTTACTGAGGGAGCATACGAATATAAATAAATGTAAACACTTCAAGGATTGTTGCCGAACTGAATTTTATTCAATGACTTCTGTCGTTTATACATATATTCTTTACAGTCATAGACATGATAATAAATACAATACAAACTATAAGGGCAGCAACACACTTCATTACAATAAGGCGTTGCACACATGTTCTCCAACAATAATATCTGACACTTCGAAGACTTTAAAAATATCTGGAGCCTACCTTTCCATTTTCTATAGCGGCATCATCATATTTTTTGCAGTTTTTGTATTACATTCACAATATTCACATTGTTCTACTACATTTAGAAGCTAATCATCTCCATACTCTTAAGGATTGTGGTAGTTTGTAAGTTTTATGAGGATGAGTGAGTCTGTAATCCTTTTAGGATATGACTGTAACTTATCTGTACATTATAATACGATGAAATACGAGTATACTTACTTTTTTGTATCATGAGTGACAACTTCATGACGGAGGTACAAAAATGTAATTGCCATCATTGTCTGTTAAAAGAAAAGCTTGCAAAGAGGCCATGTTAAAATAATTTGTTGCTTGTTGCTATGTTAAAAAAGCTACTGAATAGCTTCCAACTTTTTACCACCATCATTCCATTGATATTGATGACATTGATGTCATCTGTCAAACTTTTATGATCACAAGAATTTTGATTGATACCCTGGAGGATGATGGATGATACAGATAATTTGTTGAACGCTGCTTATAATCACTTATAATCATAATCCAGTGTTTGTTTACTTGTTAGCGTCGGGCCGGCGCCGACGCAACCACTCTAATTTTGATCGATTGTTTACTAATTATTATACTAATTACAAATTGCTACATACTAAATTCAACCCTATACTACAGTGCCTAGAGTTTAAAGTAGCTGCAGTAGGTGAATTGATTTGGGCGCTAGAATTATTTGTTATTTAAATGTCGGCTATAATAACTAAGCAAATGTGTCTCTGTCTGTAGGGTGATAATTTTGTTTGTTTGTTTTTGTCATCATGGGGCTACTGGTGTTAAATAAAGGGTAGGTCTGATCTGAACCATCTGTTCAGTTTTTTCCTATACCTACTATGTAACATGATGTTCTATTTGTAATACTAATTTAATGGTTATTTTTATCACATACATGAGATAACATTATATCTTTAAATATAAAACACTTGTGTTAGTCACACCATTTAGAACTCGAGAAGTGCTGGGCCGACTTTTATGAATTTTATGATCTTTGATTTTTATGATTCGTATGCACTCCGAATAATTTTTGAAAATAAACAATTGTTAATGAAATATCGGTAAAATATACAAAAATTATTCAATTATTTTGTACGGAACGGAAAGGGGGCGGGCGGTACAAAGTTCGTCGGGACAGCTAGTTAATAATTATTACTAGGCTTACTCCAGTTAGCCTAGTAATATTATAAACTACTTAACTTTTTTTATTTTCCAAAAAAACAGCAATAGGTGATACAATTTTATAAATTAGACATCTATAGTTTCTAATGGCGAGAATGCACTGTTTTAATGTCATTATTTGAAGCGCTATATCGTATAACTTTAAATTTTAAGTTATACTAACACACTTGCGACAGTTATGACTACCAAGGCATATCTAATTTGCAAGTAAACCACGACTTGAACTCGATGAAAAGTAGGAACAAGTTTATTTATCGTGGCCTTCAGGTCTGTTGACACAGTTGTCCCCGAGGTTTGACAACGACCTTTTTATACGTCGCAAAAAATAGATGGAATTAGGGAGAACTTATTTACTGAGGACGCTGATGAAGGTCACGTGATTGTAACCACAGTGTGTTTGTTGTTCGATCTAAACCAAACAAACATTATGATTAAGACGGTCAGAGACGTAGAATCCTGAGGGGTGATTTTTTAACATTTTTGAGCGTGCTTTACGCACTATCTTGTATCGTTGATCTAAATTTTCTTTTTCTAAAATGAAATACAGAACTATACAACGTAAGTTTGAAAAATTAACGTAAGTAAAAAAATGGTGCCTACGCCAGTTCTTGGGATTAGGTAGCGAACCCCAGGCATCCTTTAGGATGCAACTGTACTGGGAATAACGCTAACGCTGGGGATAACGTAAGTTTGACACGTTACACAATTAACTAGCTGACTGCTGTCTTAGAAGGAAATACCTGAGTACCTCTATAAATGCGTAAAAATCTTAATAGTGTATGAATTATGTTGAATACAAAGTTAAATCAGGACTTTATTTTTTATTGATCACATCCGTATAATGTAAATAATTAACGGTAGTAGTTATGTTATAGGTTTTTAAGGACCTTTAATTTTTTTGTGAATTATTTTTTTAAGGAAATGATAGGCTCATCTAGATTGCTTTTTGACTGTAAACCGAATCGCCGAAATTATGAAATAAAATTAAATACATTTACCTATTTTCATGAATGCAGGTACAAAAATGGTTATAGGAACGTGAGCCCTATACATTCAGCCATCTGATGGCATGCAAAGTTAACATTGACTTGGATCAGAACATTAATAATAATATAAGTAATGGCGTTTATAGAGGTATCCAGTTCCTGGCGCCAGCCTCACTGGTTGCCAGCACTGGCGCGGGTACTGGTACCTCGTAAATATTATTTCGTGCCAGTCCGTCGTGACTGGATCCTGAGTCCAGCGCTGGCATGCGTCGTAATAAAATAGGATATTACTCGTAACCTTGATCTCTCTGTTTTTCAAAATGAAAAAAATAGCAAGTATATGGTGAGTACACACGACACATTTTCTAAATCTAATACCTGCCTAGGTTAGATTCTGTGTGTAGTCAAAAATTGTAAACCCGTCATGGTGCTCCCATACTTGCTGTTATAAATGTTACATAACAGGAACTATCGTTACAGTACATATGGTGCTACTTTACCGCACGAGTGCGGTAATCAGCAGATTACGTGCATATGTCGAAACTTTAAAGAACTATGTACTGTGAAACGTTGTACGATACACGTGCGAACAGGTAATTCGCAACTCGTGTGGATTTAAAACACTCCCTTCGGTCGTGTTTCAATTTATCGCAACTCGTTGCGAATTTCCTGTTCTCTGCACTTGTATCGTAATGTACTATTCTTCAACATAGTGTTACATATCTTTATCCTTGTTAGACTATGCTATATAACACTAGATTTTGCCCGCAAGTTTGTCCGCGTGAAACTCGTTATTTGTTACATAATAGAAATAATTGTTATTAAATTATTGTAGACGCATGCTTATAAATATCGCTCGGCCATACCAACTAATATCCCTTTTCACCTCCTAAGGAATCATTTCCGGAATAGAAACTATCTTATGTCCTTTCCTGGGACTCAAACTATCTCTAAGTATACCAAATTTCATCTAAATCGGTTTAGCGGTTTAAGCGCGAAGAAGTAACAGACAGACAGAGTTCGCATTTATAATATTAGCATCGATTTATAACAGCCAGTGTGGCAGCACCATTAGATATAAAAAACATAGTGTTCCCAACGAGCAACACTACACAAGCACGACAATGGCGGTTGTCTACCTGGCGCTTGGGACATCGCTAACTGGGGTAAGGGTAGTTTTGTATAAGCAGTGCTAGTCATGCCAGTCACGGGGTGGTGCAGGGTTGGCAGAAACATGCTACGCGTCGCCATTGGTAGATTAGAGCCAGAATTCTGGTCAGCTAGCATAATACATATTTACTGATATGTAGAATTTGTTGAAGTTAGGGTTGGTAGAGTTAGGCCGTGTAGATTCAGAAGCTTGGCTCTAAATGAGATCTGATATCTTTTTCACATGGCAAACCTTATGTGGTCGTCTTGGCAACATTTTACATGAATTGTTTTTGGTGGGTTTAATATTTTAGTTGTGGCAGCCCTAATTCAAAGCGACAGTTTACCAGCTCGTTTGTAATTTGTATCATGCTCTTATAAATGCGATTTGAATGGGAACGCCGCGTCACAAATGGTTTGTGTATTGAGGTTAAGTTTGGAAGTCATGCACGGTTCATATTAGATTAAAACCCGTGGAATGATAACATGTAATATATATAAATGGAACAAATAAGTGACGTATGAAAGATACTTATTTTATTAGAAATTTGAGTTTTTGATCTTTTGTTCTGGTTTTCATTACGTTATTGGTCGGCCACATTAATAGACCACAGGAATTAGATTTTCCATACAATCGTAGTTTCGCTCTCATTTAAAAACGACATGTTGGAATAACATGAAACTTTGTATACACAATGGAATTCAGCATATCTATGCCGGAAATTAGTTTCTGTTGCTTGAAATTATAATGGAGATAAAATACAGCGATTATTAAGATTTTCATACAAGACCTAAAAAACTCAAGAACTCGCTGTATTTTTTTCTATTATAATTTACAGCAACAGAAACTAATTTCCGGCTTAAATATGGCGAATCGCATTGTTTATTCAAAGTTTCATGTTATTTCAGCACGGCGTTTTAAAATGACAACGAAACTACGTTTGTATGGAGAATCGAGTTCAGTCGAGCATGCGGGGGACCCCTAATTGTATAAATGAAGGGTTCTGTACCGTCGTACAAGTAATATGCCGAAAAAAGTACAATTCTTGTGGACCAGTTTACTTTTATTTCGATTATAGCGGTAAAAATAGGGTTTTCTGTAATTATTTACTCTCCATCTATATTAGTTATTACGATGATAAACGGACGGACAGCGGAGGCTTTATATAAGGGTTCCGTTCCCATCATTTTCGCACGGATCCATAAAAAGCTCTTAAGCACAGAACCCTCCCGATTCTTTAAATTGAATTAGCACCCGAATTTTAGCGTCCAAGTGAAGTTTTTTTTATTTTGTGTAATTTTTATTCGCACTGACCCCTGCTAGGGCTGTTAGGGTTGCCTCTTTTTATAGAATGGATGGAAGAAAGCTCTGTGGCACGTGGCTTAATTAATCATAAGTACCTCTTTATGTTTTTTTTTCATATTTTTGTGAAAGGCGTTAATGTTTTGATATAATGTGCGAGTCTCGTCCTGTTTAATTTATATCACACAGTATCGTCACACCCCTAAATTTTAACAACATAATATTATTAGATTGGTACTGTGAGATGTATAATTTTTAATCGTCTTTTGTGGTGCTTAAGCTATTGTTCTATGGGATTTCGTCATTATCCGCCAACTTTAAAAAAAATGGCACACGTCGATTTTTTGCCGGAATAATTTCACATCGTTAGTGTGGTATCTAGATTGCATGTTGATGTATTTCGGCCATAAAAACGCAAATTTTAATGATTATACAATTTAATTTAATCGGCGAAGCTGTAATCAATGCCGAGGATCCATTTTGCCTTAAACACGGTTGATGGCTAAACCAAACAACGAAGGCTGTGCATTTCTGCTAAGTTGTTTGTGAACAGCAGGTTAATTGCGTTACTTCTCGAACACGCACTTTTAGGAAGTATCAACTTACTTACATTAAAAACTGAAAATGTGCAATTTTGTCATCTTCAATTCAAGATGTCTATAATTACTTATATGGCTTTCTTCCTTTTTTTTTAATAGGCCTGAAAAAAGAATAATGATTTTCGTACGTTTCCAAGCGCAGGCGATGAGCACAGCCACCACCACCACTACCATATCAGCCGAAGGACGTCCACTGCTGGACATAGGCCTCCCCCAATTTCATGGGGGGTAAATGCCATAATTGGCAGTTGGGTTGGCGATCGCAGTATCTCCACTGGACTCCAGAGAGGACTGCTGCCCATCTCCCGGTTGTCTTGGTCGTAGTTTTAGGACATATTCGGATCCAACCACGACGCGGACCCACCCGCTACCTGTATTCGCGCTTGGTTGTGTAGTGGCGTTTTTAATTACATAAGAATGTATGAGCTAAAATCAATTATTATGAAACAAAAAATGCACGCTGACAGCTACGGCCGCGCCGGTAAATCTGCCAGCGCACGGATACCGCGGAGATTGGTGATGAGCGCGTCATCAACAGTTGAATAATCTCAAAATTATCACTCTTCAACATAGACATACTACAATATAACTCAATGCTCCTTATTTATAAACTTTTATCAAACCTACAAGTATTTTAGTTAAAATGACATTAAAATTCGTTTGTCTTTATTGTTTGAAATGAGAATTTGTGCGAAAGGGACCAAACACATTTTAGTTGACATATAAGTTTGTTAAGTTACATGAGTATTTAAGTCATATTTTCTTACAAATAATCTGTGTAAGGGCAGTTCTTTGACATTTGAACCACTTACCTAGTAATCCGTGATCTTTCAACGCAACGCAACGCAAGTATTCAGCGCGAAATTCCACTACTTATAAACTCGCTCATTCCGTTTTACGCGCCAAATATTTACCATTACGCCCCTAACTTTTTTGCCTTCACGGCCGTCTATGCGCTATATTTTCTTATTACTGTCATATTTTTCTTTTCCACCAAAATTGTGATTACAATTTATGGTAACCGCAGTTTGCTATCAAGTAATGGATCTACAGCCTTATGCTGAGGTGAAATTGGATTATTGTATTAAATTTACAGCTACCTACCCAATTAAATGAGGGTAGGTAGGCGGTATATATTTAACTAGCTGTTGCCCGCGACTTCGTCCGAGTCTTCGCTCCTATTAATCGAAGCGTGATGTTTTAAAGCCTTCCTCGAGAAATGGACTATCCAACACAAATAGTACATTACGATACAAGTGCAGAAAATAGGAAATTCGCAACGAGAGGTGATAAATTAAAACACGACCGAAGGGAGTGTTTTAAATCGACACGAGTTGCGAATTACCTATTCGCACGTGTATCGTACAACGTTATACAGTACATATGGCTCTTTAAAGTTTCGACATATGCACGTAATCTGCTGATTACCGCACGAGTGCGGTAAAGTAGCACCATATATACTGTAAAATATTTTTTCAATTCGAACCAGTAGTTCCTGAGATTAGCGCGTTCAAACAAATAAACAAACAAACTCTTCAGCTTTATAATATTATTATATAGTATAGATGAGCATTTCAATAAAGTTGTGTACATCGATAAAGGCATGCTTATTGTTTTAGAAATGCTCTTTTTAGGGTTCCGTAGTAAACAAGAAACCCCTATAGTTTCGCCTTTTCCGTACGTCTCTGTCTGTCCGTTCACGGCTTAGCTCAGTAACCGTTACTACTAGAAAGCTGTAATTTGGAATAGGTATACAAATCAATCATACCAACAAAACCACCATATCAGCCGAGGGAAGTCCACTGTTGGACATAGTCCTCCCCCAATTTTATGGGGGGTAAATGCCATAATCGCCACGCTTGGCATGCGGGTTGGCGATCGCAGTATCTCCACCGCACTCCAAGTATGCTGCTGCCCATCCCCGGTGGTCTTGGTCGTAGTTTTAGGACATACCCGGGTCCAACAAAACGGTAGAACAAAATTTAGAACATTTTTTTTGGGTATTAATCCCTTTACGTTAATTGGCGATGAAAACTTTTTCTTGCAAAATGCATCGTGTGGAGTATCATTGGATAGCTCGTTTAAAAGCAAAGTGGGGTCAATTAAATCTTTTTTTGATTCAAGAATCCGTTTGTGTGATATTAAACTTTAAAGTGCATTTTTTGTTGGAGTCGAGGGCGACCCTGCCAGCTAAACGGTTGCTTAGTAGTAATATTTAAAGTAAATTTCAAAGCAAAACTATCACAGCTAAGTAGACGAGTATTTAACGTGTATAATACTTAAGAAATGTGCTTGGAAATATAAAGTTTGCTTTTCTTTATTACTTAGACAATGTTATTAGTTGTGTCAAGCACATAGTCAAATAATAAATATAAGTCTGTGCAATTCCAAGTCGGCATAACATCATCATCATACTTACTGTACTTACTAATGTCATTGTGGCTCTCTTTGGGGGAGGCCCATTTCTAGCAGTGGACGACATTCGGTTGAATTTCAGTGCTACTTTTAGCAATTATATTACCTATAGGATGGATTTTAGATGGAGAAAATTTCATAGTACAGGGACAGGTTGCTAGCCTATCGCCCACAACACACTTTAACTTGGTTTCCATAGTCGACTCTTTCTTACGACATAGGAAGAAAGAGGGTGGTGAAATTCTAACCCGGCACCACATGGGGGATAACCCTTTCTGTACGGGGACTTGAACGCCTAGCACCGCCTCAATACGCGCGTTTTTGCGAGAGTCGGCGGTTAGACATATTTTTACTTATGTGTATGTTCTGAAATATGACAGCTATGGGCTTGAAATTTTATACACACATTAAAAACATTATGCACGTTTGATAACTACTCACTTATCGCCCTTATACTCACTAATACTATATATTTCACGCGTAATATCTCACACTAAAACAAAATAAAAATTTAAATTACTACAAGTGATTTTAACTATTGTTAGTTTTGTAAATATTAGTTTATGATATTTTGAATAGAACAAGGCCTTTAAATGATAATAAATATTAATATTCTTTAAATCACGAAATTTACGACCATAACACTTGCCATATGTTGCAAATGATTTTCACTAACTCCGCAAGAGTAATTAAACAGTCAGTAAGTGGCTGTCCCATGGCACCAGGTGTTTATTGTACCATCCTCCGGATTAGGATCTGTAATATCTGTATTATCCCTTATCATTCCTCCTCTATAAACTAAGCAGTCACCGGGTTTCTCAATATTTACTAACTTATTAATGCATTTGGAATATACCCCCGTTGTTGCATAATATTCTTTAATGTATGGTAATTAGGTTGAATAAGGTTTATGCCGCGCGCAAGATATGTTGGGCTAGTGAGTGCAAGTTGCACCTTTTTAGCGCAGGTGCTCTTCCCCCTGTCTTAAAATTTCAGATTTATGTGAAGCGCGGTTCTAGGGTGATGTTAATTATTCAATATTTTTCAGTTTACAGAGCGGCTTTTACTAGATACTTTTGGATTATTAGTTCTTTATTTGAGGTCCCCTTGTGACGTTTGATTGGTAATGGTAAGGGACTGTTTTTTTTTGTTATATATGTTTTATGCATTTTCTTTGTTAATTGCCCCTCCTCACAAATTAATTATTGGTATTTAAAAATAGATATGGACAGACACAATTAACAATATTTTTAGATCATTAAAAAAACCAATTTATCTGACATAAAGTACTTTTAGGCGCGATAGGCTAGCAACCTGTCACTGTACTATGAAATTTTCTCCATCTAAAATCCATCAGGTAATACAATTGCTAAAAGTATAATTAAAGCATTTAAATCATTAAACTTAAAAAAGACTGAAGATCTTTGGGGCCTTTCTGTAAAAGTATTACATTCCATTGTAGAATCAATCTCACCTTTCTTAGCTGATATTTTCAATAAATGTATTGAAACTGGAGTTTTTCCTAACCTGATGAAACACAGTAAAATCATCCCGTTGTTTAAATCAGGATCGAAAACTGACCCTACCAACTTCAGACCAATCTCAATACTACCGGCATTAAGCAAAGTTTTTGAGAAACTTATTCTTAATCAGCTGATGTCCCATTTTAATCGCAATAAACTACTCAATAGCAATCAGTTCGGGTTTACTAGAGGTCGCTCTATCACTGATCCCGGTGTGGTACTAATTAAACATATTTTTGATTCCTGGGAAGAGGCTCAAGATGCTATTGGAGTGTTCTGTGATCTATCAAAGGCATTCGATTGCGTTAATCACGAGAATTTAATTAGAAAGTTAAGCCATTATGGGATAAGAAACGGTTCCCTTGACCTTGTTACATCGTATCTGTCGGAGAGAACTCAACGGGTAGTCATCAACGGGACTCAATCTGCAGGGACAACGGTTGCTCTTGGAGTTCCTCAAGGATCAATTCTGGGCCCATTTCTGTTTCTAGTTTATATTAATGATTTACCAAACCTTGTAAAAGATAAACATGATATAGTGCTATTCGCAGATGATACGTCGCTTATCTTCAAGGTAGGCCGCAAAGACAAAAACTTTGACGGTATTAATGAGGCACTAGGTACTGTTGTGAACTGGTTTACAGCAAATAATTTGCTTTTAAATTCCAAGAAAACAAAGTGTATCAAATTCACTATGCCTAATGTCAAGCAGGCAAACAATTCTAAAATCAAATTAAAGTCTGATAAAATGGAATTTGTAGATAGAACAGTGTTTTTAGGTGTCACCTTAGATTCAAAACTGCAATGGCATGCGCATATTGCAACTCTGGCCGGCAAACTTAGTTCTGCGGCCTATGCAGTAAGACGTATTAGACAGTTAACTGACGTTAAGACGGCCAGGCTGGTATATTACAGTTACTTTCATAGTGTTATGTCCTACGGAATCCTGTTGTGGGGAAAAGCGGCTGACATCCAGACCGTCTTCGTGCTACAGAAACGAGCTGTACGCTCCATCTACAAACTTAAGGCCAGAGAATCTCTCAGAGAAAAATTTAAGGAGGCAAATATTCTTACTGTGGCATGTCATTACATTCTTTAAAATATTATGTATGTTCGAAAAAATATTCAAGAATTCAAACTTAACAGTGATATCCACGACTACAACACTAGAAGTAAACACAAGATTGCAGTGAAGGCCAGTCGTCTCCGGAAGGTTAGCACGTCGTTTGTGGGGAACTGTATACGATTTTATAATAAAATACCCATCGATATAGTTAATTTTCCATTTAGTAAATTTAAGTCTCATATTAAACGTTATTTGTTAAGCCAGGCCTATTATACTGTCAACGATTTCTTAAATGACAAAAATGCTTTTAAGCCAGTGATAGATAAATCCTGTTAGTTTTAATATACATATGCTTCACTTAGCATATTTCCTTGTATAAATAGCTCTGTCGTTGCATTTTATGAAACATGATGCTGTTTCTCGCCGAAGAATCATTTTAATCTTTGATATTATTAATGTCCGGCAGCCTGAATATGTCATGCTCGCTTAAAGGTCTTTGCTTACGGCGGCGTCGTTGATCGGGTCGCCCCCTTCCCTAACAGACGGTCGAGGGAGGCGATGGCTGAGATACGCGTCATACTCATGATCGGGTGCTGTTTGTGGAGTCCGGTCTGTTCATGCTTGCAAGGGCAAAGTAAATACCTTAATACTAGTGTTATTTTATTGTATGTAGATTGACGAGAGACATAATCCTGTTCTGGATTAGTTTTATTGTTATTGACGCTTAGAGACCTTATACATCTCTAACAATATTAAGTTTACTTATTTTAATTTTAGCGCTTAGAGGTCATTTACATCTCTAAGGACTTTGAAATAATTGTTATTAATCGTATTTGGACGCTCAGATACCATATACATCTCGGAGATATTAAATTAATTTTATGTACTTTTTGTTTATTCGGACAGATCGTATTCAATACGTCCTTAATATTTGTAAATTTATTTTTATTTAATTGTTAATCAGTATATTTTTTAATCATTATTATTAAGTAAGATTGTCAGTTTTTTTTAATTGTTTAAATTCACGCTTTGACTTGTAAAAGTGCCCTTGTGGTCTATTTGCAGAATAAATATTTGATTTTGATTTGATTTAGAAAATACATGGACTTTTCTTTTGCGTATTAAATGCAAAATTATTGAAAACGAGTATCGGTACGTGTTTGGATAAGAACTCGATAATTAAATGTTAAAGATTAAGTTTTGTTGAAAGCAAACATTAAAAATTAAAATATGTATAGGTACTCAAAACTTGGCTTGACAACATAAGCAATCATTCCCAAGTTAGTAATTACAAAGAAAGTTAAAGAGTTATGAAAAGCACAACACAAACACTTAACGGATCGTTAATTTAAAATATTCGAGCTGACGCAACCCCGGCCGAGTGTCAATTCCGGGTGACCACACGGAGCGGCGAAGAACATGAGACAGTCTCGTACGTGTGGCGTGCCTTTTACAATATCTGTAGGCAGAGTAGAATTAATCTTTTAATCGTGTCTAATAAAATGCATTTACCTTTTTAACCGTTTAGTAACAATTAATACGTAAAAATTGACAAAGTAAATATTGATTATTTTTCTCAATTTTCAGTTTATGTATAGGGTTAAGGTAAAATAAGTAATTAAAACTTTAACCGGTTTGTTTTACCTATGGTGGTGAAATAAAATAAATTACAAATAAAATATTTTCCCCAGTTCGTCATCGCTGGTTAACGTGCCCAGATTCCAGAAGTCTGGGTAGCATTGGAAAGCTATGGAATGCATATGATCTGTGCGAGGCATGAACCGACCCTCCGAATACACCAAGCGTCAATGAGACCCTTCGAGCACTCCTAGAAGACCCTGTGGGCACTTTCTTCCCCGAGGCCCATGGTCTCGACCCCAAAAGGCTCAAATATGCAGCCACCATTTATGTTTGCATACTTGCTTGAGATTTCAAATTAAAGGGGAAAAAATTGAAAAATTTAATGCTCCGTTTAATGTTTCGTTTCTTGCTTGAGATGCTCGGCCGCAGCAGAGGTGCCACGGAGATGGGAGTGTACTAGGGTGTTGGTATATCGTGTCCCATACTAATGGCCGCGCCATCTTACATAGCACGAGCGTAATGCCGTCGGGCCTGTAACCAGCATCACGAGCAAGGCTGGAAAGTTCTATGACAGCAGCCGTAGCCGGTCCAGCGCTGGCTGCTATTATTAGTGCTTAGGTTTATTTTCTAGTGTAGTAGAATAATCTTCAGTACTAGTCATCATGTCATTAGCCAAGCCGATGGTAATAGAGATTTAAAAAGGAACGCTAATTGCTATTGCCAAATGAAGGGACAGAAAATACTATTTGGCAGTGGTATCGTTTTCATGAAATTAAATTCTAGTAAATATGATTAACAGATAGCCTAATATGGGATAAATTTTGACCCTTGGGTCAAAAGTGACTAGAAGATCGTAAGAGGTGTGTAAAACTATAAACAAGTACTACCCACACAAACCATATAAAAGTAAAATAATAAACAGGTAAAACAATACTAAAACTAGATAAACTAAAAAAGCAGACTGCTAATACATGTAATAGGCAGGATTTGCTAAAACTATGAAAGTAAGCCACAATGTGTTCTTATTGTAGGAACATTATTTTATCTAACACAATCAAATCTTGAATCCAATCCAACGCAATCCACCAGAGACTATCCCTTTATCAACATTCCACGGTCACCCTACATTTCAATTCTGACACAAGATGATTAAGGCTCTTGTTTATTTGTTATGATTATTTATTTTTTATTGAACACGCCTGTGATTATCGGCTGTATTGACGCCGACTTGACTGACTCTGTTTGTTGTTACTCATTGCCTTCTCCACTTAGCAACGGCCGGAGTAATTGGATTTATAATTGAAACATATAAACAAAATCGTTCGCATGGATGGGTATTTATTCAATAATGTTATGGTAATTATAATGTGTGATTAGTTTTTTTTTACTAAAAAGTGATGATGATGGAACACAGAATGTTAATCTTATAAGTGATGAGACTGATGAGTTTACTTTTCCTTGCGACTTCGTCCACCCATACACATTGTCATCCGTCATTTTACCTAATTGACAACATTTCAATTTTCTGAGTAGTACAAAATCTTAACTCATTACGTTAATTAACAAGAAACCCAAAAATATATTTCCAATATTTTTATAGCATAGTTTCAAGATTTTCAACAAAATGTTAATCAAGCCTACCATCGTCGTCTATATGATGTCACAAGGCTTAATTTTGACAGTCACGACGCACAAAAAGAACAGCCTTTCCTTTGTAATTCCGCCTTATTAATAGTATTTCTGTATGCTTTTTTACGCTCGCTGTGACGCATTACTTGTCACTTGCTCTCTCTTAGAATGATAAACTTTTGAAATTGATTTTTTTATATCAAATTAGGACAGTTTCGGGAATTAAAAAAATGTGGTTATTATTTAATTTTTTATCCTCTATTTGGTTTTATCGAAAAAATGAATGTTATCAATTGGGGTTAGTATTTCTGAGATACAAAATGTATACAGTACAATTTGTACATTAAACTAGGTAGGTATACAAAGTACAAAGCTATGGTTTCTTGTTTAAACCTTTAAGTAAATAATAGGGAAGAACGTAAAGTTCAGCATCTTTTTAAACGTGACAGATCATAAAGCAACGAATCATGTCTACGTCTAAATCGAAGTTTTTGTCAGACCTTCACGTTACATGTACAATTTGATTACACCAAGACGTATGGGTTTTATTTCCTCGAATTTGAGTGACAGCGGCTGGTATCCAGGAGGTCAAGTCACGTGCAGTGACGGACAAATTGCGCCCACAAAAACTGTTTGATACACCGCGCCTTACCGTTGAGTTAATATGTTAACTAAATATTTATAATGCTAGTATAGGTACTATTAGAAAAAAATCTAAGTTTCGGAAATGTCGAAGTCTATAATGGCCACGAGGCACGTCACCGTGATGAGATGGGCAGACAAGAAAGCTGCAGTAGACAGACAACTACACGCAAGTATAAGGAAGGCGGCTGTCAAATAAAATTGGCGGTGTGTTGTGATTCCAGCATTCTGTATCAGCATTTGGAGTTGCAGGCGTCCTTAGGCCACGGTAATCTTTAATCTTTTTGTATCTATAAAATCTGAATTGACGACAGAGAATAAGAACTTATTTAATTTATTAAACAGTTATAGCGACATCCTAACAGAAATAAACTAAATCCTAAGTAAACTATTTTTACAAATAAAAAATAGCTATCTCTGAGCTCGGTAGTAGCACGTAGTAGGCCCCAGAATGCTGGAGGCATTGCCGCGCTGGGCTGCAATACCGATGCAATGAGAGAGGTATGTACCTGCTACTTGCACGCCACGCTTCTGGACACCCATCACGTCGACAAGGCCCTAGTGTTTCCAACCCAATCGGCTCAAACATGTATTAAACAATGTCAATGCCTGCATATTTGCGCCGCTTGAGGTGTTCAGTCACGTCGCTGGCAGCCCAAGCCCTGGCCGAAGTCCCTGGGAGATGGAGGGTGCCTGGATAAGAATAAGTCTGTTTTCATTTTAAATAATGTTCAATTGGTATATAGGTGAATGAAACGGAATAACACGGGATTCATACGAATTTCAGTTATCCACTAGACGTAAAATTTATAAGCTCGAGTGACAGAATAAGGTTGTACATACAGGAAAAGGTTGCGTTTTATTTTACATACTCATATTGTGACTTGATATGATGTCGTGACATTTCGTGAGGGAAAATTGGATTGCCACCACGTGTCAGAGCTGACAGTGGATTATGGAGGGTTAATGGGATACCCATACGTTGTGTTACACGTCTATACCACGTCTATACTTACATATATTATTATTGGATATCTAATTCACATGATAGTTATGGTACCTAGACGTAGTACTAAATGTTTGAATCGTTTATATGCGTCCATTCTAATATCACAAATGTGAAAGTAAATCTCTGTCCATTTGTCCGTCTGTCCGTGACCATTTCACGCTTACGCTGAACCGATAAGGATCAAATTTGGTGCTGGGATAGATTAAATCCATGGGAGGGACATGTGATAATTTTTATCTCGGAAATCATCAGCAGCATCAGCAGGTATAAACCGGGCTAAATTTTGGATGAAGGTACGATTTAAAAAACGAGTTCTACGGGGACAAAATCGCGGGCAATAGCTAGTCGTTTATGTATACAGTGCGGTACCGGTACTTTGGCATTTACTAAAACTGATAATAATATATGTGCCATTAGCAATTACCTACTTGCATGCACATATTAGCAAACCATAATTAACTGCACAATAAGATTTCCTCAATCAGCACCCTCAATGTATAATAGGTGCATTGCCACAGAATAGTATAATAGTATCCACTGCTTAAGATGACATCATAGTACAGTAACATTAAAGACTGTCATTTGTACTGTCTTGCAATTTACTCTGCTGTACATTGCTGGCGATTTCAATTTTATTAGAAAATAAATGAAATTTTAGTTTTATAATAAAATTAAGCCCACGGTTAGGTTAAGGAACTACGTTTCCATACCGTACTTAAAGAAAAACTCTAATGCCGGTAACACACGGTATTATTACCATATGACGTGCTTGGATACGTATTTAGATATAGTTGGTACCCTATGTCATACAGAATTGTATGTACGGTCAAGTGCAAAAATACGTATCGATTTAATCCTGTTATAAATACGTACCGCAACCGAAATTCCGTCGACATAATAGCTACATATTTTTGAGCAAGTTGTATGCACCCATATTTTTGCAGTTGTCTGTACTTGTTATATCACGACAGCGAGTCGTCTGCTGGCAAGAGGATACTGTACCACATAACAACTTGCAAGATCAATAAGTATCACATATTGAGGAACCGCTTTGATTTTTGCGACTCAAAAAACTGTAATAATAGCAGTTTATCATTTATTTTGTTAAGCACACGAAGAGTTCAGATGGCAATGAAAAAATTGATTAATAGTTAGGTACTTAACTATGCATATAACTTAACATAAGAACAATAGGTAACACCTAATCTAGCGCATGATCTTTTTGCTTCGTGCCGAACACTCCGGATTTCAACTAACACAACTCGTGTACAGCGAAATAGAGTTTTTGCATCCGCTAACTTAAAAATAATAAACTGCCTGTAAAATTAAGATGCGGCTTTCGTTTGAAGTTAAATTGTTTATCGTCCTCATTTAATTTGCATTCTCCGAAACCAGAGTTTTTGCCAGGTTCAACCCAAGTTGAAGAAGGACTTAAGAGACTGACGCGCAGAACTCGTTGAGCCATTATTATTCTAAGTAACGGAGTCGTGATTACCGGAGATAGGACAGGGCTGATATTTACAACGCTTACCGACAACTCTCTTCAAGAGAACCAGTACAAGTCTGATCTCTGATTATAAATAGTTGTCACTAATTGAGAGGCCAAGTTATAATGTGGCCAGGTGAGAGATAGGTTGCGAATCGTTGAGTTGAAGTTCTTAGCAGGATGCCGCTATGGTTCTCGTGTATTGATTGATAGCTTGTTAGATACCGAAAGAGGGATTATGCAAAAAGACTAGGTGCTATGTGCACTGTGCACATTATCGAAGTTGATCGTAGTGTTAGAACTGAGTTGGTACAGCCAGTGGCGGGTAAAGTAGCTACGTAAATATAATATTCAATATTATCTCGATTATTTTAGCAAAATTTGTTTTAATTATAGTGTTTTCAGGGGCTTTGTGTTGATTAGACGAGATAGTGTCCGTATTACCAAGTATTACGCTTGCGAAGTTGCAACATTATGCGCAGAAGAGGAACAGTACTGCATTTGTATTGCCCCGCATCCACGTATCCCGCGCCAGCCAGGAAGCACTCATGTAGGGGCGCAGTAAAAAGCTGTAGGTACTGACTCGACTGAAAGCTGACAGTTTTCTCATATTTATGGTACCTCCTCCACACCGACAGTCAGGCAGCCATACGACCAGGTGCAGGAAAAACCTAAAGGCTATCTTCATAAGATAAACACTTCATAACATCACTTCTTTCTTCAACGTCAAGTTTAGAAAATAAACGGATAGAAATACTAACTACCAACTACAATAACCAACTACAGAACATTCGCTTGCAGTGCCACTGCAGCCGAAGTGCACTCTGCTGATTGCTCGCATCTGCCGTATTGGGGTAGTCTTGAACTGAATATTAGAACTCCGGTATGAGTGTTAGAAACGAAAAGACGTGAACGTAGAGTAGTTAGAAGGTACCTGCGTTATGCAATAGGTGCACCTATGAATACTTCCTACTACTCACTTGTTTTTACACTTTAAAGTTCTTTGCATTTTTTTGACAAATAATCCTTTCAGACAGGCTATCTTTATCTGTGTACTCATAATTCAGGCTCGTGCCGTGAGCTTAATTCGTATTTTCCGAAAGAAAAGCACGTCTTCAGTCAGTCTTACAAATGAACATCCTCGCCACAAAATAATCGATATCTCTAACAACCACCACACTTTCCAGCAGTAAAAGAACATCGACTCTCCGTACAGTCACGTATACAACGAAAATGATAAAAGTATTGCTACGTTACATTACCTACTCGTACTTAATGCTTACTACGAGTATATCAAGTGCCTAAGAATATGAGTTTTTTTCCTATTTAGGATGTAGGTACTACTGTGACTGTAAGGTAATTTGAAATCGTAACACATTCATACGGGCGCGCGGGCCTCATTTGATCGCGGTTCCCCAGGGTACCTCTTTGCCTTTGACTCTTTGAGCGCTACATGAGCCCACAGAAGCTATCTACGTTCAGCTGTTTGTTGTTCTGCGGATTTTTCTTGTTAGAGTTCGCTGGGAAAGCGGAAATGGCGTTTGAGATAATATGCTGGACGGCGTTTTTCGTTGTCATTTTCTTTTAAGCATATGAAACTCACTTTTATAATATGTTCATGAACTAAATAATGCAATATTGACTTTTTTATTTGGTAGAGTGTTTTAACTTGTCAGAGACAAAACTATATGTAAATCTAGGTTCATACGCGAATTTAATCGATCAAACTAGGGAATAACTGGTTTAGGTGATGTCGACTGATGTGGATACCAAAGAAAATGCAATATTTTATTCCTTTGTTAAATTTCATTCTCAAATCATTTTGAGTAATACCTACCTAGGTGTTTATTTAGTGGGTTGTATGTTCGTTGCAGCGCTGAGAGGGAGAAGTTGTGTCTTGGTTCCCTAGTCCCTATTCGGATCGTAAATCTCGTATGTATCCCACTTAGTTACCTTTCGGATGCTTTTGGTAAATGATACGCCTTTAAGGGTTAGGTTAGGATAAGATCGAGAGGCAAGATCGTCTTGAACAGAACAATAGTTACAGTAAAGCAATTTTCCTTATTTTATAGCTTTTAAGCTTTGTTCTGACTATTGACAAGCGGTTATCGCTTTAATCGCAGCAGGACACAATATTGTCAAGAAAAATATCAAAATATTGTAATAAAAATGCTTCCAAAAGGCATATCAATTGAGATGTCACAATTTAAGCTGCACACAAAGGCATAAAGGTTCGTAGAGTCTAAAGAAAAAAAGGAAGGTAAGGCGTGATAATAAATCTCGTTTTTGAGGTGACAATTTAAGTACCTGCCTGCCTGCGAGCTCACGGTTTGACAAAGCGTAAAATAGATTCAGAATTTATTAAGTCGAACCCGTAGTTGCTGGTTTTTATGCGGTATATGCTATTGTAATGGTGTAAGTACCTAACGGAACAGGGTCCAGCATGTAAACATATCCAGTATACCATTATTTAGGTACCCTATAAAACTGTTCTACTTATAAGTACTATAGAGACAAAGACAAAATAATTATTTGTAAATATTAGGTTCATAGGTCTTACAATTATGTAATAATAGTTTTGAAACGGTACGAATCGGGTTTTATGAACGCTACATGCGGTTGTATGTCATAGTACTTAATGGCTGCTGTGGGTGGATTCAGGGGTGTAATAAAGTTCACTTATTTGCCTTCCACATTGCGCCATGGCGGGAGGGGGGGGCATATTTGTTCTCCAGACTCTCCTAACTGTTCCACTGAATGTTTGTCACTTTTGGACTTTATATTAATAGAAATTGAGTCTAAAAGTGACACACACTCAGTTTGCTTGTTGAGTGTACTTTACACAATGAATACAATCAAATTGTGTTAAGTCAATAAGTCGTTTAGTTTAAAGATAAATTCCGCTCTTCTGGTAACTGCCCGGCTAGCTCAGTCGGTAGAGCATGAGACTCTTAATCTCAGGGTCGTGGGTTCGAGCCCCACGTTGGGCGAAATACTTTTTGCCTATTGGAGTCTTCATTATTTGTTGAATCAGTTTTTTTTTGCAATAAACCTGGCTGTTTTTATTATTATTGTTTATTAGTATAAAATCACTGAGATAATTAGGAAACTTTCACTACAATTAAATTAATTATAGGATAGTCTTATTGCATAAAACGCTGTTAAATTACATTTTACATACTAAAGGTACTTATGTATTATTTTAATATTTCCTTCATTCATTTCAAAGTTTGTAACACAAACGAATTCGTTTGAGTTGAATGAGACGACTAGTGCCATCTTCTGTTATTTTGATAAACCAAATTCTCGAGACAGCGTTTTGTTCGAGAAGTGACTTTGTTAAGAAGACGACTTAGTAGTTTCACATAAGAGTTGTAGATGGCGTCATAATGTAATGGTTGAAAATGTTATAGATTAAAATGTTCTGTAAATTTTAAAGTGTCAATAATTACTTATCATCATCATTAGCCTAATATACATCGCTGGGCACAGGCCTCTAAGTGGAGCAAACTTCATCTTATTAGTGAAAGTAATTTTTTAGTTATTATTTCATGTTTTATAGATTCTCTAGTCAACTCACTTATGAAAATACTCGTATATACCAGAATACTTGACCAAAACAGGCCCTCCTTGAGGCATTGTATCGAGATCGAGGATGCTGGCGGCATTTCATAGCTGTAGGTATCGCAATGCTGATACGTTGTGCGAGGAAGTCACTGGCTCTTCGGTCGTCAGTCTGAGGTCGTCAGTTACCTACGTCAACCAGACGCTTCGCAATGTCACTAAAGTTATTTATTTGTGCTCGCTGGGACCCCATGGACCTAGAGTTTCGACGCCAAATAGTACAAAATTAAACTCTCTGCCTAGGCCCTTGTATTTATAACGTTTTACAATTTCAGCTTTTTCCGTCTCGTTTCCGTAAACATATGTTTCTTTAGCTACTTTTAAGTTTTTCCCGCCTTATAAACAAATGAGAGGGAACTTGGAACATCTGAGGAGGAAAAGGGCTGTAGTCCCCACGGTGCTCCAGTGCAGGTTGGGGTGTTCAGGTTTACTTACAATGTTTCCCTTTCACTGAAAATCTAACGGTCAATATCAAATGATATTCTGTACATCAGTTCCAAAAAACTCATTGGTAACGAGCTGGGGTTCGAAGTCGAACCTACGACCACTGCAGCGCGGCCACAACACTGCGTTGCGGCGCTGCGCCGCGAAAACGATGATATAATTTTTACGGAGGTAGTACAGTCAACAGCAAATGTGGTTGATCTTTTTAGTACTTTGTCGCACTAACGTAACAATACTGCGACAGTCGGGATGCGTCAAAGTAGTGAAAGTGATAAAGTACTAAAATGATCATCTACTTTTGCTGTTGACTGTACAGGCCGGCACCGACGATTTTGACTACACGGCGCCGGAACGCAGTGTTGTGGTCACGCTCTTAGGGCGGAATGCACCAACTTACGATTACAGGCCGACTACCGTTAAGAGGGCGCAGTACGATCGGTGTGGATCGGTTCTTTACGGCTTGTATGAAAACCTTAATAATCGCTGTATTTTTTCGCCATTATAATTTCAAGCAACAGAAACTAATTTCCGTCCTAGACAAGCTGGATCCCATTGTGTATACAAAGTTTCATGTTATTCTAGCATGGCGTTTTAAAATGAGAGCATAAAAACGTTTGTATGGAGAACCAAACGTACTGCGCCCTCTTAAATATGGCGCCGGCAGCTGTCATCCCACAGAAACATGTCAAACTTTCCATACAATCACATCTTAATGAGCACGGAAGGTTTGGTGGAACCCACCCTTAAACCATTAGGCTACCATAGCTTAAGGCAATAATGGGCTTTAGCTATTATAGTTATGACACTTTTAGACACTTCTAGACAGAAAATTTCTCTGTTATGAGTCAAGTGATACTAATCCCATCAAAAACATAAATGTGAAAATGGGATTTTTATGTTTTTGATGGGATATCATTACTTTTTGTCAATCTTCGCCAAATTCGAGTTACTATACAAAATACCTAAATCGCTATAGGTGGACCTCAAATATTTGAAGAGTTCTCTCGATTTCTCCAGGACCCTGTGACCAGATTCTTACCTGATAACTATAGGACCACCCCTGAAGTACGAGTATACCGTTTCAAACAAAGAAAGAATTATCCAAATCGGTTAATAAATGACGGAGTTTTGAGGTAAATAATAATAATGAAACTAATATAAAAATCACTGTTTTCTGATTTTTTCTGATGTAACACACAATTACCAAATTTTAGCTTTCTGGGTCACCCGGAAGTGGGTTAGATTTTCAGTCAGTCAGTCAGTCAGTCAGTCAGTGGTAAAAATGCCGTTTTTTGGAATATAATATATCAATAACTATATTTATGAAATTTGGGGTTCTAGTTGTTCTCAAGGATATTAATACATATACCAAATTTAATTTTTCTATGTAGATAGATTTTGAGTTATTGGAGGGTCAAACGATTCGTGTAAAATAACACACGGCTGCTGTCCGCCAGTTCCTGGGGTGAAGTAGCCGCGTGTCTAGATAAAAGACATACTCATGTAAGATGTAGGAATAACGATGGACTAGAAAATAAAACTTGATATGGTTGATCACTTAGCCATTTTGATCCTACCCAATAGCCATTTTAAGTGCTAACCAAGAAATGCATACAGCCCACCTACCAATAGAAGCATTTAAAGCACTTACACAAAACTAATCAACTCCAACGGGTTTGCATATTTTGTTCTCTGCCAACTTCAAAACATGCCGATTCATACTTATCTCATTTATATTTAAACAGCAGCACCTTGAGACAAAAGCAGTCTTACTTGAGTACATCGTCACGATAATGACTTCCTGCGGGACATCGTTTAGAGCAATTTCGTTGTTTATATAAACCTGCGCACACGCAAGCCGCGCTTTACTTGCGACTGCGACGCGATGGATGTCCTCTTCTTTTTCACCATTTGGAGTAAGGCTTTAGTTTTTTTATAATTATGGTTTTACGGAGGAGGGCCCACGACAGGAGTTCATGGTCAGAGAGTAGCTTGGGGAAAATCCAGAAGGAAACCTCCAGCCCTATTTGTTGACTACGCAAGCGGTTATAACACCGGAATATAGGTACTCTAAAAGTTTGCGTTTCAGTGAGATTAGTTGAGGCGGTATCAACCGAATCTGGAATGTGTGTGGAATCGAGTTACTGGTAGTTTTAATGGTTTATTAACAAGTGACTATTATTTGAAAATTTATCGTTTTGTTTTGTAATGAGTTTTGTCCAAGATTTTCCCCTGGCGATTTAATTGCCATTGCAATTTGCAACGTGACCCTTATAAGCTGACCCAGTCTTTAAAATTATGGAAATGTACCATTACAGAACTATGCTGACAGTACCTCCTCTACTATTTAACCACTTACTAAGTGCACTCCGAGAAAGACTATTAGATGACGAAATTTTGGCCCGCTGCTAATATTCCTGACCTTTCAGTGGGCATAATGACTAGCAATTATTAAAAATATCATTATTATCTCTTTCAGTGTTAGTATCATCGGGTCAAAGTATTTCATCGAAATTGGACTTTGATGAAACAGATGCTTCCTCCATAATGACGAATACAAGCCAACCAAATGATGAGGACGTGGAAGTGAAGCACACTATAGTTGTTTCCACTAAACTCAAGAATAATAATAGGAGAGGATTACATTCTTCAAATGATGGTCTGTATAGTTATTTAGTACTTGATTGATTTGAAGACAATGGAACAGTCAACCAAGAACTACCACCACTTCTCACCACTCGTCAATCACTTTGAAACCTTAATGTACAAATACTTAAGAAAGTCGAGGAGTGGTATACCTATTTCACAGAAATTATTGGCCGACTATACTTACACTATTTAGGCATAGAGGAAAAGTCATTCGATGTTCATTTTAATCTGGTCGTGGGTTCGACTCCGGTACGCACGTTTTTCTAAAAATGTCTATGTATATCATCTCATCATCATTATCATCCTAGCGTTATCTCAGTACAGTTACATCATATATAAAAGATGCCCGAGGTCCGCTACCTAGTCCCAAGAATAAGCGTAGGCACTAGTTTTTATTGAAGCGATTGCCAGCTGACCTCCCAACCCAAGGGGGAATCTAGACCTTATATTGAGATTAAGGCTTGTCAAGTGAGTGGGGAATTTGACTGTTAGAAGTTCTCAAAACACCCGAAGGCGTCTAACTTGACTTAACGACTGCTGTCATAGACAGCAGCCGGGATCAAAGGCTTATCGTGCCTTCCAAAATACGGGAGCGCTCACTTTGTAACCACTCAAAGCAGTCACCTATGGGCCACGAGCGATCCTTAAACAACTTAAATGTGTGTCCATTTGAAATTTAACAATAGCATTTTCGGTGTAGGAAAACATGAGTAAACCGGTCTAACTAATCCCAACGAGGTCTAGTTTTCCCTCTGGGTTGTAAGGTCAGATGGCAGTTGCTTTCGTAATATTGGTACCTACGCCAAATTTGCGTTTCCACGGGCTTCTTTTGAATACAAACTGGAAAACGCGAGGTAGATGAAGACTAATGGTTTTGATAAATTTTTTCCAGCAGACTCGAGATCACTTACATTTAAAGTCGGCCGTGCACCCAACAAGGAGGAAGACAGCAGTGAAGTGCCCGTAGTATACGGTATGAAGTCCGTAGAAACCACACGAATAAGAACACCCGACTCGCGATTCAAGAACAGAGTTTATCCTGACGCTGTGTTCATAAACCGAAACATACGGGATGACTATGACCACTATACTAATTCGGCGGGCAACCCAATAGCGGGCAACCCAATGGCATGGAAACCTTCAAATTTCTTCAATAACATTAACTGGCGGGGTCAAGATAGTGAGAATCAAGTACGATACGATACGAGACCAAACGCAGGAAATGCGAAATTTCACAGAAAAATTACAGACGACGGTATGAAAAATTTTTACTGCAGTAAATGCAGGGAATTAAGTCGAGGGCTCAATTCTAGACCAGGGCCAAGAGGATGTGTTCAAAAAAGCGCTTGGCTTTACGAAACAACTACGCCTAAGATGAAGATAGACGGAAAATTGGCCACATTAAACTAAACTACGTTGTCTTTGTGTTTTATTGAGTGTCTTCACAATACGTTGGCCGGGTACTGATGTTATCTAAGAGCCTGGGTAGTTGGTACTAATGTTAAGGATGTACCAAGACAATCACACTCTTAATGAGAATATTATAATGATATCTTGAGGAGTGATGACGCATTACATTTACGACGAAGTCACTTAGGTGACTTCGTCGTAAATGTAATAGGTTCAGTATACCCATTAACAACATTTACTTAATGGGGTATGTTTTTCTTGCCTTTGTCGTAATTAATTTGCTGGCTTCGGTTTACAAATGTATAACATTAGGAGTGGGCATTTCCGAAAGAAAGTGTAGAGAAATGCAATGAAACATCGTAGGTATCTTAAGTTAGTACATATATTATAATATTCCGATCCACATAAAGTTTCAAATAATTTTCTTATCCACGGGAATGAGAGAGTCACAGCACATTTATTGTATTTATTGCTTAACCTAATCATTTACAATGCATATGGTGATCGCCTCAACACAGACTTTCCACGCTTTGTAAAAGCTAATATTTAAAGGCGATCATCATACAACAGACGATCTCCGTTTTCAGGAATAACACTAACCTCGTTATTCATAACGCTTAACAAAAATCTGCTATAACTAATGTTGGTTATCCTTTTGGCCGCGAACGAAGACGAATAAATACAAACAGACATTAATGGCATTTTAACTGAATTGGTTTCGATGACCGTTTATAATTATGA
Organism: Notocelia uddmanniana; assembly: GCA_905163555.1. Classification (NCBI taxonomy): domain Eukaryota; kingdom Metazoa; phylum Arthropoda; class Insecta; order Lepidoptera; family Tortricidae; genus Notocelia; species Notocelia uddmanniana. The sequence goes on along the minus strand of LR991057.1, from coordinate 25,279,122 downwards.
CTTATTAAGATTATCCTTATTGATAAACGTTAGCTAAAATACCGTATAATGAAATTGTCTTTATCTGACACTTTGGCATTGCAATTTAAAATTAATGTTTTAGCATCACGATTATTCAAGTGGAATACTCCACTACTTGTTTACATTATTGAAAGAAAGGCCAGTCCAGGCCAGGGACTTTAATATTGTTTGTGAGGAACGAACAAATCACACTAGCTATAAATATAACATAGGTTTGTTAAGTTTTATAAACAAGGGCACTTGTCTGTAGTATCCTAGGAGTTTAGGATTCCACCTTATAGTGGCGGACAACTCCGTTGTTGTTGACAAGGGTTTCCGCGCCGCGATGGCTTTGCTCCTGTCCGTTCACGTTGGAGGAACTGGCGTAGGAAGTGCTGGCGACGCTCATGTAGCGGTTGTTGGGGTCGTCATCGCCGAAGCGGTTTGCGATGTTGATGTTCGGCTGGTTCTGTAAGGCGCGAATAATTTAATAATATACTTATGCAGTGGAACTATACACACGCGCGTGCGTGTGTTACGCTGAATGTCGCTGGACAAGTTGTATTTCATCTGTGCTTATAATTTCTCGATTCCGTAGTATGAAAGTTTAAACTTTAAACATGACGTTAAAGGGACTAGATTTCTACCTTGGTATCTTGGTGCCTTGGTGGTGGTGGTAGGTTTCACTTTTTTAGATGAGTAAATTGTATTTCATCTGTGCTTGTAATTTTCCGATTCCATAGTATGAAAGTTTAAAGATGACGTTAAAGGGACAAGATTTCTACCTTGGTATCCTGGTGCCTTGGTGGTGGTGGTAGGTTTCACTTTTTTAGATGAGCGAGTTCCACCGTTTGTCTTAGCTAATGGTTTTTGAACTACTTAAGCCGCGTCCAGACCAGTGCATGCCGAATTGCGTAAGATCATAAGATGGAAGATGGAGCGAGATGCGGAAAGGAAAGTTCTATCATCCACCTATCTCACTATATTAATAGCTACGTATTACCCGTGTACTATAAATCTCTAGCTGGTGCATGTAAAAAGTTAATCTTAACTATGATTTCAGCACATATGATTTAGATTTTGAGTGTAGTGATAGGTCAGATTACTGTTATGCCTTCTTAATAGTCGGGTACTACTTTTTTATACAACGACGGTGGCAAACAAGCTTACGGCCTGCCTGATGTGCTGATGGGATTACTTATAAGTCAATAATAATAGTATTTCTCTGCAATAGTAATCTACACAATTAACAGATTTTGAATTATGATGCATTCTATTTTTCCTGATCTAACTTCTGTAGAACTCAATAACTCAAACGAGATAATAACATAAAGAACAGACAATCAGAATAGAAGAATTCTATTTTTCTGGAGAAACTTTCATTCCCTAAGAGATTGCACACTTTGCACATACTGACGTACTCCTTAGATGTATTCAGTAGATGCTTCTCAACTCAATGTAATGTAATTTAATTGTAATGAAGCAAGTATTTTTATAAATTATGTTACAAAAACAGACACAGAAGTGTCAGTATAGTACATTACGATACAAGGGCTGTAAAACAAAGAAAGGCCGATATCGCAGATGTTTGAGGCCCGAGCCGCAGGCGAGGGTCATAAATATGCGAGACAGGGCTTTCTGTTTTACGACCCGTGTTTCGTACACAATTTTACGTCACCACTTGGCCAAAAAGTGGGTTTTTCCGGACGCGCAGCGTGCGGAAAAACGCGCTTTTTGGCAAGGTGTGGTGTAAAGTATATTGTCATTCATTCTGGCTCAAGTATCACAAATTTGTGTAAATAATAATCATAAAAATCGAATTAGTTACATTTCCATCAAGATGAATTGCAGTCACCGTGCCATAGTGTTATGACGTCATAACACAAAAGTGAATTAAACATATTCGATTAACTCAATTGATTTTCCATGTGTGTACGAACACGCCATAACCGTAACCATCCAATTACGTTATAAAACTTACACGTGCTAATTTCAAGCGGGATTTTGTCATTTATTTGACAACCTGCTATAAAAGTGATTGATCCTGATAAATAACGTAATAACAAAAAATGCAGAATTTTTAGTGAGTCAATTATCCATTAATACGGCAATTTTATAGTGCATTTTATTGTTTATGGCTTTATTCCATGCTAAGATCACGTGGGCCTTGCATTTAGCCACCTATCGCCAATTGTACACGTCAAGGGTCATTTCTTTTACGCCATTACGAGAGAAATCGATAAACTAACCGCTGTGACCAAGGATTTGTGGCACATCCCAAACGACAAGTGACCTCGAAGATGTGTTTTAATTAAATTGTACGCGATTAAAGTCTCGTTTGATAATAATAACCAATAAACCGTAGCTATATGTCCCATTACAATGCTCAGTGAGTGTACATGCCTACTGTATACGGTGTGAAAATAAACTATTAGAAGGATAATAAATCGACGATGGAAAAGAAGGATTACTGGGGCGACATTCGGTATGTTGATTTCCAGATAATATAACTTCTGCATAAGGAATTATTCAAATTGAGGCCAACTTTTGGAACAATCTGATGTCAACGATGTACCATCAATGCATCACCCGTCGTTGCCCAAATATGTCGCTTCAACTATTCTCTCTTTCCACCATCGAAAGTTACTTACCGGATTCGCCGGACTAATGGCCGCGATCTGGTGGGAGTAGCCTGGCATGGCCGCCCCTGACGCGAACGCCGAGTTCTGGGCTCCAAAGTTGGGCATTCCGAAATTACCAAAACCCGCGTTGAACGGAGAAAACCTGGAGAAGTCGAAGTTCATGAATCCCGGCTGATTAGACGTAATGTCGTACGCTTTTTTAGCCGACTCTAACGCCTTTGTTTGAGACTCTTTATTTGATCTAAACACCCTGCAAATCAAACACATTGTTAGCACATACACATACACACAAAATACGCCCTAGAGGAATGAAAATAATGAAACTTAATATAAAAGTCAAGTGATCTGACTAGCAATGTCCCGGTCAGTAATCTATCGGATATTTTCTTGGATATGAGGACTTATTTATATTGAAATGACTAATTATTGTTACCCATTAAATATTTTGGATTAATGAAAACAAAAAAAAACATTATTGACAATTAGGCTGAATAAGTAAATTGAACATTGATAACTACCAGATAAAAACTGACCAAATTACACTTGATTCTTGATTACATTTGATTGATTAAGTTTCATTATAAAAGGTCAACTCTAGCGCGTGTGAAAAAAAAGATTTAGTAAGCTATAGTGTGTGCCATTTGCAAACTAGATAGAGAAATATACGTTGCAGAGAAAAGTATCAAGAAAAACGGTCCGAAATTTCCAGACTCCAGAACATTTTACAAAAGAAAAACAAATTAGTAAAGAAAGGTTTTTATGATCATTTATTTATTAATGGTTCCAATAAGTACCGAAAGGTTATTTGAAAAAGCACAAGAAGTAATATCTATTCCACTACGAAATAAGATCACAAAAGGTAAGCGAATCCAGAGATTAAATAAACGTTAGTCAATAATAGATTGTTGTCACACTTAGTCAAATAGGAGATTTCTAGTAAAAAGTTTTGCCACTCAAAACAGAGGAAAGGGTAAAAGTACGTAAAGTGATCCAGAATCAAATAATTACCGAAATCGAACGAAAAACTCACAAATACACCCGATATTATAAAGACTACACTAACGGGATACTCAGCGGTTGAAATAATCTCCAAGGGTAGAGCAGTGAGAAATTCGGCGGATGAAACGGAAACGGCGACTGCCACATAAGCCAGATAGGTTCTAGAGGCTTCAGAGGCCGTAGAGGCCACAGAGGCCGTACAAGTGTCAGTGGATGGTGCAAAGGTTGTAGAGGCCGCAATAACTGTACGGGCCTCAGTAGTTGTAAAGGCGCCAGCGGTTGTATTGGTCTAAGCTGCGATGAGGGCAGCGATGCTAATGTTTGCCAATAATAAAACGGTGACAATTCTATCAGTTGAAACGGTAGCAATGGTTGCAGCGGTCTCAGCGGTTGTAGCGGCCTCAGTGGCAATAAAGGCTTCAGAGGTTGTAGTGGGGCCAGAGGCTGTAGTGGCTTGAGTGGTTCTAGCGGGGGCAGCGGCTGAAGCGGTGGCAGTGGTTTTAACGGTTGCAGCGGCAGTCGCGACGAGGGTATTGGATAAAGTGATATAATCCTAAATGAAATAGAATTAATTATTAAATACGATAGTATTAAAACTATGCAGTTATCATTACATTGACAAAGACATTTAATATAACATATAAACAACTTGTCTTGAAAATAAGTTTTTTTATGTCTGTTTCTATGTATGGAAATCCGTGATTCTTGCCAACCCCTCTGGGAAACAGGCGTGATATTATGTAACTACGTAGTAATGTACAGTTCAATAATCAGTGCTAACTTTTGTAGGGACGAAACTTGTGCATGTGTAAGTATTAGTGCATCTTGCAACCCTACAACGTCTATAATTTAAAAAAAGTATAAATACCTATGTTGATTATAATTGAGATTGACCTACATCCTACGCATGCTGGAAGAACCTTTTACCACTAGGCAGCATGCCTAGACCTCAATTTGAATCGAGCACAGTTTTATGGCTGCTCTCACGTGTTGTTCCATCATCCTCAAAAAGATTGAGGAGATCCAACAAAACATCAGATCCATACCACCTTACTGGGCCCAAATGCAGTGCCTTCACCGGAAGCTCATGCTGAGCTACCAAATGGTTCTTACTCTTGCAGTAGGTTCTCGAAGTTTCTAAAGTATGCGGGGAAGAAATCGTCAAAGTCTAGACCGAACGGTACTGGATTAAAATCTGCGCCGTGGTGCACTTGGTCGTCGTTTAGGCCGTATGTGCCACCGTACCTATTTCCTTGCGAATCTTGATACGCGTACGCGCCGACGCCTGCGGGGTTTGGAGCTCCTGAAATGACATAAAAAGTCGGTAAAATACTTAAAAATTTTAGGACATCATGTAGTATGTGAGAGCTTATTAAATTTTTTGGAATATAGAAAGTAATTTGGTAAAGCATTGAATTTAAATAATAATAATAATAATAAAGGTTCTTTATTTACAGGTATAAACCCATCACAAAATTAGATTACATTAAAGTGTATAAAATAAGTGTATAAAGTAAGTGTATAAAATAATAAAAAAAATACAATAAGTTAAATTAAATTAAAATTAAATAATAACCTAATCCTAATTAGGCAGTCACAGATAGAAAGTAGCTACTTCCTGTTCCTTTCGCGATGGACGGAAATCCAATACTTATATATGGGATTGTCCAAACACCCAGACAACTCACGGAGGATACTGTTGTCAGACATTCGAAGGCGGTTCCAAAAAGACGCTACGCGGGACCGTATGATGGCAAAAAAGTCGGGGACTTTGGCCTCGGCAAACATACCTGATGCGCTGCAGTATCTTGGCAGTTTCATTAGAATGCGGTATGCATCATTATACTGCACTCTAATTTTGCTCATCGCGCGTCTCGTGAATCCGCTCCAGAGTTGACATGTATAGAAACATAAACAGTATGCCCTAAACAATGTCACTTTCACTTCATCACTACAACGCGCGAACCTGCGCGCAAGCATGTTGCACCGTACTGCCAAAGCCCTGCGCTCCCGCTCAATGTCTTCGTCGTCACGCAGACCCTCCGTGAGTATGTGTCCCAGGTATCTGAAACTATCTACCCTTTCCACAATCTCTCCTTCTAAATATACTGGCGGGACATTGGTCGGACCTCTCCCAGCCTTGAAAACCATCATTTTGGTTTTCAGTACATTGTACTTTAGCCCATGACTGCGAGAAAATTGCTCACATACACCCAGCAACTTCCTGAGGCCTCTGATTGATGGGCTGAGAAGAACCATGTTATCGGCGTAGCTCAAATTATTTGTGCATGTAGTGCCAATGTGACAGCCTATTCTGGTACTTCTCAGCTCAGCAATCAGGTCGTTAACGTAGAAGCTGAAGAGGTCCGGCGAAGTCAGCCCTCCTTGGCGAACTCCACACTCTAATCTAAATTCATTAGAGGTTGTGTCGCCCCACTTCACACAGTTCGACTGGTTTTCGTACCAGTATTTCAACAGATTCACGACCTTCGTGGGTTTATCCCATAGTAACTTCAAGTTCACTAGGTCAAAAGCTCGGCTCAGGTCTAGGAAGCAGGCATATACAGACGAGCTCCGAGCCACATAGTAGTTCGCTGTACTTTTTAGGCTGAAGATCGCAGAATCTGTCGAAAGACCAGGACGAAATCCGAACTGTGCATCATCCACACTAATATTTTGATGCAGGTCTGGGTAAATTAACCTCTCCAGTATTTTCCCTAGGATTGTACCCAGAGAAATTCGCCCCAGAGAAAAGTTCAAATAAAAATTAAAACCTTCGTTATTAGCTAAACGGACCGAGAATTTGGAAAAGTAATTCTTGAAATTTCGTAAATGGCAAATAGTGTATAAATATACAAGACGGAATTATCCATGCATCTTTTATTAGAAATGACCTGATAATCTTGTAAATACTTTATCCTTATTCGTAACTAAACAATATTATCTCCGATAGCGGTCTCATGTCTGCGTTTATATTGGTTAGGTAAGTTATAATTACAGCAGATATGTAAGTTGGATGTAAACATATCGTGGCTTACGTCACCTACAACTAAGTGCAAGATCGCCTTTAAGAAGAACTACTTATCTAACCAATTATCACATAGGTATGTATCATTCATAAGAAACATACAAGTTATAGGTACATATGGATAAGTGGCTGCAAAAAAATACTTCTGCCCTGTCTTCTATTTGCCATTTTATTTTAAGTTCTCTTTGAGCTCTTATTAGAGTTATTAGTTTTTACTAACTTAGTACCATATGATAACATGACATGTGTGAGGAAAACGAAACTCATTGTTAAAATATCGATCTTACAACGAGATCGAGTCGAAACACTTAACTCTGGCGTCCATTAAAATTGTTACAAAAACACAGTGAGATCATTTGTTCTGGCGATGGGAAAACCTGCGCAAAGTAATCTTCTTAGGACCAAAAAATATTCCACGCTGGTGCAAATTCGGAGAACGCAACAATTTGCTCAGACAATAATTTGTTTGTCCGCGGCATAACCTTGGCATTGAAACATTTACATTTGTGTTACACAATGGTACATCAGCAAACTCTCTTCTATAAGTAGGTAGTGTAGGTACTTATACATAGGTTCAAATTAATTAAATACATATGTCTTTCAGTATCTATCTATTACAAATATTCAGTAATAGATTTTCGGAAACATAGTATTTGGTATTTGGAAAAAAAAACAAAACTTCAGCATTCGTTTTTAAAATAATTAACAGTAGACGTTTATTATATGGGTCGTTTGTTATAAGCAACGTAATTAGCGAAATATGTTACTGACATAAAATAAACGAAACGTGTAAGTACTCGTAGCATATGTATGTAACTTTACCACTCTATTGTTGATAGTCAAAGATTTTATTTTATATTACGACCACGGATAAAACTGAATATTTACTAGTAGGACTGCATGATTCTTATTTAAATTGTATTACCTAAAGAAAATCAATACACACTGGCCTGCAAAAGAAGGTATAACACTCACAAAACGTGACGATAACTTTTGTACTATTTAAATTAGAAATTTGAAATAAAAAGCATTATGTAGAAAATTTAGTTATGTTATATAAACTCCTTTTTGAGAAACTCATTTTAAAAGATGGCTGAAAAAAACAAAAAAGAAAAACGCTTCCTTTTCAAATGCTGTAATTTTTTACTTTTAGCTTTCTTGACCAAAACTGTTATACCTTCTTTTGCAGGCCAGTCTATTTATAAACAACTAACTAACCTGAACGACGGGCGAGCTGGAACTGGATTAAGTTTTCAGCGGTGGGCTCAGGCGTGACTAAGCGATGCGTAAATAAGGCGCCGTGTCGAATGGCTTACACTACTTATTTGATTCAGAAATTAAAGAATGCAAGATCAGGTTCGATTTGCTTGGAAGAGTTATGTAATTCTACTGATATTATAGTTGTGAACTTTTTTGTTATGTAATCACGTAAAATCCAACCGATATTGAACAAAATATAGTTCATAGTTACATAGAAAACTTTTTGATCGGGTAAATACGTTAGTTGAACCTCAGTCGTGAAAGTAAGTTCCAGTAATCCTTCTCATCCTAGCGTATTCACTCTTAAATGTTGGGAGAAAAAGCCTTCGGCACTAGTTTTTCGGAAGCGACTACTGCCTGTCCTTTAAGTTCAGAAGGCTGATTTTGGTAGAAGGCCTTGTCAAATGTATCTACGGTTTTACTTCATTTGTGCAGTCAGATAATGACCACTCAAAGCGGTCAGCTAACCCTTCCGATGATTTATTTCTTTTAAATAATAGTTAATGTGCAGGACCATTGGGTCCTTGTCCATAACTGGTACTGTTACCCTGCAGTGTGTCTTCCATTCAAACTTCTATTTTAACGCTATCGATACATTTTGGAGTTTCATCCCTGGACGTATTATTAATCTTGATTAATAATAAAAACATAGTCTCCGAGTTAAGTCGTGTAGGTGAGTAATGACGTGGGTCGATGTTGTGAATAGCCACAACATAGCATAAGAATAAGCGGTGACCACCGCGGTGATTAGAGCAAAAAAATTCCATTTGCAACTAACGACGCCGGGACCCGTTAGCTAACCTAAACTGCCGGACACTAAGTTCTATTTAATGAATTAAACTAGAATACTATCTGTATATACTTACTCCGCAATTACGTATCTTAAATAGATTGTCAGAAAACTAGGTAGTACGAATAGATTTGTGAAGCATACATCTGAGGCGAGGATATCGAAGGCATTTGTTTATCAAGTGACAAACGAAATATTAACCACGTGGGGTGTTATTTCTCACCTCAGGTGATAGGTGAGGAGAGGCGGTTTGTGAATAAAAGGGATGGTACTTTAAGTTCAATTGTGTCCAAGAGTGATAAAGACTATCTTGTCCATAGAATAGCTACTAAAGCGCAGAAGCATGCTTCGAAAATGGTATCAAATCTTAATTCATACACAATGGCGTATTTACACATTTGACGGCCGTAGGCTATCCCAATTTTACCGCCTTTACCGACCTCTAAAATTCGATTCCACTCATTGATATTGAACAAAAAATGTTGGCTATAGACCTTCCATACCTATTGGTAAATCCTGCCCTGTTTATACATACAGTGTGTAACCGGCATACGGGCTTTTCTTTAAGAATGGAAACGTAGTTCCTTAACCTAACTATGTTTAATTTTATTATAAACCTAAATAATTGGCCTCATTTATTTTCTAACAAAATTTAAATTGCCAACAATGTACAGCAAAGTAAATTGACAAGACAGTACAAATGACAGCCCTTAATGTTCTGTTTACTGCAACGTCATCTTAAGCAGTGCACCTAGTAGACTTAAAGTAAGGTAAGGCTGTTTAGAAATTAAAATTGCGCAGTTAATTAAAATAATTATGACTTGCTAATCACAGAAACAATTGCTAATAAAACATATTAATATCCATTTTGCAAAATCCCGCATGCCGGTAAAGGTACCTAATACGAGCCCCTTCAGCATCGCTATTGGTTGTCAGTTCATCACACATCTATGATGAAAAGCACGTCAAAAATTTAACCAGCGCGGCAACCTTTTAGAAATAGGAGTAATACACTATTAGACACAACAAAATTCGGAATTATAAACGAAACATGACGTGACGACATCTCACTATATAAAAAAAAAACATTATTATTTCGTTGCTGGCAGGTGAAAGGTTTCAATTATCATTACCTCTAGAATTTCAAAGAATTGTTAAAGTTAACTAAACTTCCCCGTATTCCGCAAACCAGGTACCATCTTCTAATTTTACATTTAATTTAAATCTTATATTTGATATAGGTGACCGGTGACCGTAAACTATTAAGTAGATGCGTATATTAATACTTTTGAATATATTATTTAAATTTAATTAAAGATAGACACGCGCGAGTCAAATTCAATTACAACGATAAAATTATCACCTTGGACTGAGTATATTAAAATTTCTGCAAATCAAATCATCAAATCAAATACGATACGAGAAATTAGGAAATTGAGCGTAACCTTTATATAATTAAATGTTTTAATATACTTTACGCACACTGCCTGGTTATGTTTTATTTTATTCATTATAATTGCCGCGACGAATCGTTTTTCTATTCAATACGATTACGCAATACATTCCGTATATAATAATATCTACATTATTTGTCGTACCTACGTCGAACGACAAATAGGTACGTAGGTATATCACTGCGTAGATGTCGTCATATCTACATGTACTATGTATATGACCATTTATACGTAGGTACACACAAACAATACACGGGCATTCATTGTATAATTAGTTATACTCTACACGTGATACGTGATCATTACCAACGCCAATCATGAAATAACTTTTAGGTACAATGCATGTGCTCGAAAAGTGCATTTTCTAAGCAGCAAAACTGTGCGGAAAGTACCACTTTTCCGCATTTGGGCCTTTACTTGTAATTTTTATTTTATTTTTTAATCGGTATTCAGCCCGACCCAAAGAGTTTTTATTATTTGAGCAAACTTTGACAAATTAGTCAATTATAAATTTAAATGCCATTATAATTAATGGTACATAAATATTGGTACTTCTTCTATCTTCGTTAATGGTATTATTTATCATTTTACGTGTTTATTTTTATCTTCTTGTTCTCGAGTCGATGGCTCCGAGTTAGATTATTATTATTTTTATTTTTACCTATAAATAAATTATAAATATTTACTAAACATGCTGGACAGAATGCAGATATAGGCTGTGCCTTCCCATTTTAAAATATGCACATGCGTGGTAGTGGATATGTTGAGCGCGCATGTTTTTAAAAAAAAGGCCGCCATTTTTCATTTCACTAATTTCTTGTTTAGATCGAAGTCATTCTGTGATAATTTTGTTAGAAATTAATTGAAAGTCTAGCCTATTATGTTTTATTTATTACAAAATAAGTGACGAATCGGATCAATTTAGCTCCAGAAAATGTTATTCAAGAGGCACAAAATGTTAACAAAGGTCCCTAGCCGGCTAAATCAAAATTAAAAACCTAAGTACTTACATGATTTTTTACGGTGAAAGTTACTGAAATTTATTTGCATTTCTAAAACGGTAAAACGATAGTTTTGAGTCAAATTTTATAGCAATCGATGTTAAGAAGTTTATAAGTGGAGCTCCAGATAATAAGTACTTATCGAGCTTGCTTTTACCTTGGTAAATTATAACCTGAGATATATATATTGAAGTAACTTTTCGAATGTATTATTTTATTTCGTCGCACAATGCATAGTAAAACGTTATATGATACGCGTGCGTAAATAACTATTAAACAGCCCTTACTTATTCACAAACCGACTCCTCCTCACCAGTCACCTCACATCTCACCCATTTTTATATGGAAGCTGCCAAATGTCAGTTGTCAATTTTTGACTGTTTCCATTATAATCCCATAAGAGGGCTGAGCTGTTATTCAGATCGCTTCACCTCACCTCAGCTCAGGCGAGCCAGTATAGGTCCGATCTCCGATTATGGGTTGTTGTTACAAAAACTCGGCATCAAGTCATACTAGGAGTGAGATAAAATGATTTTGTTTGACTTTGAGCTATTGGATCACTGAAAACATTGCAACACAATTACTATTCGATGAAAAAAAAAAATATTTACTATGGTGACAGGACTGATTGTGGTGGTCACAAATATGGATAAGTTAAGGGTTAAAGTGCGCAGAAGAGTTGACAGACTAAATAGTCTCTTTCAATTACAATACGTATGAATCAAAATATGCATTTTCACTATAACATCACATGGCACATGTAATTGTGTCATCAATTATATTGCCGACCCATTTCGCAATTTTTTTTAAAACTATGCATTAGACAGGAATGTCGACCTTGAGGGAGTCTTTTACACATACTATTATTCTCCCAACAATGTGAAATCATTTACGTTAAAAGTAACGTGTCTAAAGAGACAGAGAGTATTTTGTTGCAGAAGTTAACACTTTTTTGCATAAAATAAGTACGTAACAGGATATATTAAAATATTGTGAACTTATTTCCTTGAGGTATCTCTTCTGGCTAATCTGTGAGAGTGGGGTGCTTCATCGCGGAATGATAAATATTTGACGGTGAGGACGAACAAAATGTAGAAGACAGCGTCTGTGAAAGTATATAAACATGCATATATCTCAAATGATAATTTTATTATTTAAAAAATATGCATATTTTTCTAATGAACACCGTCCAAATTGTGAATTGGTCGACAATTATTTACAACACCCACTTTCTAAAATCGTTGTTGTTCAAATAATTTGGTTGGGAATCCCAAATTATACATAACGATGCGCCTAATTAAGTTAACTGATTTTGTGATTTTATAATAAATAATTACTATTTCGATTTGAAACGTTAACGAACGTTAATTGATACACCTAAAAGCGATTCTGTCAAGCGGGTGAGCCGCTTCTACAGAATATTTTAGACCTATTGAGACTTGGGAAATATAAATAATATTCTTAGAAATACAACCCTAGCCTTAAATGTCCTAATCCGAAACATGTCTAAAACTACAGAATGTCAAAAATCTACTTAATTCCCAAACAATCTCATAATAATTATACTGACTCACAATAACATGACAAGACTGATCAGTGATTACCTTTGGAGATAATCTATACTAATAATAATATTATGTAGAGGAAAGATTTGATTGTTTCTTTGTTTTTGCATTGAATAGGCTCCGAAACTACCGAACCGATTTTAAAAATTCTTTCTCTGTTGGGAAGCTACACTATCCCTGGCTGACATAGGCTATCTATACATATAATAAAGCTGAAGAGGGTCGAAAGTCTGTACATGGAAGATATTCGAAAAAAAGTTGGCTGGGCATACTTAGAATTGATAACAGAACACGTTCCAACAGTTTTTAGAATTTTTGTCTGTTTATCTGTTTGTCTGTTTATATGAACGCGCATCACGTGAAAACGGCTGAACGGATTTTGATGAAAACTTTACTAATCTGTCGAGTAAATACCCGGTCAGGTTTTAGGCTATAAAAATTGTGCAAATTTGGGTTCAAAGGGGGTAAAAAGAGGGGTTGAATTTTGTATGGGAACTCCTATAATCCATGAGTTACAGGAATGAAAATTGGTAAGCATATACTTGACCACAAAGGAAAAACATCCTCATTCAAAATTTGTGAAATCTTAAGATAGAAACTGAAAAAAAAGTAAACGCAAGCGGTGCGCCGCGGCGCTGCCCAGTGTGCGCGCCAGCCACCACGGTCTCTTCAAATTTTGAACACTATTATGATTTATTCCATTAATTAACTGTGACTTTAAACCCCAATTTCAGTACCGTTTTCTAGATTCAAAAACTACATATATAATTTTGTAATCCCACTAATATTATAAATGCGAAAGTTTAGATGTTTGGATGTTTGTTACTCAATCACGCAAAAACGGCTGAACAGATCAAGGTGATTTTTTGTATACTAAACAATATATAATCTGGATTCACTTATAGTATACTTTTTGTCCCGATAATCACCCTCAAAGGGATGAAATCGGGGGTGCAAATATGGTCTATGAAACTGGTGATTTAAATCCTCATACGCCATTCTAAGCTTTAAGTTTCAGCCCATTGGAAGTATAACGGCGTGTCAATAAATTTAACTTAAGCCATAGCAGAATTTGACGTATTGTAAACAAGCTGACGTTTCGATATGTCAAAGCCGAAATATCATAATTCCTTCTGATTGATGACGCTATTTTAGAGCATAACCTTTTAGCAATTAGGTCTCATATTGCGTGTAAATCAAAATAAATTTGCGATACTTTGGAATTGTTTGTCTTCATATGCTTAAATACAAAAACAGCTGCTTTAATGCAGTCTTTGTATCGTCGGTGTACAATTAAATTTTGTCGTGTTATATTTTTTACGTAATTGGTGACCCTTCAGACTATAATAACTGTTTGATATAAGAGATCACTTGGGTTGGGCAGCCCAATTGTCAACATTTACGGTTGAAGCACCTTAGATCTATGCACAAAGTACAATATATATACTGAGATGGAGATACCAGTGAAATACTCCACATAGATCGTAGCGCCGTTGTGTATTTAGTAAGAACTAACCGCACGACCGCTGCATCCCTGTCACTTCAATATGCAAGTGCGATAGAGATAGCACCAAGTGACATCTGGTACAAACAAGTTAAAATAACATTTCCATAGAAAAATTCGTACTTCGAGTTGAAAGGCCCCTGGATCTATGCTTATCCGTATACATATAAGTATAATACAGCTGTAGAGGGTCGAAAATCTGTACATTGAAGATATTGGATAAAGCAATGGAGCGATTGGAGGGCCCTTGGCATCGAGACAGAACACATTTCAACAGTTTTAAGAATTCGTGTCTGTTTGTCTATCGGTTTATATGTCTAGGCAGTGTGACTCTCGGCCTTCAGCCTCACGTGCATTGCCGCTTCGGGCCTTCGGTCCTCAGCCTTACATGAGGGGCCAGCTCTGTTGGCCATCTTGCCACTATGTGTGAATGATCGGCATAAGGAGCCCGCTCTGTTGGGACTCTCGGCCTTAGGCCTTGCTTGCATTGCCACTCTGCTTCAGGCCTTCGGCCCTACATAAGGAGCCCGCTCTGTTGGGACGCTCGGCCATGGGCCTCGCGTGCGTGTCACACGGCTCCGGGCCTTCAGCCTTATATAAGGATACCGTTCTATTTGAATGCTCGGCCTTCGGCCTCGCATGCCTTGCCACTCCATTTCGGCCCGTTAGTCATCAACTTTACATGAAGAATCTACTCTGTTGGGAAGCTCGGCCTTCGGCCTCGCGTGTCTCGCCTCCCTGTTTCAAGTCTTCGGCCCTCAACCTTACATAAGAAGCCCGCCCTGTGTGAATTCTCGGCCTTCCGCCTTGCATGTTTTGCCACTCTTCTTCCTCCTTTCGGCCCTCATACTTACATGAAGAACCCGCTCTGTTAGGACGTTTTACGGAAGAACTGCGTAGCGAGACTTTTATCATTGTACATGTAATATTTTACGGGCTTTATTCGTCTAGAATCGGTACATTTGATATTCTGAAATAAGCTTAATCATTCGTTTTGAATGCACGAGCACGTAGCACCAACTCCCGTTACAATCGGATACTTTTGATTGAAGTTGTAGATGATTATATATTATACCTAGGACAGACTGTCCAGTTAGGTAGGTCCAACTTCGAGAAAGGGGTTAATCGTCGAATCCAACTCGGCTGGGCAGCGTTCGGGAAGCTACGGCACATCTCTTCCTCCAATATTCCGCGGTGTCTCAAGACGAGGGTCTTTGACCAGTGTGTGTTGCCAGTGATGACATATGGCACTGAAACGTGGTCGCTTACTATGGGCCTCATAAGAAGGCTCAAAGTCACCCAAAGAGCAATGGAGATGGCTATGCTGGGAGTATCTTTGAGTGATCGTATCAGAAATGAGGCCATCCGCAGTAGAACCAAAGTAACCGACATAGCCCTCCGAACCGCTAAACTTAAGTGGCAGTGGGTGGGGCATATTGCACGTAGAACCGTTGGCCGTTAGGGAGGAAAGGTTCTCGAGTGGGATCGGGGATGCAAGTAAGGTCTATGAAACGGGGTGGTTTAATCCTCATACGCCATTCTACAATTTAAGTTTCAGCCAATTGGGAATATAACAGCGTATCAAGAAATTTAACTTAAAGCATAGCAGAATTGTAAACAAGTTTACGATTCATTATGTCAAAACCGAAGTATTCCTTCGGATTGTTGACGCTATTTTTGAGCACAACCTTTTCGCAATAAGTTCTACTTTGCGTGTACATCAAAATGCATTTGCGATACTTTGGCATTGTTTTTATTCATATGCTTTAATACAAAACAGCTGTTTCACTACACACTTTGTATCGTCGGTGTACCATTTAGTTGTATCGTGCGTTATTTTTTACGTAATTGTTGACCCCACACACAATAAAAACTGTTTGATATAAAAGATCACTTGAGCTGGGCAGCCCAATCGTCAGCATAGACTGTTGGAGCATCTTAGATGTACACTTTTAGAAGAGGGTCGAAAGTCTGTACATGGAAGATATTCGAAAAAAAGTTGGCTGCGGATACTTAGAATCGATAACAGAAATCGTTTCAACAGTTTTAAGAATTTGTGTCTGTTTGTCTGTCTGTTTATATGTCTAGGCATCACGTGAAAACGAACGAATGGAGTACAATTTACCCTCATTAATATGGCAACTGGATCTTCGGCAACGACATAGCTCGGCCTTCGGCCTCGCATGCCTTGCCACTCTTTTTCGGCTTTCCAGTCATCAACCTTGCATGAAGAATCTACTCTGTTGGGAGGCTCGGCCTTTAGCCTCGCGCGTCTCTCCTCTCCGCTTCATGCCTTAGGCCCTCATCCTTACATGAGAAGCCCGCTCTGTGTGATTATTCTCGCATGCCTTGCCGCTCTGCTTCCGGCCTTCGGTCATCATACTTACATGAAGAACTCGCTCTGTTGGGATAACGTTTTACGGCAGAACTGCGTAGCGAGACTTTTATCATTGTACAATATACATGTAATGTTTTTGGCGAGATTCATTCGTCTAGAATCGGTACATTTGATATTCCGAAATAAGCACTTAATGATTCGTTTTGACAATAGGATTTCTAGGGAATGTCATATTGACTGAAATCATTTCTTAAGGGGGTGTAAAGAAGGGTGATAGATTGTATCATCATCATCATCTGAGGCGTTATAGCCACGGGTGGGCCCTAAGGCTAGCCTGGTCAAGCAAATATCTCCAGTCCGATCTATTCGTGACTTTCCTTCTCCAACATGTCATCCCTAAGTTCCTGGTGTCCACCTGAGCTTGAGAACGAATTATACGCGGACGAAGTCGCGGGCAAAAGCTAGTTATATATATTTTCAAAAAAATTAGGGATCCTTACTAAAACTACAATAATGTAACCCAAAGTGTAAAAAAATTACCTAAACTATTTTTTACATCGCGTGCGCTGCGAAAACTATTGATGGTAGAATAATTATTTGTTTCTAATATAATGTTTAATTTTGATTTTTTTGTTAAATAGCCGTGCGAAGCCGGGGCGGGCCGCTAGTAGGTAATAATGAGCCATAAACCTCCCAATACAATTCACGTGGTATGTCTAATGAAGTAGATACATGCATTACATAAACATAATTATAAAGTTTTACAAAAAAAGTCCTACTTACACAGGATCGATAGTTTGCATTAGTAGGTAGTGGACTAGATACTGATTTAGTAGTTCGGTCACACAGCCTTAAAATAAATATTTATAACAGAACTAATGTAGGAAGACAATCGATATAATAAATAGTGGCCAGTTTGGGAGGTCATTGTCTTTTGTTTCGATTACTAGGCTCGTTAGCATTTCTTTTAAAACATGCATGCGTTTTAACTTTTCTAGTCTATTATTCACATGTTCCAGTATATATGTATAAATGCGAAAGTAACTCTATCTGACTGTTAGGTACCTTTTCACGGCTAAACTACTAAAATAATTGTGATAGCACTTTGGCATGTAGAAAGGTAAAGCCATGGATGGAATCCCTGGGAGAGGATGGATATTGAACACCGATCGAATCCCATACGGAGTCGCGGGTACAGACAGGCTAGTGATTCAATAAAATATAAATGATAATAGATAAAAACATGTTGCACATGGCACGTCACTAGAGTACTTAATTTTCCTCCCTATTCAAGAGCGAGTCTTAGTATATTACCTGGGAACCTATCGCTATCACGCTCTATGCTAGCAATGATTGTTTATTATATAATCTCTTTCTCTTTTCGCTGTGTTTTTGTGTCAACATTTGAGGCTTACGCTAAAGATATAGGTACTATTACCTAAGTGCAAACTTAGTGAAAAAAAACATTCCACCAGCTCGAAGTCTTCGTCGTAATTGGTACTTATTATAGTTTTTTAGCGTTATCGTTATCGCCGATATACTCGCAAAATCAAATTAATTATTCACTGTGTCGGTCGAGTTGAAGGTATTGCCTACAATATATTCAATTCACTGCAATGGAGTATGATTTGAGTAAATGTTTATCATAATTGCTATAATGTACGATTTTTCAAATTAATTAGGTGGTTGGCGAAATCTACTGTAACTGGAAGCCGTTGTAGCCGAGTGGTAAAGCACGCTTTTTTAAATGGAGACCGAGATGGATTCTGGAGATCGTAGGTTCGAACCCCAGCTCGTACCACTGAGTTATCATTTTATATGTAACATTGGCCCTTCAGTGAAGAAAACCATCGTTAGGAAACCCCACAAGGTCTAGTTATACCGTCGGGTTGCAAGGTGAAGGCAGTCCCTATCGAAAAACTAGTACCTACGGCAACTCTTGGAATTAGGTGCCAAAGCAGATTTCGATCTCCGTTAAGAGGAGACGCTAGGTGGAGGATGATGAACGTTTGACGAAATAGGCTAGTTTCCAAAAAAATATTAACAATTCGATTCACCAGTTTTTAAAGGGGACTAAATGTTTATATGGGACCAACTACGACTAAAGCACAACAAAAGCCGCAAATGAGTGTTAAATGTGAATATTGTTCCTGGACACCAAAAACGCTCCATACCAATTGACAGAAAATTATGACGTCACAACGCACGAGCTCCATACTAACGTTGGATGGAAAAGCAAGTAAATTGCTATTTTAATCGTGAAATACTGCCTTTAAGTACATAGTTGTTTTACAATTTATTTGTTATTCAATCATGTAAATTCTATTGGTAACCTTTATTTAACTTTGAGATGATAAAGAGATACATATTTTATAGAATAAAAAAAATAAAAAAAATTTAGGGGACAATTTTTTACACAAATCGAACTAGTCCCATAGTAAGCTCAATAAGGCTTGTGTTATGGGTACTAGACGACGATATATTTAATAGATATATACTTAAATACATAGAAAACATCCAAGTCTAAGGAACAAATGTCTCTGCTCACCACAGAAACAAATGCCCTTACCGGGATTCGAACCCGGGACCTCTAGCTTCGGAGGCAGTGACACTACCAACAAGGCTAAACAGGCCGACAAGAAACTTTCAAGTCTCGTATTTTAATATTATGCTGATTTTATTTTTTATTTTTTATTAAATTGATGGTATCCTATCCATTAACGTGAGGAAACTACCCTATACTTATTCCGCTATGGAACCTTGTATATAGCTGAATTCATATAATCTGACCCTTCATCCCTTTCACTAATTGAATATATTATTATGATTCATTAAAACTAGATTCAACTAAATGGACTAGCACAATGACCGAAAACTCCGACACAACAGCACGCCACTTTGCGCGGTCCAGCGTAATTTCTCACCAACTTGAACTGCATTCTGTTATTAATATTGTGAGCTTTGTCTGCTTGCAATTTTCATAATACTAATCTAGAGCATAAATATTAAAACTGGGCTGTTAGTCACCTCAGACGCACAAGTATAAGATAGTCTTGCGGTTAGCAACGACTAATCCCAGAAACTAGGGGTGAGCGGTATCATGTCGTGAAGTTAAACCAGTTATGAAAGAAATTACTGGTGCGTTGGTATTTAACCGAACATAATATCAGTTTTAATCACTATAATAGTTAAATTCGTAGTAAAAAAACATGTAAAGCTTTTAGCGAACTTCGCCGGATGTAGACCACTCAGCCGGAAATTCAGTTTTTGCCGGTCGTTAATCAAGAGACACATAAAAACGTTTTTATACGTTACTGTCAATTTACAACTGTATCAGTTCTTAAAACTGGTAGCGCAATGATTGAAGATATTTTAAATAACACCTTTCAAGTCCAGAGAAATACAAATTATTTACAATCGAGGAAAGAAAAAGTTCGTCATTTTTGACAGCCACTTTAACCTAGTGACCCTCGCTATGAAGCCATCGGTTCCGGGTTTAAGTCCTGAGAGCCTACTCCGAACTTCGAAAATCGAACTTCGTATTCTGCCGTCCCTTTCACTCTCGTGTTATACACTATATGACGGAAAGGGACGGCACGATACGAAGTTCGATTTTCGAAGTTCGGAGTAGGCCCTCTGGTAAAGCATTTATTCGTATGTTGAGCATGAATATTCGTCCTTGAGTCTTCAATGTTTGCTATTCTTGCTTTACGCTTGTATTCAGGTATTCAGATCTATTAATAGTACATTATTGTCGAGGCATGGAAGGAGGCAATTGCAGGCTTTTAAACGGACGACCTTGGGAGTCCGTTTCATTAATACGAAGCCTGCAATTGACATTCCAGCCGAGGCTAATATAGTCCTTTTCTCAAAAATGGGGGATAAAGAGACTTAATTGGAATTAAGTTTAGATAAACATAACCATGAAACGTCAAAATGTTCATTCTCTCCCGCCATTTTTTTAACAGTATCGGAAGGGTATCTTTTTAAAAAGTTTGCAAGTCGACATATAAAGGGATTTATATGTAACATTGAAGGCGCGCGAGGCGAGCTTGCAATGTATGATTTTTTTTGTAAATTTTTGATTGACCATAAACTGTGTTCACCTTCCAATACGTAGCGTGTAACGTCCACTTATGCGGACATTTTTGAGAAAATGTATTAATAAATTTATTTAAACTTTATTGCACAAATCACATTTAAGTACAAAGGGCGGACTTAAATGCCATGAAGCATTCTCTACCAGTCAACCATAAGGACAAATGGAAACTTGTAAAAATGGGGCAGCGAGTAAAATAAAAAAAACATGAAAGTTAAATAATTTTAGGAGTATTAACATAAATATTTCGTAAACTACATCTACATCGTCGTCTAGAACCCCGTTCCGATGTCGTAGATTGCCGTCTGTGGCGGTGAAAAGGTTAAGTGACGAACCTTTTTATTAAACGACTATTATACCATTCTGAAAAATTATCTAAAGTCCAGTAGGTAATATATATACTCGTACCTTACCCACCTTACGACAATTTTGGAAATTACATTTTTCCTGTTTTGAATAATATTTGCGTAAGGTATTTAAGCTGTGATTCAAGTGATAAGTAATAATATATATGCCTATAAACGATGCTAATTTCTTCTTCATAACCTACATATTAGCATTACCGACCTCTATTAGGTGTGTATGTAATGTATGAAATATATGTATTGCTTTATTGTATCTAAAACACGACCAAATTAAAAACAAACAAAAAAGATGAAGTCCAAATACGCGCTTAGTCTTTTAAGGGATCTCTTCCACCTAACCTTTGAGAAGCACCTTAAAGTTGAAATAAAAAAAAATGCGAAGTCAGTCCTATATTAATGAGCGCGCCCGTATCTAATTAATCTAATTATCTGTATTTACAAAGCATGTAAATATGTGCATTTTGTATTTTTTCCTAAGAAAGACATTCTGTTGCTTTACGCGCAGGTAGGTAAAAGTCTCATTGATTTTTCTAAGCGAAAAGCCACTATGATCCACCATGAACCTCAACGATGCTAAAATGTCAATAATATATAAATAAATATTTCTGGACGATCTCACACAAATTGATATAGCCCCGAACTAAGCAAAGTTTGTATTTATGGTACTAGGATGACGATATACATACTTATATTTATAAACAGATATATGTAATACTTAAACATAGCAAACATCCAAGACTCAGGGACAAACTTTTATGCTCTTCATACAAATTAATGCCATTACCGGGATTCTAACCCAATACCACCTCCAGTAGATCGTCCAGATATGAAAGCGACAAGAGATTAAATTTACTTTCGTGATTTTAACAAGAGTCCTTTGGTGGTCAATAATTTGACCGTAAGTACACTGTTTTTACACGCGAGTTACAGATAAATATCAACTTACCGCAAATCCAGCCAAACTGCATGCACACAACACTGATTAGAATAAGCCGGTTCATGATGCCTCGATATCGATTGCTAATCGATTATTTAAACTTGTTCCTTGCCCGTCCGTAGATCGCTCGCGCACAACTAAGCCCCCTCGCAGTCCGACGTTTAGTGTTGACTCCATAGTCCTGCGTTCTACATAAATAACTTCTACAATTGCTTATCACCACACTAACTTGTATTCAACTTTGAACTGTAATGTTTGATGCGCAAGGACGATAATTGCTCTAACTTAAAGTCAAATTATTCAGTGAACAGTTCCAACAATTATTTCGTTTTCACGGCTCCAGGTTTTATCATAACAATGGCACGAGCCTTCCAACTCGTAAACATTTTTCTAAAGAAGACTGCGTCCTTAAGTAAAAACACATTGAAGTAAATTGAGGAAATTGTGTTGATTTAATCGTTTCTGGGTATTTCTTTGTTAGAGATGTTAGAGTAAAGTGTGTCTTATTGAAACTCATATTTTTAGAAGGCTTTGTTGTCGAGATTTTCAGAAGGGGAAAATTAAGTATGTTTTCAGCAATGCCTGACTTAACTTACAAATAATCTGAAACGTATTTAGTTTATTTCTTACTAGCTTTTGCACGCGACTCCGTCCGCGTACAACTCGTTATATTATAGAAATGATTTCTATGAAATTGTTGTAGGCGCAGGCTTAAATATCACTCACCCATACAAACTTCTACCCCCCTTTTCACCCCGTAACCCATATATGCCCCTTGACTCGAAAACGATACATACGAGTACCTTCATATGCCCAGAGCAGTATTAATAATTGTGTCTTTTGATTCAAAAACGAACAAACACCGCTTCTGCGCAGAATTATTTTGGACTTCCGATTCTTATAAATTTACAATATGTTGATACTAATACGTGGTTTTCAATGTTATGACCAGTTTCATAAAGTTTAGTATTGGATAAGTACCTTTTTTTTCATGTTCGAAAACGAAACATTGGGCATATGTATTACATTTAATGTTATTGGTAGTTAATAAATAACGCCTTTTTTCAACCTTTTATTATAAGCTGACATTACACACATTTAAACTAATACTACATTTTGAAATCTCTATAAATGATATGCAATAAAACATTTCGAATGTAGGTTAACCTGACACTTTTGACAAGATCCTTTCGTACCGTTCAGTCCGTTTCCCAAAACGTCCGTTCCCGTCACTATCTTTTATAATATATTGATGGAAAAACGGACTATTTAGGAAAATAATCCGTTTTTCAAGCAATACTTTTTACCCAAATGATATATTTTTAAAGGGGTAGGTAGAAATTAAGCGAGTTGACGGAGCCTCGGAGAACGAACCGAACCTACCTACTTATAGACTGAGGGTGAGTTTCACCAAACCGTCTTTAATCGTAAGCTGTGTTCGTTAAAATTTCAATGTATGGAAAGTTTGAAAAGTTTCTATGGGATGACAGCTGCCGGCGCCATATTTAACGTTGATCGGTCTGTGATCGTAAATCGGTGCAACCCAGCCTAAGTGTTATATCCTTCCTAGTAAAAAATAGGTAGGTTGGACTTGCTAGGTAGCTTCAGATGCCCGAAGGGTAAACCGCCCAGAAGTTGGAGCCCCGCTACGCGGGGCTTCGTCGACTCTAAGAAGGAATGTTTTCGGATTGACTATGTATATAATAAATAACATTAGCAGACGCTTGTTTCCATATCTTTGGTTATGAAAATGGAAAAAAAAGTCTTGTTTCATAGTTATACAACAGTGAAAAAAAACCTTATTCATAACTAGTTATGAAACCTTATTTATGAACGTGGACGAAGGGATGAGAACCAGGTGTTTTGATATAGTGATATGAGAAACGGGTGTTTGACAAACTTATGAGAGGCTAATGATGAACTGTCATGAGAGGCGGATCTTTTGGCATATAGATGCTATGAGAACCGGGTCTTTTGGCATAGTGATGTGATGAGAAACGGGTATTTTGGGCTAAGTTCATTTAAAAAACTGATATTTTGGGTGTTTTGCAAAAGAATATTTTGGGAAACGGACAGAACGTTCCGAAAGGACTATTACGTTAGTTGATAACGGTTTGCTCCTCCTAAATCCTCCCTGATTTATCAGTAATAAATAAACATCCATTATGAAGCTACCTTGAAATGTACATTCGAGTTCAAAGCTATGTAAGCACTCAAAAGTAGTAAAAAACATGTATACATGACCTTAAAATTTAGATTGGAAGGAGATTGTATACATATTTTTGTTACTTTGGCCGTTTACATATCTTTGGAGTCAATTATGTAAGAAATATACACAAAACTAAAAGAAGGTAGTAAGTATTCATGAGTCATGACACATATTTGCCCAATGTATCGTTCTCGAAACACTGTTTGAATAGGCAAGTTTTAGGTAACTTAATGTAACATTTCATTACTAAAAATTACACAAACATACGTGAAAGTTATGTAACTTTATTCTAAGATACAAAAAACTACGCAATTAAAGTGATTTTGTATAATTAGTTACTTTGTTTTGAGAGACGCCATAATTTATGCACGCCGATAACAGGTCACTACTTGCACCGACCCATAATGCGCAAACTAATTTCAAATTGTCAAATATTTCAATCATTATTTAAAGAAAGTTATCCACTGCTTGACATAGATGGTGCTAAAATGCACTTCTCAAAAGAAAGACGTCGTAAAGGTCACTTGAACGAAATACAATTTTTCGTTGCGTTTTCGAATCAATGGGCATATAGAAAACCAATAAAAGACCTAGTTCTGGGCATAAGGGCTGTTGATCGTTTTCGAAACAAAGGGCAAATGAGATACCGAAAACACGCATAATTCTGGGCATATATGGGGTAAGGAATGATTTCTGGAATAAAACGATCTCGCGATTTAAGCGTGAAGAGGTAACAAACAGACAGACAGACAGACAGTGTTACTTTCGCATTTATAATATTAGTATGGATTGATGTAAGTGGAAAACTAGAAAAGGTTAAAAATGCTGAAAAATATTATAGCACTTGACGTTTTTTTTATTAAAAATGGGATTGTTCTTGGTCAGCATCTTGCCAGGGGGCCAAGATGAGGCTGATCATGAAGCGAGCTGACCCAGAACAAAAGATGCCTACGTTTCGCTTGTGTCACGATATCCTTGATCGCGAGCAGACTCAATAAATTTAATTACACGAATAAATATCTACTGTGTGAAAATTGCGACAATTTTGAATCAATATTTGAATCATCACAAAACTTTAATTCGATTACCTTTTCTTATAGATATTTGGCAATTTGTAAAAAGTTTGACGTGCAATGTAAAATGGTAGTAAATAAGAGCAGATAAATTTTTGTTACAATTATTTAAGTATCATTATTAAATAGTTATTTGCCCAGCGGCGATTCATCTTCGATTATTCTCCAAATTTAATTATAATACATATATTTGTTTTACCTATTTTACAGAAAACAATTACTTACGCGTAAGTAATCCTACCTTCACTGCAAAATCGCAAATAACCTTCACCTTGACAAAGCTAAATTGCAAAAGGATTCTATTATACTTTAAATTATATTCGTTTCATTTAGAAGCCATGTCTAAGTCAAATGGAAGGCTATAAATTATGCTTTAGTTAAGATTGATTAACCGTTGCAATCAAAATATAATTCTGTACAATAACGAGTTCTTTATATACATATACTATATACTAATACTCGTTGATGATGTGGAGTCTGTTTCTAATAATTTTTAAGACAAAAAAATCGATTTTAATGAGGGAGGCTTGTGAAAGATTATTATACTTAGATGGTTCACTCTTAGATTCCATACAATGAAATAAAAATGGCTATAAGTATGTTTATAATGGTAGAAGACTAAGTACCCTCAATTCCTCATGGAATCCTCCATCAGAACTGAAGCTTGACAAAAAGGTGTCTTGAAAACCTAGCTTGCTTGACAAACATAACCAAGAGAACAAATCGCCAAACGTCGTTGAAAAGTTCTGTTCTGATCATCATCAGCAGTTCCACTTCATCAAATGTCACATTTTTGTATGAAAATGCTTGATTTGTTGATAAAAACGTAAAAATCACTGTATCTTAACTTGTTGCTGGTTATAAGTGTTATAACAGTCGTCGATTTATTATTTTGCTCTGAGACAGTAGTACTACCATGTAGTTCAACTTGTAGTACAAATGATACACCCAATGGTCACTAATACTACCAGTAGTACTAGTGACCATTAATGAAGACCGGTCGTACAACACCCTAATATTTCCGAGCAACATAAAATTTAAGATTTGAGGATTTCCCTCGATTCCTCATGGATCCCATCATCAGAACTGCGTTTTGACAAAAACGGGACCAACTCGGATATATATACTCAAAAAAAGAATTTTTTAAAGTCGGTTCAGACATGACGGAGTTATGGAGTAACAAACATTAAAAAAAAACATAAAACCGAATTGAGAACCTCCTCTTTTGAAATCTTGAAGTCGGTTAATAAAGTAGTTGGAAAGAGGTTTTTGTTTTTTTTTTTATACTAGGATGGTGTCAAACAAGCGTACGGCCTGACTGATGGTAAGCAGATACGTGGCCTATGGAGCCCTGCGACTTCCGAACAATCACAAGCGCGCTTACCGTCCCTTTTTTAGGATTCAATGTCAGCTAGAGCCGAATGCAGGTCTGGGCAGGTACCACCAGCTCTTAATTCCAGGCAGTTTACGGCGTAAACTGAATTGCCTGGTTTAGCTGCCTGGAATTAAGAGCTGGTGGCAGGTGCCCAGTGAGGACTCAATGCAGCGCATCATCGGGAGCTCTAGCAACCTTACTCACCACCAGGAACACAAAACCATAAGTACACGCGGCGCGGTAGTAAAATTATTTCTAACTCGGGTGCTTGAATCCTTTACTACGCTCAGGATTCTATTCTGGAATCCTTCGTTTCTTTTGGGATTCAACGCGCTAACCCTCTCTGAAATAATGCATTTTGCTCCCTTGTAATACAATCTACTATTATTGCACGCCTCACATAATAAAACAGCATGTAAGAAAAATATGCAAAGATCTATGGGAGACGGACGTAAGACAATGTCTATTGACCGTCTTATCGCAAAATAGCGATCTCTTGAATTAATTGCATTCTACTAGGATTATTGCATGGGTCCTTAATAAAATAAATAACTGACCTAGTAACCTGCATTAGGCATTTATATGTCCATACATTTTATTTCTCGCGTTGTGA
This sequence comes from Notocelia uddmanniana, assembly GCA_905163555.1. Classification (NCBI taxonomy): domain Eukaryota; kingdom Metazoa; phylum Arthropoda; class Insecta; order Lepidoptera; family Tortricidae; genus Notocelia; species Notocelia uddmanniana. The sequence continues at coordinate 25,251,870 of LR991057.1, read as the reverse complement.
GACTTGTGAGCGTCACGGTTCAAGGTGGAGGTCGACTAGATAACATTAATAATTGTGTTTATATACAATTTAATTATAATTACTTCTTGCATAAAGTTAACTGTAGTAAGCTCTAAGATAACACCTGACTTTAGATATAACGTAATTATTGAAAGTAAATATTTTTATCTACGGTTGGTTTGAATGTAGTCACCCGTGTTGGATATTTTAAGCTGACACTAATGTAAGTAAAAATAATTCAAAGTTCATACGGTTTTAAATTGCTTGTTGCATACATAATTTATACCAAAAAAACCGACTTCAATTCTGTACTTCGCTATGCAAAAATTTGGGATTTCCGTGAGCCAATGCTTAGTTACATATAGAAAATACCGAAATCGGCATATGCGTGCCTATCAAATTCGAGGAGTTCCCTCGATTCCTCCTAGATCCCATTATCAGACCTTCACCAAATTTAAATGGGACCAATGTTAGGGTACCCTTCTTTGAAACAAAAAAAGAATTATCAAAATCGGCTAACGTGGTCACGAGTTATCGGGGAACATACATACATAAAAAAAACCTCCTTCCTTCTATTGAAGTCGGTAAAATATGAATAGGTAGCTCTTAATTTCATTTTAAGGTACTTCCTCTCCAGGGCCCATAAATAATTCCCACCCTGTATATCTTGTCACTGACTTGACATCATAAAACTGTCAAACAAGAAGAAAGCCCTCATTTTGTTTGACTTAAAAACTTAAACACTTCGCCTTAAAAAGGAGGTCAGCACAAATGTAATCAATACACGTTCAAACGATACATAATGTTTCATGAGAAAAATGTTGAATTTCATGATATTATGTATCCAATAGGTAATCGTAAGTATACATGTTCTTAGCCACGTCGTGGCTCACGTTCCATGACACATGGTTTGCGATCCCGGATACGAACTGAGTTTTTGCATTACCCGTGTAATATAGGTACTGTACGTATACAAGCGAGGTTCTACAGTACCTATTTCATTGTTTTAGGGTTCCGTCCGTATGTACCAAACAAGTAACAAAAGGAAACCTTGTGGTGCGACTCTTGTCACAATTATAACGGTTCTCATGAACTTCGCGAATGATCTAAAATCTAGAATAGTGAAACAATGTCTAAGTTTGTGGGAACTTTATTTAAACATGGTAAAATACCAATTATTATGAATAATTTTCCATTAAAAATGCCTGATGCTCAGGTGAGTAAGTCGTCAGAGCTCCCGAACATTCGCTGTGTTGAGATTGAGGGACTCGAGTTTCCCTCCTCCTGCGATTCCTCTAGGATTCCTTTGGGGAGGAGTCGCAGGTTCGAATCCTGCTCGAAGAACTAAATTTCTAAATTTTTCCTTTTGATTTGAAATTTAGGACTTGAGTTTGTCTATCTATAACTGCCAGCACAATTAATCCTGAAATCAATAAAGGGTCGGAAAGGTGCTTGTGATTGTTCTAGAGTCGCAAGCGTCCATAGGCCACGGTGTCTGCTAACCATGAGACAGCCGTATGCTTGTTTGCCACTGCCATAGTATAAACATAGCGTTCGTGCGACTGGTTCATAAGAACGGGATTATTCACGGCTTGAATTCAGAACCTTCATTATAGTCTTCTAATTTTTTTTAAGTACCCGTCACTTGTCCGTGATGGCGGCATTATGCTTCCGCGGGTACTGGGATTGAAGAAAACTAAGGAGCTAAGATTTCAAGAACGACCTAAAAACATCGACTACACAGTTAAAATACTGCTAGTGAACTTTATTGCATCGAAATAAAGCCTACAAATGATTAGTCGATGACATCCGATGGCCAGTGCGCATGTGCAATTTATAGATATTTTATCTATACATGATAGAGAGAGTGAAAGAGAAGTTTTACTATAATGGTTAATCAAAGTGTCGGAGTAAGACAAGATGAGGGGGTGCTTTCCCTGTGCAAAGGCGAGATGAACTCTGTCCAGTACATTTCCACGTCTTAGCTCCTGAAAATTGATTTCTCGCTGTTATGCTACCCTAGTACACGCGGAAGGGAAATTTTCCCCAAAGCTCCAAGGGGTGCTCTATGAGAATAGTCCAGAGTGGGCTGTCCAACGTGACGTCTGCACTGTACCGCGGACTGCCCTGAAATAAATATTGACATCACATCATGCGTCCTTGGCTGTTTATGAAAGCCTGGTAATCGTAGCGACGCGCCAGGCTAACTTGTTGCTGGTTATAAGTGTTATAACAGTCGTCTATTTATTATTTTGCTCTGAGACAGTAGTACTACCATGTAGTTCAACTTGTAGTACAAATGATACACCCAATGGTCACTAATACTACCAGTAGTACTAGTGACCATTATGGAAGACCGGTCGTACAACACCCTAATATTTCTGAGCAACATAAAATTTCAATATATTTACGCTACATAGGGCAAATATTATCTCAACATCCAATATTTCCAATAAATTCTGTACATACAACGAGTATATAATATGTGAATGCATAGAATGCCAAAGGTATCTAAGCAGCCAAGGTAATCATAAATATCTGAGTAGTTGATTTCCAATAAATTCTAAACATACAACGAGTACAAATATCTGAACGCATAGAACGCCAAAGGCATCTAAGCACAATCAAAAATAACTGAGCATTAAAAGAAAAAATACCTTAAGTCGGTACCCATACAGTTTAAAATCAATTGAGTATTTTGTCAAAATATATAGGCAAAATGACGCCCTCAATGAAATGATAACAGGTGATCAACCATTTCAATTTAGAGCAGGGTGGTATTTATAATTAGGTTATTACCCGTGGTACCACTGCTTTTGTACCATGGGGGACCACGGTTAATTTTTTTTACCCGTAGTCCCACCGTTCTAAGCAGTGTTCGCCAGTGGGTCTACGGGTAATTTATTTTTCCCTATGGTCCCACCATGCTTCGTCTATCTTCGTATTTTTTACTGAAATATTTGTTATCACTAAATTTTTTCTATAGAATAGACGACGAGCGGAGCGAGGAGGAGTGTTAATAGAAATGCGACCCTAAAGTGCGCGAAAGAACCGAACATTTAAACACATCGCATCGTGGGACCATGGGAAAAAATAAATTACCCGTAGACCCACTGACGAACAATGTTTAGAACGGTGGGACAACGGGTAAAAAACAAAAGCTGTGGTACCACGGGTAATACACGATATACATAATTTATACCATTCATGCAGAAGAGTGCGGACTTGTCATTGCATATCTCTGTCACTGTTCCGCGATTTTGACAGATTAAACTAAATGTTGTCACAATGCGATACGATGTCAAAATAAAATTGTAAGCTACAAATATGTTAGCTTAATTTCAACCGGTAAAGTATTATAATTAGTGGTGTACTTGATAGTCACCTGCTTTATCTATTGTATATTGTTTAGATCGCGCATGTGTTTCATATATGTGTATCATAAAGATAATTTAATCAAATTAACATGATGTGCCTTACCGGCACATGTACTGCCAGTTGAACTTTTAACGCCGTGGTCTATGACAAAACCCGAGTGATTTTCTTGTATTTTAGTAGTAGCACTAGTAACCCTAGGGTTTATCATTTGTACTACCAGTTGAACTACGTGGCAGTACTACTATCTCGGAGCGTAAATTGCTTATAAAATTATTGGCCGCGGCATTTTTACCCGACTGCCCCAGAAGGAGGGTCATGTTTTTCGAGAGTATGTATGTATGTAGGTATTTATAATAATAATAATCGTATGGCATTTATTTTCGAACCGTGAGGTATTCGAAAAGATTCGAATCGTTCTTGTTTTTTTATTTTTTTTGTAACATAACTAAAATTTATAAAAAACTGCGCAAGTGACAGAGCTAGATTATTATATATTACAAAAAATAAATATGGTTGGAATAATTAAATATGTATTCATTACTTTGTAGCCATATGCCTACATTATGCATATAATGAACAGCTCTAATAAGTAACACTTTAAGAGTGCGCAGTACACTCGGTTCTCCATACAAACGTATTTAGGCTCTATTGCTTGAAATTATAATGGAGAAAAAACACAGCGATTATTAAGGTTTTCATATAAGCCGTAAAATACTCAAAAAACCGCTGTATTTTTTCTCCATTATAATTTCAAGCAACAAAAACTAATTTCCGACATAGATATGCCGGATCCCATTGTGTAAACAGTTTCATGTTATTTTAGCATGGCGTTTTTAAAATGAGAGTTTAAATACGTTTGTACGGAGAACCGAGCGTACTGCGCCCTCAGAGTAATTTCGTTTTATTGATCTCCTGTAAAATCACCTCCAGTGCAGTTATGTTGTTTTTGTAAACACCCCTTCAATTGTGTGGCCCGCTCTGCAGCCTGAACGGCTCGATGGATTTTAGCTTGAGAGGTGTCGTTAGATTCGTATTTACTGTGAGAGTGACACTGGGTTTATCAAAATATAATGGCGGATTTTAGGCGCCAAATTCCGAATCACACAAGTTAAATAAGTAAATGTTATACTTATAACAAACATTAGTAAATATTCATAATAATATTTCTACTGTACGGAAGTTGGATCTGAAACTTCACTACTCCAACAAGTTCAAACAATGATGCGCCAGAACAATATTGCAACCACATATTTATCAGGCACTGCTTAAAATTAATAAAACGCAAAATTGTGGTGTTAAATTTGTATTGTGTGCAACATGTAGGTATTTATTTTGTTATTGTTACGCTATTTTTGGCGATACCCCCCCCCCCCCCCCCTCCTCTCCCCAATTACATGAAAGTACAATCTAAATCAATGTTTTTCTAATTCCAAATTCAATGTTTGACAATGTGATCTAAAATGGAAATAATAATCTTACCTACATGAAAATAAGCGAGCCCGTGAAATTGTGTGTAGTCAACATATAAATAATTCCAATTTCGGAATTTATGATTTAACGCACAACTACACACGAATTAAGGTACAAGCACACTGGTCAGGAACTGGAGCAGTTTCTATGACTGATAGGGAGCTTAGGGCGCTCGTTGCGCTTTATTATAATCAACCGCCAAAGTCTCAAGCAAAAACCCAATTTGGAGACCTGACGTGTGCTATGTACCTTACGGACTCTCTCTACACATGTTTATAGTGCGTACGTTAGTGCAAATTGGACTCTGTCCAGCGGATTTAAGGTTTGAAGTCCCACTCTTGGACGGTGCCATCGTTATTGACGATCTTGTGGCCGCCGCTCTCCTGGTCGACGTGGCCGTTGATGTTGGAAGAGTGTTTGTAGCTCGACTCGGCTTCGGCGAAGACGTGGCCGCCGCCCGACGGCTTCAGGCTTCGCACGTCAGTGTCAAGGTTGAGGCCTTGGTAAGGCTGGAATCAGTAATCATTTTTAAGAAAAAAAACCGACTTCTATGAGGCCGGTGAAAGATTATTATACTTAGATGGTGCACTCTGAGATTCCATACAATGAAATAAAAATGGCTATTAGTATGTTTATAATGGTAGAAGACTAAGTACCCTCAATTCCTCATGGAATCCTCCATCAGAACTCAAGCTTGACAATAATGTGTCTTGAAAACCTAGCTTGCTTGACAAACATAACGCAGAGAACAAATCGCCAAACGTGAACTATGTGTCGTTGAAGAGTTCCATTTTGATCATCATCAGCAGTTCCATTTCATCAAATGTCACTTATTCAAATGTAAATGCTTAATTTTATGAAAATACTAAAATCACTATATGTATGCCTTTTACATTTGAGGAGTTCCCTCAATTCTTCATAGATCCCATTATCAGAACTCGAGCATGTTAAAAATTTATCGTGAAAATAGAACTTGCTTAACTAACACAGCTAGGAGGACAAATCGCCAAACTTAAACTTTTAGTCGTTAAAGAGTTCTGTTCTGATCATCATCGGCAATTCCACTTCATCAAATGTTACATTTATGTATGAAAATGCTCGATTTGTTAATAAAAACACAAAAATCACTATATGTTTGCCTATAAGATTTAAGGAGTTCCCTCGATTCCTCATGGGGGATCCATGAGATCCATGAGATCAGAACTGCATTTTGACAAAAACGGGACCAATTTGAATATATATACTTACAATAAAAATAAGATTTTTCAAACCGGTTCAGAAATGACGGAGTTCTGGAGTAAAAACGTTTAAAAAACTCTTTTGAAATCTTGAAGTCGGTTAAAAAATAAGTTTCTAACAAACGAGTGAATTTTTAACAAAAAAAACTATATAATTTGAGGATTTCCCTTGATTTCTCCAAGATCCCGTCATCAGATCCAGACTTTATAACAATGGGACCAAATAGAAAATAAAAAAAGATTTTTTGAAATCGGTCCAATAGTTGATAGTAAACGGTGAACATACATAAAAAAAACCGAGGAATTGAGAACCTCCTTCTTTTTTTGAAATCGGTTAAAAATACATTTTTAGTCCAAGCTTGTATCGCCGTTTTTGCACAGGTATCAACTAATAAAGAGGATTCTTATGATTGTGATTGAGGAGCTTCTGTGGCTAAAGCTCGAAACGCACAGAGGGCCCACCGCGAACTTCGTATCGTCCCGTCCCTTTCCGTCATATAGTGTATAACACGAGAGTGAAAGGGACGGCACGACACGCAGTTCGATTTTAGAAGTTCGCGGTAGGCGGGCTGAGCGGGTGTGGCGCGTTGCATGGCGGGGCGGAGGCGATTTTGCATTTTAGATCTTTCCGAAACTGTCAGTGCCGACTGTTGATTACTCCTTCATATGTCACACACGGCGCCGCCGCTCTACCGTGGTACCGAGTACCACGCGGTTTTTTTATGCGACGTCCCGGACCGCGTTCGCTTTACCGCAAAACCGCCTCCGTCCCGCAACGACGTTGCGCCGCGCTCTGTACGTTTCAAGCTTTACTGACGTGTCCATTAGCTTAATGGTACCATAATATTGCATCGTCACGCGACTTGACACAAGTGTAAAAAAAAGTAACTCGGCTGGACCTCGGAAAATTGGTCAAATTGCAATATTTTACCTAAACAAGCTAAGAAACGAACTGATATAATAATATACTCGTACTACAAGTTAAATAAAAGGTTCTTATTGTATGTTACAATAAAAAAAAAACTTTAAGAAGCGCCTTGAAAAAGAGATCGGTGAGATTTAGAGGGCACGAGTCCTTATAGAAAGACGTTACACTAACTAAATCCTAATTAAATTAATTTAGAGCATAGCCCCCCTTTTTCTATAAAACTTCATAAGTATACTCTGCGGAAAATTTAAATTTGGTTCGGTTTTTATGGATTTTGCTACGATTTTGCGCCAATTTTTTTGAAAAACCATAATACGAGTAGTTTCCTGGTCAGATATCACGATAGGTTGTATGGTCATTTCGGTCAATTTAGTAAATTTCGGTGGTAATACGTGTCTATAACACCTACCATGCTTGCTGGTCTGGTTCTAATTTCTAGAAAGCACGACTGAGATAATGAAATTATATTGGAATCGGATTGTTTAATGCTTTCTCGTCACATAGCAAAATGTCTAAGAGTGCGAGCGTCAGCGCAGTAACGTAACCAATATCTACATTTTCCTTTCATAAATATTGTTATAGCATTGGATTTTACTAATGAAATTGCAATGCATCAATATCATCATGATACATCCCACTGCTGGGCATATGCCTACTCTAATAGATGAGAGGAATTGGGGAGTACTCCTTCGCTGGCTCAGTGCGGGTTGGGGACCTTTGATCTTTTTCGCAGATACATCTGCGAAACTTGCATACATGCACGTTTCCGTCAACTCAGAAACAAATATTCATGCTCATCAGTCATCATATGCCCTGACCGGGATTCAAAACCAGGACCATCAGCTTCGTGGGCAGGGTTACTAACCAGTAACCACTAGGCTAAACAAAGAGTTTGCAAGCATACAAGAGCGTAAAAGCGGTTATACTCTGTGTTGAATGTCCACACGAAACATGCCCTTTTTTGATCTCGAGTGTAAGTTAGGATCGCAATGTAATGTATGATTTATGAGTGTATGTAAAGCAGAAGGTTAGAATTATTAATTTTCCTTATGTACTCAATTGATAGCGTATGTGAACTCAATACTCAACATACCTTGAAGTTGAAATTCTTTCTCAATCTGTAACATAAACAAAGTAGGATATTTAACTAAGTAGTTAAATAAAACTAAAATTCTGTATGGCAAAACGGAACCGTAATCAGAAATCACAAATTTAGGTTAAGGTTTTCAATGCAACAATTGTTACATACACAAAAAGCAACTTAATAGTCGCCGGCACGGTCGATACTTCATACAAACGTAGTTGGGTTCTCATTTTAAAACGCCATGCTGAAATAACATGAAATATTTTATACACACTGGGGTCCGGCATATCTTGGTCAGAAATTAGTTTATATTACTAGAAATTATATTGGATAAAAAATACAGCGATTGTAAAGGTTTTCTTACAATACCTAAAAAACTTAAAAACTTGCTGTATTTTTTCTCGATTATAATTCCAAGGAACAAAAACTCCCATTGTGTATGCAATGTTTCATGTTATTTCAGCACGGCATTTTCAAATAATAACTAAACTACGTTCGTATGGAGAATCGAGTTCACTCGAGCATGCGTGACTCTTATTTTTTTGATATTTTTTGTACCCTAGTACTTTATGCAACTGTTGCATACAATAGTTTACCTACAATCATATATTAAATCAACTTTCATGTGTTTCATGTGCCATGTAACCATTGAACCCCCGCGAGCATGTTTACCAAAATAACCCGGCGCGCTCTTACACGTGGCGTCCCGGATCTGTACTGTAACGTTGTACGTGATTTCATAAGTACATCATATATGATGTTGTTATGGCCCGCGTGCTCGAGAAGAGCGGACGGAGAGCGGGCTATATTCAAAAGCTTTTCTTTACTCTTGATTTTTTAACACATGAAAGAGGATTTACTATATGGATGCAGATGAACATAACAACTGAATACTTGGATCATGATCACCCTATCAACTTATAAACATGCCGTGGGCGGCGGATCTCTGTCTCCCACTACCCTTTAGCGCGGTCGACCTGTAAAATGTTTCTATGGCGTATCTTTTCTGGAGTCATCTGCCGTGTTGTGTTGCCCCTACGATACTAGGCAGGGCATATTTTTACTTGTATAAACTATTTTTCATAGGATTTCCCTTTGATGATATAACCCTCCACTGTCTGCTACTGGCTCACATCCCTACTGTGCCGGTGTATACTTACATCTCGTGTACTTTGGCCCAGTTACCGGACGCGGCAGCGGCTGCGACGTCGTCCTCGAACGTCGGAAATCCTGAAACATTACAAGACTGAAATCACAAAAAATTCGGACTTCGAGCTTCGTCCTCAACAAAGTTGGAAGGGTGTCGAAAAAGTCCTGAATGGCTTCGAGAAAAGGGGGGGGGGGGATTCATTTATTTGTGTACGCTACAGCCTATCGTCATCTATAAATACCTCCTGTCACTTTGAAATATCATATTTTCGTCGCATTCTTTTATAACGAGGAACTATAAAAGTGTTCATTTTATAAATTGACGTCAACCGTACCCATTACAGTCCATTTTACAACTAGTGGCTCTGTAAGCTGTAGACGTCGCAAAAAATAAATAAAATGTTTAAACACTGACTACAATAAAATTTTATTTAATTATCGAACCTCTCAAAATTTTACGACAATCGGTTGAGAAATGCGACCTGTGGAGAAGAACATCCGGATATACATACGATAAAATTTATTATATTTTTCAAATTTCAAAATTTCCACAAACTGACTTGACAAAAACATTCTATATAACATTTCTGCTGAGAAATGTGACCTGTAGAGAACATCCGGACAGACAAAGAATTTTTTTTTCAAGTTTAAAAGTTAATATAAACTAACTCGACAAAAAAATATTTAAATATCGAACTTGCTCACAAATTTTCACGAAAATTGGTTGAGAAATGCGACTTGTCGTGGTTTTAGGGGTAAAAGGTGTGCCAGGTGGTGCCAATTTGTATGGGAGAGCAATAATAATATCATAACAATTATTTCCCTGTTATAACGAGTTTGCAGACGAAGTCGTGGGCAAAACCTAGTACCTAAAGTATAACTTGACAACCTGATAGGGCCCGGGACTCAAGTTTTGCAGAATTTATTATATATATAGATAAAGTAATTACAAGATAGATTATTAAATTTAACTAAGATACGATACAACAAAAACAAACGAAATTAAAAATAACTTAAAATATACCAAAGTTTTGCATTCTACTTTGATATAGGGAATTAATGTGGGACCCAAGTTTTGCATTCTACTTTGATATAGGGAATTAATGTGGGACTCAAGTTTTGCATTCTACTTTGATATCGGGAATCGATGAGGGACTCACGTTTTGCATTTTACTTTGATATCGGGAATGGAGATTTGAATTCTACTTTGATATCGGGAATTAATGAGGGACTCACGTTTTGCATTCTACCTCTATAACATTCTGGTGCGCATTCTCGTTTTGACTCATTAGGAGTGTTACACGCAATCGTCTGTAATCGTAAGATGTGTTTGTTAAAACCTGGTTGAATGCAAAATTAGACAAGTTGCTATGGGATGGCAGCCGCCAGCGGTATATACCTATATAACGTTGATTGGTCTGTAATCATAACTTGGTTCAACCCGCCCTAGCTCAGTGCGCGTGAAAGTAAATTTACTCCCAATTGCGGCTTATTCACGTAAAAGATCCAACCCGCGCTACGCGACGCGCTACAACCAGGTGAATATTTCGTTTCTCGCCTCTTTTCAACCCTTTTCACTAGAAGGAGACTTGCGCTTGTGATATTAGTTACAAGTCATTATGCAATTCGTCCCAGGTAGGTAATAAAACATTTATTTATTTATATCATGATAAGAAATTACCGTATAAAGCACACAATGTTTTTCTGTATGCCGTGTATCCATTTGGATCCTTGCAAACACTGTGTTACCTGTGTGGAGTACATGTAGGTATCCAAAAGGATGCATGATTATATTGGACAAACAAAATGAGTATTAATCAAGTCCATGGCGGTTTCTACAACCTTTTATTTAACTTGCACTGTTCGTATGTAAGTATGTATATAAGTTTTCATCATTTGCAATCCTGTTTTCAGCTACTTGTCGATATCCGACCTCATTCGAACCGTCTCAGCAAGTAGTAGCTGATTGTACATAACAGTACAGTAGACAATAAACTGAAACGTGGTCGCTTACTATGGGCCTCATAAGAAGGCTCAAAGTCACCCAAAGGGCAATGGAGAGAGCTATGTTGGGAGTTTCTCTGCGTGATCGCATTAGGAATGAGGCCATCCGCAGCAGAACCAAAGTGACCGATATAGCCCTCCGAATCGCTAAACTTAAGTGGCAGTGGGCGGGGTACATAGCACGTAGAACCGATGGCCGTTGGGGCGGAAAGGTTCTCGAGTGGCGACCACGTACCGGAAGGCGTAGCGTGGGCAGGCCCCCCACACGGTGGACTGATGACCTGGTGAAGGTCGCGGGTGTCCGCTGGATGCGGGTGGCGCAGGACCGGTCATTGTGGAAGTCTTTGGGGGAGGCCTTTGTCCAGCAGTGGATGTCTTTCGGCTGACATGATGAGGCAACAAAAGCTTTTACCAAAAATGAAATTTTTGACACAAACTTATTTTATTTGCTGGGTATCTGAATCTAATGGACACCTGGCCATTATTTGAGTATTTACTTATACATTGATACACATAAAACACACAAAATATATCAGAATTAGTGAAATTAGTAATAAACCCAATAATAAACAAAATACAATAAATATTGAAGAGGACTGGTGCAGCAAAATTTGCCCTTATTATGGGGGACGGACAGGGGACAAGTAATATGGCCAAGTAGAGGAAAAGACGGGAGGCCTTTGCCCAGCAGTGGGACACCTAAATAGGCTATGAAAAAAGGGGACTGCTTTATGACATTAAGTCCGCCTTTTGTACTATAAGGTTTTAATTTGTGCAATAAATAAATGAATATAACATTATAATAACTGTTATCATGATCGTCAATACAAGGAAACAAAAATGAACCCATTTACGTAATTTATATTTAAGCAAACGGATTCATCGATCATATTATAATGTCACTAAATTCGATGACCAAGGAATAATCATTATTCATGACTATTTGGTCGCTGCTAATTAAATGTCAATATAAAATTAATTAGCATTATTCATCTAAAATCCATCATTTCCCGCCGACCAGATGGCCTTTGTAGTATCCAGTAGTCTTTAAAAGATCTTCGGCCAGAATAAACTTTGTCATATTAAATTAACATATGTATAAGTATAGGTACGACAGATTAGTAACACGTGTGTCTATTTGATAAAATAATAAGTTTCGAATCAAATCAATACTTGTAAACCTCAAATATAGCACTATGATTGTAGCTTACTCAACGCTAAGACGATACTCTTAACAGTTATAATAGCTATCTACTTAATACAACACAAGAACCACAAGAACAAGTCCAACAAGTCCTGGCACTAGGCCTGTGTAGTATGCCCCTACATCGAATGGGCAGGAATAGACCCAGTTTTGACAGCAGAAACATATGTAAGGTCACTCACTCTCAACACCACATCCTTCAAGAGCTCTGACGACCTTACTGAGTACCAGGGACACAACACCACTTACCTAAATACGAATAGCAAGTGGTGGAATTAATATGGAAGCGATCTTCTCTAAGGTGTCTTCCGCAGTTGGCTACTTCAAACATGCCTCTCTTAATGGTTCTCTTTGCTGCATTTTGATGAATGTTTTCATCAAAATGCAGCAAAGAGATTATTTACACACGATCAGTCCTACTCAAAATATGGGCGTGGTTTGACTGTTTTGATGTGCAAATTGATGGAACCAACTAACAACGTTAAGAAATATTTATGCTATTTAATAGTTTTTGCCTGCGATTTCGTCCGCGTAGTGCTCGGTCATCGCGTTAGATTTAATTGCTATTCTTTTATTTGAGTCACTTATCTAGTTATCCAAATCCGTACAAACTTAAGGGATAATTTCCAGGATAAAAAACATCCCTAGGACCCCTAGGACTAACTCTATACTAAATTTCATCTATATCAAGTTTTATACATAGCGAGGTGACATTGTTCAAAATAATTGATGCAATTTTAAAAAAATACTTATTAGTCCTACCATCTACATACCTATAGAACAAGTTGTTATTTTCAAGTGATGCAAGTCTAAGGAAAAACTAACCTGCTCATAAAATGACCCCAAATAGCCTCTATCTTCATTGTATCAAGGCCAGGGCTAAGTAGAGTTTAAAAAAACCGGCCAAGAGCGTGTCGGGCCACGCTCAGTGTAGGGTTCCGTAGTTTTCCGTCCGTCACATTAAGTTGACATATTAAGTCATCATTCGCGTGCCCTTTTCCCATTTACTTGGGGTCGGCGCAGCATTTTTTTTTCTTCCATAACTCTCTATCGCCCGTCATCTCGTCACTCACATCCTTCCTTTTCATATCGTCTCTCACGCAATCCATCCACCTTTTCCTTGGTCTACCCCTCCTCTTACATCCCTCCACATTCATGCCTAATACCTTTCTTGTCACATGACTTTCATCCCTCCGCATAACATGCCCATACCACCGTAGACGATTAGCTCTCAACTTATCATCTATGGGTGCCACTTTCAGGCTTCCTCTTATATACTCATTTCTTATGTGATCCATTCTTGTTACGCCACTCATCCATCTCAACATTCTCATCTCCGTAACATGCAATCTCTTGTCATCCGTCACCTTTGCGGCCCAACATTCCGATCCATACATGACGACAGGTCTTACAATGGTCTTGTAGATTTTGCCCTTCAATCGGAAGGGCATTCTGGCGTCGCATATGGTTCCTGAGACCTGTCGCCATTTCATCCATCCTGCGCTGATTCGGTTTTTGATGTCACGGTCAATATCACCATTACACTGTATGAGGGACCCGAGGTATCGGAAATCAGAGCAGACCGGTAGCGTTACGCCATCGAGCTCTATGGGCATAAAATTGGAGAGACCGCCGAAATCGCAGAACAGGTGTTCAGTTTTAGAACGACTGATTTTCAAGCCCACGTTCTCCAATTCTTGCCGCCACTTCTCTAATCTGCTCTGAACCTCGGGCTCCTCTTCACCGACAAGGACAATATCGTCGGCAAAGAGCATACACCATGGTGCCTCCTCCTGGATGTCTGACGACAGTGCGTCCATTATAATCAGGAAGAGGTAGGGGCTTAACGCCGAACCCTGGTGTAAGCCCACCGCAACACTGAACCTGTCGGTGGTGCCAGCCGCCGACCGGACACGTGTACAACATCTCTCATACATAGACCGAATCAGCCCTACATACTTCCCTGGTATACTTTTCTCTTTCAAGGCCCACCACAAAACCTCGCGTGGAACTCTGTCGTAAGCTTTCTCGAGGTCAACAAACACCATATGCAGGTTTTTTTGCGCATGTCTATATTTTTTGCACAGCTGGCGAAGCGCAAATATGGCGTCTGTTGTACCCCTGCCCGGCATAAATCCAAATTGGTTTTGTGTTATGTCACTCTCATCTCTCATTCGTCTTTCTATTACTTTCTCCCACACTTTCATACTGTGTGACATGAGCTTTATTCCTCTATAATTGTTGCATTCTTGTACATCCCCCTTATTTTTAAAAATGGGCACAAGTACACTGTCGCACCATTCGTCGGGGATACTCTCTTCCTGCAACAACTTATTGAAGAACAAAGTTAGCCACCTACATCCATCCTCACTTAACAGCTTCCACACCTCTCCTGGTATTCCATCTGGTCCAACCACTTTTCCATCCTTCATACTTTTCACAGCCTTCCTTACTTCATCAATGTCTATTTCTTTCACAACACCCACATTCACTGGTTGGCTTTCTAACACTCTATTCCATGCATTCTCCTCATTCATGAGCTTTTTAAAGTAGTCTTTCCACCTATCTTTTATACATTCGTCTTCGGTCAACACCTTTCCAGTATCATCTTTCACACATTTTACATGGCATACATCTCTAGCACACCTTTCTCTTGCTTTTGCTAAGCGATACAATTGTTTCTCACCTTTAGGACTTTCCAAAGCCTCATATAATTGGTCCTGAGCTGCTGATCTGGCAATAGCAACTGCTCGCTTAGCTATCTTCTTACACTCTTTATACTCAATCCTCTTAGTTTCTTTCTCACTTTCGTTTCCACTTTCAACACTCTGCCAATCCTTAAATGATTGCTTCTTCTTTTTCAACTTTTCTTGCACTTCGTTATTCCACCACCACGTTTCCTTGTCTATCACACACTTCCCTTTCGATTCACCTAAGATATCTTTCGCTTCTCTCCTTATATAGTTCGCAATCATTTTCCAACATTCATTCGCACTTAGTCCTTCCATATCTTTCATTTCTATCATTTTATCTACCACTCTCTCTTTAAACTTACTAGCGCACTCATCCTTCTGTAACTCATACCATTTTATTTTAGCAGGGGGTCGTTCTTTCTTCCTCTGTAACTGAATTTTCAAGTGTACGTCTATACTAAGCAGTCTATGCTGTGACACTAAATGTTCTCCGGGTATTATCTTGCAGTCTTTGACACAGTTGATTTTCTTCCTTTTTACAAGGAAGTAGTCAATCTGTGTCGAATGCTGGCCACTTTTATAAGTGATCAGATGTTCATCTTTCTTTTTGAACCATGTATTGGCAATTCCCAAGTCAAATGCCGAAGCAGTTTGCAGCAAGGTTTCTCCCTCTGTGTTGCGGTTCCCAAAGCCGAACCCCCCATGTACCCTTTCATAATCTACATTTATTCTTCCTACATGTCCATTAAAATCACCACCCACATATATCTCTTCACTCTCTGGGATTGCCATCATCACGGAATCAAATTCTTCCCAAAACTTCTCTTTCACTACATCATCACATCCACTCTGAGGAGCATACACACTTATAAAATTTAGTACTACGTTTTCAAACATTACTTTCATAGCCAATAACCTATCACTCTTCCTATTGACATTTGTCACACCCTGTTTAAATTTATGGTCTAGTACTATACCGACACCATTACGCTTGCCGTCACTTCCACAGTAGTAAAACTTGTATCCTTCCCCTATTTCTCTTGCTCTCGCACCCTTCCACTTTGTCTCTTGCAGAAAAGCTACATTTATCCGTCGCCTTTTCATCACATCCGCTAGCTCCCTTGCCTTTCCAGTCATCGTCCCTACATTCCAACTCGCATACCTCAATCTTACATACCTTGGTTCCCGGGCTCGCTTCTTACGTCGCCCCCACCCGGGCTGGTGCGACAACCCTATTCCATTTGCCACAGGAGCCGGGTGCTGCCCCTGCGCGTCGCCTGTGGGGTACGCCCTAACCCTGTCACTCATCACAATTGCTCCTGTATTCATGCTGCAAAAGATTTGGCATAATTTTTACAACCGGCCGCCTGCCTGACGTCAACCCTCCTTGGGAATTCCTAGTCGACTTTGATGGTCGTCATTTAATTCCTTTAGTCGGCTTCTACGACATCCACGGATAAGCACGGAGTGGGCTATTCTTAGGCCGGCAACCATATTAAGTACAGAAACACAAAACCTTTGAAAGCACGTCATTTCATTGTGATTTTGTAGAAATGACAGGTACAATAAACACCTGTTTATACGGTTAAATTACAAACTTAGTTCAGAAATTATTTTTGTAATTTTTATAAATTATCAAGTTTAATTATCAAGTTTATTAATTATCAAATTAATTATCAAGTTTATTCAACCTATCAAGTTAAAAATAATTTTCCTACGCAGTTTTTATAAAGTTCTACTTTTGAGATTTTTCATATTTTTAAAACTTATGGTTCAAAAGTTAGAGGGGGGGGGGACACATTTTTTTTTACTTCTGGAGCGATTATTTCCGAAAATATTAACATTATCAAAAAATGATTTTAGTAAACCCCTATTTATTTTTAAATACCTATCTAACAATATCGTATCTACACGTTAGGGTTAAAATGAAAAAAAAATCACTCCCCACTTTACGTATAGGGGAGGTACCCTAATAAAATATTTTTTTCCACTTTTTATTTTACCACTTTGTAGGCGTAATTGATATACATATTAGTACCAAATTTCAGCTTTCTAGTGCTAACGGTCATTGAGATTATCCGCGGACGGACGGACGGACAGACGGACGGACAGACATGGCGAAACTATAAGGGTTCCTAGTTGACTACGGAACCCTAAAAACGATTGTAGTCGTAAAAAAAATATGAATCTAGTTTTACTACCTTAATTAGCATTGCACTTTGTCTAACATAGCGTGTATAGGTTTAATAAAATAGAACGTAAAAAGGGTCAATGCGAAATAAACCTACTAATAGACTATTCAATGTCGATCATGGGTCATTCTACAAAGTAATATAACTCCTGTCCATGGCAGTTAAGAAAACTGGAGTCTAAGAATAGGTACTCAAACCAAGAAAGGGTCGGTAACGTGCTTGTTCCTCTAGAGTCGCTAATAACTATAGACTGCTATGTCTGTTCAGAATCAGGCGTGTCAAACAACCTTACAGCCTGCCTGATGGTAAGCAAAGACCGTAGCGTATGGACACTTGCAACTCTAGAACAATCACAAGTGCGTTGCCGACCCTTTTTTTGACTTGAAGATTCCATGTGTTGCAAGCTAGAGACATGTGCAGGTCCCTTACTCCCAACACAGCGCATCCTCGGGAGCTCTGGCGACCGTACGCACTACCAGGAACACAACAAATTTAAACACACCTCTTAAGTCCCTCGTGCTATAATAGCTATTTACGATACAAGGGTTGTAAAACAAAGAAAGGCCGATATCGCAAATGTTTGAGGCCCGAGCCGCAAGCGAGGGTCATAAATATGCGAGAGAGGGCTTTCTGTTTTACGACCCGTGTTTTATACACAATTTTACGTCACCACTTGGCCAAAAAGTGAGTTTTTCCTAACGCGCAGCGTGCGGAAAAACGCGCTTTTTGGCAAGGTGTGGTGTAAATGTACTAATAGTTCGGTACACCATATAAAATATATGGTTGACCGAACTATTTAATCACACTGGCTGCTACGTGCTATATGACGCCGACTGTACGTGAATGTGATATTGGAGGCGGCCCCTGGGCCTTTATAGACCATTATATCACGTTAGTTATGACAGTAGATGATTGTAACCCTAAAGGGCTCGGGGTGTAAACAATGCTTGCAGTGACGGGGTAGGGATTCCTCTTAATATGTTAGGTATCATGGAGAAACTTCTTAAAACGTTTACACCAATGGCAACTGACAGTTTCTGCGAAGTATGGCAAATAACTGCCCCCATTGAACCACTTGTGGCTTTCAAACACGGATGCATTTAATAGTTCATTCGCATTAGAGATAATTGCTATCAGTCATACGACAATAACAAGCAGAAAGACTTCTGCGTCTTCAAATTAACTTATATTGTAGCAGTGGCATTGGCATGTTGTCTTCATAATTATTTTTGGAGAGTTGAATGGGCCTAACATAACTCATTCTGGTTCTGATATTTTCTTATCTAGGAGTGACCCACCACCACCATATCAGCCCTAGGACGTCCACTGCTGGACATAGGCCTCCCCCAATTTCATGGGGGGTAAATACCATAATCGCCACGCTTGGCATGCGGGTTGGCGATCGCAATATCTCCACCGCACTCTAGGAATGCTGCTGCCCATTCCCCGGTGGTCTTGGTCGTAGTTTAAGGACATACCCGGGTCCAGGAGTGACCCGCATTTTCCTAATATCGAGCTGACGGCGGCCGGTAAACGGACACTTGTCCTGGTCTACAAATCTTGATTGAGAGCCACTAGGTAGATACCAAATACATTATCTAAGCATTAAAACGAATGATTATTTAATACTTCATCAAGACAATTATACTGTATCTTAAAATACTATTTTTAAAACATTTTAATATTTATGATTCATTAGTTCAAAGCCGAAACTGGTAACACACTACATCAGGTAAGTTTTTCTGATAAATTAGCATTTTTTTTATTTTCCTGCTTTTCTGATGATACTCACAAGCTACCTGCATACTTGTTTGTCCCGCTTTTAGGTGTAAAATAAAAACCCCATTAAGAGGCTTGATAATAATGTATTAAAGATATTTTCTTGATCCTTATTATTTTACTCGACGAATCACGTCACATTTTTTAAAATGAAAAAAAAAAACTAGTAGTACTTTTTCTGTGATACTACTTTGCGTTTGTATTAGGTTTAGGTACCTACTTATTATATACATGTATGTACAGTCGGCAAAGAAAGCTATTTCGACTTTTAGACTCTTATAACATCGGCTAAAAACAATTCCTCACTAAGTAACAGATAAGCTCATATCTTACCATCGTTTCAGTACTGAGATAGGAACGAGGTTTCTAAGAGTAATGGCAGATTTTATAGTGACTACGTTGTGACCCGGCGATTTGTATAGTAAGATTAAAAAATGATAGCCCACTTTCTTGGTTGACTGCACTACGAGACGTAATCCCGCAATTCCCGAATAGCGAAAACCCAGTTCCGTTTCTCTAAAATTTCTTTATTCCGACCCACATACTCTCTCTTTGCACAACCATGTTATTCATCTCTTTTAATCGATTATCTATTACTAAAAGACTACAAAGTAAGTACAATGATTTCCAAAGTCTTGTTATGGTATCTTTCAAAAACCTCACATACACCACACTAAAGTAGGTATCAAAGTAGATTCTAATATTTAGATCTAACATCCGGGACTTACCTTGTACGCTGACGGCCAGAGCCACAATCACTACTGCGAAGGTGAATTTCGGCATTTCGATAACTGATCTAATAAACAAACAAACGGTGTGTATATATTTATTAGTTGCGTAACCGCTGGACTGTCGAGGCGCAATGCTAAGAGTCGTCTCCGGTCTCTGCTTATATGGCGCGCGAAGATTCTGCGAGGAATCGTATTTTGTATTTTGCATGACTGACAATAATACCATTAATGTCACTTGTGACGGATCGACAAACGCCTTTATTTTTAAAATTGGATGTTGTTAACATAATGTTTAGTTCGTATGTCAATCAATAATTTTATTTATTTAATCGTAAATCGTTGCTAATTATTATTATTATTGTATGTCTTTCCGCTCACGGGACAATGGTGTCCCGGACCTTTGGAAGGCGTGCGCGGAGCCGAAGTACCAAGGTACCGAGGCACCAAATCTCCGTAAGGAGTATTATATTCTCTTTGGCACCACACATAGCCAACACGTAGAGGCCCTTTTGAGAATTTCATGAAGGGTAAGGGGAAGGGGTACACCATTATTATTATTATTAAGATAATTTATGACGTTGCAAGTCACTGTAGCTGAGCACGGGAAAGGCACGGGACATTCAATCCCGAGGTCTCCGTAGCCCGGGCACAGAATACGGCTACCCCTCGCCTGTCATACAAACGACTAAAATGGGGTCCCTGGGGTCGAAGACGGTCGCAGTTGGAAGGCTGCGGTTCCCCATGAAAACCGATGTTGGGACCCACTGAGGCGTGAATCTAGGGCGGCACTGGTGCGTTCCGAAGGAGATCCCAGAGCTGTCCGAATTGAGTTGAGGAGGAGCATCGGGGGGTTTTTAGTCGGTGCAAGTCCAAAATGACTTCCGCACTGTCCCCGCGATGCGGTGGTATCTATACCGGATTTGTACCCCGAACCAAAAAAGAAAAAAAAGCAGTGTGTA
Source organism: Notocelia uddmanniana (assembly GCA_905163555.1). Classification (NCBI taxonomy): domain Eukaryota; kingdom Metazoa; phylum Arthropoda; class Insecta; order Lepidoptera; family Tortricidae; genus Notocelia; species Notocelia uddmanniana. Next base: position 25,231,061 of record LR991057.1, on the reverse strand, counting down.
AGTGCGAGTCGGACGCGTCCACCGAGGGTTCTTACTTTAAAAAAGAATATATATTTCTTGACTTAATAACAATTCTATAGTTTTCAGACTTTTCCCTGTATTTGTAGTATAAGATGATATTACTTGTCAAATTTCATAGTTTTAGGTCAACGGAAAGTACCCCATAAATTTTGATTTCCTTGAGAGTGTCGAAATTACTTGAAAATATACGTTTTTTGCAGCCGCATTTTTTTACGTTACCTTAGAAGTTTCATTAATTCACAGCTTCAAGGGAGTGTAGACCTGAGTATATGGTTTTAATTTCAACTCGATACCTCGACGCGTTCTCAAGATAAAGGATCTTGACTCTTGAAAGACAGACAGACGGATAACATAGAGATCCTATAAGGATGCCGTTTCTTCCTTTTGAGTTACAGAACCCTAATAAGGTTGGAAGGTCAAATAGAAGTCGCTTTCATAGAACTAGAGCCTATGCCGAATCTTGGGATTAGGTGTCAAAGTGAAGCCCGGCTTTCTTTTGAATACAACCAGGATAAATGCTAGGGGGATGACGTCAACTTTGACATTCACCGTCATTGGGATCGATGCGCAAACGACACGTAATTACTTAAATATATCAGTTGATCACAATGTGACAAAAATACAGAAATATGTTTACATTATTATTATTCTAGCGCATATGGCGGACAAATCGCTACATCTTTATACAAGAAGCTGTTCACAAAGATTACATAGATGTTGCTTAAGTAGTTTCATATATTGATTAGCTCTGTTTCTACAAGTTTTTATTTAACAATGTTTGTATGTATACAGGGTGATTCGGGAGACGTGAGCAAGATCAACACTACAGATTCAGTAGATCATAAGCTACTGCTTCGTGCCACTATTAGTGAAATTAACGTTAATTTATCCTTGGTGTTGAAAACAAAATGTTTTAAATTATTTACGAACTTCATGGTCACTCTACAATCAGAACACTTCAGTCAAGTGATACGTGTCAAATTGAATGTCATCCGAGTCCGATTACTTTTGAAATATCGTATCTCACTCAATGTGACAATTTACTTTCTTCGTAATGAAAGTGCTGTCATAACAGTTCGAGGTTTAGGCTGGGTTGCACCAAACCGCCTGTAATCGTAAGCAGTGTTCGTTAAAATTTGAATGTATGGCAAGTTTGACAAGTTTCTATGGGATGACAGCTGTCGGCGCCATATTTAACGTTGATCGGTCTGTGATCGTAAGTTGGTGCAACTCAGCCTTAATCTTTATAAACCAGTTGTTGTAGAGTGACCATGATTGTAGATAATTAAACTTTAACTTAATAAAAACAAAAAACAGGAAAAAAGTACAGATGTTTCACTTAAATACAATGGTGAACGATTCATTGCCATTTACTATGTATGTAGTGTTGGTCCTGCTCACGTCTCCTGAATCACCCTGTATACATATTTGTTCGGGTAAAATTTTCCAACTGAATTTTAAAGCAGTTACCTATGCTCAACTGGTTGAGGTGAAATTTGGCATACTTATGTACCGAATGCAATATTATGGTACCACCGAGCTGATGTGATGATGGAGACATATTCTGGCCATAGTGACTACTAAACTACACAAAATAAACCCGCCCATTGGAACAACGAATAGGTAGTTGATCATCATGATAAAAATTTAAGAGTTAGGTTCTTGCCGGTGAAGTAAACGCCAGTTTATATGGTCCTCGACTAAGGTCTTTGGGTCCCGGTAAAGGTTTCTGCCCACTACACCGTATCATACCATGACCGTAATAAGAACGTAGGCACGGAATGTCACACGACACGGACTACTACGCCCGCTAGAACGTGTGAACAGCGTTTCATACCCGTGCATAACGGGATTAGTGACCGTAGCATCCGCGTATAGTACCCGTAGCATCCGCATATCATACCCGTAGCATCCGCGTTTCATCCTCGTAGCATCCGCGTTTTATTCGCGTGTCATATCCACCTTTCCCGTTCTGTCCACTTGTAGCAGTTTTACCTGTGTTCTCGCATAAAAAACCCCTAAACAATTTCTACCCCTAAAATTGGCCCTGTTTAGATTTTGTCCTTCTAAATTTAGGGGTAAAATCCCAAAAATTGTCACCACTGGCAAGAGAAAAGATAAAACACTGAAGACTGGCAACGCGGTTGTAACGGGTTTATAACGGTCATTTTACGTGGTTATAACCCGCATGGTCATCCTATTACGGTCATGGTATGATACGGTGTAGTGGGCAGAGACCTTAATACTCAAAATTTGAAATTTACTTTTTCATGTAGTTGTTGTACAGAGCTTTTCATTGGTTCCCTTGATCCTTAAATTTTGACTTTCAGGATATTTTTGAATAAAATGTATCGTATAAAGTGCCCTATCTTGTCCTCTTCTATTTTCAACTGGCTTCATTAAGTTTTCGTTCTCCTCCACTATTTGTAACAAAACCTCTTGGTTTGTCTTCCTTTCTGTCCAGCTTATTTTCTCTTTTCTCCTCCAAAGCCACATCTCGAACACCTCAATCTTTTTCTTATATCTTTCTGTCCACGCCTCGCATCCGTACTAAGCAATTATATAAAAGAATACTTCATCAGGCGTTTCTAAGTGTTTCTGCCACTTTTTACTTAAAGCACATATTTTTTGGCGTCGAAAGCAGATTTAGCATTTGCAATCGAAATAATGTCTGCTGAATACCTGAAGTCCTCGGCAACTAAGCTACCCAAATACCTGGATTAAGTTTAATGTTCAATGTCTGTTAATCTAATTTTATCCTAGTTGATGATGATGACTGTGGAAAAACGGGAATGAAAGCCCATCCCATAAAACCGAAAAAAAAAATATTTTGACAGAAACTTATTGCATTACCTATGGTACTGTGTGGTGTCATAGATCCGTGGTGGTGTCACAAAATCCTAGAACGATTATCATAACAATGTAATTGCTAATAATGAAATCAATGTCAATGAACAAACGACGACTCAAACTGCGAGCGGAACCGAATGAACAATTTGAGTCTGCGTCAGAAAAGCAAAAATTATACGCTTGTCGCCGGTGACGGCGGTGACGTATTGGAAATAAAAATATTGTTTAGCGTAAAATGAGTAGGGTCAAAACTGAAATTCAAACCTCGATAACAGTTTATTTTTACATGTGATAACTGAATGGTGTATATAATAAGTGTTCTGGAAGTTTGTATTTTAGTTTTTATATTATTTTGGCTAGTTCCATTTCATAACTTTGACGATAAAGAGAAAACCCACCTCACCCCGTAGTGCCTCGTATTTGGGGTGAGAGGGGTTTTCATACAAAGGTGATTTTGGAAGATTGTTGGATCGATTTTTTTTATTATGCGTATATATATATATATACTATATATACTATAGCTCCATTTTAAATTGGAATACATTATTTTTGTAGCAGTAGCCTTAAAATCCCTTCTCACCCCCCTCTCAAACCTTCTCTCCCCATTCATAACCCACCTCTCCCCGCGAAACCTACTCACCCCGTTTTACGGTACTATCTTTTGCCCGCGATTCCATTCGTGTAGAAATTTAACTTGAAAAAATAAAACCTTATTTATAACCAGTTATGAAATCTTAATCACGAATGTAGATAATGGGTAATTTACACTAACTTATTATTAGTAAATGTTTTATACGGCTAACAACATTATCTAAGTAATCATGGGTTTGTACGAAAGTTTTATTTTCCAATTATATTTCGTAAGAATGGCTATTGCTCGTTATCTAGCAATGTCTACATAGCTGTGATAGTTTTTTTTTTAATTAATTTTACATGTTACTTCTATTATTTTTTCATATACCCAGTATCCACCGTTTAAGCTGGTAGTCCTCTACCACATTTGACTCCAACAAAAATTGCGCTTTAAAGTTTAATAATATCACGCAAACAATTTCCTGAATCAAATGGTTAAAAAAAACGTACATTACTTTTAAACATGCTATCCAACGATATCGCACACAATGGGTTTTGCTAGAAATAAAAAAACCGGCCAAGTGCGCGTCGGATCACCCTCAAAGAAGGGTTCCGTACCGACACCTACCTATAGTCCACATTTAAAACCACTAAACTAGTGTAGACCTCGTGAGTGTGTTTCTTTTACTTTTCAATATTTAACATTGTAAGGGTGGTTACACTTTTATTGAAGAAAACAGCGTTTGGTGTTGAGACACTTGGGCCGTGGGGCAGGGGCGCGCGGGAGCTCCAACAGGGCGCTCGGCAAGCGGCTTAAGGAGGCAACAGCGACCCACGCGTGGGCAGCTTTCTCGCGCAGAGAATTGCCAACGCAAATCAGCGCGGGAATGCTCCCTGCGTGTTGGGCACTGCCAATGGGCACCTTACCAAGGGCACCTGGCCTTGGTGATAATTGCTAATGTTTAGTTTTAGTTAGACTTACTTTTCATTTTTGCATAACTTTATAAAATATTTTTAATGAATAATTAAAAAACAGACATATCACCAAGATATATACTTCGCCAAGATAAATAAATAACCATAACAGAGTTTTACCTCTGATCGATTCTTTCTTTTCCCGATCATTTCGCTTATGTCCCTCGCAATTATCGTACTTGGCCACAATATTTCACGAGAATCGGTTGAGAAATGCGACCGGTAGAGGAGAACAAACGGAAATCCGGACATACGAAAGATTTTTTGATGTAAGTGAGCAGAGATCTTTATTGCACTCGGTCAACAATACACAATATTCAAAAAGGTCGTGTCTTCATGGGGAATTCTCGGCACTTAAATCCTTTTGTGTAGGCAAGACAGTCAGCGATTACTCAAAATCTGTTAAAACTATCTTCTTCAAACTAAAAACCGTTGAAAGTATAAATGTTCACCGCCTCAATTTTTCAGAGTTTTGCACCTCATAGTTTGGAAGTTAGAGGGGTGCGGGACACACTTTTTACGACCTTGACGGCTAATATCTCGCCAACGGTTGGAAAAGATTTTTAGAAACCTTTGTTTAATTTTCAAAGGCCTACATGTATGGGGTGCCCCCCCTAATTTTACAACATTTTTTTGTAGCGGTTTAATACACCTTTCTACCAAATGTCATAATTGTAGTGTTATTAGTCTCTGAGTAATTTGACTGTGACATACGGACGGACGGACGGACAGACATGACGAATCTATAACGGTTCCACTTTCGCCATTTTGGCCACGGAATTCTCAAATAACTTTACGTAAAATTTTATCCTACCGTTTTGTCGATTTGATTGATATTATGTCCGTGAACAGATGGACGGGTCCTCGTGTACTACGGAACTCATCTTTGTGTACTATGGAACCCTAAAAACGGAGCTCGGTAACAATCTTGACCATTTGAGCGCGTGTTGGCGAACTAAGGGCCTAGTTCAGCCCCAAACACCCTAGATGGCGCGCAAACATCTTACTTGGATTGGTAATGACAAATTTACCACGACGAAACATCTGCTCATAACATGAAGCGGTCATGCTACAATAAACTGAAGTCACGTGTCATAATCACGTTGGCATTTTTAGGGTTCCGTTGCCGAAATGGCAAAAACGGAATATAGATTCGTCATATCTGTCCGTCCGTCCGTATGTCACAGCCGATTTACTCGGAAACTATGACCACTACAATTATGAAATTTGGTGTGAAGGTGTATGTTATGAACCGCTATAGAAATAGCATGTGAAATTACGTAAAAAATATTAAACTGCGAGGGCACCCCATACATGTAACAGGGGGATCAAATATGAAGTTTAAAATTCTGAAAAAAATTAAGATGATGTACATTAATAAATCCTTTCAACGATTTTTGGTTTGAACAAGATAGGTTTAACGGTATTTGAGTTATTGCTGAAAAACTGTCTTGCCAAAGAAAAGGGTGTAAGTGCCGTAAGTTTCCTATGAAGATACGACCTTTTTTGATTAAATGTATTGTATAGTGGTTGTAAATTTAGATTAAGAGGTGTCGGTACGGAACCCTTCTTTGTGCGTGGTTCAACATGAGTTGGCCGGTTTTTTTTTTATTTCGACAAATTGTGACTGTAGTAAAGGTTGTCAAGTGAGGTTACCTTATTTGTACAGTTAATTACATAATACCAACCGACGTAAGTACTCTAATTTATACATTGTAAATAATAGAGTCAGTTGTGCTAGTACACGTTTTCATGGGACGTCATATGATTTTATTTAATGTTTTGTACTTAACTGAAAAATATTTAAAAGATTGTTACGATTACAGTTCCCAATTTCTTTTTGTTGGTTTCGATTTCGACAAGATCGAAGGCTCGATGTGAACTTTGGATATAATTTTAATAGCAGAGCTCTGGATTTGGTCCTGTAGTGATAAGCAGTAAACCCGTTAAGGTTCCTTTTCACTGATGAGGTCTATACATTTTTAGGGTTTCGTAGTAAACAAGTATTACGGATTGTCCTAAGTAACCCGTTCAGCTCGACAGCTCTCCAAAGAATGCCCGTTCACCTGAAAATTACCAGCTAACCGCCATGTCAAATGGCGGGAAAATATCCATCGCTGATTGGTCGTGCCGAGAGCACCAACAAGGATTGAGCAACACTCCTATTGGTTACTTTCCACCAATCACGTACAACTGCAAGGAAAGTCCAGTGTTGCTAGCACAATTATCAATTCCTGGCATCTTAATGCTGCATAAGATAAGCATGACGTAAAATGTGACCAGTAAGTATGACATATGATAATATATGCCATTTTAATGACTATAATAACCGCTTCCTGCTGCATTCACAAGATATTCGTAGAAAACCAGCTGTCTATTTTACTTCCAAACACATAAATCTTGTTGTCTGGAAGAAATCGCTCATTTAGCGATAAGACCGCCTGTTGTTTACCTCTGCTTGTATCTTTGTGCTGTTTCTATCTGTAATTATTTTTTGAGGTGTGCAATAAAGCATACTGTATTGTATTGTATTGTATAAATCATAACACAAGAAACCCTTATTGCTTTGCCATGTCCGTCCGTCCGTTCGTCCGCGGCTTAGCTCAGTAACCGTTAAGCTTGAAACGCACAGAGCGCAGTGCAGCATCGTTGCGTGGCGGAGGCAGTTTTTGGTGAAGCGAACGCAGTCCGGGGGACGTCCTACCAATTTTTTTTAATTGATGGCACGCTTCTCGTAGTTGCTTTGCAGTATGTATACCTCAGGTATCTCTTGCTAGAAACAACTAAAACTACACTTACTACTTTTGGTGATCTCAGTTAAGCAGTAGTTACAGTTTAACCACTGCTTTTATTCATTGCTTAGTAATTTTTAACATCTTGTTAGTTGTTTCTGACTAATTGCAAGAGCTGCCTCAGGTATACATACTCCAAAGCAACTTCGAGAAGCGTGCCAACAACGTTTACTGGCATTGGTAGGTAAGACTAGATCAATAAACTTGACCTTAGTCTTGGTGGGGTTCATCTGAAGGCTGACTCGTTGGGAGGATTCATAAAAGCTCTGATTTAAGCTATACAACATCTCCTGTAATCCATAGGATTATACTTATACTAGTTTAGATTTTACTAAAAATTGACATTGTCGTCACATGTTGGACTAAAATTCTCTTCATTTTGCGTAAGTGAAATCGCTATAAATTTCACTGTAATGGTTTCCAACGATTAGGTTTCCGTTTAATGCGTCGTTATATATCGGGGTTTTGAAATATTTCAGTGTTGGATAGAGCGGTGATGTTGTGAGCGTCCAGAACCCCTTTTTTGTCTCACCCACTTTTTTCCAGAATCCTATAGTTTACACGATTCTAAACAGCAGACTAAAACTCCCACGTCGATACGGCTTGTAGTTTGTTTGTAAAAAAATATCAAAGTTTGCTTATTTCTGGTCATTAAATCATAAAATCTAAAAATGAATTTGTAGTAAATTACTTACGGAAATATCAATTATACCAATTAAATAGACATTAAATGCTACATCTTTAATAACGTTTTTGTATATTATCTGCCACTAGATAATGAGAAATTTCCTTTTTTCTCTTTTTCATTTTCTTACTCTGGAGTTCCGCCGTAGTAGCAAATGTAAACGATAAGCGTAAATAAAGATAAGCTTAAACGATACTTTACGCTTATCTTATCCACAGAAAAAAAGTTAAGAAATACTCTATGCTTACCTTTTTTTAATTGCCCTAACGCACTCTCGTGGCACAAGTACACACGAGTTTGAGCAAGGACTTTCTCTCTTTTTTTTGATACGTTGTCCAACAATAAAGACTTTTCTTTTTGACTATTACATTTAATTATAGTGAAAAGAAAGAAAGTCCAGTTGCTGCATCAACACCACTCCGCCGCGTTAAAACATTCGACTCGAACGGTGTGACAGTGACAGCCGGGTTTCACAGCCGCAATGACCTTTGACTATGGAATTCAATGGACCGGGCGTATTGTTCTATTTGTACCAAAGCTACTGAGGCTCAAAATCGCCATATTATGTTCCCCGGTACGTTAATCATACGTCAATTGAGCAGTACACGACCTGTCAGTGAGTGGAATAAAAATTGAAAAGTTATAAAATAAGCAGTGTTATTAAAATAAAAACCGCACAAGACTTTAAACGAATGTGAAGTTAAATGCTGCGATCATGCCTTAGTGTACCATAACAGGATGTGGCTTAAGTCAACAGAAAAGTTTGTCGTTGCATAGCTTTATTATGTTTTTCTATAGAAATATTGGATGATTTGAACATTGTCGAGAACAAGGCACATGAATCATAGCATAATTAGTGTACAGATTAAGATAACTTATATTTTGTAGTGGGATTTAGCTTTATTTTCAATATTTTCGTACTAAAAGTTACCCTGAAGCAGTGGTTGTTCCTGAACATATCGATAATGAATTGTGATGACTTACTATACCTACTCATTGATTCGGTGATGTATATTTTTAAAGATTGCCAAGAAGTGAATTTCAGAAGAAAAAATGGTTAGACACTATTGGAACTGAGAATGAAACTGGTGTTAGTTGTTTGAATTGAAAAATAAAGACCTGTGTAAATTATTAATATATTAATATAAAAATATCCTGATCTCACGTTGTTTCAATAGTAACCTTTTAATATACCTAATTTGAGGTTATCTCTTGGTTAGTTCTCCCCTAATCTGTGGTGTTAGTGAAATGATAAGACGAAAGAACATCTATACAAAGTATATAGTATTATAAGCATATTCCAAAACTAAACTAATGGGATACATCCAGCATACTTGAGGGTGTCTCGTAGGTTTTTATTTTTGGTGACGGGCTGATCTATTTATGCTACATGCCGTTATTGACTGCAAGTAATTAATACACGATATTTAGCGAAATAGTAAAGAAGTTCTTTACTAGTAACTTTAATCATGAAATCCCGTAAAGTAAATGCCTGTTTCATAGAATCATTAAGGAAAACTGCATAGAAAAGAGGTCACTATTATTCATATATATCTAATAACATCCTATGAAACCAATACGTTCTAAGATCTGTCTATAATATCGATAAAAATGTTGATTATCGGGACAGCGCTATATCCGCCATGTTTAGTTCCAATATGGCCGCAAAATGGACACGCTCGTAATGTTGACAGTTCGCGTCCAGAGTTTCCTTAGTCAAAGGCAATGACTGACAGCCAACCATATTACACGATCTAAGTAGGTCTTATTTACGCTATTTCATTTTCCGCTTTGCTACACTGGTATATGGTGAGTATATGTGAGAAAGTGTAAACATATATGACTGTACTGTACATACTGGTAGAAATTATGTGAGCTGACTTTGAGTGTACATTAACCTGTACATATTTAGCTTATTTCCTTAGGTATCTTACGTGTGCACAGAATATCTAACATATTTTCTAGTATCAAAACTATAACTCCTACTACTTAGTGTGACCAGCCCAAGATTTATTGAATTTCCCGCCAAAACTTTGGATAATATTTCAGTAGCCTGACTCTATATTATGTACATATATGTTTCTTATTATTATTTTAAATAAAATTTTACAAATAAGGCCTAGGATCCAGGGTGAAGGGCTCTGCCTAAGCTAATAAAACAACAGGTAAATTATTATTGAGATGGTAACATTTTGATGCAATAAATAGTATTTAATAACAAACATTACATTTAATTTCTGGTCCTATATTTTTGGGTTCTCTAATAGATACCATTTGCCCACATTTCATCGCTGTAGATTTCATTGGCCAATCACACTATCGGTTTCACTTACGTCGCCGTTGTTATTTGAAAAATCTTTGGTAGAAGTTGTATCCTCAACTTTCTTGCCATTCTCATATCTTTCATTATGCGATACTTGGTGGGATGTTACATGTGAATCGCCGTCAGAGTTCTGATCCATGTGCATAATGTCTTTTAGTCCATCTCCCTGCAAATATAATTAATAGAACTTATTTATTTGTTTATTAATGTTTAGGAGAACCAACATCTATAATTACACATATTGCAGCTTAATTAGATATACAGAGCCAATTGCAGGAACTCACGTTTATAACATGAAAAAATCGGCCAAGAGCATGTCGGGCCATGCTCAGTGTAAGTAGAGTTCCGTAGTGGCCCAATGAACTTACTTTAAAAAAATCAATAACATGCAAAACGGAATACCTTCGCAGCGTTTCATACGTCTTTTACTAAGAAGAGAAGACTTTTTACGATAACTCAAAAACAGCTTAACTGCGGGCGTATGATGGTTGCCATTTTATCATTTATCGTGGTGGATAAGACGCCCGTCACTCTCGCACTCGCATACTTGTCAGAACGTGACGAATGTCTTATCCACGACGATATGTGATAAAATGGCAACCATCATAGGCCCGCTGATCTCATGTCCGCTATATGTAGTTCGCTGCAAGTCTTTATTAAGTTTTACTTTCATGAAATTTTTCATATGTTACGGACAATCTATAGTTCAAAAGTTAGAGAGGGGGAGGGCACATTTTTTTTTCTTTTGGGGTGATTATGTTCCGAAAATAATCACTTCATCAAAAAAATGTTTCATGAAGATCGCTATTCATTTTGAAAGACCTATCCAACAACACCCCGCACTATATGGTTGAAGCAAAAAAAGTTCATCCCCACTTTACGTGTAGAGGAGGTACCCCCCCCCCCCCAAATAATATTATTTTGGACTTTATTTTACCACTTTGTCAGATTTATTGATTTATATATCCGTGCCAAATTGCAGCTTTCTAGCACTAACAATCACAGAGCAAAGCCTCGGACAGACAGACGGACAGACAGACAAACAGACAGACATGGCGAAACTATAAGGGTTCCTAGTTGACTAGTAACCCTAAAAAAGGAAAAGAAAAGAAATCGCAGAATCAGAATTGATGCTAACTAATTTTCGCCTCATGGAAGGAACCACACAATTAAATATATCAATATCAAGCTCCTAGCAGTTCGGGACAATCGATGACGCCAGTGACACAGAGAAGAAAAATAGATAATTTGCCAGGCCGTGGTTGGTGGTTGACGGTAGTGTCCACTTTCCTAGCAATATTGGATGTTGATGGGGGAGCAGGTAGAGGGAGTGTGGACTACACCCCAGAGGGGCTTATGGAAGTCCACACTCAGTGAGAGACAGAACTCTGGTTTGACTACAGTCCACTGACTATTGACAACTGACCACAGATTACTGACCATTTATTCCACGACTCCATTTCCTTATATACTAGTACCGTAAAATGGGGTGAGTTGGGTCGAAATCGAAGTTTAAACCGGGATAAAAGTTTATTTTTATATGTAGCACATTGATTTATATACAAAAAACGTGTTCCGGAGGTATGAATTTTAGTTTTTCAATGATAATTTTTGCTTCATTGCATAGTTTCAACGAAAAATACATAATAGTAGGCAAACCCAGCTCACCCCGTAGTTGGGGTTATAAGGGCTAGCAATGGGGTGAGATGGGAAAATTGCTAGGGTTGACACCTTCGGATTAAGACAATAGCTTGACTTGTCAAGAGATTTTTTTACTAATGTAGCAAAATTATGTTTTATTTATGCTCCTACTTAAACCGGGTTAAAGTTTTCTGTAAGTTGTGACCCTTATTTTTATGACGTATAAATAGTTTTTTTAGATCAATTAAAAAAAAAATGATCTATATGGAATTAGTAAGGTGAATCCCATCAAAAACATTAATATAAAATTAATGACCTGCATGACACACTATGACACGTCGACAGATAGAAACGTCTATTGACAATTCAATTGCATACACATGACTAGCATGACACTGCGTCGTCAGAAGGGACGTCTTTCGACTTTCCTTTAAGTTCAGGTGGCGAAGTGTTAGTTATGACAGTTACTTAAAATATTGCTTGTACCAAGCTCAATTTGATGTTTTAAGAATCATCTCATCTCTATAAATCAAATAAAACTTACAAATATTGTTTGTATAAATATCACTTTCAAGCATAAAATAACCAAAAGAACATATTACAGTCGACAAATAAAAAGCATAACTATTACTTGCACGAGTATTAGTTATTAAGATTATGCTATTTCTATCATTTAATACCAAGTATACCTATAAACTCCTTTATAATATTATTCGACAATCGAGATACGTCTTCCACTCCCTATTTTATCACCCGCAGCAAATAAAAACAACATTGTCTAGATACCTACTGTCAACCAAAGAATTTAAGGAAGAAGGTTAACTACATACCACTTAGAAAAATATGCCCCGTTCAAATCTTCGTTAATACGCCTAGCGACATCGTGGCGTAGCAGCGAACTAAAATATCGTGAGTGCAGTGAGGGAAGAAGGTGACGGGGGTGTTAAAATGGCCGGCTTTTCAAATATTAATAATTAAATTAAATTAAAAATACTCACGAGTTGAATGAAAGTTGATTAAACACTCGGTAATCTGACAAATGGGAAAAGTATGCTTCTCTGCGGCCAGAATAGCGTTCTCGTATCAAAACGAGCGTAAAGAACTTTGAAGACGCTCGCCTCACTGATCTTGATGCGAAACGAATCCCGGCCGAAACCCTTTATTATATATATATATATATTACTAGGCCTGTATTACTGTATGAAATAAATATTTATTTAATGTGCAATTTCTTTAATTCTTCCGCTACATCAATATTTTTCAAAATAATATTTACCATTATATCATAATGTAAGACTCTTTTGACTACTTATGTAAATCGACTACCCTGAACTACGAACACCAACTCCCCCCTCTATCATCCCGGTATACCCCGTTCGTAACACCAACTCTCCCCATTCATAACCCAACTGTCCAACCTGAGCCCGAAAATTAAAGTAACTACTGAAAAAAGAAATTCTGGATTCGCAACCCAACTCCCCCCGCGAACCCTGCTCACCCCATTTTACGGTAGCTACAAAGTACAGACAAATAATCATCCATATATCTCGCACGCTCTTAATCTCTAACTTAACCCAAACACGTAGTATTACAGATAATCTAATATACTAATTAACATTATGTGCCTACCGGCACAGGTAATATAGGCAAATTGTCAATTAATTGTTTGTGCTGTGTGGACGCTTTATTTTATATAATTGTATATCAATATTAATTTTATAAGAAGGATTCCAAATCTGAGACGCAAATTCAATAAAAAAAACTTTTAATGTTTTAGTCTGAGTAAAATAAACAGAACTACGAATTTTGAACCTAACATTTGTAAGGCACCTCATAGAATGACATCAATATGGGTGTCAAATAAAAGTCTGAAGTCACGCTACTCCTCTCATAGATTTGATTTTGTTCAAAGATTCACCTTTAAGCTTGTAAGTAGTGGCAATTAATTTACGTTTCCGCGAGAATGACAGACAGGAACATTTCGTTATCAGACTGAATTAATAGCGAGTCGTGGCTCGATTTTACTTTCCCAAAGATCTTCATGTGATCAGCAAAACAAAAAAGATAAGAATAAATAAAGCATTTGCTGACGTAATTTACAAAAATGTTGAAAAGCAATGGGCCTAGCATAGAACCCTCATGTGCGCCGTTTGGAACAGTTATCCACACCCAGATGTAATTACTTATTTACTACAACAGCCTGGGACCTATTGTCAATAAAGCAAGAAAACCATCTCAGTAAATCTCCACAAAGGCCATAGTCGGGTTTCCATAGTAAGCCGGCCCTTGAATCAATTGGACTCGGGGTTTTTTTGGTGAGTAACTCTTATGGTGAAGAATATTTATGCTGAGTAACAACATCCTACTAGTGACGGTTTTTGACTTATAATTTTTTGAAGTTTTTTCTTTATGTATCTTTTTTCGGGATGTATTAAAGCGATTTGTTTCAAATTTCGAAATGATGTTCTTTATTTAGATAGGTATGCATCAAGACCCAAAAAAAAGAAAAAAAAGACAAAAAATGAACTTTTTTTATGTGGCTGTGAAGTAGTGACACCTCTAAATTTTTTTCTAGTAATAGACCATACATGAGTAAGAGTTTGTATACTATTTTGAGAAACGCCGATTGAATACAAAACTTGACCACACATTTTGCTGATTTTTGGTAGGAAGTATCGCCTGGAAAATTTTGATATTAACGCAAGTAGTAGGCCAATGGATGGTCTATTACTAGAAAAAAAAATTAGAGGTGTCACTATACTTCTTTGTTGTTTTGTGTAACATTGTTCTCTTGTGTGGTGCAATAAAGCATGTTTATTATTTTTATTATTATTATTCACCTTATTTATTTTTTCGTCTTAAGTTAGATTTTTTACAATAAATTTATACAAGTACAATATAAAAATATACATACAAAATATAAAAGCATTATAAAAAAACCTAACCTAGGGTGCCGCCGGCAGCGAGGCTAGCATAAGCTACCGGTGGTTAGCGCGACAGAAAGAGGAACCTCCGGACTATCCGCGCCGTGTCCAGGAGTACCGCCTTCTGTATTTGACCCTTGACCCAGCCATCTAACGAGAGTCTCTTGAGATGTTGGTCGAGACTCTTCGCTATTAGACCGTTCACAGAGACGACTATCGGGACAATAATCGTTGAATCAACATCCCACATGGCGGTTACCTCATGTGCCAAGTCTAGGTACTTGCTGACTTTGTCCTTCTCAGCTTTCACGAGGTTCTCGTCATGGGGGATGGTGATGTCAACGAGCACTGCCTGGCGCTTCAATCGATCTGTCAGCACGATATCAGGCTTGTTGGCTACAATAGTCCTGTCCGTGATGACAGATCGATCCCAATAGAGCGTTGCACGACCATTTTCGAGAACTGGCGCAGGTGTGTACTTATAATACGGCACTTCGAAGTCTACAAGACCTTATAAAAGAGCAAGCTGCTGGTGAATAATCCTGGCCACCAAGTTATGTCTGTGCAAGTACTCGCCGTTAGCAAGATGACTACAACCAGAAATAATATGCCTGAGTGACTCTCCGGGACGGCGGCATGCCCGACAAATGTCGACCGTACCGTCCTTCAGGATATATTTCCGGTAGTTGTTCGTCATGATAACCTCGTCCGCAATTGCACAGACAAAACCTTCAGTTTCCCCAAAAAGATCCCCAAAACGTAGCCAGTTCACCGATGCGAGCAGGTCTACGTCGGGCCCCGTAAGGGCCTTGTAGAACCGCCCATGTAGCTCCTTACTCTTCCATACCGCCCTGCGGTCGTCGGTGCTTAGTACTCTATTATTATTATACTTCTGAGCCACATTAAAAAAAAGTTTATTTTTTGTCTTTTTTTCCCTTTTTTATATGACAATTAGTATTAGTTTTTTTGGGCCTCGATGCATATCTAAATAAAGAACATCATTTAAAAATTTGAAACAAATCGCTTTAATACCTTCCGAAAAAGATACATTCTAGAAAAAACTTCAAAAAATCATAAATCAAAAACCGTCACTAGTAGGATGTTGATACTCAGCATAAATATTCTACACCATAGGAGGTACTCACAAAAAAAACCCAAGCCAAATTGATCCAAGGGCCGACTTACTATGGAAACCCGACAAAGGTCATAGTCGGATAGCATGGTCAATTCGGTCAAAAGCACTATATACGTACAATGTATCAAGAAAAATGAAAATGGAAGTTCTTACCATGCCCTGGTCCAGAATGTTGAAAAAGGAAGAGCTAGAAAATAAATAATTTTAAATTATACACCGGGGAAGCTATAAAGTAATGCAATAATTATAATTGGTTGCGTTATTTATTTTAATTATGTTGTAGCACTTATTGCTACTAAGATGTATTAATATAAGCCTTGTCAGATCTCATTCAAGTGAATATCTATGTATGATGTTCTTTTGAGAGTAAATTATTTAAACCGAAACCGAATTAATATATCGTTTTTATTCTGCCAGTAGCTGTTCGAAGGCACAAGCAGAGAATAATATAAATGAAAGTGTACTGTGTAGTAAATATGATTTAATATTTAACAGTGGCTTTTCGGGGAAGGAAAACATCGTATGTAGGGCGGTCTAATCCCAACAAAGTCAAGTTTTAGCTCTGCGTTGGGAAGTCAAATGGCTGTCACTTTCGTAAAACTAATGCCTGTGCCAAATCCTGGAACTCATTGTTTTTTTTAGTCCGTGATAATCGTGAGCTCTTCGGACAGTATTTGGGTTCCTACTCTAATTGCTCACGGACCGTATCAGCACAGTATCAGCCTGTGTCTTGATACTTACAAACCAAATGGAGCAGAGTCATCGTCGTTGTCATCAAAATTGGCTGAAAGCAATGCACAAACTCAGTAAAATTAAAAATACACAAACTCGGTAAAATTAACAATACACAAGCTGAGTTAAATTAACAATACACAAGCTGAGTTAAATTAACAAAATACAAGTTCAGTAAAATTAATAGATAGGTATATACTTAAATTCATAGAAAACTTTATGTCTCTACATTTCGATATGATTCATTCAGATTGCTGTCCAGTATTCAACATACAGAATGTGACATATTGCCTTAATTCTTATTAACATAACACATCCCACAGGTAAAAAACGTACCGATATATCACTTCACATACATGTCACATTTTAAAGTCAAATCCTGCTACAGCGCAGCGGGCTAATTATGCAATGTTGTCGAGAGTACGTAACGGGCTAATTACGCAATGATTTCGAATGTGCGTCACGGGCTAATAACGCAACGTTTTCGAGAGTGCGTAACGGGCTAGTTACGCAACGATTTCGAATGTGCGTCACAGGCTAATAACGCAACGTTTTCGAGAGTGCGTAACGGGCTAGACGCAACGATTTCGAATGTGCGTCACGGGCTAATAACGCAACGTTTTCGAGAGTGCGTAACGGGCTAGTTACGCAACGATTTCGAATGTGCGTCACGGGCTAATAACGCAACGTTTTCGAGAGTGCGTAACGGGCTAGTTACGCAACGATTTCGAATGTGCGTCACAGGCTAATAACGCAACGTTTTCGAGAGTGCGTAACGGGCTAGTTACGCAACGATTTCGAATGTGCGTCACGGGCTAATAACGCAACGTTTTCGAGAGTGCGTAACGGGCTAGTTACGCAACGATTTCGAATGTGCGTCACAGGCTAATAACGCAACGTTTTCGAGTGTGCGTAACGGGCTAGTTACGCAATGATTTCGAATGTGCGTCACAGGCTAATAACGCAATGTTTTCGAGTGTGCATAACGGGCTAGTTATGCAATGATTTCGAATGTGCGTCATAGGCTAATAACGCAACGTTTTCGAGTGTGCGTAACGGGCTAGTTACGCAATGATTTCGAATGTGCGTCACAGGCTAATAACGCAATGTTTTCGAGTGTGCATAACGGGCTAGTTATGCAATGATTTCGAATGTGCGTCATAGGCTAATAACGCAACGTTTTCGAGTGTGCGTAACGGGCTAGTTACGCAATGATTTCGAATGTGCGTCACGGGCTAATAACGCAACGTTTTCGAGTGTGCGTAACGGGCTAGTTACGCAATGATTTCAAATGTGCGTCATAGGCTAATAACGCAACGTTTTCGAGTGTGCGTAACGGGCTAGTTACGCAATGATTTCGAATGTGCGTCACGGGCTAATAACGCAACGTTTTCGAGTGTGCGTAACGGGCTAGTTACGCAATGATTTCAAATGTGCGTCACAGGCTAATAACGCAACGTTTTCGAGTGTGCGTAACGGGCTATTTACGCAACGATTTTGAATGTGCGTCACGGGCTAATAACGCAACGTTTTCGAGTGTGCGTAACGGGCTAGTTACGCAACGATTTCGAATGTGCATCACGGGCTAATAACGCAACGTTTTCGAGTGTGCATAACGGGCTAGTTACGCAACGATTTCGAATGTGCGTCACAGGCTAATAACGCAACGATGTCGAAAGTGCGTAACGGGCTAATTAAGCAACTTTTTTGAGTGTGCGAAATGTTTATCTAAATGTCGTTTTCCAAATGACATACCTACCTACCAGTAAGTCGTACGTTGTAAAAGTTACTTGATAGCCTGCTGTTTTTGTAATTTAATTTTGAAATTGTTAATAACACTGCAGCAGCAGCAGCAGACTGTAATATATAAAAGCTCTAAAGAAATACATTTATATTTACCCGTGATGAAAGCAGCGAACGACACAACCAAAAGAAGAATTCCAAGCTTCGACATGTTTGATTTTTAATTTCGCCTAATTTCGAACAGTTAATTCGGCCCGATGGAACTGTTGAATGTGTGACGGTTTAGGCAAACCACCTGGTCATATATACCGAGCCACGCAAACTCCTACGTAATAAAAAGGGGAGATCGGGGCACGGTAGCAATGTAAGATTAAGGATGTATGTAAGTATACTTGGTGACTTAAGTCAATATGGTCTCGAAATTACGAAAAAATAAGAATCTATTGAGAGAGTGAGCTGTGAGTTAATTAAAACTTAATTCCTTTAAATAGTTGATTTCCTGACCATGACCTTGAAATCACCCAGAATAAAATCTATACCAAATAACGAAAAAAAAAATTGCTCCGGATAATAATGAAAAAATGAGATGCAGTTTCATTAGGCAGGCGTCCGTTGTGTAACTCAATAGCCCAGCCATTATTCCGTCTTATTCTTCCAATAATCCAGTTCATTTAGATTCCATGAACCAGTAATAGTTCCTGTACAGCCTGGCGGTTGCTGTCTCTGTGTGCGTCCCATGACACGGGCAGGGACAGCATCCGCCCGGTGTACCCCTTGATTGTCAAAAGGGTCTCTACGTGCGGTACGCGTATGGTACTTCGGCTCCGCGCACGCCCCCCAAAGGTCTGGGACACCATCGTTCCGTGAGCGTAAAAGAAAGCAAAAATACCGTGTTCTATGAAACGCCGTTCTGAGACAAGGCAAGAATAAGGATTGATGTTCAGATTTAACTTTGACTATGTTTCTCTGACTAGAGCCGAAAGATGATTGCTTCAAAATTTTCTCTACAGAAAAAAGGCTTTAAGTCTTTTTTTACTCTGCGTACTTAAACCATACATGATTAAACGACATAATACAGTTAAAATGAGGGTATCTTACCTCATTTAACTCTCACAAGAGGAAATATAAATAAAATTTCCTATAGTCAGATATTTATCGAAAATTGTCCAAAAAAGTAATTCCCGAAGACTCTCGTTTTCTAGGGAGCGGAAGATATAGCCGTGTGTCTTTCACTCCCCTCCTCTTAAAGGAGGTAATTTTTTGGCATAAAATTACTCGGAGGTTTAATTAAAAACTTAAGGCCTGTTTTTGTTGGTGAACCAATACCTACATGTATGTAGGTATGGTCCCTTTGTTACTTGATGCTTGTATGATTAGAAAATCTAGACTCTTAACTCATTTATTGTCTACAAAAAAGACGTATTTCCTGTAAGTATTTTGACATATTTCCTGTATAGCATTTACTACAATTTGCAGGTCTATCGACGCCTGCATACTCACATAGCCCACTTTTGTGCGCTTTTGCGACTTTATTTAGCCTCAGTTATAAAGCACAACATAATATATTGACCCACCAAAAACATTTCATGTAAAATGTTGCCAAGACGACCACATAAGGTTTGCCATGTGAAAAAGATACCGTCTTTCAGCTTTCTAGCACTTCAGGAAGTAGCCAAACATTTTGATGATCATCAGTGTGTCAGTGAGTGTGACAGTGACGAAATGGGTGTATTTTAGATATCAATAAAATCTAAAGTATTAGAGCTATTCAATTGAGACTTTTTATGTTTAATTAGTCTATTATTGACATAATATCCTGAGAATATGAACTATCTGGTACATCCGAAAACAAACTTTATGAGGGTTCAAAAATACGACGAAATACTTTGAGAAAAGGTAGGTAGTGCCTTTGCGCTTCGCTTGGCTCGTCTTGGCGTCTACCGTGCTCAATAACTCGTATTCCCGGGAAAACACGAGCATAGCGAGCAATTCTTGTATATTTATTTACATCGGGGATCTCGGAAACCGCTCGAACGATTTCGATGAAATTTACAATCTAGGGGCTTACGGAGGCAAAAAATCGATCTAGCTTGGTCTCGTCTTAGAGAAAACTCGTATTCTCCAGGAAAAAACCGTAAAATGCCGAGCAAAGCTCGGTCCACAAGTACTTTTATATTAACACTAACAAGTGATATATCGATTGACGCACCAATTGTAACCACTGCAAAGCATCGGAAACCAACTTTATGAGGGTTCAAAAAAACGACGAAACACTCGAGTACCTACCTGTTAGGTAGTGCCCTTGCGCTTCGCTTGGCTCGTCTTGACGGGGGCACTACCGTGCCCCCAGATAAATAGGTAGTACGCCTTTGAACACCTAAGTGGCTTAAACTGTCGGGGTGCTGCCTCTCCCTAGTCCACTCCAGGGCAGCAACCTTCTAGGGCCTGAGCTCGCGTCGATGCGGGCACATGACGAGACATCAGCGGTGGCATGCGCAAGCGAATCCCGCAGTGTCTCACTAAGGCGATGATGGCAAACCGCTGATTTTTAGTGGGTAACCTGATGTACTCGTACAGGAGTCCTATATCACCGTGCGTACCCCCAGGAAGGGGGAATGCATAAAGCATTTTCTAGCGATTAAAAAAAGTACACTATACTAGGCGCTCTCCGCAAGTGGCTGTATGACTGGACATGGAACCATTCTTAAGACTAATGTTGACAGTGTTGACACTTCCTTCCTCCTTCCTTAATCCTTTCGTGTTCTTCATTCCATTGCTATGTATTAAGATAAAATGTAACGAGTGCCGATAAGCATTGGGATGTTTATCATAGGGATGAATAAAAATACAATTAATCGCGCGATTATTTTATTTCATTATTTATACTAACAATTTGAGGTTATGTAATTTGATCTAGGGTCCTTTTCATTGTAATTGTTCGCCATACAGTTTATTGAGTGGAGACGTCTTCACTTACGGTACCGTTGTTATTAGTAATCATTTTGCTAAAGCCTCCGTCAGATACTACTTTGCCATTCTTCGTCTCTGTGTGGTGCTCGAAGGATTGAAAAGACCCCGACGATACTCCGTTAGGTATACCTGGTAGAGCCTTGATAGCATTTTCACCCAGGTCCTGTAATAATTAAGTATGCCATCATAATATATACATGTTTACTGAAGTATTCGGTGACTATACTCTAGTTATATTTATTTCATATGCAATAAGCAAGCAGCTAGAGTGGTCAACACTTATAGCTCGTATCATACTTATTTTCACGAAGCACAAACCCAGAGCGATTGATCACGTACAGTTACGTAGTATTATAGTATTTATTCACTTGACTTAAAAGCATAAGTTCCCTAGGTAGGAACAGGGCGCCGCGCCGTCTCGTGCTGCGAGATTCAGCTCCGGCCATGATATTGGGTATTATTGATCGACCGAGCGAAGCACTCTGTTTCAGCTTGGGCAAAAAATGCTTTCGTATGTACAGATGTACGGCCGGTCTCCTGTACAGGTCGCATTTCTTAACTGATTCTTGTGAAATTTTGTGAGCATTCGATAATTAAGTTATATATTTTTTTGTAGATTTAGTTTTTGAATTTTTGACAAAATGGCTCCGCCATATAATAATCGATTTGCAAGGTTTACACCTCACAGAGTCACTAGTAGTAATAGGTTGCAGTACCTGAGTGCCCGAACTTTATTCGGCGTCTTTTGTGGTTTTTAGGGTTCCCGAAGATGAGACCTAGCTAGGATCGACTTTTTACCCCCATCGTCCCCAATCCCCAGATTAGAGCCATTTCCGCGATCCCCGAAATTAACTTACAAGAATTGCTCGTTTAAAAATATGAATAGATACGATAGGGTTGCAGGTGACACTCCTGGAGTTGCAGGCGTCCATAAGTGGCGGTGACCGCTTACCATCAGACAGGCTGTATGCTTGTTTGCCAACGATGTAATGTATAAAAAATATTTTCCATTATTGCCCCTGCCTAATCAACCCAACAAAAACAAATTAACTTACCATAGCTTGCTCCGGCATCTGCATGACGTCATCCCAACTACAAATAAAATTGCCTTTAAAATACACGAAGTTGAACATTGGAATCAGCTAAATAAGTTAAGATGAAATTGAAACGTTTTTGCACGTCTAGCTTAATTAAACTATGATTTTTATGCTTGTAAAATATTGGTCTTGACGAAGCGCTCAAAAATATTCAACATTTTCCAACAGCTCTATGGTCAAGTACTAAGTAACTAATACTGGTGGCGGTAGTAGTAAGTCTGGTGGTGGTTTTAACTTATGTAGATGAGGCCCCTTACGGATGCACTTCAACCTAATGTGATCTTTTGTGAAATTGCCCTCTCCTATATATCTACTCCAAGCTGCTTTCCAACATTCCCACAAACCGGATGATGGCGCTCAGAGGGAGTACTCTGAATTCGTTTGGTTCTGGGTAACCTTTGCCAAAGTTATTCATTTTGTCTGGCTAGGGCGTGACATTCACCGAACACACTAGCTAGATCTCTCGCTGCGCAGCTTGTCAGCCATGTTGCGCAGCAAGAGATCATCATGGGAGGCAGTGGCCTCTTTCTGCGAGACTCTCACAGAAGGAGGCTTCGGAGCGAGAGCGCGAGGACAGCGCTAATGCGCATCCGCTCCGGCGAAGGCGCAGGGGTAGAAGACGAGCACGCTTTGCTACGGAAAATTGCGCATTGCGGCAATTTTTATAATCCCCTTGTAGCGTCAGTGGGTTGGGAACCCACCCTGCACGGCCCTACGCATCTGCCACGAAGGTTTCCGACCTTTCCCTACATCGGCGATCGGGCTACCTGTTTGTCGTGGTAAAATGTTGGCGACACCATAGCGCCCCTTTTCACGGCAAAGAAGGAAAACGCCGGTGTCGTTTTAGTGGGTAGTCTTGTCCCGTCCTTTTCGATCAGACATGGTGCGGGAGAAGAGAGTCCCACATAACACCCCATTAAGTTTTCCATACCGGGGGTATTCGTAAAGCATTTCTACATCGAAAACAAAAACAAGCAAAATTAAGTATTAAAAAAAACCCGACTGCGTAACAAATGTCTTTAGTGGCATTTGGACGAATAAGACGAATCGATTGATGTAAGAATCATCAAAATCGGCCGACGCGTTTGATCTCTAGAGTGCCATAAAGGAACAAACATACATAGACTGTTAAACACATTACCCTCTTTGCGTCACGCAGTCGGGTAAAAAGGGCGTGACATTCACACAGCAAGTGTTCTATTAGCCCATGATCCTCAAGACCTCTAAGAAGAAGCGGTAATTGAAATAAAATTATTTGTCCTAATTGCTCATTTTATCTTGTTTTTATTTGAGTGAAAATCATTTACATAATACATACCTTACTTCACATAATTTTATTTTACCTAATTTTAATTAACCTAACCTAATTATGAATCCGTTTTTAAGTTTGATATACCGTTTGGTTAACATAATTTTATTTCGTCTAACATACATGTCGCATAATTTAGTTTTTTCTAATGACTGTTTAAGCGGAACAATTTCTAAACCTACAGAAGTTTCGAAAATACATTTCATTTCCCCGCTCTCCACCCGGACTCTCGCCAAAACTAATGTAAGTTTTGAATAAACGCTTTCGCAGGACTCCTGCTCTCCGCTCTGAGGGCCACGAGGTAAAAAAGCTATCACGGGTCAAGATATTTTTTTCTGTGTATCTTATTAGGCAGAAGTTACCCGCCAGCAAGTCGCTGGAGCCCCTCATACGCGGGGCTCTGCCTTTCCGCTTTGAGAGTCAAGGGTAACGAACCAAACTATCACGGGTCAAATTTTTTTTCTTGTTCTGTATCATATTAGGCAAAAGTACCCGCCAGCAATTCAATATGCAAGGTGGGCCCTGTAACTGGAGCAAATATTTAAAAGGACGCTTCCTTAGAGCATCTGCAGTAACACCCTGGTGTACAATTTTTGTTCAAAAATTCTCTTTTTGGAGATATTTTGATCTAAAGTTATGACCTCCGAGTAATGGATCTTGACACCACGAGATTATAGCACATCAGTCAATGCAATGTTTGAAGTAGTATCAAGTTATGAGTCATAATTGTTTTTGCATTTTTTGTTTCCGTGGATATTTTTTATACTTTTTAATTTTCCTTTTCAATTTTATTGATTTTTTAAAATAAATTGACGTCACTTCAGAAAAGTAATAAAAATACACGTAAGTGTAACATTTTCTTTCAAATGGGCCCACTTGGAAATAATTGCTGGCCCGCTAAATAGTCCACCTTTTAATTTTTTACTCCTGTTACAGGGCGCACCCTGTAGTACAAGACTTTAGAAAAACTGAAATCAGGCAAAAAGTTAGTAGGCCAGCGAACGGAATACCGCTACTTACATGTTACGTCCCGAAGACATTAACTTATTAACAATGTCATCTGGACTGTCATCAGCTGAAACAAAAATAGATTTGATTAATTACAAGGAATCCTTGTTTACTACGGAATCCTCAAAATATAGCGAGAAGTTAAAATGTATGAGCATAGGGAGGGACTAGCTTTTGTTTGCGACCTCGTCCGCATAGAACTCGTTATCGCCTCTAAGAGAAATAATTGTTATGTATTGTTTATTCCTCAAGAGATAGTGGTGTATAGAAACAATATATGGAGTCCCCTTGCATATTATTTTCCACCCTTAATTTTATTTCGATCGGGATTTGAAAAAATAAGTTGCTCCTACTTCAAACCACAAATCTATGGGTTCACTCGATTCCAATGCAATGTTCATAGTCGCAGAGTTTCTCACTTAACGAGATGCTGTCAGTATTACGTTTCAGCACTAGTAATATGATGCGAAGAAGCGAGGCAGTACTGCATTCGTATTGCTCCACGCATGCCGCGCAAGTCGGGAAGCATACTCATTTAAATGTAGGGGCGCAGTATAAAGCGGTACTGAGTCCACTGACAGTTGATACTGACAACTGTCAGTTTTCTCACACCGCCTCCGCTCCGTCGAATCATGAACCCGACACCACACGGAATAATTCGTGGAAACTCTAGGTCCATGGGGTCCCAGCGCGCACAAGTTATTTGCAGAAATGGCGAAGCGTCTGGTTGACGTAACTGGTGACCGAAGAGCTGGCGACTTCCTCGCCTACGTTGAGCGAGCATTGCGATACAGCGAGGAAATGCCATTGCCACCAGTAAAACCTGCATCCTCGGTACAAGTGTCTCAAGGGCCTGTTTTAGATTTAAGTTAGTTTTAATTGTATTTAGGTTATTTTGGTTAAGCATTCTTATGTAGTTTCATGGTACGTAAGTAAATGTATAATGGATTAGTGGAATGCTAAAATTACAACTTATTGGCAAGAAAAGCGTAATTATGCAACTGGCTAAACACAAATTATACTAACCATTGATACAGGCAGCGAAAGTCGAGACCAAGAGAATGATTACGAACTTCGACATTGTATTTTCCTTATTTTCAGTAGATACGGTTAATACTGAAAGCAGATAGCTTCTGATGGCTTTGGTTGAACCGCTCGGAAATATATACCAAACGCTAAATCATTATTCTTCTGCTAAAGAACGCAGTGTGGTGGAAACCTATGAACATAATGTTTATATCAGAATCCATAGCGACTTAAGTACACATGAATAATTAGGCCATTTTGGCACGTAGTCTTCTACCAATAAGCATAATAATTGCATGTAAAATAAGATGAGTTTGAGTTTGAGTCATGTCGGCTTTCGTGAACAAAGCGGTAATGTCTTCTTGACAGATAAATTATCGCCTATACGTAATTTAGGGGGAGAATCGGGATAAACTGACACTAAACATAATAATTATTTAATTCTTATAATGAAGTACTTTAAAACTATACCACTAAAATAGTTAAAGCTTACGTATAAATTGTCACTACGAATGGCATGTTTCGAACTCTTCGAGAGTTGTTCCTCAGAATGAGTGCATCCGTGACATCCGTGTAATCCGTGGCGAAGGTATGTACACCATACACTACTGATCTCCCCGCCGCCCGCCGCAAAGCTCGTGAGGCACGCGTCATCAGAGCAGGGAAGGGGGGCATTTCTACACTGAAGGCGTTGTGCTGTGCGAGACTCCCGAAGAGTCCGATTTTTTTTTAATTTTAATTTATTTATAAGTCTGACATTGAATTTGAATTGATCATGTAGAATAACTCTCACTCTATTTCTTGTATTCTAGTTAAATAATTGAAATTTTGGAACATTGAACCTTGATTGTATTGTACTCCGTTTACATTCTAATTATTTAAAATAATGGTGTTGACATTGTTATACTTATTACTCTATTGGTTTTGTCGGTTCCGGTTACAATTTCACTTTCTTTTATATTTTGCGTGCCAGCTGCTGGTGAAATGTGCGTGATTATTATATATATTTGTACCATCCCTTGTATCACATTCTAAGCAAATAAAGAAATTTGTATTTGTCACGAGGAGTGACAATATACGTGAGTTTTACCGTTTTACTGGTGTAGTTTTAAATTGAAAGAATGAATTACTGATCCAGTTTTTTTCTTCAAAAGCCACGGTGTTCATTTTATCTTCTGCGGGCCTATGATGGTTGCCATTTTATCCCCGACGATAAGTGATAAAATCTCAACCATCATAGGCAAACATATTTGCATCTCGTGTCATTGAGTCCCTCGCTACGCTCGAGATTCTATAATCGAATCTCTCGCTTGCGCGGGACTCAACATCAACACTCGCAGCAAAAACCGACTTTACTCTCTTGTTGAACAAATAACTATTACTTTATAGAGATAAAGTAATAGTTATTTGTCGATAAAAGTTAATGGCAACTGTCAGCCCATAGAAACCTGTCAAACTTTCCATTTACGAGTAAACAGATTTTTTCTACTCCAGCATTGGAATATATCAATTAAATGACTGACAGCAGTATTAAAACAATAAACCTACAGATATCAAAATAAAGCAGATCCGCTCATTTAAGTTGAACGATTTCTGTACATCTGATTTATTCTGACTAATTCGCAAATCAGAAAGTTTGAGAGAGACAGACAAGTAACATCCAATACGTCTTTACCCGTCAGTCTCCGTCTTCATAACTGAAAATTGAACTGAACTGACGTTTTGGTGTGTTAAGTTTATATGGGATTTAACGTCCTGTTGTGTTTCCAAATGGAGACAACTTGTTAACAGCCGAAAATGATTGTACTGTCTGTCTGTCGCATTCTAACTCATTTTGGTGCACCATAAGAATTAAAGAGACAACTATATGAAAAATTATCTGGCTTAATACTGCGAGTCTGCTTTTCTCTGATGTCTGTGAATAAACCTTGTATACCAATGCAAGTCTATACCATAGACAATTCATTATATGACTGGTGGGAGCATCAGAATGGATTTCCATACATAATTATTCAACTGTTATTTTAGTTTTATAAAGAGGCACACGTCAATTGTGCCACCATTTTGAATCCAATTATTTTGCTGTCGTAGAAAATATATTGTATGCAACGTTACATAATTAGGTCTTAGAATTCTCCGTTCCGCTTTGGTACCTCATCCCAAGATTAGGAGTAGGCTCTAGTTTTACGAAAGCCACTACCAGTGACCGGAAGGTCAGGTCATTACTCGGGGTTTTCCAACCTAATCAATCTGACAGTAAATACTTATCTGCTAATAATCCACACATAAATAAATAAGTTCCTATAAACTCATTAGTGGGAGATCCGAATCCACAACCGCCACTTGAAATCCGCATGCTTGAACCAATGTGCCACTGTAGCTCGTCCTACTATTGGCGAGTAACTATGAATATAAAAATAGGTACTGTGCCATTTTTCCCGCAGCCACCAGAATTATTTAAATTAGCCACAATAGAAACAATGTAAATGAGTCAATTTACTCTTTCAATAGCCGAATGAAAAACAGCCTTAAAACATGAGCGTAATGATAAAGACGGATGATTCTCTTTTGTCTTCGCCGAAGATTTTGAGCGATATATTTTCGAGGAACCAAGGTTCTGGCGACAATGAGTCAAGTCGTAACTCAATAATTAAGTTTAGAATTTGTTCATTTAGTATATGTAGTTCGAAGCGTGAGGTGGCAACAGTGTTACATTTCTGTAATAAAAACAACTATCTGTCTATTACGGATCGTAAGACACGGCCGCTGACACACGGACGGATAACGCAAGCTTAGTGATAGGGTTTCGTTGTCACCCTTTAGGTACGGAACCCTAAAAGAGTTACCAAACGAGAGAGCGTAATGTAATTAAAATTTGATATTATTCAGTGGAACCAAAGAGTATATGTGGAAGTCAGCGCTCATTTCACGTTCAGGAGCATCTAAGCGAAGATTTAGTGACTAATGTAATGTAGAAATGTCGTAGTCATGGCGAGAATATATAGAAGGAAAATTAATTTACAATAAATACATAACATGGATTTGATTGAAAAATATATTTTAGTTGAATAAACCTGTAGTCCAGCAATGATATTATAAAATCATTTGAGACGTGGCATGACTGAAATGAAATGAAATGAAATACATTTATTTGCATGAATGCAGGTACAAAAATGGTGACAGGTGTTTAACATGAGCCATATACATTCAGCCATCTGGTGGCATGCAAATTTAATATTGAATTGAATATAACATTAATATTAATAAAAACAAAATCTTATTGCAGTAAACAGAAAAGAAGACAAATTTTGTAGATGTGCGTAGTACAGTCACCAGCATTAATATCTGCTAAAACAAAGGCAGCGAAAATATCTGACCCGTCCTAATGGCCCTAGGAATAGAGTCGTGTCAGATATTTATGCGCGCTTTGTTGTGGCAGATATTGGTGCTGGTGACTGTACAAATTATGTATGATGAAGTTGTGAATGATGGACAATGGCATCCATCAGCGTCCGACCGAGGCCACTCTGATTACATCGAAGCTAGGAGACATCATTTAGGTACTTGTAAAGAGTAAGAAACTGGTAGTGATGACTGTATTTAGTACGGTATGGGCGGGTTACATCAACCGCACTTTACTAGCCGGTAAACGATAAATATAGTCGGTCAAGGTCATCTTATAGAGAACTGACAAACATTTTGACGGTCGTAATTTACGGTTACTGACGGTATGAAACATCTACGAGTCATCACTGACAGCCGATCAACGTCCACTGCTGGACATAGGCCTTAAGATCGCCACAACGACCAGTCACGCTCCACCCGTATCTAGCGGACTCTCGCGACGTCTCTCTGCGTCGTCCACTACGTCCACTCGAGAACTCGCGGGCCCCACCGGCCATCGGTTCGCCGGGCAATGAGGCCCGCCCACTGCCACGGTTAGGCGCATAAAATTAGCAAAACCTGGACATAATTCTATAACTGTAATTTTATTTTTCTATGACTTAAAGTATTGTTAGTTATAGTTAAAATAAAAAGAATTAAACATTTGAAGGCTCCGCATCATTGTTAAAAAAACAAAAAGCTATTTTTAACATATTTTGATTTCGTAAGTAAGTCATAATATGGTGATAAATTATTAAAATTAAACGGCTTCTCTTTGCAGATCTCTAAAGTCTCAAATATGGGTAATTTTTGGAAAAACCAAATACATCACTACGTAGAAAGTGTTTAATTGATGACGTCAACATTCTACTAGTACTATATTATAAGAAACATATTAAACAGAAATATTCACGATAATTGATTAAATGATATTTTTTCTTACAGGTACTTTAAAAAAGTTATTTATTATGCGGCTTACTTATGAAATCAAAAAGTGTTAAAATATTTGGTTATTTGTTTGTTTTTTAACATTGACGCGGGGCCTTTAAATATTTAATTCTTTTCATTTTATCTATAACTAACAATACTTTAAATCATAGAAAAAGAAAATTACAGTTATCGAATTATGTCCAGGTTTCGCTAATTTTATGCGCCTGGGTATCAAACAACCGAGCCTAATTAACAACATTAATTTTTTTTAGTGGGATATATTTCGATTAAATTAAACAGAGGAAAAAAAATACCAAATTTTTAATATCTCGAAAATATCCCCGTTTCATTAAAAAAACTATTTCAAAAGTTTCTCATTCTAAAAGAGAGTAAGTGACAAGTAAGGCGTCACAGCGTAAAAAATCGTACAGAAGCACTATTAATAAGGCGGATTTACTAAAGAAAGTGTCCTGCTGTTTGTTCTCTTTGTGCATTGTGACTGTCACAATTCATCCTTGTGACGTCGATGGTAGGCTCAGTTCATATTTTCGTGAATATCTTGAAAACGAATACCGTAAACGGGGTGAGTAGGGTTCGCGGGGAGAGTTGGGTTATGAATGGGGAGAGAAGGGATGAAAGGCGGGTGAGATGGAATTTTAAGGCTACTGCTATAAAAATAATGTATTCCAATTTAAAATGGATCTATAGTAACTCATAATAAAAAAACGATCCATCAATCTTCCAAAATCACCTTTGTAGGAAATCACATCTCACCCCAATGACGAGGGACTACGGGCTGAGGTGGGATTTCCTGTTTATCGTCAAATGACATGGACCTACCCAAAATAAAATATAAACTAAAATACAAACGTCCGGAACACTTATTATATACAACATTCGGTTTGCATATATAAAAATAAAATGTTATCGAGGTTTGAATGTCAGTTTTGTCCCTACTCACCCCATTTTTACGTTAGATTTTTGGTTTCTTATTGACAAGTTAACGAAATGAGTTAATATTTCATCATCATCATCATAACACGAAAGACGTCCACTGCTGGACAAAGGTCTCCCCCAAGGATTTCCACAATGACCTGTCCTGCGCAGCCCTCGTTCAACGGCTTCCCGCGATCTTGACCAGATCGTCAGTCCACCTTGTTCGCCACTCAGAACCTTTCTGCCCCAGCGGCCATCGGTTCTACGAGCAATGTGCCCCGCCCACTGCCACTTCAGTTTTGCAACTCGCTGAGCTATGTCGACGACTCTGGTTCTCATACGAATCTCCTCATTTCAGATTCGATCTAGTAGGAAAACTCCGAGCATAGGTCGCTCCATAGCTGGCTGACCTTGAGCCTTTATATTAGGCCAATTGTGACCGACCACGTTTCAGTACCGTATGTCATCACTGGCAACACACACTGGTTAAAAAACCTTCGTCTTAAGACACTGCTGTAATTTGGACGAAAAGTCGAAAAGATATCACGTAGCTTCCCGAACGCTGCCCATCCGAGTCGGATTTGACGAGTGACCTCTTTCTCGAAGTCGGATCTACCTAACTGGATTGTTTGTCCTAAGTATACATACTCGTCTACAACTTCGAGCGTAGAGTCTTCAACTTTCAGGAGAGTGGGTAGAACGTAAATACATAGAGTGGGTGGTACCTAAAAATTCTACTCGAAAATTACGTATAAAAAAAGATTGGAACTTGGACAAGGGCAGGAAAGGGTGTGGGTAAATAAAAATGCATTATTATTATACTTACAGTTTATTGGGAGCTTAATTATATTTATTATTATTCTCAGAACTCTGAAAATATAAATAGTCGATGTTAATTTCGATCCTTGATGCAACGATTTATTTAAGGATAAGGATACATTGATTTTAGAGACATTCTGTTATAGACAGATTTTTTAAAATGTTTTAAAGTACGCATACTTTTTGAGTGGATAACACATTGACATTTATTTAAAATGCATACACGTATTTAAATGTTCATATATTAAAATAATGTGAACTGGCCAATTAAGTGGATGATGGTATTAGTTTGTATTTAATGAAACAAATATTTATTTTTAATGAATAATGAATATATAAGTCAATTAAAACGAATCTTAGACCTTTGGAAGCCAAAAATGCCTACAGATATTATATTGCGTAGTAAAAGATTGCACGTCTTTTGTCATAAGTCACTTTCGTGTAATATCTGTCATACGTAAATGAATGGTGTCCAAAATAAAGAATGGCGTCCAAAGAGTTTAATACAACCTATCACTTCATCCACTTACTTTTAAAACTTTCGAGTTTTCTGCTATTGTCTATTCGTCATCGCCTTCGTCACCTTTGTAGTAGGCGCCGTGTTGTTCATCCACTTTCCCATTGTCATTGACGATAACACTTGACGCTCCCTCGCTGACAGTTTTCCCATTTATTGTTACACTGCTCGAAGAAGATGATACCGAGTGCCCACTGAATTTTTCCCCCTTCTTGGGTTTGTGTGCTTTGATCTCTTCGGGATCAATGGGTTCAATAGGACGGAATGTGATGGGGTCGAATACGAGCGGTTTGAAAGTGATTGGGTCGAATTCCAGCGGCTTGAATTTTAGTGGCTTGAATTTTAGCGGCTTTATCTGTAATTGAAACGGGTTAATTAGATTTGATCCCCCTTGTTTGATGCCGGCGGACCGACAGTCTGGTCAGGATCACGGAAAGTCATTGGATGAGGGCGGCGCAAGGCCGATCATTGCGGAAATCCTTGGGGTAGATCTTTGTGCAACAGTGGACATTTGGCTGTTATGATGATGATGATGAACTAGCTTAGTTATTTTGCCAAAGTGTGCTCCAAAGGTCCCCATTAGGTAGATCAGCACGAAATTAACCAGCTTCATATTGTTAGATACTTACGGAACGTGTGTCACTTAAGAATTAATGAGACGTTTGTGTGTTCGATACGTAGTCAGGCGGTTCGTCAGCTTAATAATATATGTATGTAAGTAGTTAAAATGCATCAGTTTTATTATTTATTAGATCCCATATAATCTAGTAATAAATTGTAGAGCATAAAATTTTGCTATAAATATTGTTACAACATTTTTTTCATACATTTTACATATGTACTTATATACGAGTACATTGTGATATAATTCTTTATTCACACATAATTAAGTTTTTTTTTCACTTTAGTAGATATTTAACAGCAACTATAATAAAAACATAATATATATACATAAACTCACGCCTGTTTTCCTGAAAGGGGTAGGCAGAACACATGAACATTAATTCCAGAGCCACACCACACATACATATTTCTAAATAAAATCATTTTATAATATTACTTTCTGTAATAAACTCATTGCATTAAGTATACCTATTAAAGAGGTAAGGCACTTGCGGAAAGTCATCTCGTTCATATTTAGAGCACCCCAAGACGCTGTGAAATGCCGATGTAGCACCAACTCCCAGTACAACCGGACCCTCAGGTTCGTTGAAAGACACTTTGGGCGCGTATGAATACTTGAGCAACCTGATTCTGCCACACGCAAAATTACTTAATAGCTTTATTCACCGAGATTCACAGTTAACAGCATGCTCTCCGCTCTCGATCTCAAAAACGGTTAAGCGTATGATAAAAATGTTGGCACAATTTTCGTAGCGAAATTAAATCTCTACAATTTATCACTAGATGTTAACTTCATTGGAGCTATAGAAACCAAGATAATTAATAAAAACTGTTTTTTGTGACCTACATACCTACTACCTTACCTTACCTTACCTAGCTACCTACCAACTACCAACCTTTTTGTACCTTGAATAACTTGCGGCCCAGACACGAGATCTTATAAGACTTGAGGCAACTGATAGAACTCCAAAATGAAGGTGTATACATGATTCCAGCTTATTATCTCTCATTCCGATGTTGTACCCCTAATATGACTGAATTAACTAATTATACTAAAACATAGTTTGTTTCTTTGGTTGCAAGGTCCTTGGACAAAATAATTAGGTGTTCAATGCATTTACTAGCTTATGATATGAATGCGGTTCAACATTTTAACATAATGCGGCAAATCTAAATTTAGGAAATCCTCATTCAATATATCATTTCCAAATATGTATATAAGTATATAGCAAATTTTTCATAAATTTATCTGCCACAAATGGATTTACTCTCCTCACACCCTAGTAATGCAAATGGTGTGTCCAAGGTGTTCGTGCAAGCCGATAATTAATGAAAGAAATGGAGATACATAGTGCACTCTCTTAAGGACGTCAGGTCAGTGTCCTGTAGAGCCCATTCTCACTGGTATAGTTGGAGCCCGGAGCCCGCAACCTGCATGCGGGGGACATTATGTTATTTTGTTTCTACCTCTTACAAAAACAAGGATAGTACGAGCTACCCTTTTGCGAGATGCTGGCAACGACTAGTGAAAATGAGCCCTTAGCCTTGCCGTGGTAGCTCCACATGTATGTTATTGTGTTGCTCGGTTTGCTTGTCACACGTTTTACATGTTTGAACTGTTAGGATTGTGGTAAAATAGAAGAACCTGTAAAATAAATACACGCATAACTTTTCGCGTTATAAACGTTATTTTTGGTTGTGACATTCGTTGGAAAAACTGCGCAAGTATCCCGCGTTAAATCATAACTCCACAATGTCATTGTGGAAGTCTTTGGGGGAACCCTATGACTAGCAGTGGACGTCTGGACGTCATTCGGCTGAATTGATGATGATGATGATGATGAACACATAAATACGTAGGTATCAAGTGTAATTTATAGAATTTGATATATCCAACGATCTTTCGGAATACATACTTATAATACTCGTATATCAAATTGCCACGCTTAAAACTATTTTGATTCAGTTTGTATTGTTGTACTTCTGTCCTGTTCCATTTCTGTTAAGTATTGCTGAACTTACTTCTTTTGTGGTTAGACAGAGATAGTCGTGTAAATAAATAAAATGGTTACGAGTAGTATCTAAATGCGTGTTAAGTATAATAATAGGTAAATTACCTCTGGGAAATCCAGTATCTGCAACAATTAAAATTCAAATGTGCAATTAGAAAGATTTATTCAAAATGTTGACATGTTAAGTTAAAATGGATAGTATAAAAGTGAAAAACAGTCCATCTTTGTTTATTCATAAATTAATGTTAGTGACAATATTTCTTAGTGTTGTTTGTGGTAAGTATAATATGTTGGTATTGTTGGTGTTGTGTTGTGTAGTGTAGCGGAGGAACAGGTATCTTCACCACCGTTGTCCAACCCTGAAAAGGAAAAGTTTCGTTTTTAATCTGTATTGAAATACTAACATGTCTTCTAGAACAGACTATGTGAGTACCAAACTAATGTATCGCTCGAATATACTAAAATAATCGTTTTAATATCGATTGATTGGTGTGGCAACATCCATTCGCTAATTTTCCACGAAAAGCTATGTCTTCATGCACATCAGCCAAGCTTAACTACGAAGCTACGTGTGACTTAGTAAGGGGATATAGCGTCGCTTATAGCTAAGGAAAAGCGGGTTGCTTACATATTTCAGTCCCTCACTTTAAGGATAAACCGAAAGGACTAAAATAATTTGGTGATCATGGCAGACGTCAACTATTATATAAAAAAACCGGTCAAGTGCGAGTTCAACTCGCGCACCGAGGGTTCCGTACAACGAGCGCATACTCCTATCTACTCCATTAAATGTCATTAATTCAGGAGAATATGTACCCATTACAGCGCCATTTATCGATGCGTACTAATTTGCGCGACTGAATAACGTAGTATATATGTTGGTTTTTCAAGGATAATTCTTTATCACGTGATCTGATTTCAATATTTTTTATTTTATTTGAAAGTAGGTATATTCAGAATTGAACCAAATTGACCGATATAGCCCTTCGAATCGCTAAACTTAAGTGGCAGTGGGCGGGGCACATACGTAGAACCGACGATGGCCGTTGAGGCAGAAAGGTTGTCTAGTGGCGACCACGTACCGGAAGGCGCAGCGTGGGATGGCCCCTCACACGGTGGACTGATAACCTGATAAGGGTCGCGGCTGTCCGCTGGATGCGGGTGGCGCAGGACCGGTCATTGTAGAAGTCTTTGGGGAAGGCCTATGTCCAGCAGTGGACGTCCTTCGGCTGACATGATGATGATGATGATGATATTCAGAATTATCTCATAGGAGTTTACCAAATAAATATACATGCAAAGGGGATTAAATGACACTAATCAGTTTTAAAATTATTTTGATGATAAAAAATATGTAATCTAGTTAAGTTACGTTTAGTTGGTTGGTTTTGTTTGTTTGTAAATTGTATTGTGTTTGTCATGAATCTAGTTAGAGATATAATTTAATTTTTCTTGACATATTTATGTCAATATTAACGTTAGGTCATAATTTCATATTTTTGTGGAAGGCATTTTAAGCCGTTGATTGAAGCTGTCTATGATAGCAGTCGTTAAGCTAAGTTAGAGGCCTTCTGGCGGCTTTAGAACTTGTAACAGTCAAGTTGCCCACTCACTTCACAAGCCTAATCCCAATAAGGGTCTAGTTTGCCGTTTGGGTTGGAAGGTCAGATGGCAATGGCTTCCGCAAAAACCAGTACCTACGCCAATTCTTGGAATAAGGTATGAACTATAAGCATTAATGTAAATTATGTAAACTTCAGAGACAAGGTGGGTGCGAATGGACGGCATTTCTCTTTCTTTTTCCTTCATAAATCGAAATAAAAACCCATAAAAAAAACCTTTTTAGGATGTCTAATTCAAGCTCTTTCATATGGCGCCCCAATTGACATAGCCTTTGAACTTTTAACCCCCCTTGTATCGGTAATTTTTCAGTTTTATCACATAAAATAAAAAGAAATATAAAAAAATGTACGTTCAATGCATCAGGTTTAGCCTTCTTTATAACTATTCCAAATTCCAAATCGATAGCATAAGTAGTAAGATATTTAGCGGCACCATAAATAAGGGTTCCTTTTTACCATTTTGGTACGGAACCCTAAAAACAACAACGTTAAAGGAAAAAAACAAGATTCGTCACGCTTTGTCGTTCTATAGTATGACAAATCTTAGAAAAATAAATGGAAATGCTCATAGGTTGCTTTGTACAACGCAGTTAAGTGCACTAAAATTAAAATAGGTAAACATAAACTAGAACAATAAGAGTTAATAAACAGTTGAGTATATAACGTTTTACTCATAAAATCGTCATACGTCACTTGTTTTTGCCATTGTCTAAGTTATTTAGTCAGTGCGTACAAAGTCGTTCATTACTACTTTGTATGCAGTGTACGCACTGACTGAATAACATAGTTACATATTAAAAGGTTTAGAATCATGTAATGAACTATGGGAGCGTTTATTTATTATCAATGGATAAAAATATATAAACGGACTAATGAGGCACGCGCAAAATGTGTCGAAATAGGCAAACTAATGATTCTATATCCATGTAAATCAGTAATCTATTGATTGGGTACATAATATCAGTCGTACGCGTGTTTTACGAATCTTTATAGCAGTAGCCAAATTAACAATCTTAGTTTCTAATTACGATCAAAAAACAGAAATTACACGATGGGGATGGTCGCGATGCGGCATCCATATCAATCTCGGAGTGAGTGCGAAAGACTATAATATTAATCAACTATTTCACAGAACTGAACCGAACTTGTTAATTTTATCTATAAAATATCTGTTAATTACAAAATAGTAATAAAATAGACCACTTACTTGATAGGCTTGTTGAGGTCAGGTGGAGCATTCCCCTCTGTAATTTAAAAAATAAAATCAAAAAAGACTATAATGTAACTAGATTCATTGATTTAATAATGGATCTTCTAACAGAAACATAGTTTTATCCACTCACGTTTGAACTCGTTAACCTTGCCGTCCTCGTTGGTAAGGACGGCAGTGCCGCCCTTCTTGACCCACTTGCCGTCCTTGTCCTGCACCAGGCTGCTGCTGGACGACACCATCACGCCGTTGAACACCCCGTTCGGTCCCGGTTTCGCGTTCCTAATCTCGTCCGGACTTATTATATGTGGCGGGGGGATATTAATGAAGTTTGGCTGGAACGGTGGGGTTGGAGCGAAAGGTCTGAAATGCTGGAAGGGTCGGAAAGGAGCGAATGGTTGGAATGGGAGCCTGGGAGGCGTGGGTGGGACAGGCGGCACAGGCATTTGTATCTGTAAAGTGAGTTTCAGTTGAGAGAGTGTGAAACAAAGACGAACTGTTTTATCACGCTATCTTGTGATGTCGTGGAAGGGAGATTAGGTTATGGAGTCAGACTTACCTTAAATGGATTATATCTGAAATTAAATAATAGAGTCGTTATTTTTTTGCAATCAACACTCTAAGAAGAAACACTTCGTCTGACCAATGGTCACTATACAAAATCATAAAATTCAGGAAAAAGATTGATCTTAGTTAACTAATGAAGTTCTCTGAAGTGGCTCACGATTAACGAACCACCTACATTATTAATTTATTACTTAAGTTCGAAACGCACAGGGCGGAAGCGGCGCGGCGCAAGGCTGAGGCGGTTTTGCATTTTTGATCTTTCCGAAACTGTCGACTGTCGATTACTGCTTCATATGTCACACACGCCGCCTCCGCTCTACCGCGCTACCGAATACCGCCTGTTTTTTTGGTGTAGTCACGACCAGGACCGCGTTTGCTTTACCTACCGAAAAACCGTCTCCGTACCGCAACAACACTGCGCCGCGCTCTGTGCGTTTCTAGCTTTTGGGCCCATTTTAAGTGATCTATCTCAAACTCTATTTGTATTTTAAGTATTAAGAAAACTTACGCAGGGAAGTCGTTATCGTCGTCTTGCCACACGAATTTAGCTGTTGAACAATCGAAAATTTGTTGTTAAGCATTATTAAGTGCCACTAAAATTAATTAAAACTAATTTAAACAAATTTGGCTGGTATTATAATAAATATGAACTAATTTATTATAATACCAGCCTATTAAATAAATTATAAAAGGGATTTTTTTTACACAGATCTATATGTTATGTTTTCGTTTGTCTACCTAGACTATGGACATTGATGACGATATATTATACTCACCTAATTGGTACATATGAATTTAGAAACACTAAGTGTGCAAATACCTACACTAAAATTTGCCGTCACCCAGGGGTAACATTCCAGAGGGTTAAGTTCAGTGGCCCTTCGGTCTAATTAGTACCACTACCAAGTAGATTAACCGCTTCAATCTACCTATAATTAAATCTACTATCTAGGTGATTGTAACCCTTTAGCTCTTAAATTAAAATAAATCGTGTTAGCTAGAGGTATTCAGTGACAGGCTCAAAACATGTTTTTGTGCGATATTTACGTGGGTATAGATATTGTCCTTAGTCTTACAGCTACTAATTAATAGTGTTTATTCAGTTGTGTCAGGTGAGTAATGTTCAGCGGCCATTAAAACCTTGGAACTGTTTATTTTAAATATGGTAATATAATTTTTCAATAGATTTGCTTGTAATGTTGCTCTTATTACTTCGCTTTTAGCTTCATAATTCAGAATATACATAAGGCGTTTGTCAAACTATTATGCGCATTCTTCTCGTAGCAAAGGTTTTATTTCGTAAAATAGGGAATAAAATATTTTTTATTACATTGATACGTTAATTAGCACGAAAAATTGTATTTAAGAAAGACAGGGCCTAGATGCTCTTTTTCTAACTAAATCCCCCCCCCCCCCCCTTCCACTCAAATTATAGGTTCTGTTTTGCTCCCCTGCCCCATCCCTGACTGATTATTGTAGTGGTGACGTCACTGAAAATACGTTTTGCGATGTTTTAATCCAATAGTACCCTATTGCTATTAACAACAAAGTTATTTTTATCTGTGTTACATTAACATTTGGCTAAAAACATTCACTCACACACACACAGAAACAAAAATGGGTTAACTCCAAGATTAGTCCATACTGTTTGAAGTTTAACCTCAGATTGAATCCTTATTCCTGTTTATTGAATTACTCTTAAGATAGTAATAGTCACTGCACAGTTGGTTTCAGAATACTTTATTTTAATCGTTAATTTTTTGATTAAGTATTTTTTTCCTACCTAAACCTAACAAACAAAAATAAGATAAGAAACGGTATCTATGTGACGATATAAAGTAATGACTCTCCTTCAATCTTTATTGATAGCTGCAGAAGCGAACAAAAAAGTGTCACAACTATCGTAAAAAGTTTTATAAACAAACCCTTCTTAATTAAAAAAATATTGCACATGATTGTTACGAGGCACTTTAAACACCCAAAGACAATTAAAACTCGCTGTCCAGTAGCTGTCTAGTTTGATTAAGAAGTAACACAAAGGACGCGATGGCAAGATTAGTTCCCCCACTCACCGTGCGTGCCGGCGACGAGAACTGCAGTCACAATGAGGATCTTTGTGGACGCCATCGTTGGCGTAAATAAATTAGCTTTACGAACTTATTTCAGAAAACACTTGGGCTATCGGGACAGACGAAAACACACTGGAGGCCGGTGCACCAACTTCGCATTTATGTATTATCAACCGAGACACCTGCTGATTAAACAGCGTGGCGAATGCCAGTTTCACGCCCCTCAATGGCTCCTGAAAATACAATAACATAAAACAGACAATAACTTTGTTCCACGTGGCCCAACATCATTTCCAAGTATCTGAGTCACAAATTATTTCAGGTATTTCGAATCGATGACCCGAATATGTTAAGGAATAAGCCACAAGCTCACCTCACAGTTCTTAAAACTTATTTTCTCTTTCTCTTGATGACGCATGTATTATAAATTATAAGTAAGCTCTAAATGGAATTAAACGCGATGGTTCGTTATTGACACAAGTGCTGGTACTGAATAATATGAATAAGCGGCAGAAAAATATAAGCATTGCTTGAAACGTGACAGTACATTGAAAAATACTGAGAATTATTTTATTTGCTTGTTTTATTACGGTTTAAGAATCGAATCGCGTATCACTGATGTCCTACATTTCCTCTATTACGTGTACGGGTTGTGATCTATATTTTATTAATTCTTTACAGTGTAGTTTGATTTTTGCTAATTTACAGATATTTGCAAATATACTGCTTTATGGGACCAAATCAGTGTTGTTAAATTTTCAGGTATTTTTTTTGCCGGCCTTACGTGTTTGTTCCGCTTTTGGTCGTCAAAGAGCGATGTATATATGTCAATAGGAATATTTCTCACTGTTTCACCAACACTCCTTTGTTCGTTAACAATTTCAATTATTTATAACTTGCGTTTTGCTTTTACATATCCCTTGTTAAGGATGTTGCCTCGCCTTTGGAACTATGAATGCGAGGAACAGAACGCCTAATGCGGAATATACGATTGGCAATAAATGTCTCGATAAGCAAACGAACTTCATTTCTAACATAGTTCATAAAATCAAAGTAGCTCTATATAGCTACTTTATTGCATCGGCATCCAAGTTACGGTGGCAAAGATTTCCAGAACAGAAAAAGTACAGTTTACTTCTTCAAGGTAACTGTTTATGTCTATTGTTGTCAGTTAAGTTTTTTTTGGGACAATCTAAATTCATATACATCTTGTATCTTGAATATTTAATATAGACTTAGGTACATAAAAACATTCGACTTAAACACACAAATACTACAAACTAATCAAAAACAGTACAAATAAGCTTAAAATATAAATCTATACTATATTATCTATACTAATATTATAAAACTGAAGAGTTTGTTTGTTTGTTTGAATGCGCTAATCTCAGGAACTACTGCTTCGAATTGAAAAAATCTTTTTGTGTTGGATAGTCCATTTATCGAGGAAGGCTTTAGGCTATATAACATCACGCTCCGACCAATAGGAGCGAAGACGCGGACAAAGATGCGGACGAAGTCGCGGGCAACAGCTAGTTATAAATCCGTTTATTAATCCGTTTCACCTAGCAACGCGTAAACACGCAAAAAAGTAGAGTTGTTCGCAAAATAATTATTTTACTTTTATTCCAACGATTTTCCATCTCAAATAGGTGTGTGCATTAACTAATACACACGAAGCATTTATTTTCTCCGTGGAGACCGCAGCCCGACACCGCTCTATGCTCCTTTAAAGCCCTATTTTTCAAGAGCTGCCATGACATATGTCAAATTATGAAAATAAAACTATGGAAAAATGTATACAACAGATAACAGTGCTAATACTGAAAATTTACAGTGTTGTAATGTGTTCGTAATTATAACTTAGCAAACTTTGAAGAGTTTGAAGTATGTATCCCCTTTGCTGGTGTAAAGCCCCGCCTAGCCTGTTAAGTGTTTATGTACATCGGAACTCTGTGTTCGCCTAGTTATATATTGGTGCCTTTTTATAATTTATTTGTTTTTATAGCCGTTACTTTTTCTTTGTTTTGTTCTTATATAGTATTTCGTTTAATGGGTTCAAACGCGGATAGCCCAACAAATGTCGCCCCCCAGTCACTGTCTCTGGAGAGCTCCGTGCAGTGCCCTCAATGCTCCCAGGCCCGATTCTTTAAAGGCCAGAGAGGGCTAAATATTCACATCAGCCGAGTACACCACAATGCAGCTGCCACAAATACAGTGCCCCCTGACGCCAATTTAGTAACTAACCCTCCACAGACTTGCCAAACCAGATCTTTTTCCCAAAGACTGAGCGAACTCAAAAATTCGATCCCCGTCATAAAACGAATTCCCCGAAGCGCACGAATCCAGGTAGCTCAAAAATTAACAGAAGATATCAAATCTGCATTAAACCAGAACACACAGGAGTCCTGGGAGCATCTCCTTA
Source organism: Notocelia uddmanniana (assembly GCA_905163555.1). Lineage (NCBI taxonomy): Eukaryota > Metazoa > Arthropoda > Insecta > Lepidoptera > Tortricidae > Notocelia > Notocelia uddmanniana. Next base: position 25,188,142 of record LR991057.1, on the reverse strand, counting down.
CCTTTCCCTACCGAGTATTACATGTTAGAGAACTCTCGCTAAAGGGTACTTCTCTAACATCACGGATAAAAAACAACTGCCTCAACCCCCATGATGTCAAAGATTTACAAAGGTCTATTTTAAAACAAGATTTTTCTTTGACGCGTTATGTAGAATCAAAGGTTGGGGAAGGTAATATCAAAGGCGCTGCCCGGCTTCTATTCTCCAGCGACGCAATCGCCCCTAACACAGCGGACACTCTCGCAGCCCTTAGAAGCAAACACCCAACTCCAGCTGCCAATTTATCTCTCCCTGATTCTCCCGATCCTTTTAGTCCTTGCCTTCAGGTATGTTCAGGAGAGGTTCTAAAAGCAGTATCTTCCTTCCCAAACGGCTCTGCTGGCGGCCTCGACGGCCTATCTCCCCAGCATCTTAAAGACCTTCTAAGCCACACCTGTGGTGAAGCCGGTGAATCACTTCTAAGAGAACTGACAGCATTGGCTAATCTTATGCTGTCAGGCAAGGTAAACCTGGGTATAATAAATGTTCTGTATGGTGCTAACCTATGCGCACTTGTCAAAAAAGATGGCGGAATAAGACCAATTGCGGTAGGTTCTACGTACCGCCGCTTGGCAGCAAAATGCTGTTGTAGCGCAGTATCGAGCAAAATCACAGCATATTTTCAACCTAACCAATTGGGTTTTGGTTCTAAGGGCGGGTGTGAAGCAGCGGTACATGCACTTCGTTCTTTTATTGGGGGAAAGGAATGTGAGGTTCTATTGAAAGTTGATGTTAAAAACGCTTTCAACTCGGTCGATCGAGGCTCACTTTTGACAGAACTGAAAGAAAAGGCACCTGAACTTTTTAATTTTATTTGGCAATGCTATAGCACACCTACAAATTTAATGTTCAAAAATAATTTACTTTTCTCCTCTGTTGGTTGTCAACAGGGAGACCCCCTAGGACCGGCTCTTTTTAGTTTGGCAATTCATCCTATCATCAAAAACCTAAATTCCAAATTTAACGTCTGGTACCTAGACGACGGTACTCTGGGTGGTGATGTTGACGTGGTGTTAAAAGATTTACAGGTCCTCACAGAAAAATTTGCAAATATAGGTCTCGAATTAAATTTCTCTAAATGTGAAATATTTTTCCCGGAGGAATATAGTCAAAAAGAAACTGCTTTATCGAAATTTCGTACAATAGCTCCAAACATTAAAGTAATAGATACCACCTCTCTGCACCTCCTAGGGTCACCGATCTTAGAGGAATCCTTTCCAGAATTTATAAATGAAAAATATATATTTTTCAGTACTTTTTCAGATCGCTTACTCAAAATTAACGCACACATGGCATATACTCTCATCAAATACTGTCTTTTCATCCCCAAATTTACATATTCACTCCGGTGCAGCCACCTTTGGAAGCATCCCATTCTTTTGGATAAACTTGATAATCTAATAAAAACTACCATCTCATCCGTCATCAACATACATTTAGAAGATAATCAGTGGTCCCAAGCCACCCTTCCTATTAGACATGGAGGAATTGGGATCCGCAAAATTTCCAGTATTTCTTTGCCCGCTTTCCTTTCCTCAATTCATAGTACACAAAATTTGATAGCGAAAATTCTAAAACAAAACCCTTCTAATTTGGAGATCCCTTTTCTGAAGGAAGCCCTGGATTTTTGGAGGGTGACCTGTCCCAACGCTGACCTACCTACGACTCCTCGATCGCAACGACTTTGGGACGAACCGCTCTGCGTGCTGGTACGGGATAATATTTATGAAACGTCTACCAGCACCGTGGAGCGTGCCCGTCTCCTTGCTTGTCGTAGGTGGGAGTCGGGCGCTTGGTTACAAGCGTTACCCTCCAAGAATCTAGGCACACTTCTCAATAACAATACTTTTAGGTCCGCTGTATCGCTGCGCTTGGGATCGACATGTGTTGCCCCTCATCAGTGCCACTGTGGCTCCACTGTCACCAGAACCGGGCTCCATGGCCTCTCCTGCAGCAGGAGTGCTGGTCGTATTTCGAGACATGCCAGCATTAACGACATCCTGCGCAGAGCCCTTGCCAGTGCCGGTACGCCTGCGATCCTGGAGCCGACAGGGCTCGCCCGTGATGACGGGAAAAGGCCGGACGGTATGACCCTTGTCCCCTGGAAGTTGGGTCGGCCGCTAGTATGGGACGCCACTTGTGTGGATACCTTAGCGCCGACTCATCTTCCAGGGACTTCAAGCAGGGCTGGAGCTGCTGCTGATGCGGCTGAGCACCTCAAACGGCGCAAATATGCGGCCATTGATCCTGGTTATATGTTTGAGCCGTTTGGGGTGGAAACGCTGGGGCCATGGGGACCCGGAGCACACTCCATATACAAGGAGCTGTCTAAGCGTCTTATTGACGCAACGGGTGACCAGAGGGCAGGATTGTACCTCGCTCAGCGCATCGGCATTGCAGTTCAGCGAGGCAATGCCGCCAGCTTTCTGGGTACCCTACCGCCGGGTTCCGAGCTTGAGCCCATTTTTTATCTATAAATCGGTAGTTATAAGTAGTTTAAGTTATTTATAGTAATCATTTATTTTTGTGTTGTTTTATAAGGATGTAAACCTTTAGTGAATAATTTATACAAATAAAAGCCCGTTATAAATAAACTTAATATTAAAGAACGAAAAAAAAATTAACCTAAGTCGCCTAAATCGCCGCTGCTGGGAATGGTTCCCAGAAGGCTGGCTGCGTTACCTCATTACTTAGAAATTTTTATTCATGGTCATCACACAATTAATTGCCCCGACCTGACCGGGTTCGAAACCAGGACCGTCAGTTACCTAGGCAGGGTCACTAACTGCTTGACTAACCTCGTCACAATATAAGGTTTATTTTCTCCCAGTAAAAGTAAATAAATCTGTGTGATATTAACAATAGAATGTTGATATCATAGCCAGCACAGTCACCAGTTCAATTAAACTTTTGCGTGAACTTGAACGTCACAAAATGTATGTTTTTTTATACAACGACGGTGGCAAACAAGCTTACGGCCTGCCTGATCACTCTCAACACAGCGCATCATCGGGAGCTCTGGTGACCTTAGATATTTATTCACCTCAAGGAACGCCACTACACATAACCTTTTTTTTCTTTTTTTCCACTGGGGGAAAATCCGTTATGGATACCACCGCACCGCGGGGACAGTGTGGAGGTTATGTCGGACTTGCACCGACTACAACCCCCCGATGGTCCTCCTCAACTTATTTCGGACGGCTCTGGGATCACCTTCAGAACGCACCAATGGGGCCCTAGAGTCACACCTCTGTGGCTCCCACCATCTGTTTTCATGAACAATCGCAGCTCCCAACTGCAACCGTCTTCGACCCCAAGGACCCCCTTTTAGTCGCCTGTACGACAGGCATGGGATACCGTGTTCATAGCAATAAAGGAGATAAGCAGAGAGTGAATTATTAAAACTTAGGTGTCAATCTAATTTTAAAGCACTAACGAAAATTCCAAATTAAAGGGAAAAAGTGTCGCAGGTTCGAATCCTGCTCGGAGCATTAAATTTTTCAATTTTTTCCTTTAATTTGGAAGGTGTCAAACGTTGGGACGGTTCTCTTAATTTAGGTACTTTCAATGCTTAATGTGCGGGTGTTTCACCATATTCCTCAGCAACAAACTGAGAGTATACTGCTCCATCAACTAACCAATTTCAACCAACCAAACCAACTTACCAATTTGGACTTATGGGATCCAACTTTGGTCTTCAGCTAGCAAGTCAAACATCCTCTGCCTTCAACGAGCCGAAAAACAATATCCTGAGGGTCTTGTGTGGTGAGCCCTGGTTTACAAGAAACAATGAATTCCATGAATACCTGGAAATGCCAACTGTTCTTGAAGAAGCGAAGCGCTACAGTGACAACTACAAGGATCGCCTAACCATCCACCCAAATTGACTGACCAACCCATTACTGAGAGCAGATTATGATAAACGACTTAATAGAGCTAATATGCTAGGCATATAAAAGAAGTCAGGGCACTGGCCCTTCCTTCCCACAAATGGTCTTGCGATTGAATGCAGATAATAAATGAAAAAAAGTGTGGTTTGCACCAAACCGTCTATAGTCGTAAGTGGTGCTCGTTACAATACAAGTGTCTATGGGGTGAAAACTTGATCGGATCGGTCTGTTGTCGTAAGTCGATGCAACTCGCGGTTGACCATACCACAGTATATAGACAGTAGGTAAACATCGAACAAAGGTACATCGCGCGGTTTGTTTGTGTGCGTGCCGTGCACGTACGCGCCCGGCCCACGTCACATGGAATCGGGGCGGCTTGAAATTGCGTGAATCAGTCCGGGCTGCCAGGGGCCTTTCAGCTCGAAGTACGAATTTTTCTATGGAGATGTTAGTTTAACTTGTTTGTACCAGATGTCACTGGGTGCTCTCTCTATCGCACTTGCATATTGAAGTGACAGGGATGCAGCGGTCGTGCGGTTAGTTCTTACTAAATACACAACGGCGCTACGATCTATGTGGAGTATTTCACTGGTATCTCTATCTCAGTATATATATTGTACTTTGTGCGGGCTGCGCCGTCGCCGTGTTCGGAGCGTTGTCGCTCGAAACGACAAAAATGACATCTGTGTGAATGAGATCGAGCTTACATTACCCTGCCCTTGTTTTCCTAAACAATATATTTTTTTAGTTATAGATAAGGATGCGGATCTATTTTACGCTAAAGAATAATAACCAGGAGTTCCGTACATCGAGAAATAGACGGAAATATTTTAGTGTAGTTCCTAAGAACAAATCTTCGTATGTCTTATAGTTTCAGACTTTCCCATACTGACCGATTTGAATGGGCCACCCTGTATACCCGTATACAAGTTTATCGTATAAGTGTTTAAAATAGATAACACAATTTGTACAAAGTCGTTACAATGTTAGTGCGTTCCTGCCCAGCTAGTATGATAGCTTATACCGTCACGTTATATGGCCAAAATGTACTGAAACGTCACATATAACGTGACGGTATAAGCTATCATACTAGCCGGGCTGGCCTATATGGAGTTCTTAGTAAAGTGCTGCGCCGCCGATAGTCAAAAGATGCCGCCTCGTGTAAGGTATTCTGCCGCGCGCCGCACTATCAAAGAATGCCGCATGTGGTAAAAGATACCTAACACTCCAATTTATGTAGCACGTATAGTTCCGTATAGCAAAAATTTAAATAATCGTTTTCAAGTATACAGAGTATCAATTCAATAAAGTAGGTACGTTAAGTATCATAATTCGTGTATATGTACTGACGGATGTGGTACCTATCCACTATTACTAGCATGTTACTTAATTTCAACTACATATTGTTTAATAACACCTGAAATTCAAAATTAGTATAAGTAATTGTTACACAACAAATTTGTGCGAAAACCCTGTGCGCTCAGGGAAAGTAGGTAACGCGCGCTCCTAAAGTGCCGGAGATTGGTTACTGCTAATATTATACTGTGACCATACATAGAATAAAATGCTATAGTGCTAGCGGTATGATAAAAAAGCTGTAAATGGTGTTAAAAACATGAAAATCGGAACGATAGATCTTTAGGTCATACGAATCAATTTGAACCATAGCACGAAAAAAAAACAAAAAACGAGAGGAGTTATGACGTCATCGTTTTTTATATGGGGAAAAAAATGTTCTGAAACCTATTGTGTGTTATATCTAATGAAAGGATTCTAAAAATATATCACATCGTTATATTTCCGTCACTTGTTTTAAATTTAAAAAAAAACCGTATTCAAATCGGTCAAGCCGTTTTGGAGATATTGAGGTGCACACACAAACAAACAAACAAACAAACAACCTCTCACCCTAAACGCATATACCTTTTCCGTTCCGTCGTGGGTAACAAATATCATTTTTAAAACATGCCAAGTTTGGGCCTTTCCAGATATGATACGGTTATCGAGTATATCGGATTATTATTTGTAAAGCAATTGGAAAATATTTACATTTAGTATTTTTTTATTATTTATTTAATATTACATAATGCGATAAAATCACAATTAGTTGAAAAATGTATAAAAAGTTAAATTTTAGACCCTTTAGAATACTAATGCGAGAGGAGTTTTCAATCATATTGATATTATGCTAATAATTATCAAAATAAAAATTGCAATAACACCAATGTTTTATGCTTTCCTTTTAAATATTAGTTGATAGATTGTTTTTTAAATAAAAATAAATATGTTATATTAATAAACAATATAAATACACATACACACGATAGGTTTCCGAACAAAAGTTTTTTTTTGATACAAAAAAAGATGACATCATAACTCCTCTCCTTTTTTGTTTTGGTTTTCGTGCTACGGGTCAAATTAATTTGTATGGCCTAAAGATCAATCTTTCCGATTTTCATGCTTTTAACACCATCTGCAGATTTTTACTGAATTTCGGGGTGCACCGCTAGCACTAATATTGAAATAATGTATATTATTGGGTTCAAGAACCTGCAAGATGTCGCAAGAAAGACTCACAAAACACATCCTTATTGATACCGGATCCATCTTTTAAAGGCATTATAAAAGGATTTCAAAACCTTTTCAACATGTTGACTTCTCCTCGGTGACATCACCTTGGTATTCGCAACAATATTTATGCTAAATATGAAATAGGCGACAGGCCTGCGTTCGTATAGGTATTTTACATCTTAAGAGTGCGCAGTACGCTCGCTTCTCCATACAAACGTATTTACGCTCTCATTTTAAAACGCCATGCTAGAATAACATGAAACTTTGTATACACAATGGGATCCGGCATATCTAGGTTGGAAATTAATTTCTGTTGCATGAAATTATAATGGAGAAAAAATACGGCGATTATTAAGGTTTTCATAGAAGCCGTAAAAAACTCAAAAACTGCTGTATTTTTTTTCTTTTACCATTTCTAGCAACAGAAACTAATTTCCGACCTAGATATGCCGAATCCCATTGTGTATAGAAAGTTTCATGTTATTCTAGCATGGCGTTTTAAAATGAGAGGGTAAATACGTTTGTATTTGTGTTTGTAATTGTAGGGCGCAGAACCGAGCGTGTACTGCGCCCTCTTAATAAAATTTCAATATATGCAATATAGGAACGATACTCGTATTTATGCGCTGGTTTTGATGTATTATCTCGAGGCGCGCGAAACAGATTGAAAAGTGATTAGATGAGGAAGCGATGAACAAAAATATGCCTCCTCTGAATATGTTGACGTGGAATGTATATTGTTTATTGAATAAATAACTAAGAACTAAGAACATATTCAGTTCCATTCACAATCTGTTCCATGCATAGTAACAAAATGGACCATCTTATAAGGTAAATACCATCTTATAAGATACATCATAAGCTTATCTAGGTATACATCCCGTTGCTTTGACGTCATGTAAGGGGGATCGGACAGAAGTACCCACGCTGGCCCAGTGTGTTGGGAACTAAACAAACACAGTCTTCCCAATCTTTGAATTTCTTCGTAGATGTATGCAGGTTTAAAAAAGTAAAAGTTATTATTCTAAATATTTGGTATATTATATGCACCTATGAATGTATACGTTTCCTGGCGGTGTTTTCCTTCACTGAATAGCAAACGGTAAGTATCAAATGACATTCCGTACATAAATACATACAGGTAAATTTAAAATGGAAGCGAAACAGTCCTCTTAATTATACAAATTCAAAGAGGACATTTTTGAAAAACGGGGCGTTACACTTAATAAGAGTATTCTCAGGAACCAAAGATTTAAAAGGACGCTTCTTTAGAGAATCTGCAGTAACACCTTGTACCCAAAACATTTAATATTTTTTTCAATTAAGAGAAATTTTGGTTTAAAGTTATCACCTTCTAGAAGTTGATCTTGACACCACGACTATCGTACGGTGACGTCAGTCAATGCAGATTCAGAGGTACATAGATCAAGTAATGAGTGGTCATGGTTTTAGGATTTTTGATTTAAAAGTGCAGTTGTGTGTTTTGTAATAAATCAAGTTATTACTATTACTCCAAAACAGTTACACGAAAACTGTCTATGCATAATAATAATAAGATGTTTTTTTTTAATTATAACCACTTTGATATAATTGCTGGCATGCTATAAAGCATTTACTTTGTAACAACCCCTAAGGGAGAAAATTAATGAAAACTTATGGAAAATCAAGGAAAGTCTATCCAAAGAAAGCCTAACTAAAATTTCCCTAAAGTTCCTAAAGTATACCTAAAGCTTTATACTTACTTTACCAGAAAATCTGAAAACCATGATTTTCCTCAAGTTGCTAATACCTACTGAAGTTCTAAAGCTTTTATTAAAGTTTCTCAGATCTAAATGATAGGGTTCCTACTATAGGGAAAGAAAATAAATCAAACAAAAAGTTGAGAGAGAGAAATAAACAAACAAAACATTTATTTAATAAAAAATGAATTTACTCTAAACTCGAATCTAATAAAGTCCGGGGAGAACTTTATTAGACATCCGCTTGATTACTAGGCCAACCTAGACAAGGGAAAACAAGCGGACACACAAAAACCCTTGTTGCCATAAAGCTAATACAATAAGTAATTTAAATAACTTTTTAATTACAATATCATAAGAAATACTAAACATACTACAGTTTTAAGTAAATCAACAGCTAAATAATTGAAAGATTAATGGCATGATCATCTAGTGACATATTTAAGACCTTGTTATAAAACGTAGTAACCATAGTTCACTGAGGTGTGAGAAATGTATAAACAATTGAGAATCGGACAATGTTTAAACAATATTACAACATACTAAACGAATAACAACAATATCCTGTAATATCCTATTAATAAACAATTACTAACCATGAACACAATATTATGAAACCTATAACAAACATACTAGAGATAAAACATTATCACGAGAATAATAAAAGCAATAAAACAACACTCTTCAGAAGTATTTCTAAATTATCAACAATGCTATATGAACCAGAACAAGTGTAGAATCTAGCCTACCATTTAAATACCGTCGTTGGCTGTGTGATCAGTAAAGGCTTAAATAAATTGCTTGGAATTAAATGAAGGCAAGTATAAATGATCCGAAGTAGTCATGTAGTACCTAGAAGATTAAGTGTTTAGAAAAAATGGTAGAAAATAGTTAATGGAGCAAAATAAGTTATTGTAGCATATATAGTTAAACGTGGTAGCAGATAAACGTAGGTAAATTCCTGATATGTCAAGATAGCATTAATGTTTCCTACAAAATAGAATATAACAGGTAAAGTCTGGCTTCTTACCAAATATGGCGTAAATCTCAATCTAAAAGATATGAGAATATTGTAAATATAAAATAGCTGATTGCACGCAACCATAAAGCCACAGTTCTCATAAAAGTACCATGCCTAAGTCATATAAACCACCAAGCCATTTCTGGACATGATGAGGCAACTATGTCGAGGCAGAAGTCTCGCGAAGGAACCTGAGCCTCAAGCTAGTCGCTTGGATATGTCCCTACCTAACACCTAACACGAGCAATCAGGGTATCCTCGCAGGTGGTACAGGCACAAGGCACATGACCGAGACTATGAGAGTTATGTGACAATAGCGCCTGATGAATGAACATGTACATGGTAATAATAAGAGCGTAGCCCATAATATTGTGAGACCAGCCATTTTATAATGCATAAAAGCATAGGCAAAGTAAACAACTGTGATCCAACTTAGAAGCCAGTTGGAATAAATGCATAAAGCATAAGTAGTATATACTACTATGATCCACAGATCAGCTGAAATATAAATATATTATAGTGGCACTCTACGAAGGAGGCCTACGTCCAGCAGGGGACGTCAATCAGATCATATGATGATGATCAATCGATTACCTCGTACCCAAATATTGTGCAAACAAAACAAAGCTGTTACTATTCAGGTTTAGCGTCCAAATCGAATCATACAGTCATCCCATAAGCTAAGTATCACTACTGAGTTATGCAACCGCAAGACCTCAGCATTGACCAGCGTTCTCACGACAGCAAGGAGTTTTGCTCGAGTCTTCAATAACCTGTATCGCCATTGAACTTTCACATCCCATCTCGCCCATATAGTAGAGTATATAAGGGTACATATATATTGGGGTCTTTAATGATCAGTTTCAGCAAACGGCAATACAGATTTCTCGTCCGTACGGATCTATAGTGTCTTGTATGAATCAAAGATTCCGACAAGCAGTAATAGAATCCGGCACCTAACCGGGTCAGCAGCCCTTTTCAAAGCCCGTCCCGTGGATTCAGTCCAAAGAAGAAAGCCTGTCGTTAAGAATCTGTAAAGACCGTCCCTAACACCCAATGATGACCGTATTTCATCGATCTGGAGGAAAACCGTTCTTTAGCAAAATAGTTATTATTAGGTATATTTGGGTACTACATGTACAACCAAAACCTCTCGTCATAGACTGGAACAAACCACACATAATCGTATCAAACGATTGGCAGTCCAGGCTGTGACGTTACCTCATTGCTAGAAATAGCCACAGATAAAACCCATTTCGGCCAGTTCCAACAATACAATTGTTAGTAAAATATGTCAGTTGTTAAATAGATGTAGAATACTAGAACAGTATCTACTCGTAACACGAGTAAGTATAGATATGTATATACGTATAGGGTGACGTCATAACGATGACAATATTGACGAAATAAGAGTTACGTAAATGACAGACTATGCTGTAATTGGAAATCAAATTCCATCAAGGTAAATAAGTCAAGATCACTCAAGACATTTGTCGTACGTGAAATATGGTTTAGGCCTGTTGTAAAAACAACATTAATTATGATATTTAAATCGTCAGAGAACATAAATAAGTATCATAGATTGAGTAATAACATCAGAATAATGATGAAGATATTGACGTAATATTAATTACGTAGTAGACAGATTTGCAATCGGAAACAAAGTTCCATCAAAAGATAAATAAACCAAGATCGCACAAGAAATAGGCTGTAAGTAAATAATAAAATCTGATCACACAACGCAACGACAACATTTTGGCATGCTATAAAAATCACATCATTTATGCCATTTAAATCGTAATAGAATATAATTAGGTACCATAGCTCACACAATTAATTGGTTTCAGTGATTAAGAAAATCATACCCCACAACGCAACGATATCATTTCGGCTTGCTATAAAGATGTAATTTATGCCATTTAAATCGCAAGAGAATATAAATAAGTACCATAGCTCACACAGTCAGAAAGTTTTGCGAAACTTAGAAAACCATCCAAGGATCTCTTCATCTGTGCGTGTACAGCCGTATTCTTCAAAGCCGTCATGCCGGAACAATTCCCATATGCAGTTGTTGAAGCCTTGACCAACCAGCTCGATGTTGCAACACATCTTCGTGACCGTCTTCTAGCAGTGGTAAGGAAAGCCGTTGATTGCCACTCAGGGTTGTAGGAGATAACCCAGAGATAGAATGGTATGGTGTTCAGGAACTCCCTCACAGGTTGAGCATTGGAGGTATGGCAGATCGTCATGGTACAGGTGTAGTTTGCGATGGTTTTCATTGGTAGTCAGTTGTTCGCAGCGCTGGAAACTTCTGGTAACATATGGTAATGTGCGCAGGAACGCCGTTGGATATAGCGTTTGATGGATGCTTGGCGGATGTCACATTGTCATGGCACAGCAGTAGATTGATGGTGGCCTGGATCTGGTCATCGATTATCCACATGGTATCTTCTGAGTATCACTGATCTGGCTGGCACGCTATCCTTCTCTTAAAAAGGTTTTGATTTCACAAAACCTTCCAAACGTCCGAACTATGGCATAGAAATCTACTAGATGTAATAATCAATTGAATGTTAAACACTAATTGAACCCTACTTAACTACCTACATTAACAACCAGTAAATACCCTACACTAAAAATGCAACTACAACGTTAACTGCAAAACCTATGAAAATATACAAAACCCATTCAAGAATCCGTAATGATTGCGTTGGATATTAGTAGTTATATTTATCGTGTATAATTTATAAATTGTAATAAAGTTCAGGCAAGGTTATAGAAACAAAATACGACTAGACACATAAATCACCCAAATATTTTAAAGGAGATATTAATTCAATACGAAACGCATAACCACACTGTAAGTATATCACGAAATGTAAATCAGGCGCTACGTATAATATAACATTATAAAATGATACGCCCAAAACACATCAAAACATTAATAAATTTCGTAACATTAAAATAACACTGACCCGATACTATAATCAACATGAACATTACACACACATTATTATAATTCTATCCTATAAAGATATCCTACAATCCTCAAGTCAGTAAAGAGTCTGTAACGCGCCCGTGATTCCTCTGGAATCGCAAGCACCTACATGTAACAGTGTCTGCTTACCATCAAGCAAGACGTAAGCCTGTTTGCTACCGTCATTGTATAAACAGTATAAATTTATGATTTATGATCAAGGCATAATAGTTAAGATAAGATTCGATAATAACCAGCTTGTATGAATAGCAACTACGTATATCAATAAAGGAAATAGCACACACAAATCCGCCACCATAATTGGTAAATTATTAGCATGCACAATAAATATAGGTCGAATAAAAGACATTTTATTTATTAAATCAGGTAGTAATCAAACGCCGCCGATGTATCTCTCATATAGCAAATATATAGATAACGCAGTTAAGTAAGGCAATACGACACTCGATAGAATAAAATGCATCTCTAATGGAGAAAATGATAAACTTCAATTCTATTATCATCCGTTTACGGGAATGTGATATGCTTTATCGAATCCTCATACATATCTTCCACCAGAGAGTTATCTGGCCAGGTAAATATGCATAATTAACCGTATTAGTCTCCGGACTGATTTCCGTAACGACAAATATGGTTCGATTATTGATAAAGCATGTCAGAAATTAACAAATTCAAAATAACGAGGCTATGCTAATCCCGAATCATCATACATATCTTCCACCAGAGAGTTATCTGGCCAGGTAAATATGTATAATTAACCGTATTAGTCTCCGGACTGATTTCCGTAACGACAAATATGGTTCGATTCTTGGATAAGCAATACCTAAATAACGTCTCACTTCAATAAAACAATTAAGAGAGGAAAACGGACTTACGTTTGTGGTTTATCTAGTCAAATAACGGAACACTTTAATATATCACCAATATTTGCTATACGAGGTTTTAAGACATTCGCTGACAAATAAATCCCTGTGAACAGAAAGGATTATTCACACACATCCTAAATATCCTAACACAGTGAAAACCCTATCAGAATCCCTAGCCAAGACACTTTAAACAACTCACATAAAGACACTCCTGAAGTACCAAGACTACTGTTTCTCGTTGCTCTGGTGAAGGCAAAAGTCCCCTAAAACCGTTGTGAATCTCCTTATATATCCTCCTCAACCGGTCATCCGCGCCACCAATATCACGCGATCACTATGTTTTTACGTAAATTTGGAGGGAACGATTCTCATTGGTTTTCAACCTAAATCTGAAATACTATTGGTTGACAAAACTCGCAAGTTCTCCTACTCGACACCAGACACCTCCACTCTCGCTATTCCTTTTAAAACCTCACTAAAATAAAAAGTCACCTATGCAGAAACAATTGCTTACTTTATCATAAATTTCATTTTAGTTGGGTAATCATAAAGTCAGGCGCGAGTCTACCCGCTCAAGCCGGCTCGGCAGCTATTGCTATTCAATTAATAACTTCCATCAGCGAGACTCACAGCTCACGCCTAGTATATCTTGACACCGAGATCCGTACTAACAACTCGTAGTCGGAGGTCAGACCTACACTGGTTCGCCTAAGGTGAGGTCATTTTTACTTCAACTTTAGCGCTGTGAATTATGTGCTCACAACTACCCGTATAAATTCAGATGGCTACAGATATCGCTACTGGACCTACCAAATGACGTACTTTTGACACGGTTGGATTATTATCTCTTGTCAGTTAAGCAACTTGTCGCTAGATGGCCCTGCCTGGCCTAAATAAACATTAACAAAACTTTGTTAAAACTGTTCTAATAATTATATTGATATACTATTCTGAAATACAATAAAAATACATTAAAACTTGGAAGATATTATGAAGAAATAGTAAATAATCGAACCTATTAAAACTTAAGTTAAAGCCCATTAACTTTTACCATGAAAACCTTCATCGATAATGAAAATTCAAGAAAATAAATAAGCTTTCCCAATTTTCCCGAAGCTTAGAAGCTTTCATGGGTTTTCACAGGCCGAGGGCATGTCGTTCTGTTACAACTTCCACTGACGCACATATGCGTTCACTTCTATGCAAGTTTGTTCCTGGGGGGCGTGGCTGGCAGTGAATGTGATAATCTACCGTTTAATAACTATTTTTTATTTATTTATTTGGTCATATTACAGGCATCATAATCTGCAACACAGGCTTCGTCAGGTGGAACAGCAGCAGGTGGTATTAAGCACCAATAATATGTTACCAATAACTACACATGATCGTAATGCATGCCATGTTACTTACAGATTAAGCAACCCGTCCAATGTCATTGCTACGCAGTGCGTGGATTTTGCAACCGCGACGAGGATTCCATGTTGATATAGTTACACTGTAGTGATAATATTGAACGACATATCGGCCCGATGAAGGTCAGCCGTAGCTTTTATTTTATCAATAAGTTTGACAAAAAAAGTGTGGAATGTTAGGTACTTGATATTAAACCACCTCTAGGGGAGTAATAAATTAGGGGATATTTCTTATTATACGAGTATTAAGGGTAGTATTTATCGAACCAACAAATTAATTACAAAGTGATGTCCTAAAACCCGGTGGACCTGGGAATATCCTAAAGCTACGACTAACACCACCGTGGGATGGGCAGAAGCATCCCTGGAGTACGGCGGAGATACTGCGATCGCCAACCCGCATGACAAGCGTGGCGATTATGACATTTGCCCCTCATGCAATTGGGGGAGGCCTACATCCAGCAGTGGACGTCCTTGGGCTGATATGGTGGTGGTGGTCCTAAATCATCATCATTTTATTGCTAAAACACAAAATGTGACAGTCAATAAGAATAATAAAGCGCCGACCCCATCGCTCATCGGTTTTCCAATGAATTCAGTCAACGTAGGGCACCTCGCACCTGAGTGCTCCTGGAGGTATTCTGTGGGTTGGCCAGTTCTCTAACCTGTGTTGCGCCTAGCTAGGCCATTTAATAATGTCGCTATTTATAAGGGCCCATCTAGCAGAGGCCGAGCAGAAAACTGCTTCTGATTTTTATTTCCCTAAATACATATTAGGCAGCATCACCACCACCACCACCACATCAGCCGGAGGACGTCCACTGCTGGACATAGGCAGCATCAATTTTAATGTAATTAAAATATTCACCCAATCAACCGGTTCATTTAGATTTCATCAACCAGCAGTCCAGCAATAGTCTCTGTACGTACACCCTGGCGGCTGCTGTCTCTGTGTGCGTCCCGTGACACAGGCAGGGACAGCATCCACTCACTGTACGCCTTGCATTTCATTAAATGATTAAAAGAGCCTCTACGTGCTGGCAATGTGGTACTCGTTCGGTACGTCGGTAACTCTGTACTTCGGCTTCGCGCACGCCCCTCCAAAGTCCGGGACAACAATGTGCCGTGAGCGGGAAACTCACTCGAAATAAACATTTATTGCAACCATGTACTAAAATGTAAATATAATTAAAAAAGTTAGTACAACTTACTATTTCTTACCTAATTAATAAATCGTTAGCCTATCAAATGAAATTGTTCCCCAATAAAATTAATCTCTATCCAAAAATACTATGCCTGTACCAAATTTTTAATTACTTTCACCGAAATATTACATAGTTCTTACCCAAAAATAGTAAACTATCACCAATTTTATGCAAAATCAAAAAATCAAAATCAAAATCAAATCAAAATCAAATATTTATTCTGCAAATAGGCCACAAGGGCACTTTTACAAGTCAAAGCGTGAATTTATACAATTAAAAAAAACTGACAATCTTACTTAATAATAATGATAAAAAAATATACTGATTAACAATTAAATAAAAATAAATTTACAAATATGCGTCATTTGTTTTCCATTTGTCATAATTTTTACTATTGGCTATGTGCGAAGTAGGTGGTGGGGGTAAGCTAGGCGATCGCAGCGCACACCACGGCAGAAATGTGTACTTACCGGGGACATCTGTCAAATTTACTTTCACGTTTCCTATTAACGGTTTCCTACGATTCGTTTCGTTTGTATTTATTTGTTTATTTTCTTATTTATTTCAGTTAAATTTCCAGTAAGGGGTCTTTCTCGTTTACTGAAAGAAATAAAATATTCATGTGTCATTATTTGACACCTCTGAGTTTGACATTGTCCCGGGACGCTTGACGTTTGACGTTTCTGACGTGCACATAGCCAATAATAGCTAATAGCAAACTTTTTTGTCGATGTCACAGTAGTTCCAATCTCATCCATACCTGATTTTTCTGCTGCTATTTCATTTATTCTGGGTGACGCAGTTATCTAACTAACCTAACTAGGCGCATAAAATTAGCGAAACCTGGACATAATTCGATAACTGTAATTTTCTTTTTCTTTGATTTAAAGTATTGTTAGTTATAGTTAAAATAAAAGGAATTAAACATTTTAAGGCTCTGCGTTAATGTTAAAAAAACAAAATGCTAAATTCTTAACACATTTTGATTTCGTAAGCAAGCCACAATAAATAAATTTGTAAAAGTACCTGTATTATGATAAGAAAAAATAACATTTAATCAATTATCGTAGAATTTTTTGTTTAATATGATTCTTATGGTACTAATAAAATGTTGACGGCCTGTTTAGCCTAGTTGGTAGTGATACTGCCTCCGAAGCTAGAGGTCCCGGGTTCGAATCCCAAAGCAAAGTCAGGGCATTATTTGTGCATTTAGCATGGATTTTGTTCTTGGGTCATGGATGTTTTCTATGAATTAAAGTATGTATTTATCTATATAAGTATGTATATCGTCGTCTAGTACCTATAGTACAAGCTTTGCTTAGTTTGGGACTAGGGTGATTCGTGTAAGATTGTCCCCCAATATTTATTTAATATTTATTTATATTAAACAAAAAATATTCACGATAATTGATTAAATGATATTTTTTCGTATCACAATACAGGTACTTTCACAAAGTTATTTATTATAGCTTACTTAAGAAATCAAAATGTGTTAAAAATTTAGTTTTTTTGTTTTTTAACACTGACGCGGAGCCTTAAAATGTTTAATTCTTTATATTTTAAGTATAACTAACAATACTTTAATTCATAGAAAAAGAAAATTACAGTTATCGAATTATGTCCAGGTTTTGCTAATTTTATGCGCCTAAACCTACTTTCCTGGAGGTGGGTACAGTAAAAACTGTAAAAAATCTGATTTCATTTCTCCAACGTTACGGGAGGACCAGTCCTGGCTTTTACGAGTACAACTCTTGAATGTCATGTGTCTAGAAGAAACGTCAGGTTATTGACATTCAAGAATTGACTTAGCAAGTTTAGTGGACACACATCGAAACAAATGGAATTTATAAGGACACCATTCTGTCCACCCACGACAAACGCCAGCACATCTCTAGGATCAATTTATGAACAGAACTCGTAACAATGCCTATATTCGTAAATGTATTTGCATCATGCTTAGCGTAATGTTGTTATGCAATATATGAAGATCAGGGCCGTTATAAATTCACAACGCCGGGTAGCATCGCTACTGAACAACCAGTGTGGGTCTAACTTTCCATTACGTAAAATCGTTACGCATTTAAGTGTCTAGTTATACTAGAAATTTAAGAGGCAGAAAAGTTTTGTAAAAATTGGTCCACGTGTGACGTGTCTATGGGTCTCAGCCCTCGTTTGTGTTAGCGAAAGGCGTATTTATAACACTTGCCGCAATCGGTTAGATATGTTAACTACTTTCGAAAATCGACACTTAGGTCAGCTACTGCTTCGTGTTAATTTTTATTTAATTAAAAAGAGTAATGGATATGTTATAAAGCAGAAACACGTGACTTAAGTAATACATTACTTGTTTTATAAAAGTTGAGAGTATAATTTGTTATATATCTGCTGAAGTAAAAAGAGAATAAATCTTGTGGTTTATTTATAATTCATCTTGAAATGTCGATGGTATGTCAGGCTTTGAGGAACGTTAAGATAAACCCTGACAAAAAGTGTGCCTACGTCCATAAATAAATGGCTTCGAGTTCGACTGTAATATTGACGAACACTAGTTAGATATGTTTTTTTTAATGATTATAAGAAGAACGTTATCCCAATAAATAAAAAAGGTACCTTTTTTAAATTGTTATAAAAAGAACGTATACGTGTCGATGTATCTTAGGTATATTTTGATCTAACCTAAGGCTCCGATCCAAGGAAGCCAGCTTGTGTCATCGCCAATCTTGTGATATCACGAAAGTGGAGAAAAAAATAAGATTTTTTTGTGAAGGAATTAGTAGGTATGATTTCTTTGTAGTAACTTTTGCACAAATCCCGAAAACTTTTTGCGTAAAATATTAATAACTCTTAAAACTGAAAAATCTAATCGCCGGTGAGATTGTCACTGGCCATTCATATTGTTGACATCATAACAATTGGAATTACGCCCCTGTACCTTAACGGGTAAATCTGCGTACCTACTTTACGCATGACGACCGTGACACACGGCCCCCGGGCCGGCGTCGCCTCGAATTACAGTGGCCTATACTTAGGGCTGCCAAAAACATCTAAGTAACACAAGTGAAGTTACTTATACGAGTAGATACTTAGAGTGATAAAACATGTTCCTGTCATAAATTATTTATGACATTGACATAAGATTGGGTTTTACCCGGCCCGTGGAATAGGTAGTATTATAAAATCTGTGGCCCTGGAAAATATATCTATTTTTTCTATTTATTTCATAATTTTTAAGCAAAAAAAACGACTTCAATGGAGTAGCCCGGTGAAAGATTATTATACTTAGATGGTGCACTCTTAGTTTCCATACAATGAAATCAAATTGCTATAAGAATGTTTATAATGGTAGAAGACCCTCAATACGTCATGGAATCCTCCATCCGAACTCAATCTTGACAAAAATATGTCCTGAAAACCTAGCTTGCTTGACAAACATAACGAAGAGAACAAATCGCCAAACTCCAACTATGCGTCGTTGAAGAGTTCTATTCTGATCACCATCAGCAGTTCCACTTCATCAAATGTCACTTATTTAAATGTAAATGCTTGATTTGTTTATGAAAATACTAAAATCACTATATGTATGCCTTTTACATTTGAGGAGTTCCCTAGATTCCTCATGGATCCCAACATCACAAGAATCGAGGGAACTCCTCAAATGTAAAAGGCATACATATAGTGATTTTAGTATTTCCATAAAAAAATCAAGCATTTACATTTTAATAAGTGACATTTGATGAAGTGGAACTGCTGATGATGATCAGAATGGAACTTTTCAATGACGTTCACGTTTGGCGATTTGTTCTCTTCGTTATATTTGTCAAGCAAGCTAGGTTTTCAAGAAACATTTTTGTCAAGCTTGAGTTCTGATGGAGGATTCCATGAGGAATTGAGGTTACTTAGTCTTCTATCATTATAAACATACTTATAGCCATTTTTATTTTATTGTATGGAATCTAAGAGTGCACCATCTAAGTATAATAATCTTCCGACCTCCCCCATTGAAGTCGTTTTTGAAATTATACAATCGTAAAACAATTATACTTGTAACTATCTGTAGTCGAGCCTTAGGTACGAGATTTCTTAGAGAGAAACATTAAGACGCTGGCTAAATTGGCTTTGAAATATAAACCAGTTAATTTGGCGAAGTGAAAAAAAATATATGTTATTATTAATTATATAATGAAAAAATTTGCTCCCTAAAATACGATTTGATCAAAGCGGCTCGATAGAAAAAAACCGGCCATGTGCGAGTCGGACTCGCGCACCGAGGGTTTTTTTATACCACTTCGGTGGCAAACAAGCGTACGGCCCGCCTGATGGTAAGCTATCACCGCAGCCTATGGACGCCTGCAACTCCAGGGGTGACACATGCGCGTTGCCGACCCTTTCAAAATTTATACACTCTTTTCTTGAAGAATCCCATACTGTAGTTCCTTGGGAAAACCTCGGCAGGGAGCTCATTCCACAACCGGAGCGTCCGAGGGAGGAACCGTAAACATATTTTTATTATATGATGCAACTAAAAATGTACGGTATTCGCAATTTTTCCTTTATCTGTGCTATAAGACGTTGCTTCGTACCAAATTTCAAGATTCAGAGTTCACAGGAAGTACCCTGTAGGTTTTGATTCCCTTGCGAGTGTCAAAAATTTGCGGCATAAACAGCTGTATCTTTTATTGCGTTGGCTTAGAAGTTTGATTTTTTCACAGCTCCAAGGGACAGTAGACCTGAGTGTTTGATATAAATCCAGCTTGATACCTCCACGCGTTCCTGAGAAAAAGGGTCTTGACAGACAGACGGGCGGACAACAAAGTGATCCTATAAGGGTTCCGTTCTTTCCTTAGGTACGGAACCCTAAAAAAAGTTAGATGTTCCAATGTTTTTTAAACATTTCTATATTTTATTTTTAACATAAGATGTCTATAATTAAGAACACAATCGTATTACATTAAAATAGAAAATAGTGCGTAGCTTTTTCACTAATTATTTTTCTGATTATCTGTTTGTATAGCAGGTATATAGTAGTGTCTCTTTACCTGCGGCGCAGTTAGACGCAGACAGACATAGCCAAAGAAAACTGAATCCTAAAACTGGTAAATAGTTGGTTTTGTTTTAACGAAATGTGACTTATTTTAATATAACGTGTGCCATTTTGTTTTTGGCACAACCCTGTTTTTAATTATGTATGTAGATTGATTGCCTGGTAGTTAAACTCCTTCTAGTGATCGGTGTACGTAACGCACCACATAAACAGGATCCCAATTGTGATGATAATATTGATGATTGTCATCTCATCATGAGGTTTAAGGGTGCTTTACCGTGTCCACTAGCGCCACTCGTAAATAATGCCATTATTTTTTTGAAAATATCATCGTTGAGATGATCACAGTCTCAACGCAACTTGTGGCAAACATGTTGACACATGCTGCGTGGAATATTCCCTGGCCTCCGAGAAGCCCGAATCACACTCCAGGCGGTTTTTCTTGTGGAGATGCCTTATTTAAACAGCAATATCCCAACTAAAAAGGCAAAACATTCGGGAGGAGATAGCCGCGATTGCAGCACGCAGCATGTGTCAGCGTGTTTTCCAAAATTTGCGTTATTGGTTGCGGGAGTGAGTCACGAGACGATGGTCATCTCAACGATGATATTTTCAAAAAAATAAATTGCATTAAATACTTGAGGTAAGAATGAAATGCCCAGAAAATTAATATGATTGATTTATACAAGTTCCTAAAATGCAAAAAAATATGGTTCTTCATGTATTATGACATATGTATATACGATTAAAGATTATGACCATAGACCTGACCATAAATATAATTCTTCCATATGTGATTAGTTATAACAATAAAATAGAATAAATAAATATTAAGGGACTTTTTTTACACAAATCGAACTAGGAATACGGGTTATTTAGCGTTTAATATTACACATCGCTTTATTAATAATAAAAACTATTACTTAGATGTTAATTAGGTGTTCATAAAGCATATTTTTTTCCATATTTAGGCCAATGCTCACTTCCTCCTTCTATAAATAATTCAACATATAATCTTTGTCACCTATGTAAATTAATGAACTGGTCCTACGTGCCTAGATTCCGAACGACCATAAGTAGGCCGTCTGGGTTTCCCAATCAATAGCATTATTCCTACGCGTTCCATCACTGTTCAGATTATGTCGTTACATTTGCTAAACAAAACATCGTTAAGTCTAAAAGGAAAAGGTCTTCGAGGTTTATGGAAGTCACCGGTTCGTAGAGGGGATGCTGTACTGGCAGGACGTCGGCGCGGGCGCAGCGCAGTGGGTTTTCTGAAGGCTACGGCGCGTGCCGCATGCCAACACTGCCGCTGACCTCGCGCGACCCTATTAAAACAAGAAAACATCGCTGATCGGACATAGTGTTTACAATATTCCCAGCTATGAAGTTCATCTGCTCATGCGTGTGTCTCGCGGTGACACTGGGCAGCGCGGCGGCTGCGCCCGCGCCTGCCCGCGGCTTCGTGTTCCCGGACGAGCGGCGGCGTGAGAAGAAACTGGATCCAGTCATCACACCTCCTGTTCTACCTTACATAGAGCATTTGGAGCGTGACCCAAGCACGCTGCTTCCCAACGAGACGAAAGGAAGGACCGTGCCGTCTGGTTCCGTGAAGCCTCGCTTTGGTTTTGGGGGTGGTTTCAACGTTGCTCCTACGGGGCACGGAGGCCTTACTGCTAGTATAAGCAGCAGTGCTAACGGCCTCGGCAACAGCCACGCGGCATCTCAGTCATTCTCTTTCGGGTTCAATGAAGGATTCAGCGCTTCGCATTCGGCTAGCCAAGCGTCTTCGTTCAACGGATTTGGCGGGTAAGTGTTTTTCGTATCAAGGGTTTTCATTTCGTTATTTTTACTAAAGCAATATGTATTTTTTTTCTCGTGTGTTTCTAAAAGATGTTGCCACTTGTATCAAACGTCGAAATAAAGAATACCCGGGTGAATCCCATTTAATAAAAATAATCTGTGAAACTCTTGAAATATTATGTTTAAACCCTTGATCTCAGTGTAGAAGCTCCCGAGTTATGAATGGGAGTGAATTGTTCTATGTAATGTTAATGTTAACCTATTTAATTTAGGATTGTAGTCAAATAAGGATTGATGCTTTCAAAATTTTATTGTAATGAACATGACGGCTATTTTAGGCTTGCAAAAAATACAGTCGCGGAATGAAAAAGTTACTCGTATTATTGGTCCTATAATGCATTGTAATAAAGGCTAAAAATGGCGAACCTCTTCATTCTTTGACAGCTAACAACTTTACTAATAGATGCTGTGTTCGTCACAAATTAAATACGCGCAATTCCAGACCTTGGCATCTCTAACTTTTCTCCACAAACCTGTAGCTGTACCCGATAAGGCATGTCGCTCCGGCCCAGTAGTGTGACACCGTTATGCTAATATGTAACTGTTACATACATATATAGTTGCGCGAATTTATTTCATGTTGAGAAATTTTGGCTTACTGCCCGCAGATTTTATAGAGCCTGACAAACAAGTTGCAGATTAATATTATTACTGTGATCATATAATTTCTAACTGTTCATCGATTCGATTGTATTATATCATACGTTAAGTATACCGTTAGTTAAGTTTTAGTTTTGTTGTTTGCGGTCATAGACGTTTTCATGTCGGCCGCTCGACGACTTTTTTGATGATTTTATGGTTAACCAAAACCGGAACTTAAATTCGAATGAATGCGTTTAACGTCTCCGAACTTAAGTACTCAAGACATCTAAACGCTATTTGCAATACGAGCGTTTCGATGTAGATTGCACGGTCGAGTGTGTGCCATGTTACAAAAGCGTAAGGTGCAAAGATGTAAACATATCTTTGGCTTCGACCGTAAGTACCAATATGTTTTTATATATCTTTGCAAACTGTCACTAGTATGTTTTTATTTCTATTGGCTTTTTTATACACTTACATAATGGTAGGAAATTTGTACATTTAGACAAATTTGTAAAAAGCCGGATAGCTACACTATTTTTGGACAAGTTCAGGATGATTCACAGTAGACCGTTTCGTGTCCGGGCCAGCCCGTTTTCTACCAACGCACGTCGCCGATCGTTGCGCCGCCGGGCGCCGTCCGTCCGTCCGAGCGTCCGGGCCGCACGCAAGCAGCACGGTCCCGGTCCGACCCGGACTCGGGCCCGTTCACGTAGAATAGAACAACGCTCCGATGCTCGCAAGACCGGGCTCATACGCTCGGGCATATACGTTATTATTTGGATTGTTGTGGGCCATTTCTCTGCCACTGTGACCAGAAATTGATCTATTGTGACAGGCCTCATATATGAAGTTCATTGCTTATACCTGTTGCTTCCAAGAATCTTCCAGACTCTTTAGGCTTCAATTTGTTTTATCTCCTCCGGTTGCATGATGTTATTTTGCGCATAAATTTACCACAAGAGCAGAGGATGTGAATAGCTGTTACCTCCGAGTCTTGGCAGATTCTACCACGCTGCGCTTTGTTTTAAACCCATTTTTGTTACATGTTTGTTTAGTTGGCAGTGACCAGTGAGTATTCTCGTCACTGCGTAGCTTTTGTGTCTTGAGTTGTAGTAGCCCTTTGGAGAACTTGCCGTTGTAACGTTTTATTAAAGCTTTCGATTGTTTCAGCCAGTCCTTTTGTGAACTTCCACAACTCGATGGCTTTTGATTTGTTGTTTAGCAGAGAGCTTACCTTCCGTTTGAAATATACTTTAAAAACACGCAGGTTGTCAACTTATGAGTCTTATGACAAATATTAATACGTGAAATATGGTAGTCCGTTTAACCTTCCATTTAGTCGGTTTATATTAATAAATCAAAATGGTCACAAAATAAACCTAGACTAAACTAAAACCATGAATTTTAAGTTAAGAGGGGATCATGTATCTCCCATAAATGTCAGCTACAAAGGTCACACCATAGCTGAAACTAAGACCACTAAGTTCTTAGGACTTATGGTAGATCACAACATGAATAAGAATCATTTATTTATGTACAACGAAAATATATACAAGAATACTTAACCAAAATAATATAAAGAAAATTAAAACTAACTTAAATCTAAAACGGGCCCTTGAGGCATTGTACCGAGGATGCTGGCGGCATTTCCTCGCTGTATCGCAATGCTGATACGTTGAGCGAGGAAACCGCCAGCTCTTCGGTCACTAGTTACGTCAACCAGACGCTTCGCAATTTCTGCAAATAACTTATGCGCGCTGGGACCCCATGGACCTAGAGTTTCGACGCCAAAAGGTACAAACATGTACTCTCTGCCGAGGCCCTTGTATTTATTACGCTTTAGAATTTCGTCGTTTTCCGCCGCTGCACCCGCTTTTACTGTAGTCCGTTGGAGGTGAGACGGTGCCAGTGTGTCTACACAGGTAGCATCCCACATCCGTCCCACGCTCCAAGGAACTAAAGACACCCCATCAGGTCCCTTACCATCGTCCCTGACCATGCCAGTCGGCTCAAGAAGAGCAGGCACATTGACGGTGGCAAGAGACCGGCGGATTATATCATTAAGCGTCGCATGTCTCGAAAAACGGCCTGCACTTTTTTGACAACACAATCCATGGTGTCCCAGTCGGTCCACGTCCGTGCCACAAGAGCATATATGTGGGGTACATACCGCGACCCCGAGTCGCAGTCCAGTCGCCAATCTAAGCGAGGTCGGATCCAGGAAGGTACCGGTATTTGGCGAGGGATGGGCATGTAGCCAGTAACCAGCCTCCCGGGTTCCGACCGCCAAAAGTCTCGCACGATCTGGACCTGCACTGCTGTATAGAAGGTTATTTTGAGTTTCCCAGTGTTTCTGGTGGCTATTAGTTTATCAGCGTTCGCTGGGAAATAGCACAAATTCTTCCTAACATACATTATTATTTCAAATATGTATAAGGATGGCCGGGTTAGAATAACTATTTCCTTGAAAAAATCTCTTAATGACTCACGCGACCCCAAGTTATAAATAGCTCGAATAGCCCTTTTTTGCAAATAAAAACAGTGTCAATATCTGCAGCTGAACCCCATAAGATAAGACCATAAGTAATTATACTATTAAAATAAGCAAAGTAAACTAACCGTGCCATTGCCACATTGGTAAGCTGCCTTATTCTCCTGACTGCAAATGCAGCAGAGCTCAACCTACTTCCTATCGCTGTTATATGGGAACCCCACTGCAATTTTGAGTCCAATGTAATACCTAAGAATACAGTTGTCTTAACAAATTCTAACGATTGACCATTAAGTTTAATATTTGTGTCTAAGTTTCTATTTGATGAGTTCGCTAGAGAGAATTTCATATATTTAGTTTATTTCGGATTCAACACTAAATTATTGGCAGCAAACCAGTCAGATATCATGGACAGGGTATTATTTGGTTCAATGAGTTCAGTATCTCTCCTATTTACCTTGAACAGTAATGAGGTGTCGTCTGCGAACATTACAATACCTGACCTTCGGCTTACCATATATGGTAGATCATTTACATAAACAAGGAATAGGAATGGGCCTAGAATAGACCCCTGAGGTACTCCCATCTCTACCACTGTCTCTGACGAAATGGCTCTAACTATTTATCGCTTCCTTTTGATTTCTCTGTGTTAAATATGACTTCATGAGATCTAATGCATGTCCCCTGATACCATAAAAATTAAGCTTACAAATTAAAGTACCATGATCTACACAGTGGAAAGGTCACAGAAAACTTTAATGGCGTCGTGTGACTCTTCCCAAGACTGAAAAATAAATTTTATTAAACTTGCACCTGCATCAGTAGTTGACCTACCTTTTGTGAAACCGAACTGATGTGCGTGCAAAATATTGTGTGAATTAAAATGAGAAACCAATTGCGTGAGCATTATTTTTTCGAATATTTTGCTAAACGCAGGTAGAATAGAAACTGGACGATAATCAGAAGGATTATCTCTATGACCTAATTTGAAAATAGGAACTACTTTACTACACTTCATTAAGTCTGGAAAAATGCCATTGTCCACACAACTATTAAAAATGAGTGCTAGAGTGGGTGCAACGACCTCCAGAATAGATTCCAATACCTTGACTGACACGCCCCATAAGTCCTCAGTGCTCTTTATTTTTAACATTTTAAAAGCCTTAAATACATCTAGAGGAGAAACATGATCAAATTTGAAAATATTTAGTGACTCTAATTTTACGTTCTCATTTAGAAGGGATTCAGCTATTGTGGTAGATGATGCCAAACGTTGAGTTGTGATTATAGGAATTTTAGATAATAAATTATTAAATTCATCGGCTACTTTTAGTGCATTGGTAATTAAATTATCCTTTATTTTCAAAGATACTGTCGACTCTTTATTATTTCTTTGTCCCCTCTATGTGTTTACTATTTTCCAGACAGTCTTGGCTTTGTTATCTGAGGACTTTATTTTATTATTCAAGTGCATTGCTTTAGCCTTTATGCACACTGTTTTAAACAATTTGGAATAATCTCTAACATACTGATGGAAGCGTTTGTCTCTACTTTTTTGAATTCCGGTAATTGCCCAGTCATTAAATCTCATTACCCACGACGGAACGGAGAAGGTATATGCGTTTAGGGTGAGAGGTTGTTTGTTTGTTTGTTTGTTTGTTACCCACGACGGAACGGAGAAGGTATATGCGTTTAGGGTGAGAGGTTGTTTGTTTGTTTGTGTGTGCACCTCAATATCTCCAAAACGGCTTGACCGAATTGGACACGGTTTTCTGCAATGGGTTCGTGGTTCATTCGGGACGAACCCCATAATAATTGTTACGACCAGAACTCGCCAGGGGGCGCTGCAGTAAACATTTTTTGCTTGAAAGTGCGTTTGTGCTGGTTTGAGCGCATTTTCTCCGGAACAACTTCACCACCATGGATGATTTCGATAGTGCTGGGTAAAGAGTACATGTAATTGAACTCTGAGGATCAGATGATGGAGCAAAAAACATAGTAGGGAACTGTACAGGGGTTCGATTACTTACTGTTCGTTTTTGGGCCCTTTTGTTTATGTTTGCTTAGCAGCGATTGTAAATGAACTTCTGAGGGTCTGATGATGGAGTAAAATAACATCACACACAACCTTTCGAAGGCATATAGGTATTTGGCCGTGTTTGGGCTCTTTTCATTGACGACCTGTTTAGCCTAGTTGGTAGTGACTCTGCCTCCAAAGCTAGAGGTCCCGGGTTCGAATCCCGGCCAGGGCATTTATTTGTGCATTTTTCAAGGATATTTGTTCTTGGGTCTTGGATGTTTTCTATGTATTTAAGTATGTATTTATCTATATAAGTATGTATATCGTCGTCTAGTACCCATAGTACAAGCTTTGCTTAGTTTGGGACTAGGTCGATTTGTGTAAGATTATCCCCCAATATTATTTATTTTATTTATTTATTTATTTTTCATTGAGTTTGCTGAGTAGTTTCTGCACATGGTATGTTAAGGGTCTGATGATGGATCAGAACAATATTGCAGGGAATCTTATTAAGGTGATCATTTAGTGAACCGTGTTTCGATTGTTTGGCTGGTATGAATTGAGAAACCTCTTCACATGAACTGCTGAAGGCCTGATTATGGAGCAAATCAGCACCATAGGGAAGTTTGCGAGAGCACATATATATGCATTAACGTGTCGTGTTTCTTTTGATAGTGTTTTCTGAGTAGCTTCTGTGTATGAACTGCTGAGAGCTGTAGGTATGATGAAACAGAATAACATAGTAAGGAACTTTGTGAATCCTCATGGATAGAATACCGTGATATAGCTTTTTAAAAAGTGATGACTGAGTAAGTGATAGTAACTTCTCTACCTATAATTACTCATGAACTGCTAAGAGTAGAATTTTTGCTCTTTATACCCGCCACGGAAGAGTAGGCTTAAGTCATATGTCCCCCAAACAGGTCTGCTTATCTAAATATTATGGTTTCGGTTAAAGTAGGTATTATTGTGTAGTTAGAACTTATCGGCGATACACGACGTGAATATGCCATGGGACGCACTACGCATAGATAAAACTATCGTGTTATGTTATAAAACTGGCTTAGTGCGAGTGGGACCGTCGCGCACGAAGGGTTCCGTACCATTATCCATATGTTTTTAATATTTTTTGTTATAACGGCAACAGAAATACATAATCTGTGAAAATTTCAACTGTCTAACTATCGCGGTTCTTGAGATACAGCCTGGTGACAGACAGCGAAGTCTTAGTAATAGGGTCTCGCTTTTACACGTTGTAAAAACGGGACCCTATTACTAAACGACCCGACGGGACCCGATTACGTTGTTTCGGGGCTACAGAACTCTGAAAAGCACATTTATTCCAAAACGGGTTGGTTACCCACGACTGAAAGGATAAGGTATAAAAATTTAGGGTAAATTAAGGGGGGGCGCTAGTCGGGTCTGGGGGAAGAGGAAGGGTTCTGGCCGGTGCGCCCTGGAGGCAACGGTAAGTGATTCATTTTCGGAGGGATCGTTTACCGGTGCTACCAATAACCCGGAGACGGGGTCGCTCTGGGTTTTCCTCTGTTTAGCAGAGGACACTCCAGATGCGACCAATGGGGGGATGGGGGGTTCCACATTCGCAAGACTCCCCAGGTGCGGCGAGAGGGACAGGCCATGCCGTATGCCTGTAAAAATAACTACGGACTCGTAACCCTAGCTTCGGCAGAGGGCCGCTATGGTCGGGAGCGGGGGCTGACACCGTCAGGCCGGGGCCGGGTGGTGACTGCGAGGGAGAAAACCTCTTTAAAAAGTCACAAGGGGACCTGAGGGGGTGAATCCGGGGTTTTTCACTCTCTCCCAGCGTGGAGGTCCTTTGGTCGGCAAGTGTGTGGTGTCGCCCTGCACGCTTGCCGACGGGTGGGAGACGCTTGCCTCAGCAGTGAGGGAACAGCTTCGGCTGTTGCAGCAGGCGGTGTTCGCAGTTGTGTGCCTTGGCGATCCCGTGTCACCGCCACTAATGCTGCGTGATGGGCATACCCTGGTGGTTTTAGACGGTAGTCCGGGCGGTTCCCGGGAGTCCGTCATACCCGTCCTAGTTCCCCGGCTAGGCGGGATGCGTAAATGCATTTCCCCAGGTAAAAAAAGGATAAATTAAGGGCAATAGGCGCAGATTCTCCAAATCGGCTAAACCGATTAAGATTTTTTGCTATATATTCGTAAAAAAGTAAAAGTTTGTCGAAATTTAGAATGAATGATCCAAGTTAGTGATATTAAATTTGATGTGCTTGTGATAGAGGAACGAGGATGTGAGTGTCTACGTGGGCTCGCATATACTCGTAGTGCGCGGTCTGAAGAGAAGCTTAGGACCTTCGGCCCCACGCAGAACTCGGATCGGCTCTACTTTGAACATTTAGCGATAGGATAGTGCACGATAGTCCCGTGTAGGCTCGCGTACAGAGCGTGACCCTTCGCGCTGAGGCTTTTAGGCACTTCGGGCCTTCTCACCTGCGCGGAGCTCAGCTTTTGGTCTTGCGTGCCTTGCCACTCACCTTTGCGCTTTTGGCCCTCAAATTTAATTGTAAAGACACAGGTGGATAGTGTTGGCTCGCCCTTTGGGTCTTCGGCCCTCTGGCTTGCGGAGAGAACTCTCTCAAAGGACGCTCCGAGCCTTCGTCTTCCAGGTTCTCTTGTAAAACACTCGATAGGAAGGATCTACTTGGGCTTGCCCTTCAGGTCTCGGGCTGGCGTCGAGAGTGCTTTCTAATGGGACGCTTTGGGCATATGTCCCTACGCTGAGCTCTGCCTTCGGCCTGCCGTGCTTGTTTCCGGAATATATAGCGTTAAGTGAGAAACAACCATTGTTTTTCTACCACGTCGATGGCATACAAGCATACAGTCCGCTTGATGGTTAGCGGTTACCGCAGCCTATGGATGTTTGCAACTCCAGGGGTTTCAATGCACGTTGCTGACTCTTTAAACATGTATACACTCCTTTCTTGAATAGCCCTATACTATAATATAATCCCTTGGGAAAACCTCAGGAGGGAGCTCATTCTACAACTGGAACGTTTAAGTGCGGAACGTATAGACATTGCTCTCTAAAAATAATTAAATAAAACAAAATTAAAAATTTTGAAAAACCCACGACGGATTAACCTAATTCAAAAATTATAAAATAAAGTAAATGTGAATCCCCCGACTGGGTATTTACGAAGTACTTACTAATGGAGATAATAAATAGATTTCAAAAACGGTTGTATGGTCGCGAGGTACAGTTACAAAGCCGGAAAAATCCGTCGGGGGCTGCCATTGCCATGTCTGTTCCTAATTTCATTAAAATATTAATAATAGTAAAGCTCGAAGTACATTACATACAGCAACTTAAATTGAAGTACCTATAACACGGACTTCGTAATCTTACTTCATTTCAGGGCAGGCAATGGCAGCCCCCGACGGATTTTTCTGGCTTTGTAACTGTACCTCGCGACCATACAACCGTTTTTGAAATCTATTTATTATCTCCATGTACTTACTTCGTAAATACCCAGTCGGGGGATTCACATTTACTTTATTTTATAATTTTTGAATTAGGTTAATCCGTCGCGGGTTTTCCAAAATTTTTTTTTTTTTATTATTTATCATAATACGCTTTTTACTACAAGTCCTATTAAATTTGTTACACACTGTATTCAGAAGCATTTTGAATTGACCATTCGGATCATTTGATTCTACCTGGGTGTTCGGCATGGCGACTAGTAGATTTGACTTTAGTAGTTCTAGTCTACTTATACTCAGCGGTCTTATTTCTATAACGCGATCTGGATGTTTTACTTCGCAAGGTAGCCTGACCATCTGAGCTTTATGATCCGAACGAACTCTGCTTCTGTCTAGATGAGGACAGTTTAACCAAATATTATCTATACAAGTGGCAGAGGTCGGAGTAACTCTGGCAGGTACTTCAAACAAGTAGTCAAAATTTAATGATTTAAAAAGAGTTATGTACTTATTTTTTTCAACTGATTGTGATAAAATATCGACATTAAAGCGCCGCAGACCACTACTGGTTTTTTCCACTTGTTGCTTTATTAAGTACATCCTCCATAATTCCTATAAAAGATGTTAAGTCACCTGATGGTGGTTTATAAATGCAAATTATCAGATACTGATCCGTCTCTGCACAAGCAATCTCACAAACACGATCAACAGAACAACCTGAGAGGTTCCTTAAAAGTTAAACCATTTTTCACTAAAATAATAGAACCGCCACCCTCTGCGGTAGTTCTGTTGAATGCGCTGGCCAATACATTATTATTAACATTGAATTTCATAATGTGTGTAGACAGCATACCACGCCTATGTAACATCTACACTTCGCTATGGAGTGATTTAAAATAATAATAATAATTAACTTGGTAGCCAAGATTATTCACCAGCAGCTTGCTCTTCTGTACGGTCTTGTCGACTTCGAAGTGCCGTACTATAAGTACACACCTGCGCCAGTTCTCGAAAATGGTCGTGCCACGCTCTATTGGGATCGATCTGTCATCACGGACAGGACTATTATAGCCAACAAACCTGATATCGTGCTGACAGATCGATTGAAGCGCCAGGCAGTGCTCGTCAACATCACCATCCCCCATGATGAGAACCTCGTGAAGGCCGAGAAGGACAAGGTTAGTAAGTACCTAGACCTGGCACACGAGGTAACCGCTATGTGGGATGTTGATTCGATGATCATTGTCCCGATAGTCGTCTCTGCGAACGGTCTAATTGCGAAGAGTCTCGACCAATATCTTAAGAGACTCTCGCTAGATGGCTGGGTCAAGGGTCAGATGCAGAAGGCGGTACTCTTGGACACGGCGCGGATAGTCAGGAGGTTCCT
Organism: Notocelia uddmanniana; assembly: GCA_905163555.1. Taxonomy (NCBI): domain Eukaryota; kingdom Metazoa; phylum Arthropoda; class Insecta; order Lepidoptera; family Tortricidae; genus Notocelia; species Notocelia uddmanniana. Next base: position 25,155,555 of record LR991057.1, on the reverse strand, counting down.
CTCTCTGTCGCCCTAACCACCGGTAGCTTAGGCCCCGCCTCACTGCCGGCGGCACTCTAGGTTAGGTTTTTTATAATGCTTTTATATTTTGTATGTATATTTTTATATTTTAAATTTGATAAATTTATTGTAAAAAACCTAACATGTGAAAAAGAATAAATAAGGAGAATAATAATAATAATATTGGGGGACAATCTTACACAAATCGACCTAGTCCCAAACTAAGCAAAGCTTGTACTATGGGTACTAGACGACGATATACATACTTATATAGATAAATACATACTTAAATACATAGAAAACATCCAAGACCCAAGAACAAATATCCGTGAAAAATGCACAAATAAATGCTCTGGCCGGGATTGGAACCCGGGACCTCTAGCTTCGGAGGCAGAGTCACTACCAACTAGGCTAAACAGGTCGTCAATTCCTGGGGGAATTCACCTGAAAGAGGCTTTTAGGTCTCAAACGAAATGCCTTCGATTGATTTGTGGTTTGCGTCCAAGGGAGTCTTGTAAACCCTATTTCATTAATCTTAAGATTCTGACATTGCCGAGTTTACATATCTATGAAATGGCTAGTTTTGTGAAAAGTAATCCTTCTCTTTTTAAATATCTTAATAGTGTCAGACTTCGTAGGAAAATACGAAGAAATAACAGACCACCTACCTTCTGTCAAATATTTTATATGCCTAACGGCAAAACATAATGGGACTTAGGAACTGTAACTATACTCATTTAAGATCTCTGTTGTTCCTATGTTTTACAAATAAATCAAATTTAAATTATAATTTATTAATGGCTTTTGCTTTGCATATCGATGTAATTGACAAAATAAAACCCAGAACCAAATAAATTTTACTGTCTATAAATTGACATAACTGTCATGTACATGTAAATGTCAAAGATGACAAGCGGGGCCCGATGAGAGCGATTGGTGATGATGGGCGAAGCTTAGCGAAACGGTGACCTTGGAAAGTGAGGGTGAGGCTCGGTGGGAACGTCAACGATAAATGGTACACGCAGAAGCGGGCCGGTGGCTAAGCTTCGGACGCGGCTAGACTTTCTCGAAGGCGAGGCGGGAGCTTTTTTGAACTCGAGAAAACTCGATAAATTTGACTTCATTCAAGACGAGAAAAAAAAATTACGAATACTCGACAATTCTCCAGTCCCGAATTTATTGGCACCAAGCGCTTCGTGGGACTTTTTCGCCGCGTTCATTCAGCCACTTCGGTGCGTGATTGAAGTTGCAGATTTTTGTAGTTACTTGTCTTATCCTTAAAGTGCACGCGTGTTCGTGGCTTTAGGAAATTGATTGTATCCACCATATCAGCCCAAGACGTCCACTGCCATACATAGGCCTCCCCCAATTTAATGGGGTGTAAATACCATAATCGCCACGCTTAGCATGAGGGTTGGCGATTGCAGTATCTCCACCGCACTTCAGGGATGGTGCTGCCATCCCACGGTGGTCTTTTCGTGCCCACGTTAAAATAAGCCGTAGTCCTTTACATCTACGCCCCCAAATATTGTTAACACGTAATTACGTGTTAACAATATTTATTAATTAATTTGTTAAGTTTGTTCCTTCCCTTACCGAAATAAGAGGCACCAAATACTCTACAGGTTGATTTACATTTGCATGAACTTGCATGAATTTACTTTAGCACATTTTTTCCTAATTTCCAGTGGTTTCGGCGGCAGCCAGGCCAGCAGTCAGGCGGCGTCGTTCGGCGGGTCGGGGGGATCGCTGTCTGGAGCAGCGTCGTCGGCCTCGTCGTTCGGCCACGGCTCTGGGAGCCAGAGCGCCTCGCAGGCGTTTGGCTTCAACGGGCTCGACTCGCATGGTGGCTTCCAGCCACATGAGGTAACCTTACAATAAAAAGTCATGTTACTAGTAGTATTGGTTTTAGTGTACATGGGACCATACACACACCCACACACTATAGCCATAGTAGTTCCATCACCGTATTTAAAGGAATATATCTTAATCCCATCGCAAACAGTTGTATTACTACGCCCATCCCTACATGGCGATCCTGCTAGGATCGCAAAGTACAGGTGGGAATGTTTTGGAGAGGATTAATAATGATTAAATACTTTCTCTACAAGTTGGATACATGTCATATGTAAGAACTTGTCACTAGGTACACCACCTACTCGTTTAATATGTAATTTCGGCTCCTAAGATAGAGAATGTGCCTTATTTGGGGCTGAAGGATATCTGCAATTCATAAAATTCAATCAACCATCTTAGAAAATTATTAACTTGATCAAAAACCTAATCAAAAAGTACTTGCCAAAAGTACCGTCAGGATGCCTTTACCTACGCAATGGCGGTACGGTCTTAAAATCCCAAAAGCCTGGTTAGCGTTACTATAATTACCAAAAACCAAATATATGTACGACTAAATATTTTTTCTATTTCAAACTAACTTAAAATCCGCGCGGCGGCGCCTGATCTGTATTTTTAACAGACTTCAAGATTTCAAAAGAGGAGGGTATCAATTCGGTTGTATGTTTTTTTTTAATGTTTGTTACTCCATAACTCCGTCATTTCTTAACCGATTTTAAAAATTCTTTTTGATTATAAGTATATATATATCCAAGTTGGTCCCGTTTTTGTCAAAACGCAGTTCTGATGATGGGATCCATGAGGAATTGAGGGAACTCCTCAAATATTAAAGGCAAAGATATAGTGATTTTTGTGTTTTTATCAACAAATCGCGAATTTTCATACAAAATTGTGACATTTGATGAAGTGAAACTGCTGATGAAGATCAGAACAGAACTCTTCAGCGACGAAAAGTTCACGTTTGGCGATTTGTCCTCCTAGCTGTGTTTGTTAAGCAAGTTCTATTTTATTAATTTTTGTCATGCTCGTTTTCTGATGATGGGATCCATGAGGAATGAGGGAACTCCTCAAATCTTAAAGGCAAACATTTAGTGATATTTGTGTTTTTATCAACAAATCGAGCATTATCATACAAAAATGTGACATTTGATGAAGTGGCACTCCTGATGATTATCAGAACGGAACTCTTCAACGACGCGTAGTTCACGTTTGGCGATTAGTTCTCTTCGTTTTGTTTGTCAAGCAAGCTAGGTTTTCAAGACACATTTTTGTCAAGCTTGAGTTCTGATGGAGGATTCCATGAGGAATTGAGGGTACTTAGTCTTCTACCATTATAAACATACTTATAGCCATTTTTATTTTATTGTATGGAATCTAAGAGTGCACCATCTAAGTATAATAATCTTTCACCGGCCTCCCCCATTGAAGTCGGTTTTTTTTTCTTAAAAATTATTTATATTCTATTCGTCTTGGTCGGGGTAGTTGTACAAAATTCCACCGTAGCGAGTGAGTGGCGTTCTGATGGAGGATTCCATGAGGAATTGAGGGTACTTAGTCTTCTACCATTATAAACATACTTATAGCCATTTTTATTTTATTGTATGGAATCTAAGAGTGCACCATCTAAGTATAATAATCTTTCACCGGCCTCCCCCATTGAAGTCGGTTTTTTTTTTCTTAACAATTATTTATATTCTATTCGTCTTGGTCGGGGTAGTTGTACAAAATTCGACCGTAGCGAGTGAGTGGCGCTACTGCCGCGCAAAACGAGAGGTCATAATACGATAGAGTTGAGACACGGGCTAATCATCTCGCTCGCACGCGCAGGCTTGCAAGCGGGCTTAAATGCTGATATCTTTTTTCTCTTTCTTATCTATGAAAACTGCTACAAAACGAGAGATACGTATCTATAGCTAGATCAAGCAAATAGTTTGTGCCCGGCTTTCGACGTGAAGTTATCAACAGATGTTAGTCAAATGCGAATTCGCGCGTGCGCGTTCATGTCTGGATGGATTGTGATGCTAACTTCATTGATTACAATTACATTACTTACTTGAAACTGAACAATTTGTTTGAGCGAATAGTGTCTTGTGTTAAAAAGTTTATTAAAGTGGAAAGTGACGATGGATGAAGTCGGAAAGATTGATGATTGATGACGATTTAAAATGTGCACAAGTTCTAATCGGCGCAGAAAATGTAGGCACGCTAAACTTTGCACAAAAAATCAACTTATTTTTTCAGCGAAACCTACGCCTGACTTGATTATTTCTCAGATAAACAAGTCACATAAACGGCAGTTTCAAAGATCGATGCGATTGCTGATATGCAGAGAGCGAAACTTTGGTGCCGGTGACAGACGTATGACGTCAAGCTACATACAGAGTGTTTTTATCTAGATTATTGAAGATTTTGATGATGCTAGTTTGACTCACAATAATATTTGTTCTAGTTGCATTTACAGGCATTATGATCAGTACAACGACAAATTTTATAACCGGTGGGAGATGCGAGAGTTACATTGTTCAGTATGTACTAGGTATGTATGTATTTAAAATAAGAAGATAAAATATTATTATTGAATTTTAAGCGTTCTGCATATTTTTGACAACCCACGAAATTTTAATTTGTGGTTTTACATTTATCCGCGGTGTTAATATATTTCTTACAATTAGTTACTCAGTAAAATATGTTTTTCTTATTGTCTGTGTAATTATTTTAATATTTAAGTACATTGTTTTCAATATAAATAAATAGACATTTTATAAACTATAAAATTTTCATTACCATTATTTACATATTAATAATCAATGGGGTGTCGCAAAGTCGTTTATATAAAATCATGTGAATTTGCGTCATAATGATGTCACCGGCACCAAAATTTCGCTCCCGATATGTCTGTACAATTTTATCTAGTAATAGCATGCCTTCAGTGTGTTTTGTTGATCTCTCCTGTCTACGCCACACCAGTTAGTGATAATGAAGAGTGAAGATTTACTAGTATGGTAATATGGCAAGGTATCAAGGTAGGAGATAGATTTGTTGATATTGTGTGTGAAAAAAATACAAAAATGTATCCCTCGGCTTGCCCTTCTCTGCAACCCTAATAGGCACGCCACTGTACTCGTACCTACGCAAATCAAATTGATTCCAAATCATTCAACTAAGTCCATCGTGACGTCCTTGTTTCGACGTAAGTATATTTGTGACAAATTGTTTATTCCTAATTTCGCAATCAATTCAGGATCTACTCCAATTGCTCTAATAATACTTCTAGTCGATAATAGATAGAGACGTGCGTCAAAGACATTATCACATCGGCCAAATAAGTATAGCGCAGGCTTCAGTGGTCACTTGCTCAACCGAAACCCCGCAATTATCACAAAATGCAACATTTTGTCGCTAGTTAACCAAATTATTATTATTAATATAATGCAACAAAAATCAAGTCAAGTCAAACCCACGGAATCGAAACTGACTTTCACGGGACTTTTAAATGCAACTCTCTGAAGCATTTTACAAGTTATCACCCGAAAGGCACTTGATCGTGAAAATCTGTTGCTTGCTCGCAGACTATATTAATTAGGCAAGGAAAAAATTACACTACTTACAAATACAATCGAAATTAGATTTTTTAATATTAAATAGTACCTGTGGCACTTTTGCGGGAGGCCTATGTCCAGCAGTGGACATCCTTCGGCTGATATGACCATGATGATGATACAGTACCTAAGACTACTAACAGTACTAACTTATTATGAGTTTCGTAAGGGTCTGCCGATGTTTAGAATAAGTACGTCGTCGGCTTAGCCACTTTTGATATCCGATATTTTACGATTCAATGACAGAATTTGAATATTTAACATCATTATAGCACAGATGTTTTAAAGAATCATTTATTTTAAAATCTTGCTAATTGGTGATGGTATTCATTAGCATTCTCACGATGACGGACCCGGTCGCTGTTTGCCGTCGCCGCTAACGATCTGATTATTGTAATGTCGCATATCAGAAGAACCTAATCTGCATATTAATGTGGGTTCGACGAAAGAATAAGAATATACCTACTCTTTTTATTTATTTATTTAGACATACGTAAGCATAACAGTATACAACCAAGTCGCTTACATACTAAACAAAAAGTCATAGGTAGGTATATCATCCTGTCGGTTCTATAAATTAATTACAATTCATAAAATATAATATGCTGTACAAATTATAACAAAAATTACTTAAATTATAAATAAACAGAGGAATTCAACATAATTAATCATGGATTTAGTTGTCTATTAAAATAATCATTTAAATACATTAAGAGCTTTCTGCCAAACCCACCAACACTATCCGCAAAAACGTCGATTTGTGGGGCATCGATAGACATAGCATTGAGCATAGAGAGCGCCCGAGCAGTGGGTGCGTTCTCGGCGCGGCGGGTGCGCGCGGGGAAGCCCGCAAACAGGCACGCGCGCGGTCAACGCGCTCAGGCCCGGGGGACAGGGACGCCACACTGGAATGTAGAGGCCCAGCCTCTCCAACACGGCGGGACTATTTACGGTGCTATTGATGATACCGTAGTAATGCATCACCAACAACAATTTCCGCCTCAGCTCCAGTGTATAGAACCAGACCATACCCAACACGTAAAGCGAGGGATACAATAAAGGGCAGTATCCGTATTGCCTTTTGAAAAGGTATCTTGCAAAACGACGCTGAAGCCTCTCTATCATAAACCTGTATTTTACCTCGTTGGGGTCCCACGGTATAGCCCCGAACTCCAACCTACTTCGGACGTAAGCATTGTATAACAATACCACCACATTGATGTTCTTGAACTCTTAACTTACACTATTAAATTATAAATTATAAAATGCGTGAAAAGGTACTGGTCGGCAGCGCGCAGTGACGCCGCTGGTGTTGCAAGCGTCCATAGGCGACGGTGGCCACTTACCACCAGGTGGGCCGTCAATTTGTTTGCCACCAACGTGGTATAATAAAAATATCAATGCCCACTTATAATAATTATAGGTAGGTATAGGTACCTAACACATTTAATTTATTAATTTAGGCATCAACTACTATACTGAGTATAAGTTTTTTTTACAAGCTTTTATTTAACTTGCACTGTTCGTATGTAAATATGCACCTAAGTACATATGTATGTAAGTTGTCATTAAAATTTGCAATCCTTTTTTCCGCCAGTTGCCGATATCCGATTGAGCTATAATTTGGCCAAACCAGAGACCTAAATAGCATTAATATTCATATTATGTACCTTTTCATTGTACCACGTCTAGTAAATTAGTAAACACATGTTGTCTTCTTGAACTATTGTAAATATTCTTCCTCTTTTGTTTCCATACGCAGATTTATTTATATTAAGTAGGTTAAGTATTATCATTATAATAAGCATATTTTTTGGAAAAAATGGCTGACTGTCGAGTTTTTTTCGGCGTTTCTTCTCGGCAGTGGTCTTCTTTTGCAGAAGCGCTAGTAGATTTTGACTTGTAAAAGTGCCATTGCGGCCTACTTGTACGAACACCAGCGAAGACAGGAAGATTTCAGACATGATACTAGTTTTCTGTAAACAACCTAACATACCTGTAGTTTATGTCCCATAAGCCAATCATTATGTGCTATTTTGTGCCTTGTCTAGTTTGTTTTTCTTTTTTGTTAAATATAATTTAGGTTGTAGTATAGCTTGCCCAGTAATCTACAATTTAGGATTTAAGTTTATGCATAATGTGGTCCGCGACGCAATTATGACGTAAAAGCGCGTAAAAGTGACATTGATAATAATTATTCTCTTCTCTCTGGTCGGCGTGACAGTGGGGCTCTTTACACGGTTAGTATTGTCACAATACTGGGATGTCAATATTATCGCAGTTTTCAAAATTGTTCGGAGTTTGTTTCAATATTCGTAAATATTCACGTATCGTGATATGAGTGTATCGCGTGATAATAATTACCATGTCATGTGGGAGGCCCCATTATTGACGTTTCGTTTTCACTAGTTTTTTGGTAGTTTGTTTCGAGTTTGCAAGTTTGTACTATAGATTTTTTTACTTTTATTTTCTGTTCTACATATAAGTCTAAACTACACAAGATAATCCCATCGTGTTTCGGTTCATATTTTGTCCGAGAGTACAATTTTGTCGACAAAATTCAAATGGCTTCGACAGCGTTCATCAGCCTTTGATCCGCGTCGCGTCCCACCTTACCTGCAGTCAGTTGTCGATGTCGGCTATCTCACAAAGTAGACTGTTGTGTATCAAATCGCAGCGAGTTCGAGTAAATCACATAAGTACTTCGGCAGCCGGGTGGGCGAAATTTTTTTTGCAATGTCGATGCTCCTTATAAATTTGATTTCTGACGTAACTATTCATTAATAAATGTACGATTTATAAAGCAATTTGGTATCTTTATATAAACTGCAATGGCGCAATATTGTCTTATAAAATGCAATTTCAATTACCTGTTACTTTTTCTAATTCCCGTTTCCTAATTCCCATCGATTATTTACCAAAAGCAGCTGATTTTGGAGCACGGGAATTGGGAAGTTTGACTTATTTTGATATATGTCATTACGTCATTTCTGCACTTAAGTAAATTATCTACCAGCTGGACAGAAGGCGACTGATAAATATTCGTACTTTCGTAGCGATAGGATCGATTCACACAGACGGCCGGAGTCAGCGCACACTGGTGGGGACCAGAGTCAAAGGTATTGGAATCCTCCGTATAGAAGTTAGATTTCATATCTGAATGGCTGCCGTTTAGATTCTAGATACGAAGTCTAGCTTCTGTATGAAAATCGAATTCCTAAGTATGTGGTGGTGAGACTGCCTTCGGCCGTTCGACGTGAATAGTCCCATAAACGACATAAACGCGTTGATTTTTCGACTTAATCACAAGGCCCTTCGAGATGCCATATATTTACTTGTTTCGCCTCGGCTACGGTGAATGAAAAAAAAAAACATAGTTAATGACTTATGTCTATTTTAATTAATTCCATCGTGGTACAAAACTTACCCATATAAATTGTGTGATGACTAATTTTCGTTACAGAATGGAATCAATTAAAATGTAGACTTAATTTTGGAATTAACTTCATAAAATTATACAAAATAATTGTATCTCCATGGTTGGCACTGTTTGATAAGTACTTGTATTTAGTTTCATTTTAGTAGCTAGCGAATTAAAAATATAAGTCCACAGAATTCCAATGTACAATAATAAAATAAAAAATATGAAGAAACATGAACAGTTTACTATCTTCTTAAAATCATTTTTGACAGAAGAAATACCGAGAAAGTTAAGATAGAACATGAAGAAGCAAATGTGAAAATTTGCCTATACATAAATTATTACCTATATACTTATATGAGTATACTTAGTAAGACTCTATATTGTACTCGGTTTAACACTTCGGTCACAATCATGCTTGTATCTCAATAATAAAACTTTAAAAGCAATACAGGCAGTAGCTAAATGGAACTAAGGTTTTCCTCTTCGCTAAAAAGGCTATCACGAGGACGTCATACGTCGGTAGACCATTTTCCTGCGTTGCATAATAGAATCCTGACACCTTTCCAAGCAAAAACGAGCTAGCTAAAGTACATGCAATTATTAAACTAAATGAAATAATAAATAAAACCGGCTAAATTAAATTCAATATTCGAATATCAGAGCTAAGACTTGCAAAAGTTTATTTGCATATAATTAGTTAGCTAAATTATCAAAATATTACTTTAAATTTAGACCCGCAAAAGCCACTTGACTTACTTAGATTTTTCCTAGACTTGCGCATGAAATGCAACTAAACATGTCAAAACGGGCCAATAAATTACCATACACACCAATAACAAGTATTTTACAGGGTGATTTTGGGGTCGTGATCCGAAAAAATTGTACATAAATTAATTTTTGTACTAAAGCAGTAACGCTGCTAACGAAAATTTCAAATTAAAAGGAAAAATTGAAAAATTTAATGCTCCGAGCAGGATTCGAACCTGTGACATCTGGCATACGCGGCCAATCGCTCTAGCCTCTGAGCTATCGGAACAACCAAGCTCGTCCACGAAATCCTTCAATAGTTCCCTCGTACAACGCCTTAGGGAGGCGTACAGCGACATCTACCGTAGAAGACTTAGGCTTCTATGAACGGCACCAACGTCTCAAATTACATTGAGAACTCTTCAGTAACGATGCGCAATCCCATACTAAATTAATTTTTGTACTAAAGCAGTAACGCTGCTAACGAAAATTTCAAATTAAAAGGAAAAATTGAAAAATTTAATGCTCCGAGCAGGATTCGAACCTGCGACATCTGGCAGATGTCGCAGGTTCGAATCCTGCTCGAAGCATTAAATTTTTCAATTTTTCCTTTTAATTTGAAATTGTACATAGTCAAAAATTCAAAGTAGACAACATCACAGTCGGTATGAAGGTTTATAACTCAAATAATTTTCTTTTTTTTACAAATTTTAATGGAAAATAATACTTTTTAATACAACTTGGTCACCCTACCCCACTGTCAACTCTCCATACCATCCGTCAAAGAGAGTAGGGTAACCATGTTTTTTTGTGATTTTGTATTTTTTTCATCAAAATAATTTAAACATGAAATGTGTTTGTTTCGTGTCAATACATTTTTTTTTAAATGGGTAACAGATGCCAAGTCTAAAAACTGGTTCTTGATCCACGACCCCGAAATCACCCTATATACATTATTATAAAATGAAATTACTGTATAACTATTCTGGTAACCTAAGAAAAAGTAAAAACGTCACATGATTTCTTAAACCAAAACTCAATTTAAAATGCAATTTCATGTAGTAGGTATTTGGTTACGAGGCAAGCAAGAGCAATACAATGTGTATTTAATACCGACGCTCAACACATACTTACACAAGTGTTGGCCACTGACGCATTACTACATTCAGTATCGCACGACGCTCACGTGGTCTTAAACACGATTCTTTTAATGGTTTTCGGGGCCTACATTAATGCTCCCACGACACTGGACATTACATATTCATTCATGCACTATATAAAAACAAATGTGTCGAAATATTAGAATATATTATGCGAGGGTCAAAATACTTACGTCTTGATCGAAATGGTTTTTGAACTAAATTTATACTCGTAGTGCGTATATAATTTTACAAATGCAGACCTACTTTGAACGCCTAACTTAGTATGTTAAACTTTGAATATTATATTAGGTATATGTTACATAAATATTTACATATTATTTATACGGTACGGTACGGATCTCTTACAGACATGTTCAATAATAACATTTTTGGTGAATGATGCAACAAATAATATATTAAACAAATAAGGACATATGAAACATCTAAAAGTCTGAAATAAATATTTATGCTCATCAGCTCATCACACAAATTACATTGCCATGTCCAATACCCATTCGAATCCAGGACTATTAGCTCCGTAGGCAGGGTCATTAACTCATTAATTAGCTCATTAACCACCAAAGGCAAAACTGGTCGCAGTAAATTATGTAATAACACATCCCCACAGATATTCAAGCAAAAGCTTGAAACGCACAGAGGGCGGCGCAGCGTCGTTGCGGAGCGGAGGCGGTGTTGCGGTAAAGCGGACGCGGTCCGGGCCACGTCGCCCCAAAAAACCGCCCCGTATTTGTTAGCGCTGTCGAGCGGAGGCGGCGTGTATGACATATGATATGAAGCAGTACTCGACAGTCGCCAGTTTCGGAAAGATTTAGGCTGAATTGCACCAACTTACGATCACAGACTGATCAACTTTAAATATGGCGCCGACAGCTGTCATCCCATAGAAACTTGTCAAACTTGCCATACATTCAAATTTTAACGAACACTGCTTACGATTACAGGCGGTTTGGTGCAACCCAGCCTTAAAATGCAAAACTGCCTCTGCCCCGCACAACGACGCGCTCGCTCTGGGCTTTTGCCCAGCAGACATTTACTTCGTGCTTTTGAAATAATTTTCACACGACGGCATTATTTTGCTCTGAGGTTCGATTTAGTTCATCACATACGACACGTATAGATAACCCATGTAGGAATGCCCATATAAAGGAATGAAATATAGTGACAACCCCTCAGAACTTCCCAAAGGCAAAGAGAGGGAATACTTTAGAATAAAAAAATCGATTAAAAAATACTGAGCTGAGTTTGTTATTATATTTAAACACTTTAGGAATATCACAAACAGTACCGTAGGCAGGGGTTACATTAGAAAAAAATGCGGCTACTTTGATCATTCATAAATTTTACAATGTAGCATAACAACAGTACTATCGGCAATTAGGTAGATTTAATCAAGTAAAGGCCAAGATGATGTTCTAACATTTCCACCGCCACGGGTCACGCAAAAATAAAAACAACAATTTACGACAAAAACCGAATGATCTTAGTCACGCTTCGAATCAAAGTAACCTCACTTGACGGTACTCAAAAGTACCGTAAGTTCCTACACTGTGCTCACTTTATTCGACATTTTTATCTACATATAAAGATATCTACAAACATAGAGGTAAAGTTTTTGAAATCTGTATTTGCGAGGTCGTCAGTTTGTATATGTTTAAAGGGAATAAATAACTCATTCCATATTTAAAAAAAATATTTCACCAATATAGGGCAACTCTCGAGATTAACAAAGCCTATTTTATATCTCGCAGCTTGGCCTGCAGGTTTTATAATACGCGGGCAGAGCCGCGTGGTTATCCTGTACAATCAACATCAGAAGTACGCTACGCATATAAATAATGAATAGGTAAAAATAAGTTCCTTTGACTTCTTCATCTGCGTAGCTTACTATTTGATTTTACAAAAGTTAACGGCATAATAATTTCAATAATATTGCCTCGGTGTAGCCACGTAAAATACAATTTAAATACGAGTATATATATAATCACACGCTTGCGTTGGGTACGCACGTGTGATATTTATTGGTCATGGTAATGTGAAACAATTTGAGTCACATACTCGAATATTTGCCACACTTAGTGACACCGAGTTATTTTAAAATTAGTCACCAATTATAAATTAAATTTCTTAAGGTGTACATACCTATCAACCATGTAACTAGTTTGACAAAAAGGTGATGAGGATCAAAGTCTCTAAAATTAATCAAGCAAAAAGTACAAAACGTATTCATTAGTATTTAAATATTAATTTCATTTATTATATAAGTAGTATAAAATTTTATAGAATTATAAATGCTGTGTAAAAAAATATTTGCTTGTATTCAAGTATTAATTCGATACGCCACTGTTTCTAATCTAATGTATCTACATACATACATATAATCACGCCTGTTTCCCAGAGGGGTAGGCAGAGATCACGGATTTCCACTTGCTACGATCCTGACATACAACTTTCGCTTCATGAACTTTCATAACATTCTTCATGCATGCGCGCTGATTTAGGGTACTCCTGACCTGGCCTTTCTGCAAAATGTCTCCGATTTGGTCGGAGTACGTTCGCCGAGGTCTTCCCCTTCCAACTTTTCCATCCACTCTTCCTTCATACACTCGTTTTGTCAATCTTCTTTCATCCATCCTCTCTACATGTCCAAACCATCTTAGCATACCTTTCTCAATTTTCGTCACTATATCTTCATTCACTCCACACCTCCGTCTTATAACGGTGTTTCTCACTCTATCTCTCAAAGTAACGCTACACATACTTCTCAGCGCTCTCATTTCCACTGCATTCACTCGACTCTGATGTTTCTTCTGCCACACCCAACTTTCGCTACCATACATTAGTGTCGGCACCAACACTCCTCTATGCACGGCCAGCCGCGCCTTTTCTGACACTTTCTGGCTACTCATAAAGGCGTGAAGTGCCCCATTCACTCGATTCCCAGCTATCACTCTCCTTTCAATATCTCCTTCATGCTTACCGTCTCTCGTGAACAAAGTCCCCAAATACACAAACCCATCCACTTGCTCCAACCTCTCTCCATCTACAGCAATTTCACAAACTGTCATACACTCATCTCTTTCAAATACCATCACTTTCGTCTTGCTTACATTCATTTTCATTCCTTTTCTCGCAAATAATCCGTGCATGCTAGTTACCATCTTCTGTAGCTTCTCAGCCGATGACGCTAATAAAACCTGGTCATCGGCGTTCATCAGCAACCCACATTCATCGTCTTTCAAATCTTGCAAACAACTGTCCAGAAATAGATTAAACAGCCACGGTGACGCTACACATCCCTGTCTAACACCCTTTTCGATGCTAAACCATTCAGTGTAGGACCCGTTTACTCTCACGCAAGCAGAGGAATCCTCGTAGAGAGATTTCAGAGCTTGAATGAGATGGTCGCTCACTCCATATCCGGACAGTACCGACCAAAGTTCATTCCTCACCACTCTGTCATAGGCCTTCTCCAAATCCACGAACGCGCAATAGACCTTTTGACCTTGGGCCAAACATTTTTCGACTATGCATCGTAACGAGAAGACCTGATCCGTACATCCCATACCTTTCCTAAATCCCGCTTGTACATCCCATATTTTCTCATCGGTTTCTTTCATTACCCTTTCAATCAACACTTTCGCATATAATTTGCCAACGATGCTGAGTAAGCTAATGCCCCTGTAGTTCTTGCAGTCAAGTTGTGAGCCCTTTCCCTTGTACAGTGGCACGATGACCGCCTTGCACCAATCTTTTGGAACTATGCCGGTATTAAAACATAAGTTGAAAAGGCGATACAACTGACTTGCTACGACGCCTTGCCCAGCCATCAGCATCTCGACTGAAATTCTATCATACCCCGCTGCCTTTCCTGGTTTCATTCCTTTCAAAGCTTTTACAATTTCATCCATACTAATACTACACTCCTCATGTGGCAGTGCATTATCATTCACTCCTGACGTATTTTCCTCTTCTCTCTCAAACAAACCTTCAAAATATTCCTTCCATCTCCCTAATATGCATTCCTCATCATTCAATAAACTTCCATGCTGGTCTCTAATCGAAGTTAGCTCTGAGGTCTGAGTTTTACCTCTGGCTAGTCGAATGGCTTTCCAGAAAAACTTAATGTTTGCCCGGAAATCCTGAGACAACCTCTGATCCATCTCATAATTCTGTTCATCTTTCTTTCTTTTAACTACCTCCTTTACCAGAACATTCAACCTTTTATAGTTACTTTTCCTTTCACTCACGTCTTCAAGCGTGGCTTTTTGACTTCTTTGGTCAGCTCTTATCGCCAACCAATCTAGCCACGCTTTCTTCTTCTCACTTACTGCCTTTTGTACCTCTTTATCCCACCATACATTCTTCTTCTTCTTCCCTTTGCTCCTTTCTTTCACACCACATACATCCCTGGCTGTACTTACAAGCTTATCTTTAAAACCATTCTATAGTTGATCAATCTCGCATATATCATCTATCTCTCTAAGATTTTCCTTTAGTTTATGAATATACTCATCAGCCACACTTTCCTCTTGCAAATTTTCTACCTTTATTCTCTCCAGAACACTAGTGAATATACGAGGTCGATGCCGCCATCCTTGAAACAGTCCTTTCATTCGGCTCATCACCAGGAAGTGGTCTGTATTTATTCCGGCCCCGCGATACACCCTAGTGTCCAGAACATTCTTCCTCAATCTTTCGTCCACTATCACAAAATCAATCATACTCTTTCTTACGTTCTCCGCCTCACGCGTGTACAAATGAATCCATTTGTGGGCAAACATTGTATTTGTCACAAAAAGATTTCTCTCGAGGCAAATATCTAACAAACTCTCACCATTCTCATTCACTCTCTCGTCACCGTGAGTACCCAGAACCTTTTCAAATCCATCTCGCTTTACCCCTACCCATGCATTAAAATCACCTAACATAATCAACCTTTCATTATCCTTACATCTACTTACTAGCATTTGCCCGCGGCTTCGCCCGCGTACTAAGCGAAATTTTTAAACGTCTACAAAAAAACAGGTTCATATGTTTGTCCACGATTATCTCGCGTTTGGCTAAGCCGATTTAGATGCGGTCTCCAGAAAAGTAGTTGTTACAATCTGGGGGTTTCGGTATACGAATTTTGGTGATTGTGATTCATTAACAGATGAACAGACGAAAAGTCAGTATACATTCTGAGAACCGGCAAACTGTTGAATTACATTTGATTTGGGCAAAAATATGGATCGAAAACTATTATTCCATTTCCGAAAGGCCGTAGGGGAAAGGGCCGATGAAATAAAAGCATTTCTTAAATGGCCCTTAGTAAAAAAGTCGAAGTTGCACCACGTCCGTAGGGAGTACCCACCGTTACCCTACACGTGACCCCTGGGTGGTGCTAAAACTGCAACAAAAACTGGCAACCGTACTTGTCTTCTCGAAAATCTCACGGTTCGTAAATAAATGCCACACGATTAAAAAAAATCTAAAGGTTGATTAAAATGGAAAAAAAAATATCGAAACCTCTATGACGTTTTTAAAAGCAAATCCATAGATACCTCACACGCCTATATAGTAACATTAAACTTTTTTGCATTCAGCCATGTTTGGAGTGCCAAATTTTACCTCAGATTCGTATTAAGAGACCTCTCGGACGCTCAGATATCGATTTTGAACGAAATCGGGACGAAAATGAGGAAAATCAATATGGCCGCCACTTTTTTCAAATTTTACCTCAAATTTGTATTAGGGGATCTCTCGGACGCTCAGATATCGATTTTGAACAAAATCGAATTGGAAATGAAGAAAATCAATATGGCTGCCACTTTTTCCAAATTTTACCTCGGATTCGTATTAGGGGACCTCTCGGACGCTCGGATATTGATTTTGAACGAAATCGGGTTGAAATGAAGAAAATCTATATGGCTGCCACCTTTTCCAAATTTTACCTCGGATTCGTATTAAGAATTCTCTCGGACGCTCAGATAACGATTTTGAACGAAATCGGGACGGAAATGATAAAAATTAATATGGCCGCCACTTTTTCTAAATTTTACCTCGGATTCGTATTACGAGACCCCTCGAACGCTCAGATATCGATTTTGAACGAAATCGGGACGAAAAAAAAGAAAATCAATATGACTGCGGCTTTTTCCAAATTTTACATCGGATTCGTATTAAGAGACCTCTCGGACACTCAGATATCGATTTTAAACGAAATCGGGACGAAAATGAGGAAAATCAATATGGCCGCCACTTTTTTCAAATTTGTATTAGGGGACCTCTCGGACGCTCAGATATCGATTTTGAACAAAATCGGGTTGGAAATGAAGAAATTGAATATGGCTGCCACTTTTTCCAAATTTTACCTCGGATTCGTATTAGGGGACCTCTCGGACGCTCAGATATCGATTTTGAATGAAATCGGGATGAAAAAAAAGAAAATCTATATGACTGCGGCTTTTTCTAAATTTTACTTCGGGGTCGTATTAGGGGAGCTCTCGGACGCTCAGATATCGATTTTGAACGAAATTGGGACGGAAATGAAGATAATAAGTATGGCCGTTACTTTATTCAAAGTTTAGGTACCTCGGATTCCTATTAAAAGTCCTCTCGGACGCTCAAATATCGATTTATGTCGAAATCGTATCAGACGGCACTGATTAACAAAACCACTTACAATTCATTGAATCAAAAAAGGTCGTATCTTCATAGGGAACTCACGGCACTTCATGCACCTTTAGACCTTATAAGGAACTTGCATGCCAAATTTGGTATCTCTCGAACCAGCAGTTTGGGTTGTGCGTTGATATGTCACCCACTCAGTCAGTCAGTTACTTCTTGCAATTTGACACCTACTTTTAAGTTTTCATGCCCGCAATATTAAATTTCAAAATAAATGCCATTTACGAAATTAACGACCCAAAAAACCATAAAAACGACACCCATATTAATATTCCAATCCCCTTGCACCCCAACAGAGGGAATGGTATTTCACGTCCTCCACGTGGGATTTTAAAATCATTAACGTCACTGACAGCGACCCGATAAACCATAAAAACAATACCCATATCGATTTTCAGAATTTGTCACCACATTTCCCCCTTTTAGGGGTAGATTTCTCAAAAAACCTTAAACACGTGTTTACTTAATTATCGTTAGAAATACTCCTGTGAAGTTTAGAATAAAATAGTCCAACTAATCTTGTTTCCCCGTCAATATGGCCGCCACTTTCACAAATTTTCCTTTGATTCGTATTAAGAGACCTCTCGGACACTCAGATATCGATTTTGAACGAAATCGGGACGAAAAGGAAGAAAATCAATATGGCCGCCACTTTTTCAAATTTTACCTCAAATTCGTATTAGGGGACCTCTCGGACGCTTAGATATCGATTTTGAACGAAATCGGGTTAGAAATAAAGAAAATCAATATGGCTGCCACTTTTTCTAAATTTTACCTCGGATTCTTATTAAGAGACCCCAACAGAGGGGATGGTATTACACGTCCTCCGCGTGAGATTTTAAAATCATTATTGTTTTCGTTATCAGCGACCCGGTATACCATAAAAACAATACCCATGTCGATTTTCAGAATTTGTCACCACCTTTCCCCCTTTTAGGGGTAGATTTCTCAAAAATACTGAAACACGTATTTACTCATTTATCGTTAGAAATACTCCTGTGAAGTTTCGAATAAAATAGTCCAACTAATCTTGATTCCCCACACACACTTCGAACCCCCATTTTTCCCCCTTCGGGGTTGAATTTTGAAAAATCCTTTCTTAATGCACCTCTAGACCTTATATGGAACCTACATACTAAATTTAGAATCTCTAAAACCGGCAGTTTGAGCTGTGCGTTGATATGTTACTCACTCAGTCAGTCAGTTATTTCTTGCAATTTGGCACAATCTTTCAAAAGTTTTCATGTCCACGACATTAAATTTCAAAATCGATGTCATTTTCGTAATGAACGTCCCAAAAAACCATAAAAACGACACTCATATTAATATTTAGACATTTCATCCCCCTCGCACCCCAACAGAGGGGATGGTATTTCACGTCCTCCACGTGGTATTTTAAAATCATTGTTGTTTTCGTTATCAGCGACCCGATAAACCATAAAAACAATACCCATGTCGGTTTTCAATATTTGTCACCACGTTTCCCCCTTTTAGGGGTAGATTTCTCAAAAAACCTTAAACACGTGTTTACTTAATTATCGTTAGAAATACTCCTGTGAAGTTTAGAATAAAATAGTCCAACTAATCTTGTTTCCCCGTACAAACTTCGGACCCCAATTTCACCCCCTTAGGGGTTGAATTTTGAAAAATCCTTCCTTAATGCACCTCAAGACCTTATATGAAACCTACATACTAAATTTGGAATCTCTAGAATCAGCAGTTTGGGCTGTGCGTTGATATGTCACTCACACTTTCAGTCAGTTATTTCTTGCAATTTGGCACAAACTTTCAAAAGTTTTCATGTCCACAATATAAAATTTCAAAATCGATGACATTTTCGTAATTAACGTCCCAAAAAACCATAATAACGACACCCATATTAATATTTAGACATTTCATCCCCCTCGCACCCCAACAGAGGGGATGGTATTACACGTCCTCCGCGTGAGATTTTAAAATCATTATTGTTTTCGTTATCAGCGACCCGGTATACCATAAAAAGAATACCCATGTCGATTTTCAGAATTTGTCACCACCTTTCCCCCTTTTAGGGGTAGATTTCTCAAAAATACTGAAACACGTATTTACTCATTTATCGTTACAAATACTCCTGTGAAGTTTCGAATAAAATAGTCCAACTAATCTTGTTTCCCCATACAAACTTCGGACCCCCATTTCACCCCCTTAGGGGTTGAATTTTGAAAAATCCTTTCTTAGTGCACCCCTAGACCTTATAAGGAACCTACGTGCCAAATTTGGAATCTCTAGGACCAGCGGTTTGGGCTGTGCGTTGATATGTCAGTCAGTCAGTCAGTCAGTCAGTCAGTCAGTCAGTCAGTCAGTTTCTTCTTTTATATATTTAGATGACATCCCTTAATTCCTCCCAGAACTGTTTTCCCTCTTCCTGGGTCGACTGTGATGTTCTCGTACCCAGGTTTACAGGGGCATATACCCCAACAACAAAGATACGAGTCAGTCCTAATTTCATTCTGACCCATATTAATCTGGGACTCACGCATTCAAATTCATTCACACACTTGGCAATCCTAGCTGAAAGTATGACACCAACCCCCTGACATGCTCTGTCTGAAACGGTCACTCCAGACCAGTACGCTGTATAGGGTCCATGTTTCGTGGTGTCACACCCTTTCCGTTTTGTCTCATTTACACAAAGAACATCAATCCTCTTTTTATCCATCATCTGCCTTACTTCATTCATTTTTCCTTCCATTCCTCCTCCAACATTCAACGTAGCAAAACGGCACTCCGTGAGCCGCTTTTCGCCCCCACTGGAAACGTGACGTGACGGGTGGTGGTATCTAAGTGATATTTATAGTGTAAAATGGGTAATATTTGTTTGTTTATAGCTTTCACTTTTCTAACTTGTTGCACCGAATGTATACTACGGTGAAATAAATAGGTAGATCAGGTACGACAATAGTAATGTGGACAAAGTAGGTATACCTAAGTTTTATTTATCCTAAAAATCGTTCCTATACGGGAGTAAGGGATGGAAGTATGTAAGAGGGTGCATAAATCTAGAAAAATATTAAGGTCCGGCCACACCGCTGCTTAAAACGCACTGACGTAACGTAAACGCAGTGGCGTGCCTCATGCGTGACGTTTTTTACCGACTTCAATAGAAGGAAGGAGGTAATCAGTTCGTCTGCATGTTTGCTTGTTTTTTTTTTATGTATGTTCCCCGATAACTCTTGACCACGTTGGCTGATGTTGATAATTCTTTTTTTTGTTTGAAAGCAAATACCCCGACATGGGTCCCATATAAATTTGGTGAAGGTCTGATGATGGGATCTAGGAGGAATCGAGGGAACTCCCCGAATGTGATAGGTACGCATATGTCGATTTCGGTATTTTCTATAAACCAAGTATTGGCTCACGGAAACCACAAATTGTGACATAGCAAGTACAAAATTGTAGTCGGTTTTTTTGTATATTTTATTATATAGATTCATATACAATTTTATAGAATTATAAATGCTGTGTAAAAAAATATTTTGTCGTTTACAAGTGTAAATTCGATACGCCATTGTTTCTAATCTAATTTATAAGTACCTAAATGATATTTATAGTGTATAATGAGTAATATTTGTTTGTTTATACCTTTCACTTTTTTGACTTGTTGCACTGAATGTATACTACGGTGAAATAAATAGGTAGATCAGGTACGACAATAGTAATGTGGACAAAGTAGGTATACCTAAGTCTTATTTATGCGTAAAAACGTTCCTATACGGGAGTCACGGATGGAAGTATGTAAGAGGGTGCATAAATCTAGAAAAATATTAAGGTCCGGCCACACCGCTGCTTAAAACGCACAGACGTACCGTAAACGCAGCGCACGTTTCTCATGCGTGACGTTTTTTACCGACTTCAATAGAAGGAAGGAGGTAGGTATTCAGTTCGTCTGCATATTTGCTTTTTTTTATGTATGTTTTGTGTATGTATGTTCCCCGATAACTCTTGACCACATTGGCTGATTTTGATATATATATTTTTTGTTTCAAAATAGGTACCCCGTCATTGGTCCCATATAAATTTGGTGAAGGTCTGATAATGAGATCTAGGAGGAATCGAGGGAACTTCTCGAATTTGACAGGCACGCACACGCCGATTTCGGTATTTTCTTTAAACCAAGCGTTGGCTCACGGAAACCACAAATTATGGCATAGCAAGTACAAAATTGGAGTCGGTTTGTTTTGGTATAAATTAATAACTCATAAGTTTCTCCCTCTCGTTCACTGTGATTTCGTACTGTCACCGTATTTTAAGCAACGGTGTGGCCGGACCCTTCTGGTTAACACAGAAGAAGGTAATAAATACTTACTTGTACTTATGCACATGTCTTTTGTTTCAGGCAACATTTGGCGAAGGTTTATTGGACGTGAGACACCGAGGGATCCCCGATTTTCCCTCCTTCCCAGAGCTCATCGGCAGAAGCAAAGGCATAGGCGCAGCTACCTTCAGGAAATCGAGGCCCCTGAGCACTGACAGCGACGATTTTCTCGCTGTTCTGGTCTCCAACAGTTAAACCCAATAAAATAATTAGCATTTAAACATGAAGATGTTGCCGCATCTACCACATGTACAGTCACCAGCATTAATATCTGCCTAAGATAAGGCGGCAAAAATATCTGACACGTCCTAACGGCCCTACAAATAGAGTCGTGTCAGATATTTATGCGCGCTTTGTTGTGGCAGATATTGGTGCTGGTGACTGTACCATTTACATATCGAATCTGCGAGCGAATCTCGGAATAAAGATAAGATCAGGGGCCAATAACACAAAACTTTACAAGCGTACAATTCAACAAAATTGTACTATTTTCCATAGAAAAAGTTGACAATTTTGTCAAATTGTACGCTTGTAAAGTTTTGTGGTATAGGCCCCTGGTTTTGGACATAATATAAAATGTGAGAAAAAATAGCGAAAGTTCTCCAAACGTCGTTGAAAATTGCATTGTCCCTTGCCTAGTTGACACTGCATAGTCCAAACGGTTATAGTAGAAAAAAACCGGCCAAGTGCGAGTCGGACTCGCGCACCGAGGGTTCCGTAAAAATATTTTTATTATATGATGTAACTAAAAATTTACGGTTATCGCAATTTTTCCTTTATCTGTGCTATAAGACATTGCTTCGTACCAAATTTTTGAGTTCACGGGAAGTACCCTGTAGGTTTTGATTCCCTTGAGAGTGTCGAAAATTTGCGGAAATTTTCGGCATAAACGGCTGTATCTTTTGATTGCGTTGGCCTAGATGTTTGATTTTTTCACACCTCCAAGGGACAGTAGATTTGAGTATTTGATATAAACTCCACCATGATACCTCCACGCGTTCCTGAGAAAAAGGGCCTTGACAGACAGACAGACGGACTGACGGACGGACTACAAACCCTATTAAGGGTTCCGTTTTCTTTTAGTTTCCAGGTACGGAACCCAAAAAAAAGGTTAAAGACTACAAAAAATAGGTTAAGGCCCAGCCGACTGGACATTATCAAAATTCAAGAGTTACTTAGTGTAAATAGTTATTTTTTTGTTAGAAACCTCGCTGTATGTTAAAGTTCAAGCAGAAACCTGCAATTGTTGGTCAATAGTGTGGCAACATTTTCTAACACATAAACATTAGTTTCATATGCGTGTGAATAAATATGCTTAGCAAATAGATCCAAGAGAATACCTAAACATTTTAAAATATACTTAGTGGATTTTGAAATGCATCGTGATGTTTCTGACTTATTGCAACAACAGACGTCTGTATAATCGTTATGAAATGATCAGTAACTAATAAAAACAAATTCTACAGTAGAACAAATAGTTGCATCGCATTTTGTTTTATACAAGTAGGTGCTCGTAGTTAGAAAAAATAACCAATTAACAACACTGTACTGTTAGGTTTAGTAAAGGGAGTATTACTAACGCTTTCCTGAACTCAAAATTTGAAATGGAGGGAGTATCTCACATTGATGTGCCCATCAGAGACTGAACTAACCCTTTGAACGCCATTCTTCGTGTACGGCAGTGACACTTACACATCAACATTTCTTCCATAAGGGATAAAATATGAACCCTAGGCTAAGACTAAGGTAACTTTGACAAAGTAGGATATACTGTTATAAACGGGGTATTTACCATGTATGTTAATTTTGTTGAGTTTCTGATATTTCGGCGCTGTTGCAAGCACCATTTTCAAGGATTAATTCTTCTTGGTTCACTTTTTATCGCACAGTACCGAGGATGGTCAAGGAAGCCATTGAAATCCAAAAGCACAAGTTTTTAACAGTACGTGTAATTCTAGTGTTAGTGACCATGTTAGCTTGAAATCGTATAAAATAGGGTATTTCATAACACCTAGAGTTGCAATTCGCGCCATTGGCACGACAACACACGAAACCTTTAGGTGTTCTTGGCGTTCAAAGGGTTAAGAAAATGTACTGTGCTTTTAAAGCAACTACTTAACACGTTTCCTGTCCGGGTGCCCCCAATGTGGGGTCATGAACCTTTTTATGAGGAGTCCATGCTTCCACCACGTCACAACCCTCTATTCCACTGTGCCTATACTGAATGCAAATTTGGACTTGTGACATTGTCAGATCGTTTTGTATGGGGACAGTGAAAGTGTTAATTGTATCAGTTTTTTTTCATTTTCCAAAGCATACTCTTTAGGTATTTACAATGCATAAGCTCTCTTATTTTCTAGATTTAGATGAAGACTTTGTACATAAATAGACAAGATTTATTGTTTATATAACAGTACTTCTAGGTACAAATGTTGTAAAGAGTAGTGTTATTATTTATTTCCATAGATAAGGTTACCTCTATTTAATATTTCACTCATTACTAATGGATAATTCTCATTGTAGTCTCACTCAAGAGTAATTAATCTAAATAATGTATCCCAGTCTCAAATTGTGTCGAATGATATTTATTTTTGTATTATGTAATGTAAATAGCATAGACTCATGATCTGTGCTAAATAGGTACCTAAATAATATAAATATGCTTTATTAATGTAATATTCAATTATGTTTGTAAATATCAATAAAGAATTGTTGTTCACTTTTTTGTTTTGGTATGAGACCAGGGGGCCAATCTCGGTCCGATCGAGATGCATCTCTATCGTGACATTGTATAGAATGGTAGAGTCACTTGTATGGAATCTCGAATAGAGATCATCTCGATCGAACCCGAGAATTGGCCCCCTATGATAATACAAATAATTTGTGAACAAACGAATTACGCAAATAAAGAGTAAGTAATTCTTCGATAATCGATACAGAACCAACAATAAATGTCGAAATTCGCAGTTCGGGTACCTCCGTCGCTTGGACACGTGTCCATCGACGGCGACATACATATACAAACATCGATATATATAAAAAAAATATGACTATATTGCTTCCAAAGTTATTTCGTATGGGTTGTGCGTGGATGCACTGTCTCAAAAGAGTTGTTCCTTATGTTTGTTTGGCACTATTATATTATTCACTAAATTACGTGAGCTTACTGATATCAAATTTCCCCACTTAACGAGTATTACGTTTGCGCAAACATATAGTAATAAATATAATGCGCAAAAGCGAGGCAGTATTCCATTCATATCACCCCTCTTCCGCACATTCCGTACCAGTTAGGAAGCACTCATTTATGTATCTAGACACGTGGTAGCGTGTCCAGCCAAGTTTACCCCAGGAACTGGCGGGCAGCAGCCGTGTGTTATTTTACACGAACCGTTTGGAGCAACTTTTGACCCCCCAATAACTGCAAATTTGTCTAACATGAAAAAATTAAATTTGGTACATGTATTAAGATCCTTTAGAACCACTAGAACCACAAATTTCATAAATATAGATTTAATAATAATCGAGATATTAAATTCCAAAAAACGGCATTTTTACCACTGACTGACTGACTAGTAATCAAAAACCTAACCCACTTCCAGGTGACCCAGGAAGCTGAAATTTGGCATGCAGCTTGGTAATTGTGCGTGTACACCAGAAAAAAAAAACAGAAAACGGTGAATTTTTACTCGTTTTATTATTATAATTTTTTATGCTAGTTACCTCAGAACTTCGTCATTTATTAACCGATTTGGAAAAATCTTTTTTTGTTTGAAACTTCAAGGGTGGTCTCATAGTTATCACTTATCAGGTAACAATCTGATCATAGGGTCCTGGAGAAATCGAGGGAACTCTTCAAATATTTGAGGTGCACCTATAGCGATTTGGGTATTTTGTATAGTAAATAACTCGTGCATTTTCTCTTAAAAAGCACCATTTGGCAATATGTTATAATACCATAAAAGCTGTCAGATATATAAGAAAACTGCCAAGTTAAAGCTTACAATGCATTAAGCCGCAGTAAATTAGTTTTACTGTGAACAATTTAGTGCCGGACTTGGCGCCATTTCAGAGAATCTACGAAACTTGGCACCCATTTAGATCTGAATTCTTTTGTCGGTGAAGACGACAACCAAGCATCGCATATTCTTAATGTTGAACATGGCTCCCATTTTCGCATTAATATTTTTGATGGGATTAATATTATTTGATCACACATGAGTTTTAACGCCTGTTGTACACTAGTCATGCTAGTCATGTTGTAAACCGTTAAACATAAACGAATCAATTTTAACAGGCGCTTTTGTAGGTAAGAACTTATAAACCACGAGAAAGCTTGTGGTTTTTGGCCTGAGTATAGGAAAAAGAGGGGAGCATATTCGTGAGTTGAATGGTCTCTACGCTATTGTTGACACAGGGTATTCTATAGTGCAAAAGACGCCCACTTCGTGACTACGGCTTCCTCCAAGCATCACATATTATCTGGCCGCATCCAACCATGGCCTAAATTTTTTATAGAACGGCGGTGGCAGTCAGTAATTTTATTATGCCAAAATCAATCTTATATAATAATGTATAAATTGATACTACGTTAAATCAAATTGAAACATGATCTAGCACCACTATTATATTTTTGTTAATGGCAATTCTCTAGCTACCCTCTTTGATTCAGTACCAACATAAATAATAGTGTAATGACTGGTAAAGTACCAAGGAGTATATTGTTCAGTACGGACGTATACTTGCTTCCAAATGGTGTTCAATAACCGTTCAATATTCAATTCTCCCTAAATAATCTTTTATTTTCTTTCCATTGCGCCAAACATCAAATAGTCAAGGATACGGGCTGCTTGATGGTAAGCAGGTACCGTAGTCGACGCTTGCGGCTCCAGAGGAGTGACAAGCACGTTGCCGACTCTTTATTGGTTTAAGGATTCGTTGTTATTTGGTGCCAGTACTTCGAGATAGTCGATGGAAATGTTTTTGGAATTACGATATTAGTATCCACTGCACACATCCGGACGGTTTTAAAAGACTAAATAGGTCTATTTTTGTTCGTCTCGTCGCATCGTTTTCGTTACTCGTAATCATGTTCTTGTAATAAGCAAGCACGCAATAGTAAAGACAGTAATTTAGAAGACGGTCATTGTCCTGCCTCGCTGCTGGTGACACGCTATGTTAGGCTATTTTTACTGCACTTTTCTACACAATGAGAATGAGATATAGTTTATATAAATTAATAAGTGGGTACAAAATATATATGGACACTGTGAACAATAATAAAAAGTAAATTCAATTGATGTGTGGCAGAAAGGTGGCAGAGCAGCACCGTGATTTTTCTACACAATGTTGTAAAAAATCTTACCTAAACTGTTAACTACTTAATTCCAAATTATAATGCTTCTATTTAGTACACAAAGCTGACTTTAAATAATTAATATACAATTACAAAGGTAGGGATGTTATAGGCCAGTCATGCATCATATGCTGTACTGTAGGTACTCAAAAATATATCTAAATGTAGTACCTACCTATATGTCTGTAGGTTCAAAGTTATTATTGTTGTCTTCTTTAGAGAAACTCCGAACATTTCGCACAGTTCAGACGCAAAGCAATTATTTTTATTAAGATTTATGACATAATAAGTTATTATCACTGTCATTTACATATAAGATCTTCCTCATTTATCGTCCTGTCATACACATCCTTGTTTAAGCCGCAATTGTTGCGCAGGCGCAGGAATTGCGCAATCCAATAAAAAATGTAATGGAATGAGTTGTCAAGAAGGAATTCCCAATCGTTCACTATAAGCTCCGACGGCGAAAACTACTCTGTTTGATTACAAATGACCCTTAAACCTGATGTGCCGTACCAAACCTAAAGCTTAATAATAATAATACTCTGAATCACAAAGCAGGTATCGGAGAACAGTCAGCATCAAAAGTAACTACGCATATAAAGGGGTCAAAATTCCCTTATAATAAAGGTACTGATAGTAAGTATATTCATTATTAAATAGAAAATAAAAATACATGTATAGTATTAATAACTTAGAACATAAAACTAAAACTAACTACAATAAAATTAATTCAAGCTACATATTAAAAATACCTAACAAAATTTAGTGCGCTTGGTAGGGTGCCCATCACGCAGGCAGCGCTACCGCGCTGGATTGCGATTACAATTCTCTGCGCGAGAAAGCTGCCCGCGCGAGGCTCGCCCGTTGCCTCCCTCAGCCTTTTGCAAAGCACCTTGTGGAGCATCTTTGCGCCCGTGCCCCAAGAGCCAAGTATCTCGACGCCAAACGCTACGAACTCTTATTGGGCGCCGTATTGTCAACTGTATTTGGCTATTTTTTGGCGCTCCCAAGTGTCCGCCGCCGCGCCCGCATGCCTGCGTGATGGGCACCCTACCAAGCGCACTAAATTTTGGTCAATGTGAGGTAGAACGCCGCTAGTGTGTCCCCATCTTCCACGCCATCCCGTCGGGGCGCTTGCCATCGTTCCGCACTGTTTGGGGTTCCAAGGCAGCGGGAACGCCGGCACTGACGAGCGCCCTTCTCAGAATGTCGTTAATTTGTTAATGGCAGCATGGCGAGATAGGCAGCCGGCGC
Source organism: Notocelia uddmanniana (assembly GCA_905163555.1). Classification (NCBI taxonomy): domain Eukaryota; kingdom Metazoa; phylum Arthropoda; class Insecta; order Lepidoptera; family Tortricidae; genus Notocelia; species Notocelia uddmanniana. The sequence continues at coordinate 25,127,132 of LR991057.1, read as the reverse complement.
CCGAAGAGCAGGGGAGCCCGGGTGGCTGAGGCGGTCTACACTGAAACCACAAGAAACACAGCTGTGGTCGGCACAGAGATCAACCCCAAGAGTTTTGATCTTTCTAAATGCGTAGCTACTTTTGATGCTGACTGTACCATAAGGACCGGTTGTTTCAAACGATCGGTAGCCCCAAGTAGTTTAAATCTGTTTGTACAGTCAACATCATAAATATACTTTCCAGGACTTTATAATGCTGAGTGTAGGTATGGGAACTAGTACAGCTGCCGAAGCCATATCCCCCAAGGACCAGGATGTCCCGGGTTCGAATCCTGGTGAGAGCATTTATTTGTGTGATGAGCAGGAATATTTGTTCCCGGGTCTTGGATGTTTTCTTTCTGTACTATATTAAGTATGACATTTGTGTGTGTCTGACAAGTAATATTTTTGTAATAATAGCAATAAATGAGTATGAGTCTGAGAGTGTACAGTCACCGGCATTAATATGTGCCAAAACAAAGGCGGTGAAAATATCTGACACGTCCTTAACGGCCCTAGAAATAGAGGCGTGTCAGATATTTATGCGCGCTTTATTATGGCAGATATTGGTGCTGGTGACTGTACGAGTATGTCGTCGCCTTGTAACCATAGTACAAGCTTTGCTTAGTTTTGGAATTAGGTCGATTTGCGATAGATTGTCCCCATTATTATTCTTTTGACATTTTTGTAATATGTATTTGTGATATGATCATAATTTTACTTGTCTAGTATTAAAGTAATGCGCGTGCGCTTATTATTGAGTAAATATCCTTTAAGCACTCAATTATGCATGCTATAGATATTTGTAAAGCTACACTAGTTTTTATTAGGTAAAACATAGAGAGCAAACTTATTTTATGTACCATCTTATTTGTACCTATATATGTGTCACGAATAAAATTTCTGATTCTGATTTTAATATATCTATGTTATTTATATTTAAACTTTACCTTCACTTATTTTTATTATTATTTAGGTCTAGTTTCCCCTATGGGTTGGAAGGTCAGATGGCAGTCGCTTTCGTAAAATTTAGTGCCTACGCCAATTCTTGAGATTAGGTAGCGGAGCCCGGGCATCCTTCAGTATGCAACTGTACTGGGAATAACGCTATTATGATTTATATTTAAACTTTACCAGTCTGTTAAGTCAGTGTGTGTGATTAATATTCTAGCAACTGGCGAGCTAATAAATACTACGCACTTAACAGACCGGTAAAGTTTAAATATAAATCATCATCATCCTAGCGTTATTCATCCTAGCATTTTAAGTAAATCGAAATGTTTTTATGGAAAGTCTACGTTCTGTAACGTTTACCAGCTAATTCGTATTAGATATTATTGTGACTATATTCCATAAAAACATTTCGATTTACTTAAAATGCTCCGTACTAAACTGCATTTTGATACTTTCACACCTAAACTTAAGCAATATTGTCCAATGGCCCATTTCAGTTTCACATAGCTACAGTTTATATTTTACAAGTCTTCATTGGCAATACTGGGCAAATGACCAGTCGTTATTGTTTTAGAAATCAAAATATACTGGTCTAATAGCCAGTCGTTATTACTTATCAAAAAATACGTACTAGCCAAATGGACAGTCATTGTTGGTCTAGAAATCAAAATCAATTAAAGTAAAAATCAAAGCGATTTGCTTCTTCTTTCTTAATGCGAACAGCTAAGGACTGGGATTTACTGCCGCCGTCTGTATTTCCTGATACATACAATCTGGGTCTCTTCAAGACAAGAGTGAATAGGCTATTACTGAATCAGTGAGCAACATCTTAGGCCTTGTCATCGCTTTTCATCGGTAGCATTACTATGAGTTTGCAGTGACCGTATTCGCTAGCGACTGCGTAAACAATCAGTATGGAGAATAAGTAAAGCGCCTCTGGTGGTCACTCATAGAACTACAGATCGGTACTCGTACCATGAGTCAATTACAAGTTTACTATACTCGCTAACGTTAACTCGATTCATCGAGTAGTTTACGTTACGATACGGAGTGACATGCCTAACTTCACAGCATACAAAGCTCTCTTTCTAACTGTACTGAAAAGACAGAGCAAGGACGATATTGGACAAAAGGCTAAGTACCCAAGGCTCCCTTGCAAAAGTATAGAAATAAACCTGCAAATTTAAAGTGTCATAGAACAATAACACAAGGTTAAATGTTAGCGAATCTTGTATTTGCTTTGGTTATTTTTGGTTATTATTGCCATACCTATAAACTGAGTGATGCAGTCTTCTCAGTTTTTATGATGAAATATTATTTTTTTGTCTCGTGTGATTAGATGTACATAGATTGTATATAAACCAAAAATTAATAAACCTAATCTCGTTTTATAGTATGTTGAAGTGGATTTTTTTATTTATTTCTCATATCAGCCTGAATTTATCCCTGTTATTTGTTGTTCATCTCTTACGCAGCCGTCGCTAACATATTCCACACTAAATAATGCCTTGCCGATATTATTTAGATAAATAAGTATTACAATATATTAATGAAACAAGATCTCTAATAAGCTTTCACGCTCCAATTTGCCAGTGAAATAGTTTACTACAGTCGATACGGTATTTTTCGATAGCGACTGTCAAATTGGTGACTCATGGTACCGATCTACGGCAACCGCTACAAAACGTTAGTCGCTAACGAATATTACGTTATCGTCTGGCGGGCAAAAATATTCGGCAAATAGGATAAAAACGATGGTAATCAATTTCAATAATAAATTTACTTTTTAACCGACTTCAAGATTTCAAAAGAGGAGGATTTCAATTCGGTTGTATGTTTTTTTTTGTTTTTTTTTTTTTTTAATGTTTGTTACTCCGTAACTCCGTCATTTCTTAACCGATTTGAAAAAATCTTTTTTTGATTGTATGTATATATATCCAAGTTGGTCCCGTTTTTGTCAAAAGGCAGTTCTGATGATGGGATCCATGAGGAATTGAAGGAACTCCTCAAATCTTTAAGGCGAACATATAGTGATTTTTGTGTTTTTATCAACAAGTCAAGCATTTGCATCCAAAAATGTGACATTGGATGAAGTGGAACTGCTGATGATGATCAGAACAGAACTCTTCAACGACGAAAAGTTCACGTTTGGCGATTTGTCCTCCTAGCTGTGTTTGTTAAGCAAGTTCTATTTTCACGATTGATTTTTGTCATGCTCGAGTTCTGATGATGGGATCCATTAGGAATCGAGGAAACTCCTCAAATGTGAAAGGCACACAAATAGTGATTTTAGTATTTTCATGAACTAATCAAGCATTTTCATTCATAAAAGTGACATTTGATGAAGTGGAACTGCTGATGATGATCAGAACGGAACTCTTCAACGACGCGTAGTTCACGTTTGGCGATTTGTTCTCTTCGTTTTGTTTGTCAAGCAAGCAAGGTTTTTCCATGATTTCATGAGGAATTGAGGGTACTTAGTCTTCTACCATTATAAACATACTTATAGCCATTTTTGTATTTTATTGTATGGAATCTAAGAGTGCACCATCTAAGTTCATCATCAATAATCTTTCACCGGACTCCCCCATTGAAGTCGGTTTTTTTTTCTTAAAAATTATGTATGCTGATTTCATTACCAACATCGCATTTTCATTCCCATAACATATAATATCATTACCATATACTTCTTCTCAAAACTTCAATTGCCCATATCTCGGTAAATTTTGCGTATAATTCTGAATAAATTATATGACAGCGTTTCTTTTTCATATATCTTACCATTGTCATAGGAAAAAAAAATCTCCCTAAGTCCGCTGGTTTGCACGAAAAAGTAGAACTACCGATATTCTGACATTTGACTGTACGAACTAATTTCTTATGCATTATACGAAATTAAAGCACCTATAACTAGTTTCATATTGTAATAATTTGTGCATAAACATGCATAGTTCCCAAGTGATCTAAAAATGAAAATGTTTACGAATTCCGAGGCTAAAAGTTAATAAGTTCATGTTTTAATCACTCCTACTTCCGAATTGGGTATCCAAAAGTTTACGCGCAAATTATCAGCTCAGGGCTAACTAGAACTCTGTATATGGAAATCGGATTCTTGAAATGTCATACGCCGGAGTTCATATAAAGTGGAAACCCGCCATTCCAGTTCATCAGTCTACCAAATACTCATTCGTTCCGAATTGTTGCCACCTCAGAGATGACATTTAAAATGAAGAGTTTAACAGTGTTGGTTATGTGCTCCTTGTGCTGTGTGAAGGCTTATAGAATATTCCCTTTGCCGGGACAAAACGTAGAAAGTAACCCTAAATTTGGTGGTCTTGGTCAATTTATGTATAGATCGATAGGTCAGACAACGAAAGCTCCAGAAGTTAATTCTAGACTCGCAAGTTTCACGCAACGTCCATCATTTTCCGTTCAATCAGGCACCCAGTTTCGGGCTTCAACACCACAAGAGAAGACATCATTTGGAATTGCACGACCATTGAATAGCACTCAGTCGGCTGTACGATCGACTTCTCAAACGTTAGAAGCTGTGACAACTAGTGTGCCTAACCAGGAATTGCGATTGGGGGGCTCAAACCGAAAGCCTGAAACGACGATTCCAGCAGTGAAAAATACATTTGGAAATGTTGCACGTCCTTTAAGTACCGCTCATCTAGTACCATCGAAAACTCAATCGTCGACAACTGTGAAAATATTAAATAGACCTAGTTCCAATAACCAGGCAACGTATTTTATTCAAAAGCCTCAAAACAACGCAAAACAACCGCCTGCTAATGATTTAGTGCCACCTAAAGAGGTAATATATATATTTTTTTAAATTTAAGAATCTCTCTCATTAGTTCAGTTACACACAGAATGTTTTCCTACTAATATAATGTTACAGTTTACCCTGCTGAAGTTTACATTGAAATGCTTACTCGTAAATCATCGATTTGTCAATGGTTCATGCGATTTAGCAAGCAAACCAGTAATCAATACCAGTCTAGGATATCATTGGAATGCGACCCAACCCACACGATATAAATTTGAAATTGGAACCTAAAATTAATAGTATATGTCAATGCCTTGTGGGTTAGATTTTATCCTAAAACATACAATCATCACCACAAACATCAGACTTTTTACGAGCAACGTGTCGGACTAGGTGAATCCCCCCAATGCGACGCAAATGAACACTAATTTAATTAATTTTCCGCTAATAAAATGATAATTCATAATTCATTTCTTGCTTGAAATAATAGCATTTATTATACTGTTTTTCACGTAAGAAGAGTCCGGTGACAGCTGTCAACCTAGTACAAATTATGTCATTTTTGACGTATAATGACATAATTTGTACTGGGTTGACAGCTGTCACCGGACTCTTCTTACGTGAAAAACAGTATAGTTCACGTATTCCATTGTGTTAAGGTGAAAAACTGTTGACTTACTTCTGCTATGATCCAGATTGAAAATTATAAAACGAAATATGACGTGTAAATTTGATTTCTGATATTGACTCTTCTCTTCTATGGTTTTATTAAATAAATAAATTTTATAACTTTTAGGATTCTAGACCCGGGCTACCAACAAAAGTTATCACAAACACAGTGCCACCTAGACCGACAGTTTCAGCTCCATTCAACGATCTGCTACCACCAAAGGTACTTACTTATAATAAAAAAACCGGCCAAGAGCGTGTCGGGCCACGCTCAGTGTAGGGTTCCGTAGTTTTCCGTCCGTCACATTTTTTTTTTTTTTGAAAAAATTACAAAAACTATTCAACCTGTCAAGTTCAAAATAATTTTCCTACAAAGTTTTTATAAAGTTCTACTTTTGAGATTTTTTTCATATTTTTAAAACTTATGGTTCAAAAGTTAGACGAGGGGGACACATTTTTTTTTAATTCTGGAGCGATTATTTCCGAAAATATTAACATTATCAAAAAATGATTTTAGTAAACCCCTATTTATTTTTAAATACCTATCTAACAATATATCACACGTTAGGGTTAAAATGAAAAAAAAAATCACTCCCCACTTTACGTATAGGGGAGGTACCCTAATAAAATATTTTTTTCCACTTTTTATTTTACCACTTTGTCGGCGTAATTGATATACATATTAGTACCAAATTTCAGCTTTCTAGTGCTAACGGTCACTGAGATTATCCGCGGACGGACGGACAGACGGACGGACAGACGGACGGACAGACGGATGGACAGACGGACGGACAGACATGGCGAAACTATAAGGGTTCCTAGTTGACTACGGAACCCTAAAAATACTACTAAGATTATGTAAATATGTTCAGGAAAGAGTTTGTCTTATCCCCAGAATAAAGTAATGTTGTAACGTGTTTTTCTTATAAACAACTATGTTACTACTATTAATTCCGAGAAAGAAGTATCCCCATTTCATACATTTTATATGACTGGACAAGAAGTGAAAACCTATAACGAAAACTCTGATCCGTTTCTTTCACAATGTTAATAGCACTAATGATTCTGAATAAGAAAAAAAAAACAGAAGATTTTTTTTATTGTAATAACGTTTTTTTTCTTTCAGCCTATTTAGAAAATGCGGGGACTGCACACATTACTATTGTATGGTGAAATAAAAATCAAACAAGAGTTTTAATTTCCTTTCATTCACGTCACTAAAAAACTCAGTATTTTATTTTTGTATAAATATGATGAATGCGTGTTTCAATAAATGTTAGTTTTGAGAAGTTTTCGATTATTAAAGTCATAAAGCTATATACGCTAATTTATTCACATGAAACATTAAAAACAAGAAGAGAACCTCATTTAGATATTAAAATCCGGAACGCAGGCTTCGTCAGGTGGGTGCAACTATGAATCAACAACAGGTGTCGTCACATATACACGACAATAAAGCAATCTGCAGCAAGAAGGCTAAATTAAAACTATAAAATCGGTTTTAAAGTGTAAGAAGTGTTCTAGAATAGATTATTTTTATAAACATGTCGCAGGGAAATGATCAAAACTGAGATTTAATCATATGCCTAAGGGATGATTACGATCATTTCAAAATGGCTACTCCATTTTCTAGAAAAATCCAGTGATATCTCTGGGTCGGTTTAGTGAAATGATAAAATCGGTCAAAAAGTGCAGCTCGATTTGTCATTTCACTATTAGTTTAGTGATTTGATTTGACAAATTCATAAATCGCAGCAGTGAGTTAACTAAATAAATTTATTTTGCAATATCACGAGAAAAGTTTTGAGAAATTATACAATCTCAACACTCGCGATTTGTGTCTTAGTGATTTACTGTTCAAAACGGGGTATTTACTCGTACCATGTATATTGTTGAGTTTCCGATATTTTGGCGCTGCAGCAAGCACCATTTTCAAGGATTAACTGACGTGCTGTGAGTTTTATTGGTGGTCTACCCACACTTCAATAGCGATCTACTCTCTACTTGGTTCGCTTTTTCGCACAGTGCTACTACCACCGTCCGCACTCTAGCTCAAAACTCGAACACGATCACGACACACAAAACTTGCAGTATCAACTCGCGCGTTCATGCCGTTTACAGTCTTTTTCCGATTCGTGAACGTTTGGATCACTGGACGCCAGACGCTCGACAGTTAAAACCCATCTTCCCGGTTGAAATTCTTGTGCTTTTGGTAATTCTAGTGTTAGTGACCATGTTAGCTTGAAATCGTATATTGTTAGAGATTTGATCAAATCCCTGAATAGACTCAAATTTCTGGTGCGAATTTAGTGAAATGATAAAATAAAATGTCAAATGTAACATAGGTAATAAACAGAGAATAGTTTTTATTTATTAAATAATTTGAAATATTCCGTTACTTCATCCATCATCGTCATCTTATCAGCCGAAGGACGTTCGCTTCTAAACATAGCCTATCCATGTTCAAATGTTCATCATTAGTTCGCTTGGAGGCTCTACTGCGGTCATCGAGCATCGCACTCAAATCCTCCATGGTCCCTGCTAAGACCAATAGGATATCGTCAGCAAACCGAAGGTAAGTGATGTACATGCCGTTTATGTTGATGTCTAACCTTCTTCAGCCCAGTCTTGAAAACATCCTCCAGTGCAGCGAAAAACAGTTTAGGAGAAATAACATCTCCTTGTCTGACTCCTCGCTGCAACGGAGTAGATTTCGAGTTCTGATCCTAGAGTTGGAGTTTTCGTATAGATACTTTTAGTACTTCAATATAGCGGTAGTCCACTGGACACTGCTGAAGAGATTGTAGTGCAGCGCAGGTTTCGATCGAATCGAAGGTTTTCTTGTAGTCGACACTTCTGTGTGCATTATTTTTTACAAGTATGAGCGTATTTATTGGATTTTATAAAATGAATTACCCTGATGATACACATAATAAACAATAATGAATACTTACATCGGGTAATTAATTATCATCTCACTAAGGGATTTGATCAAATCCTACCACCACAACCATATCAGCCGAAGGACGTCCACTGCTGGACATAGGCCTCCCCAAATTTCATGGGGGGATAAATGCCATAATCGCCACATTTTGCAAGTGGATTGGCGATTGCAGTATCTCAACCGCACTCCAGGGATGCTGCTGCCCATCCCTCGGTGGTCTCACCTTCACCCGCGGTTGATCAAATCACTAAGCCACAAAGTACAATAGTTAGATTTCATTATATTGATGTATACTTGTTCCGTGACACGGCTTTGCTGAGTTGCTTTTTCGAACTCATTTTGTCAGCCTCTAACGTGGTTTAGTAATTTTATCAAATCACTTAACTAGTCTAGTGATATGACAAATCAAGTAGACCTTTCTTGGCCGATTTTATAATTTTACCAAATCGACTCGGGCGTTTGATTTTGGGTTTTGACTGCATTTTTCTACGGTAAGTTGAAATGGAGCATCGATTTAAAATCGTGCGTGAATTGTTCATATCCCTTAGTTAGGAATTGATAAAATCTCAGATTTCATTATTTGCCTGCGACATACAAATAGATTTAAATATACCCTTGGCAAGTAAAATTCCCACGACTAATACTCGTAAACTTTATAAACAAGTTTTTGTGGTTCGAGTAGTCCATCCGGTTAAATGAACAACACATAAAAAATATTTTATCCGTCGCATATATATACCATTGCCTATGCCTATTTGAGGAAACGATGTTGCTAAATAAATTATGTATATTTTGAATCGTCAGGGTATAGGTAACATTCGCTTGCCCTTTTTTTCCATTTATTTGAGGTCAGTTCAGCATGTATTTTTCTTCCAAACATCTGTGTTCTACTGTTCTACTTTTTTCCATACTAATCGACACCCACCGCTTAAAGAAATCTATGAGAAAATCTTGTTGGATGAATAAAAAGTTAATTTTGGGACCAAATTTCTGCATTGCTGGGTTACCTTTTTTTCCATTAAGCCTTTTATTATTTTGTAAAAAGTTTAAAATATGTCTTCATTCGGATCAACCCTACTCTGCCTGCCCGTTAACAAAAGTCCATCTAAATTGATTCAGATATTTATTATCAAACGAGTATCAAACAGACACTTGTTCGCATTTATAATACTTTTTACTTTGGTTTATTTTTATGTAGCGTCTTTATCATCTGATATTTTAAGGTCAGAGGTAACACTTGTTATTTTTTAGTTATAGTACTAATACGTAAAATCAGTTGTATGTCCATACATAGATTAATTTACATTTATAAATAACACGATTGCTTAATTTATGTGCAGTGCGGATTGCTTGCGGCGATACCTTCTATATTTAAATACTAGGCAATAAAATCTATATGGTTGACTAGCATTATATAGAAATTAAGAAAATGCACTACTTAGTTAAATTGAGTATCTTTACTCCTTGACGGGGTTTTGCTATTTAGGTTAGTTTTACTTTTGTGTTTAGTGTCTACCAACAATAGGTTAGTTCACCCAAGCAGTCTATGTAAATTTCAACAAATTCTTCACAAATGTTGATCATAATATTCACAATATACCTATTGCTAAGTATAAAGGTACAAAATATGATGTCAATTATTGGACAATTTCATCATAATACACGATAATAAAGGAATTGGTTACACTTTAGACTCTATTTCTAGTGTACGTATAGTATTGCAATATTTATTTAAGAAAAAAACATGTTACAAAAAATACATGTCCTGAGCTTAGTCCCAGTAGAACAACAAGCTTACATTTTAACATGCTTTCGTAGAGCTTAATAAATAATTAAACAATTAGCAGATTTTATTACAACTATAGATGAAACTTATTTTATTGTTTAGGTGTGTTGTTTGTGTGTAAATTCATTTGTGGTTAAAGATTTCGGGTCATCCTGAATTTAATAACCGCAATACCGTTTTTTTATAGTTATATAATATACTATTACCAACCACCCCCCAAACCAACTATACCCAACTACATAAGTAATTTCCGGGATCCTATCATGAAAATATCAATATCCAAAAATTACGTTTTATGCGATATCTCGCTCCGTAATGTAGTTTTTTTCATGGGTTTTTACGAGCCCGATTAAAACTTGTAACGTTATTTTTTCAACTTATATTTTTACCACCAATGACAGCAGCCTGTGCCCAGCAGTGGAACGTTTAGGTAGGTACTCTTAATATTTCAAATGTTAATAGAATAGTTAGGTGTTGAGGTTTAAAATAGTAAAGTAAAAAATAAATATGCTGATGAAATAGTGAAGTCGTTGTACTTCTTTAATAGAAACTGGTACATCGATGTTGATAAGTACTAAGAAGAATGACACATCTGTGGAATCCCCGCAACCATTGTGGCCACTCCCACTGAAACAATACTGGATAATGAGCACATTGCTCTTATTGCGTGATATTGCAATACACCAAAAGGTCCCATAATTGAGTTGGCACTTATGTCTATGTCAACGTAGTTCAAATACTAATACAATGCTAAAAGACTTAAGTGGCCGTAGCACAATTATACATTTAGTTGGGAATTGTCAACGTATTTTACAAGTTCTTTGTGAAACGTAGCAAGTAGTTTAGCATCAAGACTCAATTCAATTGACTATATCGGGCAACTGTACTTGTCTTCTTGAAGATCTCACGGTTCGAAAAATAAATGCCATACGATTATTATCTCTTTATTCATTTTATGTCTTAGATTAGGTTTTTACAATATTATAGAAATACTGTAAAAACCTTATCTAAGACGGTTCCGAAGCCAAAAGTAAAATATAAAACAATATTTACAAAACATAAAATCATCGATTATTATATCTTGGTAATTGTTTTGCTAGCAAATAGAAACAATCAATGGTTAGGGAACAGTGAAAAAACCAGCACTAATAACATATGGCCATTTTAATTGAGGAGAGTCATGAATATAAAACATTCTTGATTTAGAATAAGAAATCAAAATATTGTCTCGGTCTATTTATGATTTAAAAAAAAACCGGCCCAGTGCGAGCCAGACTCGCGCACCGAGGGTTCCTTAGAAAATATTTTTATTATATGATGTAACTAAAAGTTTACGGTTTTCGTAATTTTTCCTTTATCTGTGCTATAAGACGTTGCTTCGTACCAAAATTCAATATTCTGAGTTCACGGGAAGTACCCTGTATGTTTTGATTCTTTAGCGAGTGTCGAAAATTTGCGGCATAAACGGCTGTATATTTTGATTGCGTTGGCTTAGAAGTTTGATTTTTTCTCAGCTCCGAGGGACAGTAGACCTGAGTATTTGATATAAAATTTAGCTTGATACCTCCCCCGAAGAAGCAGAAGCGCGTGCTTCTGAGAAAAAGGGTCTTGACAGACAGACAGACGGACGAGCGGACGGATACCAAAGTGATCCTAAAAACAAAGGTATACATTTATTAGAAGAAGAGGGAAATATGAACTCTTTTCTTATATTCTTGCAAGGAACTTTTTACGCAGTACCTACTTGAACACTATACGTAGGAGCAATAGCCTCAATCCACAATCGAGAACCGGCTGACCCGCTGGGTTTTTATAACACGGTCGTTAATCATGATGATATAACGAAGGGAAGATGCCTACATCTTAATATTTATTTTTGAGAAAATATATACAGCTGTTGCAGATTTGTAAACAATGTCGGTGAGACTATAAGAGGTGTCTTTATTGTTTTATATTTCTACTCCAGCATTGTACTCTGTCAAATAAATGACTGATAGCAAGGTCCAGGAACAAATATCCATGCTAAATGAACAAATAATGCCCTGGCTAAATGTACAAATAATTAATTTCTCTCTGTAAAGAAAAACAGATACATAAATGTTTTTGTTCCCAATTTATTTGTTCGCCACATAGACAACAAGTTAGAAAAAAAAATAACACTTCAAACTCAAAACTTAAAATAACAAATACACTCACATAACTACGACTTATAAATAAATAAATAATACTGTTGTCAGTTTACCACTCCTCTTTCACGCCTGTTCGCTTCATGTGGCCTTGGCTTGATCTTCCCACTGGTCTTGTGCCCTCAACTCTGCCAGCCATTTCTTGGACTGATCTCCACGTCATGAACATATGGCCGAAGATTGTCTAAATCCTAGATTGTACCGTAAAGCAGAGACGTTGCTTAACGGAGCGCCCATATACATAATCAGATTCTTAATTGCATTCATGTTGGAACAAGGACGAAGAATGGATTTGTTAATAAGTAGTTTATACAAATATACCTCTACTATATGCTAGGTCATATACGATTATCTTATTGAATAGCGTTTCAATGATTACCCCTCAGGTATTGTTCAGTTTTAATACGCCGGCTAGAGTATTAAAACTGAACCATACTAATAGTAAAAACCGGCCAAGAGCGTGTCGGGCCACGCTCAGTGTAGGGTTCCGTAGTTTTCCGTCCGTCACATTTTTTTTTTTGAAAAAATTACAAAAACTATTCAACCTATCAAGTTCAAAATAATTTTCCTACAAAGTTTTTATAAAGTTCTACTTTTGAGATTTTTTTCATATTTTTAAAACTTATGGTTCAAAAGTTAGAGGGACAGGGAGACACATTTTTTTTTACTTCTGGAGCGATTATTTCCGAAAATATTAACAATATCAAAAAATGATTTTAGTAAACCCCTATTTATTTTTAAATACCTATCTAACAATATATCACACGTTAGGGTTAAAATGAAAAAAAAAAACACTCCCCACTTTACGTATAGGGGAGGTACCCTAATAAAATTATTTTTTACACTTTTTATTTTACCACTTTGTCGGCGTAATTGATATACATATTAGTACCAAATTTCAGCTTTCTAGTGCTAACGGTCACTGAGATTATCCGCGGACGGACGGACAGACGGACGGACAGACGGACGGACAGACATGGCGAAACTATAAGGGTTCCTAGTTGACTACGGAACCCTAAAAATAATAAGATAATTATAAATAAGCTGTTGCCCGATGACTTCTGACAGCACTACCTAATTAATGCATGCATTAGATCACTCGTGTCTAACCCGTCACGATATAAACCCTGCTGTCATTGAATAAACCTTATAAATACGGAACCGATAATGCATCCTAAAACATTCCACATAAGACACGATGAAAAATACATCTGAAATCATAACATCATTCCTCATTCTCTTCAGCATAAGAGTTATCAGTGGAAAAAATGATAACATAGTGCTAGTGGCACCTGTACTAGCACCAACATCACACGTTAGTACTGGTAAAGTATCAGAAACGGCCAAAGATTTCCCGCTCTTGAAGGTGCTTTCTGGTGATGCAAACGGTACACCAGACGAAGTACCTAAAAGTGAAGGAGATATTAAACCTATATATGTTGAAGTAAGTGTGTACTCCAAACATACTAATGATGTAAATATTGCATTGTAAGTTTTTCAGTGTTTTTAATTGACAAAGTGCCTATGGATGTAGTTTTAATAGTTAAATGGCATTTTAGAAACTTGAAGAACAAGTCCGTTATCCAAATCAACAACCAAATTAAAAAACTTAATGGAACTAACTCGAAGCCTTAACATAATTAGTACGATAATAATACTGATGAGTGATGAGATACGGCGGCGGCATATTACGTAAGTAGGAAGGGGGTTTTCTATATTTCTTTGAGTTTGACGTCATTTTTATAAAACTTTTTAGAATTAAATAAACACGATTCATGATAATTTATGTTTATTTGTTATGTTTCCGATTTGAAGTGGCAATTTGGATATTATTTGCATAATTTGTAATCTGGTTTTACTTACGTTTTAAGTTATTCATTTTCCACTAGAACTGTAGGTACCTACTTATTGCATTGACCCTGACACTGGCAAAGTATACTAACGTAATAGTGATAACACTCATTACCTAGAGGCAATTAGAAAAGTACAGAACTTAATTGAATAAGATAAGAAAAATAGAATTTCCACCGCCTACAATATAAAAGGGTACGACACGAAACATAACTCTAGATTACCTCTGCATTTGTACATAACCAGACTTTAATCGGCAGAAATAACGCAAAAAGAACGTCGAAATGTTCAAGAAAATCAAATTTAATATTGTATTATTGTTCGTAGTATCGTTTTTTACAATTATCCAGTGTATCCACGAAGATGACCTCATCAGGGCACCAATCAGCGCGGAGGTCAGATTTACGCGATTGTTTTCAATAGATAAATTATGCAGGGCCTATCTTAGTGTCGTGATTAATTCCAATGATCAAATCCAAAACACGTTTGCTTATTGAATTTTAACTGGTAAAAAAAGTCCTCACGCTGTTAATTTAACAAGAACATTTAAAATTGTTGTGTTACTGACTAATCATTTTTTTTAACTGTTGTAATGAAGTCAAATGAAACCAAATACATTACAAATGATATAATTTTTACCTAGATTTAATTATTCTAGGTTATATATAAACCGGTCAATCTGATTCTGCAGCGAGTGAAGAGACAAGTTTTTGGACTAGGTAGGTAACTAATACTTATGTTTAGTCAAACTCAAAATATTCGTTTAAATAGGCCTAGCAACAAGCACTTTCGAATCGTCAGTTATAACATTTTATTAAGTTAATTATTTAGAGCAATTTATTGATGCTATTATTATATTTATACTGTAAATATGTCAAAATTAAGATATTGTTATGTGGTTAAATTCCCAATTGGATCATCAACATAAATAATATTAATAATTGTATAAAATAAGATGTCATATAGACAGTTTCTAGAATTAAAAAAATGAAAATTATGCAAAAAATGATGATGAATGATGATGTAAAAAAGAAAATTACATTTACTCTTTATGTTGTATAGAAACTTATATTTTATTATCATTGTGTTCATTTAAGGCGCGGGAAGACCTTATCCATTAGCAGCGGCACAGTCGCGAGCGCCTACAGTAATCGTAGTTCCTGAAAGGGGTATGTTCCAAACTTATTATTTCAGGTAAATTGTAAGATATACATTTTTATTCTGATCATAATTTTTCTTAGTGATTTTTCTCTCTCCTTCAATGACAATAGATCATCAAAATTAGTTTATGGTTGTTAACCTCACAATAGTTCATTCCTAATATAAAAAATAAAAATTGTCTTTAGTCGACACTGAAACGAAATGTCATACAAGAAACTTACGTTACCTAAAACCAAAACTCTTAGGCTGGGTTGCACCAAACCATCTGTAATCGTAAGCGGTGTTCGTTAAAATCTGAATGTATGAAAAGTTTGACAAGTTTCTATGGGATGACAGCTGCCGGCGCCATATTTAACGTTGATCAGTGTGTAATCGTAAGTCGGTGCAACCCAGCCTTCGAGTCTTATCACACATGCGATTTGCGAGCGAGTTTTATATGGAGGCAATCACGCGGCGAACTCGTCCGCTTAGCGATATTATAATTTAATATAAACGGACTGAGAAATTGTAAAATTTTCCCACACGGGGTGATCAATTTTTCACTCCGATTGGAAATTAAATACGGAACCCTAAAATTACTTACGTACTTACCTAGAGATTGAACTGAATAAAATCTCATTTCAGGGGCAACTGGCACTGGTGCAATACCGACGTATGGCAACGTTCCCATCTCCCCGTACAGCGTAGGCTCTCCCAACAGGGGCACCACTGTAGTCGTCAGTCAAGTACCAGGTAAAATTACATACCTACTCGAACTTTATTAAGCCGAATATTCGAGCCAGGTTTTTCAAAACTGTTTTTATAATTTGACGGTCTGCTTAGCCTAGTTGGTAGTGACACGGCCTCCTAAGCTAGAGGTCCCGGGTTCGAATGCCGATCAGGGCATAATTTGTGCATTTAGCGAGGATATTTGTTGTTGATTTATTTTTTATTTATTTATACAATACACATTAATAGTTTTTGAGTAAAATGTCTGTGACATACGCACAAACACACAAACATGACGAAAATATAAGGATTGCGTTACCTACGGAACCTCGGATTTGCCTACGGAACTCTAAAAAGGCAACCTCACAATTTTTTATTTTTATCTCAGTCATAGTTATTAACTTTTATTGATACATTATGAAGATGGAGTTTACACGGATCCACCGACTTCGAAGAATTTTATACCACTATAGGGAAAAAAACAGAAAATACGTAGGTACTTATCTACGAGTACTTATTTACTCGTAGAAAACTACGAGTATAAAATAGTTAGATACCTAGGTGCATAAGCAAACAAATTTTAAAATTTCTTTCTTGTTGCAGAATATGGCTACAACGGTGTTGCTAGAACGTACGATATCATGGCCAACCCTATAAGGATTTAAAATGATCTTTTGTATTAGATACTAAAGGCGTATCCACTCGAAACTCCATGGCAGTCCTGCAAGTTAAATAGGGACGCGTTTTTCCCAAAGTAAGGACCGGGTATGCGGGGTACGTAATTGAATTCCACTCATCAAAAGCATTTTTCCGCTCTACCGGATTGTCATGCAGGACTGTGTTGATGCGGCTTTAAATGCGATTATGGTTAATAATAAACAAAGAAACACGATAAAGTTGTTTTATTATTCCGAAAGATTAAATAAAAATTTTGCATGTTTTAAAATAGGAAGTCGTTTATTCTTGAGGTAAACCAGAAATGACGTTATTATTCGTCGTCAAAAAAGTAAATTTTAGTCACTTATATGCCACATCACGTAGTACCTACTGTTTTACAATATTTTTTTACGAGTTCCTGTCAATAATCTGAACTTAGAGTAGTTTTTAATTATTTTGCGCGAGGGCTGAGTCCCTTGACTATAATTTCACTTTCGTTAACTGCTATAAGCTAGCCAGCCCTAAGACTACGAGTGTAATCAAGGTCTGTACATATTTAGATATAGGTACCTATTTGTGTAGTACTTTGAATCCTTATTCCCTTCTTTTCCACGACATACATAGTAAATAATAAAAACACAAAAAATAGTAACAATATCAAAGAAAGACATGCAGCTTAGAACTAAATTTAATTACAAAACCATCTGTCGTGGCATAGAAAAGGCATTGAAATGATTTGAAAATATTGAATGATATGCACAGGTATCATATCATTCAATAATAAGCATAGCCATTTTACTTGTCGCTGTAGCCAAAGTTATTGTTGTATTTAAAATTTACAGTGCTAATTATCTACTCGTATATCATCGGCAATAAAAAGAATATAGAAGATTTAGTACCTCCCGTATTTTTAAGTTTAACTCGTTCTTTACTAAAAAAACTAGACATAGAGGTCAGTTTCCAGTCCCATCTAATTCAGAGTGACTTGAGTTTTTTGCATAAATTAACTTTTATTGCCTTATGGGTTTTAATACGCGACAATGACTGTAAAATACCTTTTCCACATTACTCGGAACCTTCCATTAGCTGGATTAATTGCACCAGTCTGGGTTGTAATTGTGGTGAACCATGCAACAGCACAGATGATGCGCCGATGTGATATCATGTAACCTTTAGGGTTCATTCGACTTGTAATAATAGCGGCTTGAGATATGCCGACGGAAAAGGCGGAATGGCTATATTGCGAAAAACGGTGCCACGGGAGATTTTACCAACCTTGTTACCTGTATGCATGCAGCATTGAATTGTAGAAAGTCAAAGCAAAAAGGTTTACAAATAATTTGACGCTTTTGAAAATACTTAGCTAATTAATTAAAAAGAAGAAGATTTTATTGAACTATTTTCGTCACGTATGTACCTGACGCTATTCTATATCGTTGGTTAACAACTAAAACTCATCAAGTAACAAATGATTAAGATTTAAAGTAAAAGCTCCCATTTCAGCATTGTTTTAGTATGATAATGATAAATTGTATAGTGACTTGTTTTTCATTGTTACTTGTTTTCAACCGGCGGTATACAAGTTGTTGGAAAGGTGTGTAGTGTGAGTGTTCTGAACTCATACTGATTCTATGTGCCAATAACACTATTAGCTAAGCGGTAGGGCAAGAGGAGAGGGTTCCTGGATATAATAAGGTAAACGTATATAGGGACGTACGGCATAGGGATGCACGGTAATTTAATGCCCAATAGATATTACCTATAAGATTTAAAAATCCATGTATTGAGTCAAATTATTAACCTTAAATTATTTTAAAATTTTATAATTTATTATTATGTTCATATTTATATTAAACAACATGTATTTTATTAAATTTGCAGCTCGAAAGAAAGTAACCTACTATAATATAATGTGCGTCAAGACTTATTCACAGAAATAAAAGATAAAAATCGCTAAGCCCTGGCACGCTACAAACTTGTTTATAAAATAAAAGGAACAAGCCATACGAGCTAAAATCTACACAGCTTTGTAAGTATATGTAAATAAACTATCTTAATCTTGCAGAAAAAGATAAAAAAGGCTCTCACTACATAAAATGTAGCGTACGTTATATAGATACATTCCAAGCCGGCATCCGGTTTAAGGGAATAACCAGATGTATACGTGCGTGGACTCCGCAAATTACCAGGCGTGTTATATCACGTTTTGCTCCGCCGCACAGTATCATCTTTTGTTTTGTTCACCGCAATCCAATACTGGTCTCTACATACAGCTTTTCCATAAAACTAATTACGATAAATCTTATTATCATAACGTAGAACAGAGATTAAGTCGCTTCGAACGATAACGTCATTGTGGGAATCGGCCGCGCCGTCTTGATTCATACGAAACGACTTGCGACTGACGTGTGACGTCGTATGGAGTCTGCAGAAAAAACTGGTCATATAAATAGGTTGGCGTTGTGGGTCCTGCGCCAGTGATCACAATGGGACGCAGTCGCATGGTAGCGGGCTTGTTGGCGCTGGTCGCGGTGACCGCGGCTAGTGTGGGGGACAACACCCTAGACGGGGGTGATCGAGTCGTCCTTGTGGCACCAGTCCTGGCGCCCCCAAGGGACTCGAGGACACACAGCAACGACCGCTCTCGGCAGTTCCCGGTGCTAGTGCTTCTAGCTCAGCAGAACGCTCCGCAAGGCAGGTCTGAGCCTTCGGCCAAATCTCTGAACGGACTACCCAAGCCGATTTATGTACAGGTGAATATTTTGATCAAATTGATGTAGTTGTTTGGCCGTAGATATAATGAGTTTCTGACATAAAATAGTAAATTGTGTCTCAAGGGAGCAAAATGATATATTTACGACGATGGTGATATATTTCATTCTGAGTAAAGTGAAAGATTCTACAATAGAATCCCAAGCGTAGCACGGGAAACGTGAACGTAGCGAGGGATTTAAGTGTTTACGCCCAAGACGGAAATAATTTTGCTACCGTGTGACACATACTGCTTTTCATACCTTCTATGAGGAAAAGAGCCATTGTTGCCCTCAAATGAGGAAAGAGAAGTACCACTTTGATTTTCTCTTTTCATAATCATAATAATAATAATCTTTATTGGCAAGAACACTTAATTCTAAATACACAGATGTTATTGTGCAAGTGTAAGTAACAGTATTCGATCGTTAACGACATGTAAATATTACACTTAGAAAAAATAAATTACAATTATCAATTAGCTGCTTACATTATATAAAAAACAAAGTTACATTTAACAAGACTACCTACTTTTGTTCATTAAATGCAGTGTATTCATTGACACAATATTTTTCTGAATAGCCGGTAAGAAATAGTATTTTATGCAACAGTTTTAAATAAGGGTTCTTAAAATTCGAGAGTCGCTGTAACATAACGAGCGCAGCGAGTACAATAATTTTAATACAATATTTTTTCAAGGACAGAAAAATAATTTGATTTAAATTAAAAATCAATATATGGTGGCAGAATACGGGTATTGACGTCTGCCTCTTTAAAACATAAAATTAACAACAATTACGTCTGGAAATTTGTAAAATCTGTATGTGAACTGTATTTGCATGACTATATGAGCAAATAAAGAACTGAACTGAACTGAATCCATTTTGAATCTCCCACCAGTCATATAATTGTTGTCACTTGTCTATGGTATAGACTTGAATTTGTATAAAAAGTTTATAGTTTGAATACTGCTGTCAATCATTTAATTAACAGATGCTGGAGTAGAAAAAGTAGCTTTTCGTAACATCCGGATCGGTAATAAATGTGTTCAAAGATAATTTCATGGGTAATTTTAGTTAGAGCTCCCGATCGACCAACTATCTTACTCTTACAGTCAGTCAAGAAAATGGACTACTACTTTTTTACCATAAACCATAATATACAAATAATAGTAATAATAATATTTGTAATATTTATGTAATATTTTTCTATTTGGTGGTGCAATAAAGCATATTTATTTTTATTATTAATAGAGTCAAAGAGTAGTACACTACTTTCTTATTTGACTGTACCTTTCATATCAACACATCAATCATTATACAAGCAGCGAAAGCTTCGTAGCCTTGAGACTCATTAGGCTTTTGTTTTATATCGTTTTGTGTAGTCTAAACTTGGTAGTGATGCGCTTGCGCCGCCAGTTTAACAACATCGCACACCGGTCTGACAAGTCGCTTAATACTTAGATCATTTATGCATACTTGTACCTACTTATGTAAATGTGAACACGTGCACATTAATGCGAAATTTGATATATTACAGACATGGAACTAATGCAATGAATGGGTACAAAAACAAAATTTGTAATGTACATAACAACGAAGTCCAAACAAGTTAAAAATATCGTTGTGAATATGAATAGGTAGCAACAACGAACATATTTCGTCGCTTACACAAGTACTAATATGATTTTGATTATAGATATATTTAAAGCTAAACTATGTAATATATTATTTGTATTATACTATTCTGTGACTTAACGCTCGTTACATTGCAGGAGCAATTTTTTACCCTAGATATTTTTCTGTACTCCAGAAACTAGAAGACCAAAAAGAGCAGCAGGAGACCAAAAAGAGTCAAAGTAATCGCCAGAAGCGGCACTTGCTGAAGAAGATATTCTTTGGCGGTGGTTACGATCATGGAGGCGGCGGCGGCGGTTACGGCGGTGGTTACGGCGGTGGTTACGGCGGTGGCTACGGCGGTGGCTACGGCGGTGGCTACGGTGGTGGTTACCAAGAACCATCCAAAACAATCATTGTGAAAGTCGTTCATGAGAATCATCATGGTAAGTAATTCCGATAGTTTAGTCATATTAGATAAGTAATTCCGATAGTTTAGTTATTTGATGACCTGTTTAGCCTAGTTGGTAGTGACACTGCCTCCGAAGCTAGAGGTCCCGGGTTCGAATCCCGGCCGGGGCATTATTTGTGCATTTAGCACGGATATTTGTTCTTGGGTCTTAAATGTTTACTATGTACTTAAGTATGTATATTTATCTATATTATATAAGTAAGTATGTATTTATCTATATTATAAGTATGTATATCGTCGTCTAGTACCCATAGTACAAGCTTTGCTTAGTTTGGGGCTAGGTCGATTTGTGTAAGATTGTCCTTCAATATTTATTATTATTATATCATAACGGAAAATAATAAGGTACCAACACTGACATAGAAATAAATATCAATTCCGTTAGCCAATACACCCATATTCATGTGTAGATATGGTCATCAAAAATTTTGGCTTCCAATGCGTGAATTGAATGAACTACTATTTTAATTTTACAGGTCACGGCGGTGTTCAGAATGGCGGTGGCGGTTACCAAGGCGGAGGCGGTTACGGTGGTGGTGGCTACGGCGGCGGCTATGGCGGCGGTTACGGAAGCGGAGGAGGCGGCGGCGGTGGCGGCGGCGGCGGCGGCGGCGGCGGCGGTGGCGGTGGTTACGGAGGCGGCTACGGAAACGGCGGAGGTTACGGTGGCGGCGGCGAGAGTAACTTCGTACATCAGGGCGGTGACTACGGCCATCATGGCGGCGGTGGCTGCCGAGGTGGTTGCGGAGGCGGTGGTGGTTATCAAAGCAGCAGTGCAACGGCCACTGCTACTGCTACCGCTACTGCGCATTCTAGCTCTTCTGGGTATGTATATTTTTTTGTTAGGTATACGATTTGCTTAGCTTATCGATGTTAGTATGGTTACAATACTCCACTTATATATTTATTTTATTTATTTTATTAAGTAATAATAAACAACATCAATTCTATTCGCCGAAATAATGTCATCCCACAGCAATTAATAGGTTATCTGTCGTCTAAGTCAATTTTTTGACTTTGATATATCGTGAATAATTCGGATCTGGTCTTCTATCATATTGTAGATGTATTGTACGTTTAATATATGCATTCATTCATCAATTTAGTTGTGTGTCATAATCATAAGAATTGCCGTACCTTTGTTACATATTAGTTTGACCTGAGATGTCTTCAACGCCCAAGTTCATTGCACTTCACCACGATTCAAAGTGTAGTCCGTAGTTACCGTAGTTTTATTTTATCGCTGAATTATAACCCAAATCTACTCGAATATCCTAATATTCGACCGTGACGTACCTATACTCGTTTAGGCACGACCATTATTATGGGGGAACTCGCATGTAGGCAGTATAGATAGGCATACGCAATAAGTAAAAATACAAGGTGTGGCCTGTTATTACTTATAGGCCTGTAATAAGAGCAAAATTGGACGCTTCCTTAGAGGGTCTGTAGTAACCTTTTGTATTGTGTTCAAAGATATTTTTTCAATTCGGAGAAATTTTGATCTAAAGCTATGAACTCCAAGTAATTAATTTGGAGCTGGCGACCACGAGATTATAGCGCGGAGTCAATGCTGATTTTGAGGCAACATCAAGTTGTGACTCATACTTACTAGTTGTTGCATTTTTGGTTTTAAAGGATATTTTTGGGATTCTCTTTATTTTTGTTTATCAACTTTTAGTATTTCTAAAATAAATATTTACTTGCATCACTCCTGTACAGTAAAATACTTCATGTAAAATATATTTTCATTAACTAAATTACTGAGAAAAACATTTTTTTTAATTTAAACCACTCAGAAATAATTACAGGAGAGATCAATAGTGTTTCGTTTAATTTCATGCTCCTATTATAGGCGACAATCTGTATATAAAATAACTAATATTGTAGAGTAAGATACAACGTAAGCAATATTTGCATACGCTTATCTGTTATTCGATAATGATTAAAGATTATACAGTAGATAATAATTCATCTGTAGATTGATATAAATCGTAGAGGAGTTGCCTAGCTAAAAAACAAAGTGGTAGTTGAAACAATACGACAAGAGAAATTGGAAAAGTAGGGGTTGCCTAACTTACTCTACTGTCAGCCTGGATTGAGGTTGCCAGGTTTAAAAAGGGGAGCGAGTCCAGCGAATTTATCCTCAACTGATATGTCGTATAAAATACTCGTACTCATTTATTTGCAATGATTTTATAAATTAAACGTCAAAATAATTCCAAAATAATAATTAAATCATACCATTTTCATAAATACAGGTCTAAGTTTTTACCGATTAAATATATCAGTGTATTTTACAGTTAAAGGTAAATTACAAATTAAGATAAAAATTATATTACTATTTATAATTATTTGATCGAGAAACGGGTATTTATAGCCTATCCAACGGTGTCAGGTTGCCTGGGCAAAAATTGGATACATAAAAGGTAGTCTAACCACCGCGGTGGTAGGAGCGGAGGTTCATTTTAACAGGTTTAGTCAGATAAGAATCTGATGAAGGGGTCCAAATGTAGTCCGAAGAATGTACCAATTTTTTTTATGATAGACTGACCAGCGATTGCCCTTAGTCTCACCTGATGGAAAGCGATGACAAGACCTAAGATGTTGCTCACTGATTCAGTAATAGCCTATTCACTCTTGTCTTGAAGTAATCTTTGTCATTGTCGAATCATCGCCGTCATCTGTGATATTTATGGAAATAATTGTGTTGACTTTTGGATCATAGGCAGTTAGTAGTCCTTTTGGGCTATGTTTGGGTGGTTTTATAGTTTTTTTTTAAATAATGAAGAATTTCGAGAATGTTTTGTTATGTAGGTAATATGGAAAGCATACAGGGTGCAATTGGTGCCTTAGGTAGGGACGAGTACATAATAAAATAAGACTGTCCTTCTTGCTTCCAGTAATTTATACGTAGCTTTAACTCTAATCTAATAGATTCGCAAAATAAAAAACAAATCTGACATCTATTAATGTTTAATTACGTGAGTTCTATGAACCAATTAACTATTGGGTTTGAAAGGGGTTTATTTATAATATATTGTATTTAATTCCAGGTACGGCAAAAAACGCTAACCCAACGAACTACAGTTATTTCCAACACAATGGCACTTGTAGTTTGTGCAGCAAATCTGTGATCGTGAGAGAAAACGTGGACATCTAAGTGTGAAAATCAATCAAGCCATTAGATATAATTAAGTTAGTTACTGCAGCTGGAGACAGTTGTAGGTATGTGAAGCATGAGTTTGTGCAATGATTAAAGATTACGATTTTTTACATGCCTAGTGTTTTATTTCCGTTTACAGTAGTGTGTGTAAGGTGGCATTAAAGCTGTGGTCAGAAATAACTTTACATGATGACGAATTTGGTCTAGATCGCCCGCAAGTGTTAGCTCGATATGCCATTCCAATCTTTCGCGCGCGTGAGATTCAGGATAAAAGTAGTTTTTTAGTCATTATTTCAGAAAATTTAAGTTATTTTATACTTTATTTACATTTTTAACTGGGTAATATTACAAAATATCATATTATTCAGAAAAAAACGCAGTACCTACTCGTAACTAGTAAAATGGTAGAAAAAAATGAGGATAACTTGATGGTATTATCAAATTATTTTTGTCAGTTTTTGAGATTCAGATCAATTTTCAAATAATCTTTGGCTGTCTTTTATCATTCAAAAGTCTTTTGCAAACGAACATTAAGCAAATAGTTGTTAAACATTCATTAACATTTTTCATTTAGTTGGTCGAAGTATATTTAGCCAATTTTCATTTTCCCGCTTTAAACAATTCAAAAACAATCAACATCCAGAAATAAATACATATAGCAAACATAACATTTTTAGACATTATTTTATTTAGTGATGTATTATTTCACCAACTTTCATTTCATAACTCAGATATTTGGACCATAATGTTATATCACTTGATGTCGAGTAATTTTGATCCGCCTGCGAGTCAACGAAGTCCCTCATTGTGGGGCTCCTACTCTCCCCTCTGATGGACACAAGGTAACGAACGTAGGTTCGCTCGTTACGTGGGGTAAACAACTGTAATGTTGAGTAAGGCGCCTTCCTGATTTGGCGATGCGGAGGCGGTACGACATGAGAAAACAGTCAACTGCCAGTGTCAAACGATACAAATGCAGTACTGCCCCACTTCTGCGCATGGTATTACTACTGCGCAAACGTAATACTGACAGTATTTCGTCAAGTGAGGAAATCTCGCATCAGTAAACTTACGTCAAAGAGCAAAATACCTCTGACATATCGCTTCCGCCCCGCCTGAATGTTTTTTTTGCGTTTTATAACGTTTGAAATTTGGGACTACATAGATCAAAAATATCCTGTGGCAATAATTTATTTATATTCAATATTTTCAGCGATAAATATTTTGGCTAACTTATTCATTTAGCAAATGAAAGATGCTGTAAAACCTTAAAAATGGTAAGTATGGTATATTCTAATCTAACAAGTGATCGTTTGAATAAATTAGGAGTTATAAATAAATGGAAAATATTTTATTGAATACAAAATACAATTGACAAAGTAGGTATGGTTGGTACATGAAATTTGGCCAACACTATTGAGGCATAAATATAGGCTCCCGTTTATTTGATGTAACAACTATTGTATTGAATCGGCGATCGATTAAGTAAAGGATCGGGAATAGTGATTTCAAATTACACCTCAGATTTTACCCTGTATTGCGTAGTGAAGTATTATTTTGATCAATCTAGATTATAACAATGAGACCTGAAGAAATATACCTAGGTGCTTATGAGTCACACAGAAATTCAGACACGCGCCTTTGCTGCCTAGCTCAAAATGCATTAAGCCGCAGTAAATTAGTTTTACTGTAAACAATGTAGTGCCAGACTTGGTATCTTTTCAGATAATCTACGGAACTTGGCACCCACTTAGATCTCAATTCTTTTGTCGGTGAAGACTACAACCACGCATCGCATATTGAACTTGGCTGCCATTTTCACATTTATGTTTTTGATGGGAATGGGTATACATAAATAATACATGTCGACATGATTATTGAATTTATTGACCACACGAAAGACCGTCTTAGACTAAATAGGTACGTCTGTGGCGAGATAACCGTAGAACTGGATCCCACTGGCTGGTTTATTTTAAGACCGAGCACTTATAATACTGCACTCGAAGGAAAAGTAAGCCAAATTAGCCACGACACTGGCTAGCTCTGTAATAATCTATCGTAATGGCAATATAAGGGACTGAGTTACTACAAAGGTATTCATTTTCTATTCATGTAGGTACTTCAATTTTACATACAGATTAACATAAACTATATAATGCCTAAAACATACCTGCACGTTTTAATGCGTCAGTAGCTTAATCGCTAAGAGACCGTCTGATGGCAACCGGTCACCTTATGGGCTAGAGATTTTGATCTCACGCCGTCTACTGTAGATGTAATATCAACATCCCTAAGTCCCTGATTAGTCACTTAAAAGCAAAGAATACAAATACCCCTGTTTGCTACCGACATGCTATAAAAAAGCCGGCCAAGTGCGAGTCGGACTCGCGCACCGAGGGTTCCGTAAAAATATTTTTATTATATGATGTAACTTGAAATTCACGGTTTTCTTAGATTATCCTTTATTTGTGCTATAAGACTTTGTTTCGTACCAAATTTCAAGATTCTGAGTTCACGGGAAGTACTCTGTAGGTTTTGATTCCCTTGCGAGTATCGAAAATTTGCTGAAAATTGCGGCATAAACGTCTGTATCTTTTGATTGCGTTGGCTTAGAAGTTTGATTTTTTGACAGCTCCATGGGACAGTATACCTGAGTATTTTATATGAATTCCAGCTTGATACCTCCACCCGTTTTTAAGAAAAAGGGGTCTTGACAGACAGACAGACGGTCAGACAACAAAGTGATCCTATAAGGATTCCGTTTTTTCCTTTCGAGGTACGAAAAACTAAAAAAACATAGGTTGTGAACCCATTTTCATTGTTGCGATTAATTAGGTACTTAAAAGTCTTTACTTCTCTCGTTTCATTCGCATGCAATTACACCCGGAGAATTGCACTTCATACTAATTCAGTAATAACAATTATCCGTCTGCAACATTGTATCAACAATAAGTAGTCAATACGGAAATCGATGTCGCATGAGCTCAGATCATATTTCATACTTTGCTCATACCAACAAAAAGATAGTTAGATGGTTTCCCAGTAAGACGCCTGATTAATTAAAACGAAACCACAAACGGGATTTCCAAAGCACGATCAATGATTTATAAATCTTATTTAGACTTTATAGGAATATTACATGATTCCAATAAAAATATACATGAATAAAATCTGCTTGTGGGATTGGTACTAGATATAGTGCTGGCTGTTAAACGATGAAGAAGGAACGATCAGTGGGAACGATTAATGTGATTTGAATTACTTTGGAAGTCGAACGAGTCGAATAAAGACGCTATTTCGTTGAGTAAGAGAGAATTAAATGTCTATGTACACAAGACTCTGGTCGACTTTCGATAAATTAAATATAAACGCCTGTGCATCTCTAATACAAATTATATCACATCAACATATAAGACGTATCAAACGTCAGGCGCTTTCAAATACAAAGTTACCAGTTTTTCCGCGGCTTAGTCCGCATAATAACAACGCGTTATTCGCATTCCCGTACAAACTTCCAACTCCCATTCACCTCCTTAGGAACCGGTTTTTAGGATAAATAGTATCCTATTTCCATACAATTAATAACCTTTAGGCGAATTTTAACTACCTAAGTTTTTTATTTCAAATCCATCTTAAATACCCAAGACATGATGGTTAGTATGGTTACACACATCAAATACCTAAAATTGGTTTACCTAAAATGTCAATACTGAAATGACATTTATTGTAATCTGACACTTAATTTAACCTATTTTTGTAATAACTATAATAAGTACATATAATAGACAAAATACCTAATGACCTATTCTAAAGCGTCAAAAACTTTTTTTACCAACTTATTTCTAATGCGAAACGAATTAAAGCCTTAAACGGATCCACGGCATTTTTTTACATCCTGTATAGGGGTCAATTTTATTGCATATCATAGTGGACTTTTTGACGATTTTTCTGCCGATTTTTTAAATTAAAGTAAAAGTGTTAAAAACTCATTCGCGTTCCTATGTCATCGTCAAACACAACGTTTCCTTAACGCGTGCGGCGGCAAGGCGCTTAAGTCCAAGGTGGTGGCCCAACTCTGCAACAGAACCAGGTCTGCAGGACGCAGGCCTATTCAGCCGGATCGGCGGGAAGCTGGTCAAGAACACGTCACGATTGCGGAAACATTCCGCGCGCATCGGCCATAAAAAAAAATGTCCACTCCATTTTCCCGGCTGGTTGCTACGGCACGACGAGGCCGTATAAGCCTGTATGACTTAATCCTTGCCTGTCATACTGACTCCCTTTTCAGCCAAACTGGCTCCATATCGGCCACCCTTATTCAATTCATCAACAACTATTCAAACAATATTTTAACTTGGCAAGCAAGCGAAAAACTTTTAGACAAATTAGTGATGTTACGTTAGTGAGAAGTGGGATATTTAATTTTGGCAGCATTGAGAAGAGATTAAAAGAGGGGGCGTTAAGCGGGTAGTTAAAAAATATGTGGTCAACAGAACCAACCTTCCGGACTCACACAAAGGAGAGTCTCTAGGTTGAAACCTGTAAAAAAGCTCAAGCGATACCCGACCAAGGAATCTCTGAAAATGATGCTGGTGTGTCTTTTTGTTAGAGATTTCGTTTCGTTTAGAAATCAATATCATATTTGCAAATTATTCCCATATTTTATAAACGGTTAAGATACGTTGGTTGTTTATTTTATTTTGTTTTATTCGTAGTAGTAATTGTTATTACTGTTTATTCGTACTAGTAATTGGTATTATTGTAAGTATTTACTTCAGGATATAAATTTAATCGATTTCTTCCAACTTACGACATGTTCTCTCGAATCGAACCGAATGATGGTCACAACACTGGTTTAAAAAAAGGATGTAGTACATAACTGTTTGTGTGGTGATTTATTATTAGTGTCCGACTGAAGTTTCGGTTTCGGTTTCGGCCAGTTTCGGCCTAAAAATCATGTTTCGGCCGAAGGTTCGGTTTCGACCAAAAAATTGCCAAACCTTTCGGCCGTGTTACATACTTTCGGATCGTGAATTCTAATTAGTCTTTCGAGGCTAGCTGATTGTGATCTGTTAACATTAAGATCAAAATATTATTTTAGTTAATTTTATATCTAGTTTAGAAGCTGTTCGATGTAGTCATTCTCAAAGGTATGGGACAGGAGTTTGGTAGTTCTTCTTCAAAACTGAGACCATGGAGAACTTGAGTAATATGCTCGATGATCTAATGGGAAAAGAAGTTGGGCTTAAGATGAACATGGACCAAACGAAGATCATAACTAACGTCCATGTACCTATGTAGTACGTCTCCAGTTAAGATCAGAGACTCTACTCTCAAAGTTGTCGACAAATTTGTGTACTGTCCCTGAGCCTAGGACAAACAGTTCAGTTGGGCAGGAGCAATTTCGAGAAGGAGAACAATTTTCAAAAATGACTTGGCTGGGTGGCGTTCGGGAGACGCAATATCTTTTCGTCGTGTATCGATTATCCTCTCGTCAATAGTTAAAGTCTTTGACCAGTGCGTGTTGTCATTGATGACCTATGGCTCCGAAAAAGGAGGGTCAAAAGTAAAAGTAAAAGTAGTTTATTCTTCAAATTAGGCATATTACATGCACCTATGAACGTCAATAAACTACCACCGGTTCGGAAAAATATACCTCTGCCACGAGAAGAACCGGCGTAAGAAACTCGGCGAGGTGTCATTTTTTCAAAACAATATACATTGTATAGTTAAATATAAATTACAGTGTCAGCTACTACAAAATAACTGAAATAACAATGCTACAGTAGAAAATATATTTTCGCGATAGATTACCCGTGCAGGACGCTATCACTGCCAAACATCCCTATCCATGATGTAATCGTTTATCTTATAATATGCTCTTGAAATAAGTGTTTGTTTTACTACAGATTTGAATTTAGAATTGCTAAGTTCAGTAATGTGTTTAGGAATTTTATTGTAGAATTTGATACAATTTCCCAAGAACTACTTTTTCGCCTTTACTAGTCTATAGAAGGTTACTTTCAGTTTCC
This sequence comes from Notocelia uddmanniana, assembly GCA_905163555.1. Classification (NCBI taxonomy): domain Eukaryota; kingdom Metazoa; phylum Arthropoda; class Insecta; order Lepidoptera; family Tortricidae; genus Notocelia; species Notocelia uddmanniana. The sequence continues at coordinate 25,096,389 of LR991057.1, read as the reverse complement.
CAGTATTTCTCGTGGCTATTGGTTTATCAGCGTTCGTTGGAAAATTGCCCAAATTCTTCCTAACATACATTATTATTTCAAATATATATAGGGACGGCAGGGTTAGAATGTCTATTTCTTTGAAAAATTCTCTTAATGAGTCACGTGACCCCAAGTTATATATTGCTCGGATAGCCCTTTTTTGCAAAATAAAAACAGTTTCAATATCTGCAGCTGAGCCCCATAAGATAAGACCATAAGTAATTATACTATTACAATAAGCAAAGTAAACTAACCGTGCCGTTGCCACATTGGTAAGCTGCCTTATTCTCCTGACTGCAAATGCAGCAGAGCTCAACCTACTTCCTATCGCTGTTATATGGGAACCCCACTGCAATTTTGAGTCCAATGTAATACCTAAGAATACAGTAGAAGTAACAAATTCTAATGTTTGACCATTAAGTCTAATATTTGTATATAAGTTTCTGTTTGATGAGTTCGCAAGAGAGAATTTAATACATTTCGTTTTTTTCGGGTTCAATACTAAGTTATTGGCAGCAAACCAGTCAGATATCATGGAGAGGGTATTATTTGGTTCAACGAGTTCAGTATCTCTCCTATTTACCTTGAACAGTAATGAGGTGTCGTCTGCGAACATTACAATGCCTGATCTTCGGCTGATATATGGCAGATCATTTACATAAACAAGGAACAGGAACGGACCTAGAATAGACCCCTGAGGTACTCCCATCTCTACCACTGTCTCTGACGAAATGGCTTTATTTATCGCTACCTTTTGATTTCTCTGTGTTAAGTATGACTTCATGAGATCTAATGCGTGCCCTCTGATGCCATAAAACTTAAGTTTACAAATTAAAGTACCATGATCTACACAATCAAAAGCCTTGGAAAGGTCACAGAACACTCCGATGGCGTCGTGCGACTCTTCCCAAGACTGCAAAATAAATTTTAATAAACTTGCACCTGCATCAGTAGTTGACCTACCCTTCGTGAAGCCGAACTGCTGTGCGTGCAAAATATTGTGAGAATTAAAGTGAGAAACCAATAGCGTAAGCATTATTTTTTGAATATTTTGCTAAACGCAGGTAGGATAGAAACTGGACGATAATCAGAAGGATTATCTCTATGACCTGATTTGAAAATTGGAACTACTTTACTACATTTCATTAAGTCTGGAAAAATGCCATAGTCTATACAGTTATTAAAAATGAGAGCTAGAGTTGGTGCAACGACCTCCAGAATAGATTCCAGTACCTTGACTGACACGCCCCATAAGTCCTCAGTGCTCTTTATTTTTAACATTTCAAAGGACTTCAGTACATCTAGAGGAGAAACATGATGAAATTTGAAATTAGTTAGTGATTCTAATTTTACGTTGTCATTCAGAAGGGATTCAGCTTTTGTGGTAGATGATGCTAAACTTTGAGTAGTGACTATAGGAATTTTAGAAAAGAAATTATTAAATTCATCAGCTACTTTTACTGCATCAGTTATTAAATTATCCTTTACTTTCAAAGAAATTGTGAACTCTCTATTATTTCTCTTCCCAGTCTCTGTGTTTATTATTTTCCAGACTGTCTTGGCTTTATTATCTGAGGACTTAATTTTATTATTCAAGTGCATTACTTTTGCTTTTGTGCACACTGTTTTAAACAATTTGGAATAATCCCTAACATACTGATGGAAACATTCGTCAGTGGTGCAAGATCTCCTTTCATAAAGTTGGTATAAGTTATCTCTACTTTTCCGAATTCCGGTAGTTGCCCACTCATTAAATCTCATTTTATTATTTATCTTAATACGCTTTTTACTAAAAGTCTTATTAAATTCGTTGCACACTGTATTCAGAAGCATTTTGAATTGATCATTCGGATCATTTGATTCTACCTGGGTGTTCGGCATGGCGACTAGTAGATTAGACTTTAGTAATTCTAGTCTACTTCTACTCAGCGGTCTTATTTCTATAACGCGATCTGGATGTTTTACTTCGCAAGGTAGCCTGAACATCTGAGCTTTATGATCCGAACGAACTCCATTCACTATGCTACTGTCTATATGAGAACTGTTTAACCAAATATTATCTATACAAGTGGCCGAGGTTGGAGTAACTCTGGTAGGTACTTCAAACAAGTAGTCAAAATTGAAAGATTTCAAAAGAGTGATGTACTTATCTTTTTCAGCTGATTGTGATAAAATATCGATATTAAAGTCGCCGCAGACCACTACTGAGGTCAAAGTCACTCAAAGAGCGATGGAGAGGGCTATGGCCTATGCTCGAACTTACTCTGCGAGATCTAAAAAATGACGATACCCGCAGACGAATCTAAGTAACTGACATAGCCTGAAGGTTTGCAAAACTAAATTGGCAGGTGCGGGCCATATTGCCCGGAGAACCGATGGTCGGTGGGGCAAGCGAGTTCTCGAGTGGCGACCACGTACCGAATGACGTAGCGTAGGAACAAGGAATGTTGCTGAGCTGCCCCCACAAGGTTGCTGAGGCTTGATGTAGGCTGATGACCTGATTAAGGTCACGTGGGTCCGCTGGATGCGGGTAGCTCCTAATTGATTGTTTTGGCATTCTCTGGGGGAGGCCTGTGTATGAGATGATGCCCGCGGGGACCTATCATCATCGCACCTCTCGCCATCGAGCTCATCCCCGCACCTTAGAGCCATTGCGTTCTCGTACAATACGTTTCAATAGGTACTTTATACCGAGAACACTTTAGTAGCTAATACCTGCCGAGGTATTGCAGCATGGGATTCTTCAAAAAAGGCGTAAATAAGAGCCAGGATAATTTGGTCCAGTTCAACCCCACCAAGACACAGGTATACGCGTGCACTACGAAAAAAAACCCCATTCACTGTTGCCCATCCCAAGACACAGCCCTCTCCATCTTAGAGAGTTATTGGGATCCTTGGTGTCGACATTTCCAGCGACATCTAGTTTCGGAGCCACTTAGAAGACAAAGCCAGGCTGGCATCCAAAAAGCTGTGCTCAATAGAGCAAAGCGATACATCACCCCTGTACAGAGACTTCTATAATATAAGTCACAAGTCCGTCCCCACTGAGTTGGCTGTCACCTCCGGGCGGGAGCACCTGGATACCAGCTTGGGCCTTTTGAATTGCTTCAGAGACGTGCTGTATGAATCGTGGACGATCCCAAACTGACGAGCGATATTGAACCGTTAAGCTTAAGGAGAAAATTTGCCTCCTTGTGCGTGTCCTATGGCTTGTTTAATGGGTTGTGCTCCTAAGAACTGTTCAATATGATGCCTGCGGCCGCTTTCTACCATCGCACAGCTCGCCGTCCGCAGGGCATTCACCCCCGTACCTAAATGGTCACGTTCGGTACGATTCCAAAGGAATTCCTCCCTCGGACGCTCCAGTTGTGGAATGAGCTCCCTGTTGAGGTTTTCCCGAAGGACTACAGTATGGGGTTCTTCAAGAAAGGTGTATAAAAATTTAAACAGTCGGCAACGCGCATGTGTCACCCCTAAAGTTGCAGCCGTCCATAGGCTGCGGTGACCGTTTACCATCAGGCGGGCCGTACACTAGTTTGCCACCGACGTAGTATTAAAAAAAACTTGTTTAAACAACGCACCTACACGGATTATAGGTGTTTCATTGATCATATGATTCATATGTCTAAAAAGAATGGCCTACTGACATTTTATTCAACGATTTTAACACGTCTGTAAAAGTTTCGGTTTCGGTTTTGGTTTCGGCCGAAACTAGAGCCAAAACCGAACCTTCGGTTTCGGTTTCGGCCAAAATATATGTTTCGGTCGGACACTATTTATTATTGTAAAATATTCCAAGACTATGATAAAGAAAAAAATGAACATAAACTCAATCATATAAATTAAAAGAATAAGAGTAGTTTATGAATGAATGAATGAATTAAACATTTTATGTCAGACCCAAGTCCATATCGATTAGTAACAATTCTCTTAACCTAGTGTTAATAAATTAATCATTACATAATTTCAGTTAAATATAATATAATAAAATAAGATAAAATTCGCATGTCAATCCCTACATTGAAACAAACTACATAAATACGTAAGTTTATACGTATTTGGAAAGACCTTAATGTCATTGCTTGTTTTTTTTAATTAATTTGGGTTGATTATTTTTTATTAAAGATGGGTTAGCTCTTGGCCAGCATCTAGCTAGGGGGCAAAGGTGAAGCCGACAATGGAGCGAGTTCACCCAGAAGATGCCTATTCACTCATACCTTTAAAAGGTCTAGGTTATATAAACTCGGAAATATAGACGCCGGCAGATAATTCCAAACCTTAGAAGTGCGCATTATAAAAGATGATGCAAAGCGCTTGATCTTCCACATTTACGTTATATGGGTGTCGTGATGTGTCAAATATGTGATCTAAAAAAATACACTTTAGCTCCTTTATCACCTGTCAGGAATACGTCGACTTACCAGTAAGCCTGTAAATTTGCTCTCGGAATACATCATTTTCAGATCAAATTGAATCGATAAGAGGTGGTAGATATTTTAATTAAGTAGGTTATTTTGTCTTGGCGTAAAAATACGGCAAAACTCAGCTCTGCAACTGTGTGAATGAGTCATATTCTGTATTTATTATATGACCTAGGCTTTACAATTAAGTAATCATGAAAATTATGCAAAATGCTTAGATCTTAGTGATAACTTGTGATTCATAAGTAGTAGTTGTAATTGTAAACAATGTAGGTAGGTACCTACTTAGAAAATCAATTGTAATGTGAGTGAAACTTGAGTGAAATAATGATACCATGAAAAGGTAATAATAAATACATTTCAATGTATCAATAAAACAAAAGATAGTACACAAGTCATCGTCAAGTTTATATAGTCTCACACACGGTCTAAATATCCATACTGATCATATTCGTGCATGATAATTGACAACTTTACTATTATCATTGATAGTAAAGATGCAATGTTTAAGGGGGTGTGGGAGAGTTAAGGGAAGGTACTCACGCCTGAAGCCTTTAGGTAGTCCATTTACAGTGCAGTGTTACTTGATTCACACACGCTTCAGGGGCTAGTAATATCGGTAGCCACTCGCGATACGGAGGATCTCTATATTTCTTTTAAGTTTCTTTTGGAAAATTCGGTGACGAATGCGCGCGACGTGTCAAGCTCCGGGGTATACTGAATAGCCCGAGCGTCGATGGCGGCGAGTTAGGATTTTGGAAAAGGGAGGGTAGGTAGACACTGCACATTGCCACAATTGTCAATATTCGTAAGGATAGCCTGATATATGGAAATTGAGTGGCCACTTCGAACAAGTAGCGAATGTCAAGAACTCAAATTTTGCTAATCGAAGTGAATGTCATGCCGACGTAGGCTTTAATGCGTTTAAATGTATCAAACAGAGAAATAATGTTAGGTACTATATAAAGCTGATCAAATCGAACAACATCCGGCCCAATCGGGTTCAAATCAAAATGTGTACTTATTGGTATAGCCGGAGAGCTGGCTACTAGTGAGTGGTTGAACAAAGGGTTTTAAAAGCAATTGAAGGTTTGCAATTTACAGAGCTTTGGTGTGGTACTATAGCTAATTATGTATTTAATTCGAGTATAATATTGCCAGGCGTTTTGGTTGCAGGAAAAGTAGTGCCAGGCGACGGCCAACTCGTCCAAGGTGTTTGAAAATACAGTTTCAATTTATAGAGAAACGAAATCCGGCTAGTTAGTGTGCCATACTAATATTTTTAATTGTTCCGGGAAACTGGCAAATGTTCAGTGGTGCAGGTCAGTGGTTGGACAACAAAGAGATTGTAAAAGCAATTGAAGTTAAAGCAATCAGACTTGGTAATAGGGTCCCGTTTTCACCCGTTAGGTATCGAAACACGGAAAAGTTTCACCCAGTAAATAAAATTAATTTGCACTTTTTCGCGCATCTTGGACATCACCTGGCACATTTTGGCGTCACTGGCACTTTTCCCTCGATTAAAACGTCTGGTAATATTATATTTAAATTAAATATATAAATTATCTATAATACCACACCAAATCCAGAGCTTTATAAATTCACACCTTCAATTGCTTTTACAACCCCTTTGTTGTCCAACCAGTCTGACCTGGGGGTAGGCCGCTGAGAAGCTACCAGGCCACCGGGTCAATTAATCATAGTAGACGGCACACTAACTAGATGGATTTCGTGTCTTCATAAATTGCAAGGGTGTTTCCGTAGCCAGCTCTTAGACCAGTACTATTGGTTTAAAAACAAGATAAGTATAGTATAGGTAATTGCCCTAACAAGTTATTTTAACGAGGTGTGAGCTAAAAAAACCCGTAAACGAGACCTCAAACGCGTAAGAAGCTTGCTAGCTATTTAGTTTAATGATTCACGTTCAAATTATTCGAAGAGAACTTATTAAAAACACAAAACAAGTTTATGTCCATATTATATAGACTGTCTGATTAAAATCGCCATCATAATAATTCGCATAAAAACGTATTATTGATGTTTTATTTACCTGTGCAACTAAAGATAAATACGAACATTAAATACTTGACGAGTCTGACACCCATTCAAAGTATTCAAACACCCGTCGTGCTTTGCTCGAATACAATTTATTTAATTGGTAGTCGTGATGAGCTCGCTGAAGATGTAAAAAAATTGGACAAGAGTGAATCGACTCCAGGCATGACTGTATTAATATAAATAGCAACATTGCTTATTATATAACTAGCTTTTGCCCGCGACTTCTTCCGCGTGCAACTCGTTATATCGTCCGCTAATAGTGTAAACCTGCTAACGTCATATTATGGAAGTTTACAGGAGAGACAAAAATATGATTGCAATTAAAGTATTAAAACCTGATAAACGGGAAAAATATTATTAGGTTATTTTTTCCCTTAATTCCAAAATAAGAGACAGGTAAAGCGTTTAGGTTAATGCTCGCGTACGGTAACCGAAACCAGAAACCGTAGTTTCAGAGGAACTTCCTCCCTCGGACGCTCCGGTTGTGGAATGAGCTCCCTGCCGAGGTTTTCCCGAGGAACTACAGTATGGGATTCTTCAAGAAAGGAGTGTATACATTTTTAAAGAGTCGGGAATGCGCATGTGACACCCTTGAAGTTTCAGGCGTCCATAGGCTGCGGTGACCGCTTACCATCAGGCGGGCCGTACGCTTGTTTGCCACCGACGTGGTACAAAAAAAATATGTTTACGTTGACTGTTGTAACTTAACTGTATTTTGCAATCAAATAACGTTTCAAATCATGAATTTCGCAGTTTGTCGAGAAAAAGAAAGTAAATAGATCTTCATGTAAACCAAAAGGTACTGGCAATTGTACTTGTCTTCTCGAAGATCTCACAGTTCGAAAATAATTGCCATACAACTATTATTATTACCAAAAGGCACTTAATATACAAAGAAACTTCTTGAAAGAAACTAAATGAAATATTCTGAAATAAATGGCCTCATGTCTGATGCGATCACGATGAGATACTCCCAGCATAGCCCTTTCCATTGCTATTTTGGTGACTTTAAGCCCTTTTGTGAGGCCCATAGTAAGCGACTACGTTTCAATGCCCATTATGTCATCAATGGCAACACACAACGTCTTGAGACACTGTAACAAAATTATTTTGAGGATATGAAAAATACCTGCTACTTTGAGGATATGAAAAATACTGCTACTCCCATTAATTTTGATACGAGGTTAACCTAATCCTAAAACAGTGATTGTATCGGATTTACAGCTCAAAAGCCACGAAATATTAATAAAAAACAATAATAGTACATACCTTTGCGATGTTATTCTTCTTCGTTTATACCAAAAACTCGAAACGAAGTTCTCTTTTGCGAGAACACGTATCTAGGCGATCAAAATTCTTACGAAAATGGCGGGTATATTGGGGTTAGGCGATAACTTTGAACTCGTGGAGTTGACTGTTTTACTCACCATGTGATTTAAGCATTTTGTTAAAATAACTGGAATTATAAAATAACCCAATAATGTAACCCAAGGTGTAAAAAAAATACCTAAAATATTCTTTACATCGCGTGCGCTGCGAAAACTATTTCTGATAGAATGACTATTGTTAATTATTTGTATGGGCCGGGCTGCTAGTATGTAATACTAATCTAAAGGTTGATTTAAATGGAAAAAAATATAGAAACCTCTATGTCGTTTTTAAAAGCCAATCCCCCACGTACGAGTACATGCCATACCCCACACGCCTCTATAGTAACAGTAAACTTTTTTTTACTTAATCCCTGGTATGTATGGAGTACCAAATTTTACCTCGGATTCGTATTAAGAGACCTCTCGGACGCTCAGATATCGATTTTTAACGAAATCGGGATGGAAATGAAGAAAATAAATATGGCCGCTGTTTTTTTACAAATTTTACCTAGCATTCATATTACGAGACTTGTCGGACGCTCAGATATCGATTTTGATCGAAATCGGGAAGGAAATGAAGAAAATCAATATGGCTGAAACTTTTTCCAAATTTTACTTTGGAGTCGTATTACCTATCTGATGCTCAGATATCGATTTTGAACGAAATCAGGGCGGAAATGAAGAAAAGCAATATGGTCGCCACTTTTTCCAAATTTTACCTCGGAGTCGTATTAGGGGACGTTTCGGACGCTTAGATATCGATTTTGAACGAAATCAGGACGGAAATAAATAAAAGCAATATGGCCGCCATTTTTTCCAAATTTTACCTCGGAGTTGTATTAGGGGACCTCTCGGATGCTCAGATATCGATTTCGAACGAAATCGGGACGGAAATGAAGAAGATCAATATGGCCGTTACTTTATTCAAAGTTTACCTCGGATTCCTAGCAAGAATCCTCTCGGACGCTCAAATATCGATTACTGTCGAAATCGTATCGGACGGCGCTGATTAATAAAACCACTTACAATACATTGAATCAAAAAAGGTCGTATCTTCATAGCGAACTCACGGCACTTCATGCGCCTTATAAGGAACCTACATGCCGAATTTGGTATCTCTCAAACCAGCAGTTTGGGCTGTGCGTTGATATGTCACTCACTCAGTCAGTCAGTTTCTTCTTGCAATTTGGCACAAACTTTTAAAAAAATTCATTTCCGCAATATTAAATTTCAAAATCAATGCCATTTTTGAAGTTAACGACCCAAAAACCATAAAAACGACACCCATATTAATATTCAGACATTCGAACCCCCTCGCATCCCAACCGGGGAATGGTATTTCACGTCCTCCATGTGGTGTTTTAAAATCATTGTTGTTTTCGTTATCAGCGACCCGATAAACCATAAAAACGATACCCATGTCGATTTTCAGAATTGGTCACCACATTTCCCCCTTTTAGGGGTTGATTTATATGGGTATGTCCTGGAGCCGGGTATGTCCTAAAACTACGACCTGGACCTGGGTATGTCGTACGACCAAGACCACCGAGGAATGGGCAGCAGCATTCCTAGAGTGCGGTGGAGATACTGCGATCGCCAACCCGCATGCCAAGCGTGGCGATTATGGCATTTACCCCCCATGAAATTGGGCGAGGCGTATGTCCAGCAGTGGACGTCCTAGGGCTGATATGGATGTCCTAAATCTACGACCAAGACCACCGGGGGATGAAGCAGCACCCCTGGAGTGCGGTGGAGATGCTGCGATCGCCAATCTACATGCCAAGCGCGGCCATTATGGCATTTACCGCCCATGAAATTGCGGGAGAACTATGTGATCGTCCTTCGGCTGATATGGTGATGGTGGATATGGATTGGGGAAAAACGAAGAATATCTCCTTAGTATACGGAAAATTTATAGAGAACCCTAAAATTACGTTAGGTATTCGAGTAAAAACTGTAAAAAGCTCGTAGTATATTGATCAGAAAGAACAAGATGATTCATAACATGAAAAGGACATCATTTTATTTGATTCGAGATTTTTTTACCATTATAGTTAAAATCTGTATACCATTGTAGATCCAATCCTTCAAAATTTGGAAAAAGACGATAAAGAATTAGAGATATTGAGTTCTAAAGGGCCTTTCACCTGAGTGTTTGTAAAATAAAGTAGGGCAAAGTAAGTGATACCTTTTGTCAGATGTCAAAATTGTGACTCGATCACACGCTAATAATAGCACGATATAAACATAAACATAACATAAAACATAATCATGGAAACAATTATTCGTGGCATAAAGACATTACATAACAAAGAGCAATTAAATAAGCTGTGGTGTTCGTAGCCCGCGCGGGGAAACGGCAAAAACGGGGGAAGCGGTCAACGTAAACGTATCACTCCAAATCACCATTTTACCAAATCGCGGAGCGCTCGTGGCCCAGGGGCGCCTGCGTGCTGGGTGCGGTACGCGAGGTTAAGCAACGTGAGCCCAGGTCAGTTCTTCCATGGGTGACCGCTTTGAGTGGTTACTAACTGAGCGCTCCCGTGCTTTGGAAGGCACGTTAAGCCGGTGATCCTGGCTGCTGGCTATGACAGCAGTCGTTAAGCCAAGTTAGAGGCCTTCGGGCGGCTTGAGAACTTCTAATTGTCATTTTAATAAAAAAGTGACTCGAAAAGTAATCTAAGATCCCAATATAAAAATGATATGTGTACAGTTAGGCCCTTCAAGTTACATAATTGCCAAGTGACTGGAATAAAGATCTTTAATATCTTACCTGAATGTATTAAGTCACTCGAAGGTACTAAGTTCAAAAAGGAACTAAAAGAATGGCTGGCAAAAAAAATGTTTTTACAATCTAAATGAATATTTCGTATACGTCTACCATTCATCATCATCATCATCATGTCAGCCGAAAGACGTCCATTGCTGGACATAGGCCTCCCCCAAAGACTTCCACAATGACCGGTCCTGCGCCACCCGCATCCAGCGGACACCCGCGACCTTCACCAGGTCATCAGTCCACCGTGTGGGGGGCCTGCCCACGCTACGCCTTCCGGTACGTGGTTGCCACCTCAGAACCTATCTACCATTTTTTACCATTTCTCGGTCTACCATTGATTAAGTCTAATTTTAAGTTCAATAATATTGTACGTCCGAAATGAGCAAACTGTTGATACTTACCTTTCAATGTATGACATAAGATCTTATGTACACAGTTTTGACAATAAATGTATCTATCTATCTACCTTTCTACCATATTTTACCATTTCTCGGTCTACCATTGATTAAGTTTAATTTTAAGTTCAATAATATTGTACGTCGGAAATGGCCAAACTGTTGATACTTACCTTTCAATGTATGACATAAGTTCGAAATGATTGCCATACGATAAATAAATAAATAACCAAACCGCGTGCAGGACTGATCGGTGTAAAGCCACCATTACTGCGCCAAAAGGATCCCAATAGCGAAAAAGAAGCAGAGGGGACTCACCGCGCTATTTACCGGAACTGTCGATGGAGGTTTTCGATCGTCTGATGATATTTGCACAGTTTTCAATGAATTTACAAGGTCTATCATTAATATATTTTACACCACACCTTGCCAAAAAGCGCGTTTTGCAACTTTAAGTAAATGTTATCTAATTACCTTTACTTTGTCCTATACTAACCACCGTTAAGAGATTCGCCCGTATTAGACTTACACACTGTATACCTATTGTGCATAGGCCTTCCATGTGGGTTATTCCTAGCTGTTATCAACAAAAGTAGTTACCCCTAACACTTTAATGGTAGGCATTGGTAACAACTTTCGTCAAATCAATAAAAAGTAAGGCTGAGATAAACATGACTTATCTATATTATTATATACGACTTATCTATATTATTATTCGATTCGATCGTAGCTAAAAAAGACGGGAGGGCAAAAGCGATGCCCTCTCATTGTTTGTTTATTAATACCACTAAGATGCCTCTGATAAAAACGAATACCAAATGTTGTTTATTTTCATTCCATTTTCCTTATTTGATATTTCAAATAAGTTTGTATGTCTCATACGAAAATAAGTTTATAGGTCGTTCTTATCCTAATTGACCTATTTTCTCCTGAGGAATCCCTATGTCATATGTCTCCAATATCATGTTTAAGTATTGAAATCTTCCGAAACATCAAAATAGAGCTGACTGAAAAAATAAGATTAGCCTAGAAAGAGCAACATTTTTCTTTAGGAATGACCAACGGCTTTGTTACCTTCCATAAGATAAGTATTTTTTTATGAAAATAAAACGAACTTGTTTAAATATCTTTTTTTATCTTATGTGTTTTGTCGGCGTAATGTGTTTCAAACATAAACTTAATGACTAAAGAAAATAGCTAATGCTTATCAAAAACTTACAAAATAAATAATCTAAACTAAGGGGTCCCCCGTGGCATTCTGGCAAAGATGCTGGCAGCATTTTGTCGCTGAATAGCAATAAATGTAAATAAATATAAAATTATAAATATCTTACATAAATAACAATGTTTGATTGGTTTGATGTTGCGATCGCCGCCATTGCTAGTGATTGATCCTTAACCTTTGCGCTTGTCAGTTATCTGAGAAACGTCGGTAGGTACGTCGGTGGTTGTGCATGCGCATATATCTGACCCTTTACGAAGTGGTAGCCTATTGTTAGGATGATAAAATTACCTGATAATAGTGCGTCCCGATTGTCATATACGCCATTTGATATACTTGTAATGCTTACATTAAGCCTTCGTCTATCTTCATAAATCTTTACATGCCGCTGTTACTTGAAAATTTAAATGGCTTTATCTCTATCGTGCAAACACAAAATGTCAATGTCCCAAATAAGGACAGACAAATTATAAAAAACACTACTAAAAGTTTTGATGGGCTCACAGGGTTCAGATGAGCTATAATCGTAAATAAAGCATAAAAGTAGTTCTAAACCTTTTTTACGTTTTCTACGCTACTGTTAAACAATGTCTACACACCACCCTCAACGTATGTTGTATTCTAGACACCATATTGAATTCGAATCGGGTTGTTGCGCGAGCTCCTTCTAACAAGTTCTTCTCAATTTTAAACTGATTCCAATTCAGTACGTTAGGTAAAGTAGAGCACAAACTATTTTTGTGCGCAATTGTACGTAGACGTGCGATTGTATAGGCCAAGGTTCAAGGCCAAATTCATAATCAAAATCAAAATCAAAATCAAATATTTATTCTGCAAATAGGCCACAAGGGCACTTTTACATGTCAAAGCATGAATTTATACAATTTAAAAAACGGACAATCTTACTTAATAATAATGATACAAAAAAAATATACTGATTGACAATTCAATGAAAATAAATTTACAAATATTAAGGACGTATTGAATACGATCTGTGTCCGAATAAACAAAAGGAATATAAAATTAATTTAATATCTCAGAGATGTATATGGTCTCTGAGCGTCCAAATATGATTAATAACAATGATTTCAAAGTGCTTAGAGATGTAAATGATCTCTAAGCGCTAAAATTAAAATAAGTAAACTTAATATTGTTAGAGCTGTATAAGGTCTCTAAGCGTCAATAATAATAAAAATAATCCAGAACAGGATCATGTCTCTCGTCAATCTACATACAATAAAATAACACTAGTATTAAGGTATTTACTATGCCCTTGCAAGCATGAACAGACCGGACTCCACAAACAGCACCCGATCACGAGTACGACGCGTATCTCAGCCATACATAGATAAAGTAAAATAAAGTAGGAAAGAAAACTAAATAAATACCGAATAATTAATAAGGAGATCGCGGAAAGGCGCGAATGCTGAAGTTTCATGCACGGGAGGGCGGTTCGGCGGAAGCCGCCTAACAAATCCAAATAGGTAGTTAGCCAAAATCTTGAATACATTCTTCTGGCAAGAGGCTTGATTCATACGCACATTACCTATTTACTTGATTCATACGCACAATACATTACCTATTTTCTTCGCAATTACCTCTCGGTATAGTCACCCAGACATGGAACGACCGACGACTACGATGCGAAAGACCTCTGTTAGATAGTAGCGGAAGTAATTAGTTCCAATTTTAATGTTACAGATTTGCTACGTACAGTCAAGAGTAATAGGCTAGTAGTAAGTTAATTCATAGTAAGTAGTACTCGTAGTTAGTTCATTCCATTGTAATAAGGTGAAAAAGTGTTAACTTACTTTTGCTTTTGACTGTACGTACTTTAAAGAGGACTCTATTCTAAGTCCTGTAATCGTACACGCTGTTCGATAAGATCTGATTGAATGTAAAGTTTGACAAGTTTCTATGAGATGACAGCTGCTGGCGACATATTTAACGTTGATAGATCTGGGATTATTTTTCATGTCCTCTGCCTACCCCTTTTGGGAATATAGGCGTGAGTTTATGTATGTATGTACTGAGGCCTATACCATAAAATTTTACAAGCGTACAATTTGATAAAATTTTCTATAGAAAATTATACAAATTTGTCGGATTCTAGACTTGTAAAGTTTTGTGGTTGTTTTGTGGTAAACTGGGCCTGTAATCAGGGGTTGGTGCAATCCGCCCAAAGGAAATTGTTCGTTATGTTCCTATGACACAAATTCCGTTAAACTTATAGTTAATGCAGTCATTCAGTCCAATCCCATGATTACTAAGGCAGTCATCAACAGTCAGTAGATAAATTTGACATCCAATCAGAGAAGTGATATCCGGTTAGAATGATGAGATGAATTGAGACAGACTGTGAATCTCACGGGGCCTAGCATTCAACAGCAATTTTGAACATGGAACGTATATAGCTTTAGGATACTCCTCAAGAACGATCATGATGAGCTATGTCATATAAACCTGAAGAGTTGACTTCTCGAGCACACATTCTACAGCTACGAGGAATTTTCAAACCTGTACATAGAATAGTATAATCAATATTATCAACAGGGTGTGACCTGTAATAGGAGCAAAAATTAAAACGACGCTTCCTTAGAGCATATGCAGTAAGTGGCAGTAACCTCTTGTGACCAATAAAAGTTTTTTTTCATTTTGGAGAAATATCGATTATGACCTCCAAGTAATCGATCTTGACACCACGAGATTATAGAGCTGCAGTCAATGCTGATTTTGAAGTAGAATCAAGTTATGGTTATGAATATAACTATCTTTATATAAAGCCCAAGTCCGGTCTTGCATGGAGTATTGTAGTCACCTTTGGGATGGCTCGGCTAAGTACCAACTTGCCGCACTCGACTCGGTGGACCGCAGAGCCAGGAGGCTCATTGGCGGCAGTACGGTAGTGGGAAATAAGCTGCAGAGCTTAGCACATCGACGCAAAGTAGCATGTCTGTGCGTCTTCTACAAACTGTACTTCGGTGAGTGTGCTCAGGAGCTCCATGAGCTCATACCGCCTTCCCCCTTCTTCCATCGGACATCCAGACGTACGGCTGGCTACCATCCTTACCTGGTCGAAATTCCTCTTATTCGAACCAAGCGCTTTGCATCTTCTTTTATAATGCGCACTTCTAAGGTTTGGAATTCTCTGCCGGCGTCTGTATTTCCGAGTTCATATAACCTGGACCTTTTTAAGGCACGAGTGAATAGGCATCTTCTGGGTGAGCTCGCTTCATCGTCGGCCTCATCATTGCCCCCTGGCTAGATGCTGGCCAAAAGCAATCCCATTTAAAAAAAAAAAAAAAACAAAAAAAAAATGACTCATAATAGTTGTTGCATTTTAGGAAATAAGGGATAATTTTTGTATTTTTTAAATTTTATTTATCCATTTTTAGTATTATTAAAATAAACAGTTACTAAGGTCACTCCAGTAGAGTACAATAATTCACGTAAGCTATATTTGCATTAAAAATACAAAAAAAAATAATTTCAGTTGATTTCAATTGAAAAAGTACTTGTAAGTACCTACTTGGAAATACATAATTGCTGGTGAGTACAATAATATACTGTTTAATCTTTTGCTCCTATTACAGGATACACCTTGTACAATTAATATAATAGAATTGATGTTATAGAATTCAAATTTGGACATGTAAAATTAATATTATGAATGAATATGAATATAATTTAATCAATCAGTATGTATACAGGATGTTTTTATTGATTTCCGTTCCTTCAAGCGTATAGCCATGTATAGCCATAGAGGCTTAGCTTTTCAAAATTCAAGTTTTTTTTTTCCTTTTCATACTAAATAATTAATTGTATCACCAATGATGAATGCAAAAGGGCCTTAAGAATTAACGTGAAGTTAAGCTAAAAGTTAATTTCAAGTATGATAATATTCGAAATTGGAATGACACTCGGACGTCAATAAAACTACACAAACACGCACATGCTTTATGACAAGTATACCGCGAAACGAAAACGAAATATCTGCCTCTCTGCCGCACTAGCGTATTCGGCTGACAGAGAGGGAGATCCTTCATTTTCGGTTTGCGGTAACGGCCCGGATTTGTCACCTTGACGTTCTTAGGTTTTAAACGATATATCAACCAAATGTGATAGAACAGTTAAGTGTAAGAAGGTGTATAATTAATAAGATATTAGACGGGCACTGAACCTTTCCTCATGTAGCTGGCCACTTAGGAAATTAGAACTTTATGCCATTACAGGATTTAAAAAATCAACATTGTTTAATTGTTAAGGATCTTTTATACTCTACTAGGGGTGTTAATTAACGAAAATGAATTCTTGAATATCTTCGGAATGTTACGAATTAGGATACTAGTATTACTAGTGTCTTAGAGAAGATTACTTTATTTCATCTCAGGAATGTGCCCTCGCAATTAACGTAATTCAATAAAAACATCCTGTATACAGCATATCAGCTGCCAACCACATAAAGTATAATAGTAAACAAACCAGAAAAACTACATCTTACCTAGAAATACTAATAATAGATATGGCAAGAGAATATGGTCTTACTACCTACCTCATACACTAAATGGTTTCCCATTACATGTTATCAATAGATTAGTAAATAAGCCAAAGCAAGCCAAAAGTATTATCAAAAAATCAATAATGTAATATAAGTCAAAACTAACAATAGCAGACTAAAAAAAATACTAGGCTTAGCACCACAATCTTAGAATATTAAGATTTAGCTAAGAAATTTAACTAAATGTGAAATATTAAAAAAAAGAAATTTGAAATAAACAGTTGAAATTTTAATTTTTTTTTTTAGTACTTAATAATCATAATTTATTTCAGGCATCTGAGGCCCATACTAATATTTGAGTTAGTCTTTAGGTATAATTATATTTTGTCGAATAACTGATGGCCGCGAAATCGCCGGAATACGACACCTTTCGGCCAGAACTCCTCCTAAACAACAGTATAACGTTGTCTCCTCTACGCGAATGACCGGCGTGGAGAAGGGGGCGGATTGTGATGTGAATCTCTATCGCATCGGTATTCCGGTGGAGTCTGGACAACAAACTTAGTTTTAATACGGCTAAGTGTCAAGTGTGTAGTTTTAGTTGAGCCTCCGTCCCTATATATGCTCAATATACACTTGGAACTGAGCCTATTACTAGAGTCGAATCAGTCAAAGATCTAGGCGTTATAATTGACACGCGACTAACTTTTCACGACCACATCAAACCGCTTGCCACCAGTAGCTTTCGTAGATTAGGCTTCGTTATTCACAACGTCAGAGGTTTTCATGATCCGGGTGCCATCAAAGTTCTATACATGGCTCTAGTGAGAAGCAAGCTGGAAGCATCCGCACTAATCTGGAACCCTTTTGAGTCGACTTATATTTTGCTCCTGGAAAAGGTACGAGTACAAAAAACGTTCCTAAGAATGTAAGTATTATAAAAAGATATTCAGATACTATCCTTTCCTATATCCGACCAAATTTATTTTAGGAACTCTAGGTTTCAATTCCTTAGAAGTGAGGCACAACTCCAGCTTGCTCGTTTTTGCATGCCGGGTTCTGCGAGATAACTCGGACTGCCCAGAACTGGTAGAGAGGCCTGTAAGGTTGTTTATGCCCGATCTGAAAAAAATAACCCTCAGGCCGGTTGCGGTCTAAGGCCTAAGCCGCATTAAATTAGTTTTACTGTAAACAATGTAGTGCCGGACTTGGCACCATTTCAGAGAATCTACGGAACTTGGCAACCAAACAGATCTCAATTCTTTTGTCGGTGAATATTGAACTTGGCTCCCTTTTTCACATTTATGTTTTTGATGGGATATCATTAATCTTTGTCAATCTTCGCCAAATGGTGCTTTTTAAGAGCGAATGCACGAGTTACTATACAAAATACCCAAATCACTATAGGTGGACCTCAAATATTTGAAGAGTTCCCTCGATTTCTCCAGGACCCTGTGATCAGATTCTTACGTGATAACTATGGGACAACCCCTGAAGTATACTGTTTCAAACAAAAAAAGAATTTTCCAAATCGGTTAATAAATGACGGAGTTCTGAGGTAACTAGCATGAATAATAATAAAACTAATAAAAAAATCTGTTTTCTGTTTTTGTCTGGTGTACACACATAACTAACAAGCTGTATTTTCAGCTTTCTAGGTCACCTGGAAGTGGGTTAGGTTTTTGATTACTAGTCAGTCAGTCAGTCAGTGGTAAAAATGCCGTTTTTTGGAATTTAATATCTCAATAATTATTAAACCTATATTTATTAAATTTGGGATTCTAGTTGTTCTAAAGGATCCTAATACATATACAAAATTTCATTTTTTTATGTTAGATAGATTTGGAGTTATTGGGGGGTCAAAAGTGGCTCCAAACGGTTCGCGTAAAATAACACACGGCTGCTGTCCGCCAGTTCCTGGGGTGAACTTGGCTGGACACGCTGCCGCGTATCTAGATAACTTATAAGACTGTAATACTGTGTAAATAAATAGATAAAATAAAAATTTGTTATAAAATAAATAACTTAATTAAATAATAATAAATAATACATACATACATACATACATACATATAATCACGCCTGTTTCCCATAGGGGTAGGCAGAGATCACGGATTTCCACTTGCTACGATCCTGACATACAACTTTCGCTTCATGAACTTTCATAACATTCTTCATGCATGCGCGCCGATTTAGGGTACTCCTGACCTGGCCTTTCTGCAGAATGTCTCCGATTTGGTCGGAGTACGTTCGCCGAGGTCTTCCCCTTCCAACTTTTCCATCCACTCTTCCTTCATACACTCGTTTTGTCAATCTTCTTTCATCCATCCTCTCTACATGTCCAAACCATCTTAGCATACCTTTCTCAATTTTCGTCACTATATCTTCATTCACTCCACACCTCCGTCTTATAACGGTGTTTCTCACTCTATCTCTCAAAGTAACGCTACACATACTTCTCAGCGCTCTCATTTCCACTGCATTCACTCGACTCTGATGTTTCTTCTGCCACACCCAACTTTCACTACCATACATTAGTGTCGGCACCAACACTCCTCTATGCACGGCCAGCCGCGCCTTTTCTGACACTTTCTGGCTACTCATAAAGGCGTGAAGTGCCCCATTCACTCGATTCCCAGCTATCACTCTCCTTTCAATATCTCCTTCATGCTTACCGTCTCTCGTGAACAAAGTCCCCAAATACACAAACCCATCCACTTGCTCCAACCTCTCTCCATCTACAGCAATTTCACAAACTGTCATACACTCATCTCTTTCAAATACCATCACTTTCGTCTTGCTTACATTCATTTTCATTCCTTTTCTCGCAAATAATCTGTGCATGCTAGTTACCATCTTCTGTAGCTTCTCAGCCGATGACGCTAATAAAACCTGGTCATCGGCGTAGAGTAGACATTTGATAAGCAACCCATTCATTTCCAACCCACATTCATCGTCTTTCAAATCTTGCAAACAACTGTCCAGAAATAGATTAAACAGCCACGGTGACGCTACACATCCCTGTCTAACACCCTTTTCGATGCTAAACCATTCAGTGTAGGACCCGTTTACTCTCACGCAAGCAGAGGAATCCTCGTAGAGAGATTTCAGAGCTTGAATGAGATGGTCGCTCACTCCATATCCGGACAGTGCCGACCAAAGTTCATTCCTCACCACTCTGTCATAGGCCTTCTCCAAATCCACGAACGCGCAATAGACCTTTTGACCTTGGGCCAAATATTTTTCGGCTATGCATCGTAACGAGAAGACCTGATCCGTACATCCCATACCTTTCCTAAATCCCGCTTGTACATCCCATATTTTCTCATCGGTTTCTTGCATTACCCTTTCAATCAACACTTTCGCATATAATTTGCCAACGATGCTGAGTAAGCTAATGCCCCTGTAGTTCTTGCAGTCAAGTTGTGAGCCCTTTCCCTTGTACAGTGGCACTATGACCGCCTTGCACCAATCTTTTGGAACTATGCCGGTATTAAAATAATGCCGGTAATAAAAAGTAATAAATAATAATAACAAGGTAATACCGCTGACACTCAATGTCCCAAAACTTCAACCAAATATAAAATGCAAGGATGTCTCTGATTAGTGACGTTTTTGTTCCGAATCAGGATTCAGATATGCTAGGCATATATTCATTGCGTGTATCGAGGTGAGTAAAAAAATGTAGATAATAACATAGAGGTAGCTATTTTCGGTGGCAGAAGATGGTGGGTCAATGCTCGGGTCGGTGCACCGTTCCGGCCTTGCGGCGGCCTTGGACACCTGTTCCGATCGGTTTGGCACCGGCCATCAGCATCTGTTGTGTGACAAGCTAGGTCCGTAAGCTCTTAAAAGAGATTTTGGATTCGGGTGTAATTTGCGTTTTGGCAGAAACTTGTAAGAAGAAGCGAGAGTACATGCTCGAAGATTGTCATAAATACTCAGGGACTGTATATAATATCTAACGATATCATTCCATACCATTCAATGATTTATTATTTATAATTACAACGAACACGCGAAATTAAAACATACTTAACTAATAAAAAACCGGCCAATACGCACAATAGAGGGTTCCATACCTACTACTATACCTATCATCATCATATCAGCCGAAGGACGTCCGCTGCTTTACATAGGGCTCGCCAAAAGAGTGCCACAATGACCGGCCACTTCCATTCCACTCTACCGTGACTCTACCTATAGATCGAAATAACATTGAAAAAGATCGAACCAAATTACTCGACATCAGAAAAGGCTGCAATAATAGCAGCTGAACCAGCACAGTGTTCATTAAAAAATATATCACTTATCTACCTACTTCAATCATTAGAATGAATGAAGATTTTCTAATCTAAGGAGAGTAATGAGTAACTTGATTATGCATACTTAATTAGGTAGATTATAATTTGTCACTACAGTAGGCACAAGCAAGCTTAAACTCCTTGAACTTTTACTCTGTCGCATTAACAGTATTCCTATCGCAGTAGTTCGAATAAAGTATTTATTTATTCTGACAAACCAACTCGGGAGGTACTTTCCGTTGACTATAAATTTCCAAGAATCAAGATTATTTACAATAAACGCTACAAGTGGTAGAAAGCCTGGATATCCGCCCATAATATTCTTCCAGTCGCCGCTGTTCAATATCCGCGCACAGTCGACGTCAAATATATGTAAACATTACCTTTATTACAAAGGGATAGGGTGCAAAAGTGCTAAGATAATTTTGTCTAAGACCGTGCAACTTTCGCGAGACTTTCAATGCAGTTTCATTAAATATTTATGGGGTATTTTGTTTTATTGATAGACGGTGCACATCAAGCTGCAAAATTTAGAAGCCTTTAAACTTATCTACGATCTGGGTAAGCTCTCGCTTCATCGTCGGCCTCATCTTTGCCCCCCGGCTAGATGCTGGCCAAGAGCAATCCCATTTTTAATAAGAATAAAAAATAAATTCAGCTGTCTTCCAACAGCCGCTTTTTAAATGTTACTTTTGATTCGAGTCTTTATAGCTAGGACCTGGGCGACCGAGCTTCGCTTCGCATTTCATGTTTTCCCGAAGATAAGATAGCTAGATCGATTTTGCGCCCCCGTAATTCCCTGAATCGTACCTTATTTCATCGAAATCGTTAAACCGTTTAAGTTCCCCGAAATAAATACATATATAATTACACAACAATTGCTAGTTTAAACATATAAGATGAATAATAGTTATGTTATATTTTAGAGCCTTGGTTTCATTTAACCAGGTCGGTTAGTCCTTCACGCCTCTGTCATTCTAATTTTGAAAGACAGATATATCTATACTAATATTATAAAGCAAAAGAGTTTGTTTGTTCGTTTGAACGCGCTAATCTCAGGAACTACTGGATCGAATTGAATTTTTTTTTTGTGTTGGACAGTCCATTTATCGAGGAAGGCTTTAGGCTATATAACATCACGCTGCGACCAATAGGAGCGAAGACGCGAACGAAGTTAAACAGCTAGTAAATGATAAAAGTCTAAATTTCGCTGTTAGGGTTCCGTAGCCAAATGGCAAAAAACGGAACCCTTATGGATTTTTTATCCTAAATACGCACGTGTCCCCTGATTTTGAACATAAATTTATTGTTTTTTTAACATTCAAACAATGATGGAAGGAAGACGTGTACTTAGGTAAGCACATTATTCATCATTAATTGAATATACATATAATTTTATTGTAATCACGCTCTGCACGCTGATAATATCGTGCGAATTTCCAACTCATGATTCCGTATTTGCAATCACTTAGTTGAGACGCTTGGCACGTCTTTTGCATCGAACATTGATGGAATTAAAGCTCGTAAAGTAAACTTTTTACTATTGCACATCCGATTTAATGTGTGGGGTTTGTTTAATCGATGCTTGCTTATTTATTGGAACTACTGCTATATGCATGGATAACTGGATACTATGGACAGTCCGATTTAATGACATTATTAACATTTAAAAACGTTGGCAAGATAGAGGAGCTGTGATCCAAGGTCTGGGCCGCTATTCCATCTGTGATGATTGACGGAAGGGTACATATATATCCACTCTAGAGACCCTCCACAGCATCTAGCGTCTGTCGAGCGTGGAAAGAAGTCAAATATAGGACTACTTAACAACAATAACAGCAAAACAATAATTTGTACCGTATGGAAGGCACACAAAACTCAAAAGCTGAAATGGTGAAGATTTCTAACTCCTAGCGCTTGTTGATAAACCTGATGTTAGCAGTCTTAACTAATCTTCGATTGTGACTAGGCTTTCTCCGCTAGAAATACCTACATTCATAATATCGAAGATGGACTCTCTCCTTTTGGATTAATTTCAAAAATTGTGAGTATGTACATTGTTAAGGAAACTCTTTCTGCGATAAATATTTATCAAAGGTATGCTATTATTGAAGGAGCTACAATTGTACATTTATTTATTTGTTTTTTCTTTAAAACGTATCTAATGAGTTCTATACGAGTAGGTACCGAGAATATTTGCCCAAAAAGCAAGTTATAAACAAATTCATTCTTGTAATAAAATACGACAGATTATTTTATACCACGTCAATGGCAAACAAGCTGACAGCCCACTAGTGTAAGCTGTACGCTTAAAAAAACTGCAAATCAATGTACAGTTTAGCCGTTTGGCACACGCATACTAGAGGTCAAAACAAAATTTTTGACCCGCAGTTCCTAAAAAAATTCCCTTAGGGGGGGATTAATGAGACATTTTACATTTTGTATTTTTTTTTTCAGAACCCTATCGTGTGTAGTATCATATGAAAGGGCTTTTTAAGGCAATTCTAAAAATATACCTTATTATTACATTTCAACCATATTTTTTAATTATAACAAAAATAATTTTCGAAACATACCAAGTTTGGGCTCATCCAGACACGACATGGCCGATTTTTTTTTTAAATAAAATATACCACAAATGATCCGTGATATCCTCATATCTAACCTCAAAAAGGCAATTTTGAAAATAATTTCACTAAGTATTTATTTTTTATTTTTCAATATTACAAAGTGACACAGTTCTACTTCAATACCTATTTTACGTGACTTATGGAACTGTAGTGCAGCTACGGTACATATTAATCATAAAATGATACGTAGTATCTATATATCCAACGGTAAATACCTCTTTAACCCTTTAACTGCGCCTTTTCATCAGTTGCTATAATTTGTTTAGTTTTTGACATAAAGTATCAAGGTTGGACTCCTTCAGATACGATATACCCAACTAATTAGGTTAGATATCAAGATATGACTTATCACAAATGATACGTTATATCATTATATCTAACCCCAAGAAAGCAATTTTGAAAATAATTTCATTTAGTATTTTTATTTTTTATCTGTATAATTTTTCAATGTTACAAAGTGGCATAGTTCTACTCAAATTGTATTAAACTGTGCTGTATTGTTTATTATTGGTGTTATCTAAGTGATAATAACGATCAAAAACGATAAATTCTTTGTCTCCCTCATCCACCCCGACCGTCCCTCAAGATCTGAGTTCCGATCGCGAGCTGCATTTAGTTTAGTTAGCTGCCTGCAGTTACAGCGTTCGGTCGATCACAGCGGTCACAGATTTAATTACTAAAACGCTATAGACTTAGGGGGCCGCCCGCCACCCGCGCTGCCACGCCGCTGACGCCCATGGTCACAAATGTAGGTACTTAGGTATCAAAGGTTCGCAGGTATTCTTCCGCTCAGCGTTAAACCAACCATTCCTTTAAATTAAAAAAGTAACTTAGCAACAGTAAATGTGCTAGGTACTTAAACGTACAACACGAATCGTAAAAAAACTAAATACTTATACCTAACCCTGTGCATTAGTAGGCAGGTATAGAGAAAATTGATACATACCCTACAATTTAAAACTTGCTATGTGTATAATACGAAGTTACGAACACGTGATGCACTGCCGACTGTAATATACCTACACGTCAGAAGTAACCGCTGTGATCGACCGAACGCTATAACTGCAGGCAGCTAACTAAAATTTAGTTAGCTGCCTGCAGTTATAGCTAAATGCAGCTCACGATCGGAAGTCAGATCTTGAGGGACAGTCGGGAGAGGATGAGGGAGACAAAGAATTTATCGTTTTTGATCGTTATTATCACTTAGATGACACCAATAATAAACAATACAGCACAGTTTAATAGAGGAGAACTGTGCCACTTTGTATTATTGAAAAATTATACACATAAAAAATAAAAATACTAAATGAAATTATTTCCAAAATGCTTTCTCCGGGTTAGATATCAAGATATAACGTATCATTTGTGATACGTCATATCTTGATATCTAACCTAATTAGTCGGGTATATCGTATCTGAAGGAGTCCAACCTTGATATTTTATGTCAAAAACTAAACAAACTATACCAACTGATGAAAAGGCGCAGTTAAAGGGTTAAAGAGGTGTTTCCCGTTGGATATATGGATATTACGTGTCATTTTATGATTAACTAGCTGCCCCGCGCGGCTTCGCTCGCGTATTACAAATAACGCCAGGGATGCCGCGGATTAAAATATAGCCTTGCCGGATAGGGATACGCGGCCTGCAGCCCAACTTTTCTCGCCGATATTTGTATAGTGCTTCCCTCATATATGTATGTATAAAGATATGTACCGTATCTGCACTACAGTTCCATAAGTCACGTAAAATAGGTATTGAAGTAGAACTGTGTCATTTTGTAATATTGAAAAATAAATACTTAGTGAAATTATTTTCAAAATTGCTTTTTTGAGGTTAGATATGAGGATATCACGTATCATTTGTGGTACATTGTATTTAAAAAAAAATCAGCCATATCGTGTCTGGATGAGCCCAAACTTGGTATGTTTCGAAAATTATTTTTGTTTTAATTAAAAAAATATGGCAGAAATGTAATGATGTGGTATATTTTTAGAATTGCCTTAAAAAGCCCTTTCATATGATACTACACATGATCGGTTTCTGAAAAAAAAATTTTTTCCATACAAAAAGTAAAATGTCTCATTACTCCCCCCCTAAGGGATTTTTTTTAGGAACTGCGGGTCAAAATTTTTGTTTTGACCTCTAGTATGCGTGTGCCAAACGGCTAAACTTTACATCGATTTGCAGTATTTCTCTGAAATCGGGCTTGTACGGCTACCACTACACCTGATGGTAAGTGGTCGCCGCCGCCTAGTATTTAAAATGAATAGAGACGCTAAAAGAGACTGTCGCAATAAATTTTGCGTGCTGCCAAAGATATGGAGTTCTCGGAAAGAGCTTTTCACTATCTCAGGAATCGGCCGTATTGACTGTTTATAATATTTATGTCTGTCCACATAATGACTACTTCAACGTTTAATACCACCAGTCTAGTACCTAAAAAACGCCTTCTGTGGGCTTTCGACCATAGTTAGATAGATAATATAGTCACCGAGTCTCACCACTAAATATCACGAGAAATATCGCCAAGCGCCTATGTATAGGTCATTAGTCAATGATTGGGTATATTTCTAAGTATTGCAGATTTCGTTACAGCATTTAGGTTTCGTGTGTATTACCTATAGACAATTATATGGTGCAAAGGGTCAACAGAAACTACTTCCGCTACTAATTAATGACTTAGGGGCTGAGGAAATGGCCTAACGATAAAGTCTTAACGAACTCTGTATTGCGTCTTGGGCAAAATATTGACCTAGGCTAAGCGTCTGATACGTGGTCCTGATTGAACCAGTATAAAACTGCTCCGTCCGTGATTGTAGTAGACGTACTTAACGTCAATAAAGTTCAAACTCTAGAGTCGACTATCAGGCTCAGGGCTACTGTTTATGTACTTATGCTATCACAACGTATTAAAGCTGATCAAAAACTATACCTAGTCTGTTAGATCTATCTAGTTTCCAATACAGTGGGTACTTACCTAACTACCTGTTGATTACATGGTTAGTTGGTAGAGCTTCTCCACAAAATACAAAAATGGACTTGAACATTAATAATAAACAGCTTCACAATTTGACATGTGTTTTCCATCTTATTTCTAACGATATTGAATCAACGTTAGATAAAGATACCTACCTATACTTAATAACTTATTAAAATATCCTTCGGGTGGATTCGTTTTCACATTCTTCTTAGATATTATAATATTAACGGTGACAAAGGCAGCGCCATTATCTGTTAAATTATTTAAAACCCGAAGGTTATTTGAATACCTAGCTCTCGTGATGCACCATTTACATTAATTTATTTCGAAGTTTGGTCTTGGAAGTTACGACATTTATCTGGCATCATCATCATCATCATCATCATCATGATATCAGCTAAAGGACGTCCACTGCTGGACATAGGCCTCCCCCATATAGTTCCATAATGACCGGTCTTGCGCCATCCGCATCCTGCGGAATCCCGCGACCTTTACCAGGTCATCAGTCCACTTTCTCCCCACGGAGCGCCTTCTGGTACGTAGTCGCCACTCGAGAATCTTTCCGCCCCAACGGCAATCGGCTCTATCTGCAATGTGCCCCGCGCACTGTCACTTAAATTTAGCGATTCGGAGGGCTATATCGGTTACTTTGGTTCTACTGCAGATGGTCACATTTCTGATGCGATCACGCAAAGAAACCCACGCAGCACACCCCTATCCGTTGCTCTTTGGGTGACTTTGAGCCTTATGAGGCCCATAGTAACTGATCATGAAATAAGAATAGTCAGCCAGCAAGAAAGTGGTCTACCGTGTCCACAACCCACCTTTTGGACCTTAACATACAAATAATAGAGTCGAAAATGGTATACCTCTTTTTTGGCCAACTGCACTTTCGTGGTTAGATCTCGGGCTACACGACTCACGTGACTAGTAATTGGATGTCCAGGAAGCTATCACAGTAACGATGCTTCTAGCCGGGTAATTGAGCGGGGGAGCCGGCCGACATCCAATTGCATTAAGGAAAACTGTGCAAATAAATGTGTTTATCAAGTATTTATTGTGCAACTTATTCTGTTCCAATAGCCAGGGACATCGTGACAGAGAAATTTGTTAAACTACGCACTTCTAAAATGCTTGCGCCCGAAAAATGGGGTCAAAAATGTCAACAAAACCTTACATTTGGTGGACTGATCTTATTGGGACTTATCGCAGAAGTAACTATTACGACGTAATCTCTTGTGATTTTTACTGTAAACGAAAAGATAAAATTGATATCTCGCTACGTAACGTTGAACTACCTAAAAATAAACTAATTACAATAATAACGCACTCACGATATATACTTTTATGTTATCTACTCGTATGATATGTATGATCTTGTCTATGATACGAGTAGTTGATAGCAGTCGTTAAGCCAAGTTAGAGGCCTTCGGGCGGCTTGAGAACTTCTAACAGTCAAGTTTGACAACTTACTTGACAAGCCTAATTCCAATAGGGTCTAGTTCCCCCTTGGTTTGGAAGATCAGATGGCAGTCGCTTCCGGAAAAAATAGTACCCAGGCATCCTTCAGGGAGCAACTGTACTGGAAATAAGCTAGGATGATGATGAGGATGATGATATAGACTTTTATGTTTGCAATCTGTTTGTGTCAAGTATTCTTTCAGTGCATTATTGAAATTGGCTGTGTCTAACCGAACTTGAATGATAAAACATACATCTAGATAAGATGGAAATATTAACATAGCTTGCTGTGAGAGCTGTCATCCCAGTCCCAGTTGAAATTATGCCATTTTTGACGTTTTAAGTTTATACATTGTACTAATTGCTAAATGACAAGCATCACCGTGCTCAAGGATAATAAGATAGTAGAAATGTTCTTAGTGGAGGAAAGCCCGCAGCGGGAAGGGGGCGGCCGGCGGCCGCAGAGGGCGGCGCGCGCAGGTTTTACCGCTTTTAACCCGGCCGCCGACTCCCGCGCATCATTCCGCCGCTCACTGCCGCCCGCGCCGGCCACGCTCAATTAATTAATTATAAATATTCATTAACAAAAATACAAACTGTCAACGATGTACAAGTCCTTGGTTCTGCTGTGTGTGGTGTTCTGTGTTTTAATAGGTGAGTACTTGATCTATTTTTTAAACGCATCAGAAAATAAATTTTAATTTCTTCGATTTATAGACGTTGATGTTTAAGAAAAATACAAAACTATAAAACGAATATTCGCTAAAATAGAGTCGGATTTAAACACTCACTCCTCCCTTCATTAAATGTCGTTTAAAAACGTCTCTATATAGTAGATATGCATAAGAGTTCTGTTCTGGTACCCGTTACAGCATATCGATTAATCATAACAATTAAGTTTTTTGTTTCCTAAAATCGTGATCATTGGGAACATCAAAACCATTAGTTCCGTACCAACGTTGCTCTTAAATATTAAACATCCATTGGAGTGCTTTGTGTAGGTAGTTCCGAAAACGGCCCAATTAAGCAAAGTGCTGAAACAAAAACTAGTTGACACGGTAATTAATGGGTGATACCTTATAATTTATTCTGCGGTGAATCACGCAGCGTGCTCTTGCGCATCTTTTCCGCGATCGTGCCCCCGGACCCCGGATCGATTCTAAAATATAACCCAACAATTCAATCAAATTTTAGGCAAAAAAATAATTGTGTATTGAATATTCCGGTTAAACATCTGCCTAGTCATTTTTGTTTCGTTTTGTTGAACAAACATGGTTATGGTACAAAAAGTCTTGACTAAAAAACCCGGTGTACAATAACATCATCAATCTTTCATTACAGTGATGATTTATATTAAAAATAGTATTGAAACTTTATTTGGAATTGATTGCCTACGTCGTTCGTTTCGATTGTGGGTACCACGCCAAATTGCAGTTCGCAGATTGAATATTTACCTATCATAATCAAGTCTAAATGCCAAAAAAACCAATTACACGAAAACTAGATCATATTTGCTATTTTTGACTTTGAACAAAACCATTAAAAACTAAAGTTGGCTCGATAGAAAAGAATCGTCAAAACATGTCTAATTTTCACCTAATTTCAATTGTGTGACGTTACCTTGCATACTATCGAAGTAAAAAAAATACATAAAATACCTTTCGACATAATAAATTTTTGTTATTAGCGATTTATCAAAATGTTGTAATTTTTCTGAGTTATTGAGGTAAAACATATTTGGCGCATAAGCCCTTTTTCTTCCGCGCGATACCGTCTCTTCCGTCGCACGTTCCGCGCGGCGCAGTATATCTGCTGTTGCTGTTCACGGGCGGAGCCAGTCCCGATCGCTCCACTGAGACGAGAGGACTGTGTTGGGAGCGCTCAAGACTGCGAAGTAAATATAATAGTATCAACAAGAGTGTGTCCCAAATAAAACGTTGAGTTTATAAAACCCAACACTATAGTTTATGAATGGCAAGTAAAAGTTTGATGTAAACTTCTCAACAAAAAATCTAATATCTACCTTATGTTACAAACTTTACAGTTCAAATTACAACGTTATCATTGCACGGCAGTCAACCTCGGTTAAACGATTGTGTGTAGTATATGCAAAAATAGACGATGAATTTCTCTTACGTATGAGTCTTACTCCAAGTCAAATTATTACACTAAATGTAAGGTTTCCGTAGTCAACTAGGAACCCTAGTAGTTTCGCCATGTCCGTCTGTCTGTCTGTCTGTCCGAGGCTTTGCTCTGTGATTGTTAGTGCTAGAAAACTGCAATTTGGCATGGATTTATAAAGCAATAAATCTGTCAAAATGGTAAAACAAAATCTAAAAAAAAATTTAAGTGTACCTCTCCTACACGTAAAGTGGGGATGATATTTTTTTTTTTGCTTCAACATTATGGTGTGGGTTGTTGTTGGATAGGTCTTTCAAAATGAATAGAGGTCTTCATCAAACATTTTTTGATAAAGTGAAAATTTTCGGAAACACTCCAAAAGAAAAAACCGGCCAAGTGCGTGTCGGATCACCTACAAAGAAGGGTTCCGTAGCGACACCTACCATATACCAGTCCACATTTAAAACCACTAATCTAGTAGCTCTGTGAGCTGTGTAGACCTCGTGAGTGTGTTTATTTTACGTTTCAAAATTTTACATGACAAACAAAGAAAGAATATTTTACGAGAATCAGTGGAAAAATGCGCCCTGATGAGGAGCGGAAACCGAAATCCGCCAGCAGAAACACACGAAATCATTGAGAATATAAATTGTTCTTGATAATTTTCATAAACTGAGGCGACAAAAACAATTCTATTTAATTATCGTACCTACTTACAAAATTTAACTAGAATCGGTTGATAAATGCGACCTGTAGAGGGGGAGAAATCGACATCCGCCCGCAGAAAAATACTTTTTTCCAAAAACTGACGCGACAAACCAATATGTGGCCTTATCAGCGGGAAGGGACCTTACTGTCGGTATTGAGTTATGTATATCACCATAATCTACATACACTGAGCTATCGAACCATATCATGCATGTAGGTTTAATAGATATATTTTTTTATAATTGAAACTCAAAAGTCAGAAAAGGTGATTATGAGAAAATTGAATTCAAACTTATAAACCCAATTGAAGAATGTTATTCTTGCAAGTTACATAGATAATATGCTATTTGAGGAGTAGATTGTATGGGCTTTCAGGTTTCAAGTACAATTTTGTAATTGTATATCTGTTTTCGTATAGTTTACCTTGGCAAAGTGCATAAAGTAAAAAAACATGCTGAATTTTTTACTTAGATTCCTATTTATAGTGTATTTCCATTACATATTATAGAAGGAGTAAATATTATAAGTAATTAAACACTCAATACGAACTACTTCGATTTGAATCAACGTTGTCCTTATAAAAATATATTTATTTTAACAAAAATAGCTTTGTGGTTATAAATCTAATTAAACAGTCAAAATCAACAAACATATATATCTACTACGCTAAAACATAGCCAAATGAGATCAAATTAATACAAGAAATATTAAAAAAGTAGTTTTTTAAGTCTCAAAATTCAAGATATAGTTTAGTAAAAAGTTGGTACAACCACTTTATATTTTCTGAAAGGGACCTTATTGTTAGTGGTAAAATATTTAGTGATATCATCTGATAACAACGATTTTGATAGTTTTAATTTTAGAACACTTTAGTATTAAACTCTTACCAAAAACCTATAATTTTGGGTCGGCAAACACTAAATGATTAACGTATTTGAAAAGGGACCTTAGTGTCGGACGTAAAATGTTTAGTGACATTGTTAAGAATAAGACTTACTACAAAATACAAATTTGTTATTATCATTATTAGAAATCAAACATGTTATTATTATTAAGTTACTATAAATCTCTAAGGACACGAATTGGTATAAATTGTCTATTACTAGCTTACTCCTAATGGTGATAAATTATTGATGATTTACCTTACTCTAATAACACGCATTTTATGATAATTCAGAATGACGTTGTTTACAAAAGTATTTTCCATTTCTGACTTGATTTCTGTGGCCTGTCTAACCGCAATAAGAGCATGCAGGAATTTTTCTTTTAGTCGTAGGAACAGAGGTTTCTTTTTCTGTGTCTGTATTTGCAATAGGCTTTTCTCTTTCATCATCATGAGGTTGATCATTACAGTATCAGCACCTTCCGCACGTACAAACAAAACACAAGTTCGATGACCAACTGACGACCGACACGATTGAATTCAAGCGGGTGCGCAGCGAGTGAGGGAGCGCACAGAGCCGACGCCACGAGTCAATGAGAGAACAAATCCTTTGATACGCCCCGACAAGTACCGACACGTCTTTCAAACCGATACCGAGCGCACAGAAAGAATACAAGAGGGGCACTGACAGTAAAGTCCCCTTTTCACTAAACTTTAAGGGCTGTTCTAAGTCTTTAAAAATCGATTTAAAAACTTGTGTCTTTGTCGCATTAAAAGTTACAAACCATTTGTTGTGTTGTATACCTACAAGCAACCTTAGTGACCATGTTAGCTTGAAATCCTCCTTGTTTTTGAAAGCTATTAATAACCATTTGTTAATATCATGCACAAAAACTTTCTCAAAAATGTGACAAATACTTTTCTAAAAACCACATCAAGATCTGTTTAACCGAACGCGAGTTAATTGTGGACAAACAAACGTAAATACAAACATACGGGTCAAACTGAGAACCTCCTTTTTTATGAAGTCGGTTAAAAACAAATGTTCACATAATGCCGAATAAAAAACTGCAGTGTTTGAAAACAAAAAAACTTACATCCATTATTTATCAACTAGGCCAAAAACTACACAAATAAATGTGAAGATTAATATAACAAACATGTGCATCGAATACAGAACCTTATATTTTGAAGTCGCTTACTTTTGGGGACGACTAAAACACGAGGACGATTGAAACGTTTCAATCGTCCACAGGCAAGTTGTTTCTATCGTCCCCACACCACGTTTTTCACTTCAATGACAAATATTATATATAAAAAAACTCGAACGCTGATCAACGGCCATTAAAAACATTCGTTTATTCCTAACTATAACACCAAAATAATTTTATTAGCCAAAATACAAGAGTAAACGAAGTTATAAGAGAATATACGAGAGCACAAATACTTACTTTTTACCGCGAAAAACTGGCTTGGCTCGTAGATACTCCCGTCTCGTACCGGCGCTCGAGCACTCTGGCCAAGGATTCAATTATGACCGACCGCATGTTCTGAATGTTGCGTCAGACGCGTACGTATTATAGTTTTCGAGAAATTTGACTTGTTTCAATCATGACGTGTTTCTATTGTCCCCGGTCTACCCTACTGTTCATGCCTTTACTAAGTGGGCGCTTTTTTTTTGCTTCAACCCTATGGTTGAAGCAAAAACAGCACACCATAGGGTGTGGGGGGTTGTTGGATAGGTCTTTCAAAATAAATAGAGGTCTTCATCAAACACTTTTTGATAAGTGAATATTTTTTGAACTATTCCATTCAAGAGAAAAAAAAATGAATCCTTCTCTAACTTTTGAACTATGGGTCCAAAAAATATGAAAAAAATCATGAAAGTAAAATTTAATAAAGACTGAATGAAAACTATAGCGGACATGATCAGTTGAGCTGTTTTTCAGCTATCGTAAAAAGTCTTCCCTTCTTAGTAAAAGACGTATGAAACGCTGTGAAGGTATTCTCTTTTGCTTGTTATTGATCTTTTTAAAGCAAGTTCATTGGGAATATACCGAACGGAACCCTACACTGAGCATGGCCCGATATGCTCTTGGCCGATTTTATTGTAGCCATATAATAGGTCGATTCATAAAAGCTGGCGCGGATTTTGTATCAAACTGTCATATTTTTCACAGTCATTTTGCGTTAGCTTTTGTCAATTAACTTATACTTCATTTACCTTTGTATATATATATATATATATATATATATATATATAAGCATAATCCGCTAGATTCCGGGGTGGGTTGCTAGTTAAAAACGATTGTTAGTCTGTACGTACCATTTCCTAAAAGCATTTATAAATTTACTTACCTACTCGTAAGTAATAACTTTTTTGATGACTTCAAAACTATAACATATTTAAAAGAGGTTGCAATCGTTTCACCTAGAATATGGCTGCTACACGTCAGAATATGGGCGTTCGGATTGCGGAAGGACATGCAAAAGGCTGCCAGCGCTTACGTCACGATCGATAAAGACTTCAATATCCCAATCAAATACCTAACGCGGTCGCGCGGCTGTCAGGGAGACTTATCTTAATGCCCAATTGACGCCGTAGTCCATGGACGTTCTTAATTTCTAATTAACACCGTAGTCTATGGACGTTCTTAATTTCCAATTGTACCTAACAAATAAACATAACTGTCGCTTATTAAATAATCATGTTTCATCTGTCTGGATGGGCATATACTATGCAGAGTGAGCGAGGCAGCAACAGACGCATCGCCTTTACGCACAGCGGGGCCAGGCGCGGGACGCGCGGGTGAATTCTACTTTTTTCCTGGCGTTATGCCCCCTCTTAATGTAGCGAAACTTAAGAAAATAACACAGGATTAAACATACCTAGATTTGACTCATCACGCTAAACCAGATATGATTTAACCTCAAGCTGTCAGATCGAGTTCTCAAACCGGACTTAATCTCCATGCATGATGCACGAAAGTAATTGGCAGTAACCTAGTCTCACTTAGGTCAATGCGCTCTTAAGTTATATCGGAGTGGCGGAACATCGCAACCAATCTTCAAGCCCGTTATCTTTGTACAATCAAAAATATATATAAAAAACTCTGCCATCAAAAAGCACTTAAATATAACTGTTGTGGGAGCTCTCAACCAAAGACGCATCAAACACATTTTTGAGAAGCGCTCAATTTTGCTTAAACATTGTTGGGCATTGACAAGTTTATGCAAGTTTAAAAAATATATATATAATAAGAAAGTGTACAAAAGTCAGGTAATAAAGTGGTCTACCTACCACCTTCAAATGTACAAATAATCGAGTCAAGTCGAGAGAAAGTGGTAGAACTTTCTTAGGTTTGGTCCTGGTCAATACTGTTAACCTTCAAAAATACGAAGGTGAATTATACCACGCGAAATTCTAAACGGACTCGCCGATTCCAAGTAAAACATTACTATGAACTCACCGGTACCAAAAAGTATCACGTCATGAATTGATACCAAAAAAGTTAATTGGCACGACTTCAACCTGTTACGTTCCCAAGCATCGCAATTAAAATACTATACCCAATCCATTGCTGCAAAACTTTGAAGTAGCTTCTCATCGGGGTTCGGGAGCCGCAGTGGGTGAAGACGGTGAAGTGTGTAGTGAAGTTGTTTATGGGGAATGGAATTTTATAATAATGCAAAAACGGTGATCAACTAAACCCGTTCCCGGCGGTTGGACGCTCCACTGGACAGCGGACGATGACTTCTCCCCGACTTACTCCAACGTTAATGATTGGGTATTAAATTAGCTTAGGCCACTATATAGGTGCCTATAACAAATGATAAAGTAAATACTTTAATTATAATTGCACTTAATCGTTGTTTTACCAGTAATAAAAAAATTTAAAAATCGAAAACCGTGTATGGAACATATGCCTAGGATGACAACTTGAAAAATGTTACAAACGAAAATTAAAATTAGCTAATGCAATTGCAATTACCTATACAGGGTTGTGCTTATTAAAATAACTCTAGCACCGTAACCTGCGTAATCGTTAAAACACAAGCAATAATAGTTTAACATACGAGACGCTGTCAATATGCAGTCAATACTCATTATTTATACGTTAGGTATTGAGTTGTTATGTGTCGTTGAAAAGCGTATATAAAGTGAAAAGTAAGCAAGACGCTATCCACCGTAGGCCTACTGACAGACTATATTTGGAAAAGCCAACTAACCTAGTTTCTTGATCTAGCACAACCAGTCTATAGCGTTTCTCTAATTTATTTACCTTTACAATTCACTGCAGCAATTACGCTTACGTCGCAAATCTTAGGATTTGTTTACCGTTGAAACTCGTAACTTAGCCTATGATGCCTAATGTCACCTACTATAACCACCATAACTACCACCGCCCCGTAACTTTCAATTCAACACGACATCAAACAAAAATAGGCAGTACATAAAAGCGAAAGTGTATGGGGACCTAAAGGCCATGCAGTGACGCGGACCCCGCTTTAGTCACGTTTTACGGCTGAAATGTACTATAACGTCACATTTTATGGCCATAATTGTCATAACATTGAGTAATCATGCTAGCTGGGCTGGGGACACTCCTTGTCTGTAAACCGTAAAAATAAATTAAAATGAACTTTAATGACACTATCTATTAATTTAAAAAACACAAAAAAATATTTAAAAAATATTTAAAATCCCAAAAATATGCTTTTAAACTAAAGATGCATGAGTCATAACTAGATGCTTCTTCAATATCAGCAGTGAATGCCGCGCTATAATCTCGTGGTGCCAAGATCCATTACTTGGAGGTCATAAATTTAGATCAAAATTTCTCCCAAGTGAAAAAAGATATTTTTATTTTGGACACAAGAGGTTACTGCAGATGCTGTAAGGAAGCAGCCTTTAAATTTTTTGTTCCTATTACAGGCCTCATCCTGTATAAACTTTCAATTTAATCTTTCTGTGTAGCTATTATATTTCAATTTGAATTCGTATTGCGTGTAACTATATAATACTGATAAGTAATAACAATACTTCATAATATAATGCAACCACCGTAACGGGCAACGAACGAATTATTTCATAATTTATCTACACCTGTATTATTAAGATAGGTAACATAGTACGTCTAAAGAAATAGAAGAATATCTTCACAAACCAAATATTCTATCTACTTATTGTATTTAAGGCTCCTCTCCTCCTCATTGGTAAACCATCGTGTCCATCGTAAAAGGGTAGTTTTGTAACCATTTCATAATTATTACAATTTTAATACAAGAAAACTATGTGTCATAGATTATGACATAATCTGCATGCAGGACATAATGAGTAAAGTGGTTGTCCTCTAAACCCATATTAATAAAAATCATCATCATCTTATCAGCTGAGGGACGTCCACTGCTGGACATAGGCCTCCCCAAAGAGTGCCACAATGGCCGATCCTTTCTAGGTCACTTCATACCTTGTCACAGTGACAATAATATGAGATCTTTATCAGCTTTCATATTGAATTTGACTGTGACAAGGTACGAAATGGCCCAGAAAACAAATTGGTTAACCGTACATATAAGTACATAAGTTTCTATTTACACGCTATCTGCTCGTGAAAACGTAAGAACGCAAAATGATAATGTGATTAATTGACCGCATTGGAGGGGTTAAAGTTGATGCTTATTTACAGTGCCACGAGCAGGCGCTAGGTTCGCTTCCAGTGCTGGCAATACTAGTAAATACTACAGCCAGATGAGATAACGACAGTTATTTCGAGGTCGTGAACTAGTTACGCGAATGCATGAACATATAAACCATAGATACAGTTGGTCGGTGGCTACTTGAACGCTGTATCAATCTGGAAATACAAAGATAAATAAATAAATATTAGGGGACAATCTTACCCAAATCGAGCTAGTCCCAAACTAAGCAATATTTGTACTATGGGTACTAGACGACGTTATACATACTTATATACATAAGTAAATACTAAAATAGATAGGAAACATCTAAGACTCAGGAACAAATATTCTTGCTCATCTCATCACAAATAAGTGCTCTGGCCGGGATTCGAAACTGGGACCTCTGGCTTATTAGGCAGGGTTACTACCAACTAAGCCAAAGTGGTTCTCTATTATAGTATATATAATCTTAGATCTAATAAACTAAATTAGCAGTTCCCAGACTCCGAAGTAACTGAAGATGCAACTGCGAAAAAGTAAACTAGTAGGTACTAATTTCAATTACTTATAAATATTAATAGCACCACTAACAGTGATCTCATGGAATTGTAAAATGAAATAAAATATTTTTTTTTACTCCGGTAAAATCTAAACGAGATACAGTAGAGTTGAAAAACACCTTTTTAACATGTTTTTTTTAAATATACGAGTTTATTGTACTTTTAATTAGGTATATTTAATCCGCTAAGCTTATACTTAAAACGAGAATTAATGTCCAATTAAAATGTTTATCGAGAATTCGAGACTCGCCTTCAGCTTGACTGTTACATAGAAAGCGAACAACGGCACAGACGCACTTGAACTTTAAGCACACATTACACATAGCACTATGTTAGTGAGGCCACAATATAAGCGTCAAGCCAGTACCTTGACTTCTACGCACCTAGACTACATGTAAACAAGATCGTCATACTACAGACGTCCGTTGTCATGTCACGCATATTATTGCATTTAAATAAACTTATGTTGCAGTATTGCTCTAGTCTAGACATTTTATAATCATCCAGCCATGGAGTCATGGGGTACTTAGGTATATTGGAAAACGTTCTCGCTTGT
This sequence comes from Notocelia uddmanniana, assembly GCA_905163555.1. Classification (NCBI taxonomy): domain Eukaryota; kingdom Metazoa; phylum Arthropoda; class Insecta; order Lepidoptera; family Tortricidae; genus Notocelia; species Notocelia uddmanniana. The sequence goes on along the minus strand of LR991057.1, from coordinate 25,057,740 downwards.
TAGACCTAACTACTTTAGCCCTAAATGCTTCATTTGGCCAAATGTTTCATTAGACCATTTTTTTCTGAAATTGTAAACTTTATAGGACTAGTGCAATACAAACCTAACCGAACCTAATGATTTTTATTTAATGATATTCAAAGAAAACCCTACAAGTTCACTATTTTGAAGAAAAATGCCTTAGATCTAGTGAAACATTAGGTCTAATGAAACATTAGGGCAAAAGTAAGGCAAGTGACCCTTTGAAAAACCCCATTTCTCATGTTTACTCCAAACTAACATTACCTACGAGTATAAGTAAACAATGTAAACATGAAAACAACTCTTTTCACCTTTTTTACCGCACTTTCTTAAGCTGTATGATAGCTTACTTTTCCTAATTCGATGTAATACATGTAATTTATAAGGAGTTCTAGTTGTTCTAAAGCATATTGGTATATGCATTAAGATCCTTTAGAACAACTAGAACTCCTTATAAATATAGGTGACATAGTTATTGAGATATTAAAGTTCAAAAAATGGCATTTTTTTTACCACTAACTGACTGACTGACTAGTAATTTTCTTTGGCAGTTTTCTATGCAGTAATATTATAATACCATGAAAGCTGTTGGATATTTAAGAAAACTGCCTAGTTAAAGCTCAAAATGCATTAAGCCGCAGTAAATTAGTTTTACCTACTGTAAACAATCTAGTGCCAGACTTGGCACCTTTTCAGATAATCTACGGAACTTGGCACCCATTTAGATTTAAATTCTTTTGTCGGTATCGTATATTGAACTAAGCTGCCATTTTCGCATTATGTTTTTGATGGGATTTATTATTACGCCGAGTTAAAAAGAGTAGGCTGCAAAACAATAAAGTACTGATTTACATGTTTATATTATGTGACTGACCACACACGATGGACAATCGAAAAATTAGAAACTTGCGGCCAATGCCTTGCACTCGACGCTAAACAAGGTTTACGGTTAACCTGCAATTTAACGCCTTTCTGTTAATTAGCCTTGTGGGTGCATCCTCGATAAATGGTAGGAAATAAAGTTAGAACGTTTGCAGTTAAGTAACTGGTCGTTTGACATAACCGTAGTTTTCCGCCTATTTTCCTTTTGAGGGTTCCGTACCCGAAGGGTCCAAATGGAGCCCTATTGCTGTCACTCGCGTGTCCGTCTGTCACACATTTTGTACCGTTTTTTTTAACTTTTTATTGTAGGGTCATGTGTCATACAGTGGCGCGGTCGGGAACAGTGGCGCAGACATAAATTGCGAGAAAAGGATAGCTATATTTCATCCGTTTCGTCACTTCACGATAGCTCTCGGTCCATGAGCACGAACGAACCAGTCTGGTGGCGTGTGCGCTGCAAGGTTGTTGTGAGGGGAGGATTTTTCGTTTGAAGGGCCCAAATTTTTGGATTCAAGTAAGTTTTATTTGTTTTTTTGTAACTACAGTGTTCCCCATTCATACCTATTGTATTTTTTTTCGCAATATATGCTTAACTGGGGAGGCAGAGGCGTAAATTGCAACTGAAAATAGGTACTACATTTCTCGAAACATGTTAATGTTTTCAAAATAGCGGTGTTAATCTACAGTGGAGCAACTCGCAGGGGTACACAGTGGATAATGAACCACTGTGTACTGTACTAAATCTACTGTATGATCCACTGTGTAATAAAATTTAATACACATTAAAATCAGGGTTATACTTGGTATTCCTGAATTTTACTGTTAGAATATGAGTATACCTATAGTTATTTATGTGATGAGCATGCATTTCTTTTTAGGATGCCTCGGCTGCCAAAGCCGCGTTCTATTGGCGCCCACACTAAAGAAGATATGAAGGAGGCACTGCAAAGAATTCGCAGAGGGATGAGCGTGCGGCAAGCATCTAAATTGTCAGGAATACCCTTGACAACCCTTAGGCGCTACAATTTAAAATCGGCGGTTTCTCGTGATTTGGAAACCATACGGTTAGTGCCCAATTACGAAATAAACAAAGTTTTTAATGAGGAGCAGGAAGAAATTTTGAAGGACTACTTTAAACATTGCTCATCATTATTTTACGGACTAACTGAAAAAGAATCTCGAAGGGTTGCCTACCAAATGGCAGAGACAAACCATTTAAGAATGCCTGAGAACTGGCGGAAAAATCAAATGGCTGGGAAAGCATGGCTCAGAAGCTTTAGACGGAGACACTCTGATCTAAGTCTCCGAAAACCTGAGCCATGCAGCCTGGCTAGGGCTACAGCCTTCAATAAGGTAAATGTTGCAAAATTTTACAACAATTTGGAGAATTTAGTAAACCGCAATGTAGCGTTTTCTGACGGGACCCGCATTTTTAACCTCGACGAAACATCCACAACTACGGTGCAAAAACCTCAAAGAGTGATAGCTCCGAAAGGCCGCCGGAACGTGGGTAAAGTAACCAGTGGTGAACGAGGCACATTGGTGACAACGTGTTGTATTATTAATGCCAGCGGTTCAGCATTACCACCCGTTATGGTGTTCCCCCGCAAAAAATTTAAGGACTTTATGATTAAGAATACACCTACTGGCACTTTAGGTCTTGCGGCATCAAGTGGGTGGATGAATGCTGAAATATTTCCCGAAGTCATAAAGCACTTTATTAAACATACGAATTCTACGCCAGAAAACCCGAGCATTCTGATCATGGACAACCACGAGTCTCACCTCTCACTTGAAGCTCTAAACTTGGCAAAAGCTGCAGGTGTGCATATCTTAACTTTGCACCCACACACTTCCGGAAAGCTACAGCCTCTCGATGTAGGAATTTACGGGCCATTCAAAACATATTACAATGCTGCTATCGACTCGTGGTTAATGCAAAATCCAGGTAAACCAATCACCATCTACGAAATTGGCGAACTCGTCGGGAAAGCATTTCTTAAAGTTATGACACCCGTAAACATTATAAACGCCTTTAAGAAGTGTGGAATTTTCCCATTTGACCGGAATATATTTGATGAAGAAGACTTCATGCCCAGTTCGGTGACGGATCGCCCGTATCCAAATGATGAAGAACAATCGGGAATTAATTTGCCGGGTCCCTCAGGAGTCAATTTGCCGGGTCCATCAGGAATTAATTTGCCGGGTCCGTCTCGTGTAACAGAGCCCACACGATTAATTAGTGACAGTCCTACCGCAGCGCTAGCACGAACTATCCGGATTCAGTCTTCCAATTCAGATGCTACCTATTGTGAAGACGAAGATCACAATGAACTTCTTAGTACTCCTCCCAATTTGACACAGAATATACTGCCTAATGATGCTGTCGCAATTAACCGAGAAGACACGCCATCACCATCCATTTTCAATAATACATTTGCTGATGATGACCTAACAACAATTATTTTTTCTCCAAATAATGAACCTGATACATATAAATTAATCTCCCCAGTCCCCCCACGATCTTCTCCAAACATCAGTGACTTAGATATCTGTGGTACAAAGAATGCAAATGAACAAATATTAAAATCAGCACCTCAAATCAATAGAAGCCCACTCTCCACTATTGAAAACCAAAATAAACAGAAAATCATATCGCCGTACGAGTTCAGAAAACCAATAAAGGCTGGACCCCGAAAATCTAATCGCAAACCCCGAAAACTGGGACGTAGTATGATTGCCACAGACACTCCCGAAAAAATGAAATTGAACTTGCTAAAGCTTCATCCTCACATAAAAAAATTACAAAGAAAAATAAAGCCGTTAAGCGAGTACTTCAGAGTGATTCAGATGAAGAAGAGCAAGACTTTAAAGTTCCATATCAAGAATCAGATGAAGACGAGTGGATAGAAGAAGATGTGATAGAAAATAACAATATAGGTGTGACTGAAAATGACTTGAAGAAGCCATTACCCAGATTGCCGAGGGAGGGTGAATACGTGTTAGTCAGATTTGCGACAAAAAAGAAGGTGATTTATTACATTGGTAAGATTTTGGAACAAAGAAACAAGAACTTAGAATGTTACATTAGTTTCCTGAGGAAGAAAAATGGTAATAAATATCACATGCCTGCAGTCCCAGATCTCGCAAATGTGAATGAAGATGATATTACGTTGATTTTGCCTAAACCTGCAATTGGTGGCAGTACAACACGGCAGCAATCTTATTATTGCTTTCCCATTGATTTATCTCAGTTGAACATGTGCTGAATTATTTTGATCTCTTAAGTGCCTAAAAATAATGTTTTTTTTTTCACCAAAGCTGTGATTTTAAGTTGATTAGTAATTACTTTTTTTATATTGACAAAACCAAAAAGTAACGGTTTTATTTTCTTTGTTGTTTATTTTTGTTATAAGAATTTATGAAGAAGAAAGTACCTAATCATTTTTTTAAATTGTATATCCTGCCATATTGTGACTGACTACAATAAGTCGTTAAGTTTTTAGTTGTTAAGAATTATAATGATAAATAAACAGTGAGACTGATTGATTTATGAATACAATTGTATTATTTCTGTTTAGTAACCCGAAATTATCCACTGTGTACCACCCCGAACCACTGTATAAATTAGGCCGAGCCAGTGTTTCGACCCCATCGTACACAGTGGCTCATTTCTGATTTAAAAAAAAAACACATTTATTAATATACCCATAGCCTATATCAAAAAACTAATAACAAATATGTGAAATAGATTAAATTTAACTATGTACATCCTTAATATCAACATCCTATGATTATTTGTTTCGAAGCTATGGGTCTTGGAAAAAAAGTGATCCACTGTATGACACATGACCCTACGTATGTTTAACAAAAAATACCAATACATTGATATATCACATTTTTTACGGAACCCTCGATGCGCGAATCCGACTTGCACTTGGCCGGTTTTTTTGCTTACGACATTTTTGCAATCTTTCACTTTTTGTCACATGAAATTAAATAACAATCAGCGATGTAGTTATCTTTGTATGTACTTACACCTACGTAATAAAATCTTACAATAATTTGAACTATTATGATTTTATGATGTTCCTATGATTTCATAAAGCCAGCGATTTGTAAGAAAATGGTGTCAATTTTAACTACAATAAAACATCACAAATACTTAGAACGTTCTGTACCTCTAGTAAATAATTTTTAAGAAAAAAAAACCGACTTCAAAGGGGGAGTCCGGTGAAAGATTATTAATCTTAGATTCCATACAATAAAATACAAAAATGGCTATAAGTATGTTTATAATGGTAGAAGACTAAGTACCCTCAATTCCTCATGAAATCATGGAAAAACCTTGCTTGCTTGACAAACAAAACGAAGAGAACAAATCGCCAAACGTGAACTACGCGTCGTTGAAGAGTTCCGTTCTGATCATCATCAGCAGTTCCACTTCATCAAATGTCACTTTTATGAATGAAAATGCTTGATTAGTTCATGAAAATACTAAAATCACTATTTGTGTGCCTTTCACATTTGAGGAGTTTCCTCGATTCCTAATGGATCCCATCATCAGAACTCGAGCATGACAAAAATCAATCGTGAAAATAGAACTTGCTTAACAAACGCAGCTAGAAGGACAAATCGCCAAACGTGAACTTTTCGTCGTTGAAGAGTTCTGTTCTGATCATCATCAGCAGTTCCACTTCATCAAATGTCACATTTTTGAATGATAATGCTCGATTTGTTGATAAAAACACAAAAATCACTATATGTTTGCCTTTAAGATTTGAGGAGTTCCCTCAATTCCTCATGGATCCCATCATCAGAACTCGAGCATGACAAAAATTTATCGTGAAAATAGAACTTGCTTAACAAACACAGCTAGGAGGACAAATCGCCAAACGTGAACTTTTCGTCGTTGAAGAGTTCTGTTCTGATCATCATCAGCAGTTCCACTTCATCCAATGTCACATTTTTGGATGCAAATGCTTGACTTGTTGATAAAAACACAAAAATCACTATATATTTGCCTTAAAGATTTGAGGAGTTCCTTCAATTCCTCATGGATCCCATCATCAGAACTGCCTTTTGACAAAAACGGGACCAACTTGGATATATATACATACAATCAAAAAAAGAAATTTTCGAATCGGTTCAGAAATGACGGAGTTATGGAGTAACAAACATTTAAAAAAAAAAAAAAAAAAAAAAAAAACATACAACCGAATTGATAACCTCCTCTTTTGAAATCTTGAAGTCGGTTAAAAAGTAAAAGTAGTTTATGCTTCAAATTAGGCATATTACATGCACCTATAGTATATTTTTTTCGATACATAAACGCAAACAACGCGTTTTGATTGCGTTTAGTCTCAATTTGTATGACAACGTGAACAGCGCCTCCAGCGGCCTTTAGTGGTAACTATTTGTTGCCAAATTGAGACTAAACGCGTTTGTTTTTCGAAAAAAATATACTAAAGGTACTTATGAGAGCGATGAGTTGTCGATAATAGTACAAAGAAAACAGTATTGATGCAACCCGCACTTATAGTGTGAGTTAACGATTACAGGTCGATCAACGTAAAATATGGCACCGGCAGCTCACCCCATAAAAACTTGCCAAACTTTTCATACAAACAGATTTTAACGAACACCACTTACGCTTAAGAGTGCGCAGTACGCTCGGTTCTCCATACAAACGTATTTACGCTCTCATTTTAAAACGCCATGCTAGAATAACGTGAAACTTTGTGTACACAATGGGATTCGGCATATCTAGGTCGGAAATTAGTTTCTGTTGCTTGAAATTATAATGCAGAAAAAATACAGCGATTATTATGGTTTTCATACAAGCCGTAAAAAACTCAAAAAACCGCTGTATTTTTTTTCTTTTACAATTTGCGTACTGCGCCCTCTTAATCTACGGTCACCCGATTTGATTTCTGGGCTACTTCGTACCTTGTCACAGTGACAATAATATGAGATCTCTAGCAGCTTTCATATTGATTTTCAAGCTGACAAGGTACGAAGTGGCTCAGAAATCAAATTAGTTGGCCGTACTTACGTCCGATATAATAATAAGCGCCAGCGCCTAAATCAGCTCAAGAGAATTTGACCCACTACTCCGCATCTATCAGAGAAAAGTAACTGTAGTCGAACAAGTACTTACGGTATTAAGGTGCACAAACTTGCATAAGTATCTACCTGCGCGTTGATGTCTTAATGATTCAAGGCATTTTTTAACCTGTTAACCTATAAACTACTTATTAGAGAGTAAAGGTAAACAATGTGAGGAATGTTATAGGTATGTTGATACTGTCACGATATTTACCTTTAATTAGTATAACACAAATGTGAAAATTAGACTCGCACACCGAGGACTCAAACCGCTAATTATAATTATTTATGGTCCCAGTACGCCTACCTATGACTACTTGTTCTTACTCAGATAAATTACGATTGTGACAACGCAATAGATACATATATTTCAATACAAGCCCACTGATCATGTTTGTTTACTTTTTTCTCCGCTACCCTAAGGTTGTCTGGAAGTAATCGCTCATTTAGCGATAAGACCGCCTGTTGTTTACCTCTGCTTGTATCTTGATGCTGTTTCTGTCTGTAATTCTTTTTTGAGGTGTGCAATAAAGCATATTGTATTGTACAAGCTTAATTTACAACCATATAAGCATCCATTATATGAACATCGAAAACTACATAGACAACTTTCGAGTCACCTCGCAAGGGAATGTTAAGAGGCTTTCTAACTTACTATGAGATATTAGTCTACGACATAATCATATTCATAAATCTGAAACTACATTAGTCGTCGTAAACTTGCCATCGTGTAGTACTTCGCTACATTGTAAAGCCACTACGCGCCTTATTTGGTGCGTAAGTTTACAATGCAATCCCAGTTAGGAACCACGACAATATTACGCCACACACTGGGAGGTGGAACTCCTTTTTTGGCAATTACAGGGTTACTATGTTCATCAATCATCATACTTCATTAATCATCGTAATGAAATAGCATCGAAATCATCAAACCCGTCGTACTCCAATCGTTTGGATGATGAGCGAACCATATAAATCAGATGTCACTTTCCAAGCTTCACATATTAGCCTCCGGGTTTTGGATAGGAACCTTCCCAGTGGCGATTCGGTAAAGCGTAGGCGGCAGACAGTTTTTCTGTGCGTCGTGTACCTACATATGATGATCGCGTTTTTGTCGTATAAGTACCGTTGTGGATATAACAGTCGTCACTCAAGTTGGCAATGTAGACCTAAGAATATAATGTTATCAATGGAGGCATAATAAAACCGGCCTAGTGCGTGTACATTATGAGGACTTAAAAGCTCACAAACTTATATTTACTAATATGTTCGACACAACAACAACGTTATCTAAGTAATAAATGGAAATTGTGTGTTAGTTTGCTTTTCCAGGTGTACATTTCTTAAGATCGGCTATTACTCGTTAAGTAGTAATAATAATAATCGTATGGTATTCATTTTCGAACCGTAAGATCTTCGAGAAGACACGTTGCCAGTTTGTTGCACTTTTAGCACCACCCAGGGTTCACGTGTAGGGTAACGGGTACTCTCCCTACGGATGTGGTGCAACTTCGACCCCCACGTTAACTAGTAATGTCTACTTAGCTGTGATCGTTTTCCTTTAAATTCACAATAATCATACATCATAATATACGTGACTATCGGATTTTTTTCACATAACCATTGCAGTTGCCACCGTTTGGTTGGCATGGGGGATACTTAATCCAACAAAAATCTGTACTTTAGCTTAATATCGTGCAAACACACACTAAACGAGCTATCCAATGATAGGTAAGTATACATGTTATACAATGATAGGTGTTTGACACGATGAGTTTTACAAAAAAAAAAAATCTCCGCTTTCCGAGGAGAAACCCTAAATATATTTTTTTCAATTTTTTTTTTCGACCGTTTAGTCCGTGTGATTGATATACCTACATATTTATACCAAATTACAGCTTTCTAGTAGTGTAAATAGTTACTGAGCTAAGCCGCGGATAGACGGGCGGACGGACGGAAAGACATGGCAAAACTAAAAGGGTGGCTTGTTTGTCACGGAACCCTAAAAATGGGCTATCGTACTCGGGTCTGATGGGTTCTCTCTTTTAAATGAAATACCTAAAATAATTGCTTTTTATTGTTGTAGAAAATTTCGCAGCATAATATCACTCTTACTACGAGTAGCCTTATTCAACTTGCCTATGACTATTGAAGTATCGCATTGCCGACACCATCCAATAAGTCGGAGTTGAACGACCGAACTAACAAGGGAAGCGGTTTAAACATGCGGCTATCCATTATCTATGAGCGAAATGCATGTTGTGTCTGCGCGAGCGCCGAGTAAACTAGTAGTCATGTGATAACTGAACTGGGGGGCCATTTGACATGACAATTCGCATTTTAATATGATAACAACCTGTTACGCACGCTCGCAGTGTTATATATTTTTTACGTTGCCAATAAACAAATCATAGGAAAATACTCGAAAAAAAACAAACTTTAGCTTATATGCAATTTGAAAGATTTTTAATTACATAAACATTAAAAAAAAGGACTCGGTTTGACCAAAGAAAATTGTGACGTCATCGTCATTAGGCACATTTCCCTACAAACTTCATACTAACCGAGCGTTTTAGACGTTACCTAAAAAGTTGTTTATTTGACTGCCAAGCGTGGCGATTATGGCATTTACCCCCCTTTTAAAATAGGGGGAGGCCTATGTCCAGCTGTGGACTTCCTCCGGCTGATATAGTGGTGGTGGTGGATGACTGAGGAGTCGTATGGGTTGGGAAGACTTGGAGATTGAAGAGTAAGCACCTCGGCGACCGAACTTCGGCATCTTTCGTGTAATCCCGGAGATAACATCTAGCTAGATCAATTTTTGCGCTCGTAAACCCTTGAAATTATACTTAGTTTATTAGTGTGTCCATACCAACTCCGTTAACACCACTACGCTGCACCGAAAATGCTACAAAAGTTACTATCGCTGATAATTTATTAGGTACATACGAGTATTAGTCGGTTAGCAGTCATCTACCTTCATTATACCTTTTAGTACAATACTTTCGTAATTAATTAAAACCGTCGTTATCATTGAATCTACATACGTATAAGTATAAATGTTACCTCATCATTAATTATTGTTTTCAAGTGAACTGAAAAACGACGATAATTCTTTCCAATGTAAAAAATATGACATGTTAGTCGGTTAGCAAGCCATAGCACCTACCTTCATGAAACCTTTCTTCTTTACAGAGGCCCGTCCCAAATGGCAGTTCCTGCCGCCAGTCCCCGGCTACGTGCCGGTCTACATCCGCACCGGCGACACGCCCCTGGAAGAGATCAACCCTGAGCTCGCGGAGGCCTTCCACGCGCTGCCGGCCGGCCGCAGCGCTGGCAAGGAACTAGAAGCTTCTCCGGAACAGCCGGAACAGATGGAACTCGCCGACCAGCCGCAAATACCCGAGGTCGAAAAGGTAGCCGAGGTGGAATCCCCCATCGACCATCGCCCGTACGAGAAGAAGAAGTCGAAAAAGGCCAGCGCAGAGATCACGAAACCGATTGAACGTAGATAAACTACTAGATTGTATAAATTAAGTAGCCTGTAAGATACTCGATGCAGGAAAGAAATGCCTATTTGTTTTATACCAAGAGCAAGAATTAGTATATTGGGGGCTCGGTTTTATCAACTTTTATAGTGAGTATAATGACACGTTACTTAAACCTTATGTATCTAAATGTTGTCAAGATATGTACAGTCAGCATCAAAAGTAGCTACTCATTTGAAAAGTTCAAAAGTCTTTATTATAAGGTAATAAGACCTTTTGAACCGTTCATATGCGTAGCTACTTTTGACACTGACTGTACCAACTGAGTTACGAATATCTAACGGCACTAGATATAAAGGGAATATATCTAACGACGACTAGGTCTGACATGAATTTTAACGGGATTTTATGAAACGGATGCTCACAGTAACTTTTTACTCATCTCTTGATGGCTTGATGGCTACAAGTGTACAACTTGCGACAGTGCTAAAGCTCGCAAAACACGAAGCGAGGTTAATACCTACTGTTATGGTAAAGGTCATTGAACAAGTCAAGTGAAGAAAACTCAGCAGGCAGGAGCTTTTGTCAGCTCGCAAAGTGTAAATCTGACCGTCAAATATCATTATCATTAGCTTTAGCTAGTTTTAAAATTGTAATATTATGTAAAACAAATAGACATTACCCGCAAATTAGGAACACAGAGTTGCCAAAACATTTCTGATCCCGTAAAAAATAATACTCACGTTGATCTGCCTACCCCAGTGAAATGACAAGCGGAAGCTTTAACTATTTGATTTCTGAACGTACTTAAACGTCAAATTATATCAAAAAGAACCGACGGCTTGCCGATTTAGTATGTAAGTTGGAGACTTATTTTATAACGTTTATTATAATTTTTGAAGGAATAAAGTTATTTATTTCATTTGTGTTGTTTTCGTTGAAATGAAACATTGAGTTTTATATTCTTAAAAATATATTTCAGATGGAAATTTCTCTTATATTTAAGATTAATAAATTATTAAATGTTGATCAACTGTTCGAGACAAAATAACATTAGTAGTAATGTACTAATGTCGGACTGTAATGTTGGTAGGTAAATAAAGTCTGTTCAAAGTTTAGCATTTTATCGTCATAAAAGTCCAAACTTATTAGCACGTACCCAGCTCTTACATGAAATGAGTCTGATACGGTAAACCTATTTAAAAACATGTAGATGAACAAAATAGGACGTATACCTACAGAAGAGATGTATACTACACACACACTTTTATAATATACAGGATGATTTCGGGGTCGTGATACTCGTGATCACGAATCAGGTTTTCCGCCTTGGTGTTAGGCATTTCAAAAATAGTAATGACACGAAACAAACGCATTCCATTTATATATTATTTTGAGTTTTAACGACAAAAACAGAATTAAATTAAATTACCCTACTCTCTATAACAAAGTATGGAGAGTTGACAGGGGGTAGTAGTAGTAGTATAGGTGGATGAAGTTGTATGAAAAGTATTATTTCCCATTTAAATTTGAAATGATAAGTATTTGAGTTATTAACCATCATACCAACATCATACAAATCATTCCGGGTCACGACCCCAAAATCATTCTGTATTAGATCAATACAATATAGTACATTTAACTATCACAGAATGAAAAAATCTACTTAGTTCAGTCACCCATTCATTACATCAGACATGTCTCCAAGTGAATATCATTCAACCATAAAATACGTAATTATTTACATAACACAAGCCTTTAAAACCCTTATTCACAGACCTGCCCAGTAGCTAGTATGATCGAGTTTATGTCGGACATGTATCATTCGCCCCTTATAAAAATAATAATAATCGTATGGCATTTATTTTCGAATCGAGAGATCTTCGAGAAGACAAGTGCGGTGCCACGGTGCCAGTCTGTTGCACTTTTAAGGTGGTATTCCACTCGTCCAATATCTTTGTCCAATTTCTTTGTAAAATCTTTAATCAAAGTTCCTTGACGTAGGCCCATTCCACGCATCCAATATCTTTTTCCCAGTTTTTTTTTCATGCGTAGCCATATTGATTTAACTGTCATTAGAATCTTTGATCAAATGTCGGGGTCCCATCCAAGTTTGATGAAATCATCCAATTTCTTTGATCAAAGATATTGGACAAAGATATTGGATGAGTTTAATACGGGGTGGTATTCTACTCATCCAATATCTTTGTCCTATTTCTTTATCAAATCTTTAATCAAAGTTCTCTGACGGAGGCCCATTCCACTCGTCCAATATCTTTGTCCAAGTTTTATTCTTTTCCATGCGTAGCCATATTGATTTAACCGTCATCAGAATCTTTGATCAAATGTCGGGGTCCCATCCAAGTTGGATGAAATCATCCAATTTCTTTGATCAAATGTATATTGGACAAAGATATTGGATGCGTGGAATACCTCCCTTAGCAACACCCAGGGGTCACGTGTAGGGTAACTGTGGGTACTCCCTACGGACGTGGTGCAACTTCGACCCCCCTTGTCAAGTGAGTGGGCAACTTGACTGTTAGAAGTTCTCAAGCCGCCCGAAGGCCTCTAACTTGGCTTAACGACTGCTGTCGTAGACAGCGGCCGGGATCAACGGCTTAACGTGCCTTCCAAAGCATGGGAGCGCTCAGTTAGTAACCACTCAAAGCGATCACCCATCCGAGAACCGACCTACGCCCACGTTGCTTAACCTCGCATACCGCACGCGGTACGCGGGTGCCGCTGGACCGCGAACACTCCACTTACATATATATATTTTGTTTTTGTATATGTCGGTAACGCTCATATTGTTGATCACCCAGGTCTAACATAAACGCGATCATATCTCAAAAAGGGAAGCACTTTTCCACTTTATCTGAATTGTTTTTCCATCTGTCACGTTTAAGACCTCCTCATAGTCAACATAACATTGATTTCCCAAATAATAGTTCTTAGGTTCGTTATGACTTCTTTGAGCTGCTTGTTCTTGAGGACCACCTGAAACAATATGCTTTAATTAATCACAAGCACAATGGCGCAAATTATTCCATTCCTATCAAACAACAATCGACGTCTATGAGCATTCATTGTACGTCACAAAATGTTCTGCTAGACAATTCTTTTTTATTTTTCGCAGTTGTCATGAACCTGAAGGCGGAAATAAACATATGAATTAATCTTTATTTCACAAAGAATATATGGTTATTTAAGATGTAGGTACATATGAGTCCCATAATAATACTCGTATTCAGCCTTCTAGGCATGTGAAAGTACTTATATAAAACAAAATTAATTAACATATAAATAAAATGTCCTTAATAACGTAATAAATAATACAAAATGAAAAAAGTGCACACAAAAATAGAAATTGACATTATTATGAAATGATATAAATTAAAACCAATTCATTACTTCGATATACTAAATCAAATCAAATAATATCATCAAGTCAAAGCAAAAAATAAATAATTTCATAAAACCTAATTAAAATCATAATTAAATCAATTCATAATAATAAATGAACAAAATCAATTCAATACATTACGAGTATATACTTAACCGATAATAATTAAAATTTGTGTTTTGTTTGTGTTTCGCATTTTAAATATGTAATGTTTATTCGAACACACTACAACTACATACAATAGGTCCTTTTTTAAGTTTTTTACCTATACCAACATACATATGTGTACCAAAATTCAACTTAAACGGTCTAGTAGTTTCAAAGCAATTAGGCTGTGACAGACGGACAGACGGACGGACGGACGGACGGGGTTCTCGTAAAATTATGTGAGCAGAGGGCCTACCGCGAACTTCGAAAATCGAACTTCGTGTCGTGCCCTTTCACTCTCGTGTTATACAGTATATGACGGAAAGGGACGATACGATACGAAGTTCGATTTTCGAAATTCGCGGTAGGCGCTCAGGTTCGATAATTATGCAGAATTTTTTTGACGAGTCAGTTTTAAAAAATTGCGAGGTCTACAGCCCACAGAGCCACTAGTATAGTAAATATCTGCATGTCATCATTATCATCATATCAGCCGCAAGACGTCCACTGCTGGACATAGGCCTCCCCTAAAGAGTGCTACGATGACTGGTCCTGCGCCACCCCCATCCAGCGGACTCCCGCGACCTATACCAGGTTATCAGTCCACCTTGTGGGGGGGGACACCTACCCACGCTGCGCCTTCCAGTACGTGGTCACCACTCCAGAACCTTTCCGCCCCAACGGCCATTGGTTCTACGTGCAATATGCCCCGCCCACCCATGCATGTATTAATCGATAATATCGTAATCAATCAAACCATACATGATGATTTTAAAAATAAATCTATTGTCGGAAATCTGCAAAAAATGGACCGTCTTATAACGTAACCAATTTCCAAAGTCATAAACTTGAAGGTATCCCTTTCATGTTGTCAAATGTGATGTTTACATGAAATTGTACGAGAAATAATAAACCAGGTGACAGAAATGCTGAACGTGTGACTAAAATACTAACCCTCCGAATTATTCGCTCATGAGGATTCGCACAGTTAGTATTTCAGTCAGTACTTTTTAGTATTTTGTAGGTTAGGTTAGTTTATGTTCGGAGCTTTTATTACTACCCAAATTGTAGGTAGGTAATAATGGATATGGTAGTAAAGGTCGCATCGGGAGCATCGAATGACCAATTGTTGTGGCGTTTTTTTGGGAGTGGCTTACGAATATGTTCATGAGGGGACGTTTTTCAGCTGATGAGGACTCACCTGTTCCGTGAGCTCCCTATTCTCCTCCAGATCTCGGCGATAGGACTCCGTGTTCCTCCGCTCGTCCAGTGTTTTATTGTCTGCCTCGTCCTTCAACGGGATCAGGCCTTCCATGTGTGTGTACTCCATACCCTGCAATGTTTCATAATACAATAATGATGATGATCTTATAATGAGACACTGCCAATTATTAATACACGAGTAACATGAGGCACATTACCATGTAATTCATTTTATTAAGAGTAACTCAGTGGGTAAAATATTTAACTTTGCTCCCTCCAGGTCTTTTTTTAATTACTGTTTAGTACACTACATGTACACATATGTATAGTTTGCCATGCGACTGTTTGTGTTCTGAATAAAAAAAAACTTTCACAACAGGTGAAAGTGCGGGATAAAACACTTATTGGTTGGCACCAAGAAACCTAGTCATTGGTGGTCATTGGCGTACCTTTACAAGCTTTTATATTTAACTTGCACTGTTAGTATATCAGTGTGGGTAAAATCTTGCAACTTAATTTTAGACTAGTTATCCTCAACCGATTCAGCTAAAATTTGACATAGGTACTAGTAAGTTCGGTGACAATGCAATATTATGGTAACACCGAGCTGATCTGATGGTGGAGACCGGCGGCCATAGCAACCCCTAAACTACACAAGATAAGCCCGTCGTGTGCGGGCTCATTGGAACCGTCTCAACAAGTAGTTCATGACTGTGGAAAAAAAGTTAAAAGTTAGTCGGCAATATAATAATGTATCTATTTTATTTTTGACAGAACCGTATTTAGATGACTTATTCGATGTCAGACTGCTACCAAAACTTCTTGAACTGTAATAAGTAATAAATTTCCATAACCAAGTACCTCACCTGGCAAGTCTCATTGCACTTATCATAGACTAGCCGCAGCCGCTTGAAGAGTAACCGTATCGTGCGCAGCTGTTCTTGCATCTTCGTTTTCTTGTCGTTACTCGCATTCTCACCAATCTGGGTGCCGTTTGGAGGCTGAAACAGAAGATTACACACTTTAAACAGCCAAATATGACAAGAACCATATACAAATCAAAATTTACAACCACTAGTTACATCTAATCAAAAAAATAGGAAACTCAACTCACTTTTCCAATAAGGCCCCAGACCCGTAGTATGCAATTGAACCCCCACAGATGTTCTTTTTCTATATCGCGCTTACAAGTCGTTTGTATACAATAGGTTTATTATTTTGATGATGCCTGAATATTTGTTTTTATTCTTCCCTTCTTCAATAAACCGAAGTATTTCCTAAACAAACTAAGTGTAATTCATCCAGATTTCAAGTGAACCTCCGATATATAAAAATAGCAAATACGTCATAGGCGTGAATTTCACTGAGACGGCGTAAGTCGAAGGCGAGGCGCAGGCACGGCACAGATACGGCGCCGCGCCGCTTCTGTGTAATTTACCGGCACGTCGCCTTCCTACATTTCGTATGAAAACGTTTGAAGCGGCATCGTGCCTCCACTGCGCCTGCGTCGTACCTTCGCCACGCCTGTGCCGCGCCTTCGCCACGCCGTTTCCGCGTCGCTAGCAGACACGATTTCAGCGCCGCGCGAGGCGGACGTCGCTTGTTATACAGTATGAGCCGTATAAATTTATCAACATCAAAAATGCGTGACGATATGGAATATAATATAAAATTCTGCGAGATATTTGAAGAATATCCAACTCTTTACGACTATACCAGGCCGGAGTACAGTAATAGAAATGTTCAGGATAAAATATGGAGAGACTGGTTCTCTCCAATTTTTATGCTGCTTCTGAAGACCGTGTTTTACTTTCGACAATATAATTTGGAAACATTTTTGTGACATTTTATACACTGTACGAAAACTATCAGGATATTCATGTAATTTTTCCATTATTTTAACATATCTGTTTTTCTGACAATTTCCACACAGGGTGGACTCAATATCTTCTGTGCTTCTGTACATTAATGAGTTGCAGCAAAGCAAGCGCATCTTCGTCTTCTGAAGAGGAAGACATGCCATCGCAACAAAATCAGCCTATATAATGACGCATCGTACCGTCTCTTCGCCGCTTCTGTATAACTTTAATCGCATCCGTGCCGTATCTGTGCCACGCCTGCGCCGTGCCTTATGCCTTATGCCGTCTCAGTGTAATTCACGCCATATAGTCATAGCAAAAGTAGATGATCATTTTAGTACCTTGTCACTTTCACTAGTTTGACGCATCCCAACTGTCGCAGTATTGTTAGGTTTGTGCGACAAAGTACTAAAATGATCATCTACATTTGCTGTTGACTGTACTTACTTGGATTGCTTTTAATGTTTGAAAAACATCCTGTGTTCTGCTTACAATGTCTTGCACCGTTTCTTGGCCAAATCTATTTAAAACAAAAATAATTCAAATTATTAAGGCAATTTTTTTTGGTTGTAATGTAATATTAATATGTAAATTATAATTTATAATGCAAAAATATACCTATATCTAACTTGTATCAAGAAATGGCTCAATTTCTTGACTAAATAGTAAAGAATTGCATATGCATGCACACTCGGCTTTCAAACTCCGTGCTTCCAGATAACAACGACTTTCTTCAGCGTTTATGACCTTCAGTAGCAAAGTAATACGATCATTCTACCAGTGATGGTGATCCCTCAGCCTGGAGGAACTAACAAACAAGAAATAACTACATAATGAATTTGAAGCAACATACTTGCAGAGTGAAGCGGTGTTGAAGTCCTTGTTCTGTGGGGGCTGCGCCGGCGCAGCGGCCGCGGCTGCGGGAGCCGCGGGCGCCGCCACCGCCACCGCCTGCTGCAGGTTCGCTGGGGGCAACATCACTGATTACTTTAAGCATACTAGATTGCGTCTCAAGGGAGCAGTGATATATTTACGACGAGGGCGTTATATTGAATCCTGATTGATGCAAACCAAACTACAATAGAATCCCGAGCGCAGTAAGGAATCCTAAAGTAGAATCTTGAGCGGAACGAGAGATTCAAGTGTTACGCCCAAGACGAAAAAACATTAACTACTAAGTGGCACATGCTGCATTTCACACCTGCAATCCAGAAAAAAGTTACAATGAGGGAACAAAAGTACAACATCCCTCATTAGAAGGTAACAATGTTTTTTTTTCTGAATAGCAGGTGCGAAAAGATCTTGTCAACTCGGACTGGCACCCGTATCTACGCACAGAGAAAATAAAATGGGTAATCTTTACGTATTTCAATTCAAAACAAAGTGTAACCATTTTTTCTGCTCTTGAGTGTAGAACACAATATTAACCCTTGATAAGGCATAGGCGATTTAGCAATCATATACGTGTCAATGGAATTTAAATCTTATTTCTTGGATTTAAGTTTAAATTAGATTGCATTTTCTTAAAAAGTGACTTCCCTTGAAATGACTCACCAAAACGTAACTATTTTGTTCATAATATTTAGTTTTTTGTAAAGCCATCAGATTATTGGTGCCTAATTAAGGGTTATAGTATATTTTTGCCTTCGCCTCCCATAGAACAATGAAATAAAGAGACGCAACAGCCGTTTTATTGTACCCACTTTTATTGTTCTACGAGCAGCAAAAGAAAAACACTACTACTTTATAAAACATTGCAAATAGTAGGTATATTGGCACACCAAGGGTTTAACCAGGTAAAAAAAGAGCAGCACTCTTACAAGAGAAGCTTGGGTAAGCTATTTTATAAGTTTATTTTTTTGATTCCCCAAACGAAATCCTGTTGATGTCCTAGTTTTGTGCAATAATAGCAACACTGCGATTTTATTGCCAAGAAACAATGTAAATAGTAGCATGGTGAACCTTAATAACTAAACCATGATATAATAAAGAAACTGACTGTCAACCCTCATATTCAAGTTATAGATCATCAAAAATCCTTCATAAGTTAGCAATGGTCAGCACAGAAGTTGTAGACAAAAGTAGACTGACCGTTGTTTTTCTTTCGGCATTTATTCTCAACAGTGGTCCTCTCTTTCAGAAACATAGATTTTGACTTCTAAAATTGCCATTGCGGCCTAATTGCAGAATAATGTTCGGTTATTTCATTTAGACTCGACAGAAGCTAATGGAGGGCGCTGATTCAAGCCCTACACCCCTATCAGAGGGTAATGGAATAAAGATGGAGACTCGACAGAACTACTAAATAGGCTTAACACGCCTTTCAAAGCCCAGACGCAGTAATCACAAAGTCAGTATATACCTTGTTGTTGCACAGCTTGGTTCAGCCCTGGATTTGGGTTACCTCCTACTCCTACACCCATTCCCTGAAAACAAAAGAATATAGAGCCGGTTACATTCAATTCCAATGACATAAATATCACTGCACTAATGTGTGTCTATGTATGCTTAGATCTTTAAAACTAACAAACGGATTTTGAGGCGTTTTTTTTAATAGGTAGAGTGATTCAAGAGTGTTGGCGGCATCTACCGGCGCACCGTGTCACATTACCAACCAACCAGTGGCGCCATTTAACAGTGGTTTACACTACCGTCAAAAAGTTTAGGTCCCAACACAATTTTTATCTTAATTTTCATAAATTATTACGCAAACCAAACAAGGCAAAAAGATTGCAATGGGCTATTTCTCACAAGTTTTGGACTTTTGCAAACTGGTTGAGAATACTACGGACAGATGAATCAAAATTGAGTGGATAATCAATCAATGTTGATTATTTGCATATTTTGTGTTTAGTCTTGAACTTTCTGACGGTAGTGTATAATACATGCATAATATAGTAGAGAAACACTGATAGTTTTAGAGGTTTCTAATGTGATGTCGTAAATAAACACTATTTCTTGCGCTTACATTGCAAACGCCGGCTGAACCTACGAGATGGATGAAAATAATGTACTACAGTATTGTACACCTTAATAGTTAAAAAGGTCTACAAAAAAGTTCGTGTTTGTTATATGTCTATCTCTTAGGGATAACCCACAATAACCATTTTTTAGGGTTCCGTAGCCATAATAGCAAAAACGGAACCCTTATAGATTCGTCTTGTCTGTCCGTCCGTCCGTCCGTCCGTCACAGATTTACTCGGAGACTATGACCACTACAATTATAAAATTTGGTAGGAAGGTGTATGCTATGAACCGCTATAGAAATATGATGTAAAATTACGAAAAAAATATTAAACTGGGGGGGGGGGGCACCCCGTACATGTAACAGGGGGGTCAAATTTTTTTTTCAATGCTCGTGTGGGGTATCAATCGACAGGCCTTTTAAAATGACAGAGGTTTATGAAAAACTTTTCCATTTAAGTCAACCGTTGGTGAGATATTAGCTGTCAAAGTCATTAAAAGTGTGCCCCCCCCCCCCCCTTTAATTTCAAAACGTTGAAGTTTAAAATTCTGAAAAAATCTAAATGATGTATGTACATAAACAATTCCTTTAAAAAAAATTTGTTTGAATAAGATAGGTGTAACGGTTTATGAGCTATTGCTGAAAAAACTGTCTTGCCAGAACAAAAAGGCGTAAGTGCCGTAAGTTTTCTATGAAGATACGACCTTTTATGATTAAATGCATTATATAGTGATTTTAAATGTAGATTAGGAGGTGTCGGTACGGAACCCTTCTTTGTACGTGGTACGACACGCACTTGGCCGGTTTTTTATCTTTTACTTTTTACGAGAAATAATGGCTTAGTAACGAAGCGATTTTAAGCAATACAGCATTAATCCTTATCCAATTAAGTACCTTAAATACATTGTGCATTTAATTTAAATCAATATGGCCCTTTACAGCATGTAATTGAAATTAATATTTTCGAAGATATCACAGATTTACAATGCAGGGACATAGCGGTTGCGGTGGTACCGGGCGGCCGATATTTAATAAATCGAACTCAAACTTTCAATGTTGCAGGCTTAGATTTGAGCGTTGAGTTATATGTCGCTCTTTCAAGAGTAACCTCTAGAAAACATGTTTGTATTGTCTAATGACAAAAAAGCTGTGAACGTTTGTTGTATATAAAGACATTCTGTAGTATATTTAGTATCAGCATAGCTTCCGTGCGAAGGTCGCTCGTATTAAATAAATAAAACTCTTCATTTCATATATTTTGAAGTTAAAAAAAGAATGAGAACAGTTTCAAAACGAAGCTGGCCTATCCAAACGTCATTTTGGCGCGAAACGGCTCACATTGCTTGGCTTTAGCAGTATACTATTTTTGTTTTGATTTAGTTACCTGAGGCCCCATGCCCATAGCTCCCATCTGGTTCTGCATGGCTGCACTATATGGAGGCACCATCTGGTTGCCCATGCCCACCATGCTGCCAGGGTTGGCCATACCGCCGCCACCCATCACACCTGGAAACATAAATAGTCATTCATTTATGAGATCTTAATCAATAACAGATCATCATCATCATCATCCTGTCGCTATCCCAGTACAGTTCACAGAACCAGGACTACTACTTGATCCCAAGAATTGGTGTAGGCGCTTATTTTTGCGAAAGCGACTGCCTTCTGACCTCCCAACGGAAGGGGTAAACTAGACCTTATTGAGATTAGGCTTGTCAATTTAGTGGGCAGTTGTGTCAGTACATCAATAACAGATTAACATGATAAATATATGAAAAAGAAGTAGATAAATGTAAATATTTTTACAAGCGGAAACATCCATCTAGCGGAATTATAATATCCAATCGTAAAAAAAAAAAGATTCTCAATGTAACTTGGGATGTTGGTGCCGTTTCAAAAAGTTGTAGCAACTTTGACGGTAGATGTCGCTACAAGTCTCCCTAAGGCTTAATTAAAAAGAGTGAACTGATTGAAAGATTCGTCGCCTCGGGATAACCCGCGGAAGCTCAGTTGGAAAGAGCGATGGACGGATTCCAGAGGTCGCGGGTTCAAATCCTGCCCAGGGTGATCAATTTTTCATTTTCGATTGGAAATTAAGAAGTAGACAGAAGAATAAAACATGAAAATCAGAAAAATAATGTGGCCAGGCAGGCACTCTGATTCAAATGGAGATGGGAGACGGCACACTCAAAAAGTGAGAGATAAAAGGTGGGGAAAGATCATAACCAACTGGTACCCCATTGACCACACTCCCAATAGACTGATGGCATCAAGTAGGTAGCAGGATGCTGCTGGACTAGAAACGCAAACAACAGAGAAAACTGAAAAGTTTTGGAAGACGCTTACACTACTCTAGGCGGTCCTTATACAGAAGAAGAAGAATAGTGAGTAAAGAGTGGTGAAATATGAAAACAATATACAGTCATTTCACTTATTCTCATCTATAGTGAGTAAAACACCTGTTTTAAGGAAATAAAATCTTATCTAAGAATAAATATTATATTAGGGTCACAAATTGACACAAATCGGTTTAGTTTGATAGTATATATAAGCTCATTGTGTTATGGACACTAGACAACAATATATTTAATAGATATAAACTTAAATACATAGAAAACATGCAAGTCTCAGGAACACATGTTTTTGCTCATCACATAAACAAATGGCTTCAATAATGGTGACCACAACAAATCATGGATTTGCCCTATTATGAGCTATGATGTGGCTGGCAAGGCCAAACTTGGATTTGAACACTGCTGCATGACTGACAGTAGAGTTGGCCATATACCACTGTGTACACAAATAACATTTAAGTTGATACAGATACTTGTTTTTACTAGTCTCTAAAACAAATACCATGAATGATGGATGATATGAAAATCCTTAAAGGCCTTATCTACTTTCATCAAAGTTTTATTGCATTAAGATATCTTATAAATTGTGTTACAATTAGAAGTCTCCTTCTAATAAAAGAAGTTAAAAAGTAGTTTGTCTTAAGCTGCTTGTATCACGAATTTCAAGTCATTCGGCAACAGGCCCCTGGGCTATCAACTCTTGCTTAAATGCAATAACGGAGAGAAGAGTTATATACAATGCTGTATTTTTTCCTTTCAACGAATGTGCGTTGTCTACATCAAGTATCACCAACATCATCTTGTCAATTTGTCCTGGAATTACACTTGTTGTCACAGCCTTTAGTATTAGTTACCTGCTAACTGGTTGGGCATCGGTTGCATTTGGCCGCCCATCGGCGCACCGCCAAAACCTGACCGCATCGAGCCGGCATTGCCCTGGAAGTTACCAGGGAACTGATGCCCCTGGCCTGCCATTGTGGTAAGATGAAACAATAAACCGCTTAGATATAATATGAGATTTGTAGATGTGAAGGCGTAATATTTATTTATTGTAATAGTAATGCACACAAATAACGCGAAGCGAATCGTAACGATAAGTGACAGTGACAGTTCTACTATTCTATTAATATGACATTGACAGATATAAAGCGTTTTATAACTTTTGCGCATTTAATAAATGCTAGTACATTTCGGACACAAGCTGTCATTGTCAATGTCAGATAAACTTAAAATATGTTAAAAAAATTGGGCCCCCTAGGCATGGTTCCTAATATGCTGGCAGCATTTCCTCGCTGAAGCGTTTTATTATATGAACAATATTAAACAACTTAAACTAGACCTAGAATAGAACTAAATTAAAACTAAAAAACTAATACTAAATAAAATTAAAATAAATCTAAAAAATTTGGCCCCTTTGGCATGGTGCCAAGGATGCGTTTTTATATCCATATCCCTTTGAATCACGGCTGTTTATCTACGTAGAACGAAGCGTGTATGATAGGCGCCATATTGTTTCAAAAAGATTTTGTCGACTTACTCAGCCCTATTGTCCTTACTATACTAGGCTGTGTGAAGTAGGCAATCACATGCAAAGACTACTATGTTGCCACATACGATGCACTGAATTTTCGATTAGCTACACACTGTTTCGTTTGTTTACTGCATAGTAAACTATCAATACTACAATTTAAATAACAACATTAGAAAAAAAAATAAAAAATGTTCGAGACGACTAGACGAAATTCCGAGAAGACACCATTTTATTTTTATTTGTCACTTTATTTTGACGTTTGACGTAGGCAGTAGCCAATCAAAGCTCAGTATGTCGTCAAAATCTTTTGACACAATATGGACGCTATCATACACGTTTCGTTCTACGTAGATAAACAGCCGTGCACATATACAAACCAAAACCAAGCCCAGAACTATAAACGTCAAACTGGTAAACGTCAAAAACTATCACTAAAAATATGGTCTCCTGTGATATTAAAGGACGCAAAAATCACATCAGGACTAGCAATAAATCAAATAATATGACTTTTCATTTGTTGCTCCTACTAATTTTAATTTAATTTGTAATTTTATTGTGTATTGTATTTTATGTTATGTTATTTTAATTAATGTATGTAATTTTAACTTTAATTAATATAATGGATCTTTGTTATTCGGAATACATAAATATATAATAATATAATAATAATTTGTAAGTGTTGAACTAATATCTTAAAAGACTATTTAGAAAATAAATTTTGCTTTGCTTGGAACACAAAACATCGTCATTCAGTTGACGTTGATTGACGTAACATAAAGCACATGTGACACCAGAGTATAATTTTTAGTTACCTCAACCGGAGGGAGCCGTATGAACATAAGACCGTAGACCTTAATTTTATTAATCTCAAAAAAGAAGTGCGCAATGGGGAATGCCTGAAAATTTTAAAAGTCCTTGATTATTTTTCTAATGGTAGGAATAACCGTCGCCATTAACAGAAAAAAGTTTCAGATTTTTCGGTTTCGCTATATATTATGTAAAAATACAAACATTTTATATCAAGTCGCGCCCCGCATCGGACTACTAAGACATTTCTAAGTCCGTCAAGTATTAAAAAAAAAACACCTGCTTGAATCTGTGGTACGCAATGACATTGACAGTTCATCATAGGTTGGTCGTATGACTTGAACTGTCAGTGTCATTGCCTACCACAGATTCAAGCAGGTGTTTTTTTTTTTATATTTGACAGACTTAGAAATGTCTTAGTAGTCCGATACGGGGCAGACGCGAGGTGATATAAAATGTTTGTATTTTTATAAAATATATGGTGAAATCGAAAAATCTGAAACTTTTTTCTTTTAATGGCGATGGTTATTCCTACCATTAGAAAAATAATCAAGGACTTTTAAAAATTTCAGACATTCCCCATGAAATTCGGACGTAGTACAGTTAAAGACTTTAATTAGTTTGAGTTATCGTAGCTAAGTAGACTAAGTGGCTGACTGACTTTAATACGTAACACGTACCTATCTTAAGTGAACCGGGTTCAAATCTCAGCTAGTGTGAACTTTTTGTATTATTGCGATTCCATTTAAAACATAATCAAAAAAATGTCTCCGAAGACTAACATAAATTGTTGTGCTAAATGTTCAAAGGAAATTAAATCCAAGGATTTCTTAAAATGTCATCAGTGTGGAAGTTATTACGACGTGACATGTACTACAAATGTCAGTCTTAAGTTCTTTGACTTAATGTCTAAGTCAGCTAAACAGGCTTGGAAATGTCATCAGTGCCGTAAAAACAGTCCGAATACCACAAAGGCTCAGCAAAAAAATACGGCTAGCACCAGCAGTGTACGCGCGCCGATACAAACGCGACGGAAAGCTAAAATGGTTCCACCAAGTCCTTCTCAGGAATTGTCTCCAAAATCCGAATCAGACTCAAGCTTCGACTCCCAAGAGCATGACGATACTGTGCTCAGCCTTCCGGACCTATCAACAACGGAGGATGTGCAAATGCTGGAACTAAAATCGCAAGTCTCAAATCTATCCGTACAGCTGGCCAGCGCACACGAAGAGATCGAGCGTTTAAATGGTACCATCTCGGAATTGACAAAAGATCTCGAGGAGAAACTGAAAAAAATAGATTTATACAAACAAATTTTAGGAGAAAAAGGTACACCTAAAAAATCGTCAAAGAAAAAAAATTCAAATCAACTCACGACTGATACCTTATTCAGCTGCACTTCTCAGGAAATTGTTTCCCGTACTCCCATCACGCAAGCAGATATTTTCTACACACCAGAACCTGCCACACAAAACTCATTAAACAACTCCGCTTCTAATTTCGAGGCTACTTCTGCCACGAGCATCGAAAAAGATAATGAAATTTTGCCCGAATCTAAGATCGCTACTGTCGACACTGGAAATTATCATGAACCTTCTTCGTCTGCCACACAAGACAATTCTACTACCGTGGAAATTAAAAATTCGGTCAAAATCAATAAACGAAAAGTGCTAATTTTTTCAGGTGAAAAATGTGTATTTTTACGAAGATATCTTCAAAACCATCTCGGTGATTCACACATTGTTACGGCTATTGTAAAACCAGGAGCATCAACAGACAAACTTTTAGAATCTTGTGTAAGGATTTTACCAAGTATGACTATGTGGTTATAATAAGTGGTCAAAATGATAAAAGCCTCATGAGATTACAGGCAACTCTATATAATTACATGGAGCAGTTATCTCACACTAACATTTTACTTAACGATGTATACCTTAACATATATCTTAATGTTCCTAGTATCAGCGAAATGTATAAGTTGCTATGTATTGAATATAAACAATGGTCTTATTTTATAAGTCCTTATGCCGGCTCTTCACATTCTTATAGAACTAGGAAATTAAAATTAAGTTCAGCATTGTTAAATCGGATACTTTCTCTAAATTATAAGTACGAATACTATACCTTTAAGGACACTCAAACAAAACCGGAATTAGACGGAAATATAATCGGTGAGCCAATTGATGTTTATAACAAATGTGATGATTTTTTTCGACTCTAATAATTGCAACTTTTCAGTTTTCCACCAAAATGTTCAAGGCATAAAGTCAAAAATTGGAGAACTAGAAATTTTAACAGACTCCATGAATATAGATGTTCTCTGCTGTTCTGAAACATTTTTAAAAAAGAAGGAAGTACACTCACTTCAGTTAAATCATTACATGTTGGGTTCACAATTTTGTAGAAGCAAAATGACTCGAGGAGGGGTCTGCATCTATGTAAAAAAATCCATAAGTTTTGTAAATCTTGAATGGATTTCTGCTCTGTCCAAAGAGTTGCACTTCGAAGCTTGCGGTATTTTAATAACTGACCTAAACTGTATAGTAGTGTGTATATACAGAAGCCCCGATAGCGATATATTGTTTTTCTTTGAAAGTTTAGAAGTTCTACTTGACAAACTAACATTGCGTTCTCGTAATTTTAAGCGCAAAGTAATTTTGGCAGGTGATTTTAACATCAATTTATTAAGTAACGATTCAGCAAAGCATTCTTTCATTTCTTGTTCAAATAAGTATAACTTTAAAGCCAAAATTACAGATCCGACCAGAATCACGAATACGTCTCAAACGTGCATTGATAATTTAATCTCAAACTTTCGACAATGCACAGCTAAAGTCTTAAACCTGGGTATATCTGATCACACAGGTCAGATAATTACTTTTCCTACCTCACTTGGTTTCAAAGAGAAATACTGGTTTGTTAAAAGTAGAAACATTGATAAGCACATGGAAATTTTTATTAAGTACATTTCACAAACAAAGTTCTCAGATGTGTTCGTGAGTCAGGACTCCAATAGTGCTTATCAGGCGTTTATGGATATATATAAGTTAATATTTGACTTAACAATACCTCTCGAAACTATTCGTAAGACGTACAAGAGTAACCCAAACTGGAAAACGAGAGGTATCGTAAAGGCAAGTAAAACCAAACGTAAAATGCACTTGTTAACTCAGAGGTCCAAAGATATCCAGATTTTGACTAATTATAAGATGTACTGTAAACTGTACAAAAAAGTGATACGTCGTGCAAAAATTATCACGAATGATAAATTTATCTATAACAGTGCCAATAAATCTAAAGCTTCGTGGGCACTGATTAAGCAACATACTTCTTCCGTAAACCCTTTGCAGACAATGATAAAGAAAGTAACGAATGATGGAATTAGTATATCGAATCCCTCAACGATAGCCAAAACTTTTAACCATTTCTTTCTTAATCAAAATTTGAATAAAGCTACCTGTGATAAATATTATAAATGTATTTCCCAAACCGTCTGCAAAAGCATTTTTCTAAACCCTGTTGACAAAAATGAACTGAAAAACATTGTAAAATCGTTAAACAATAAAAAAAGTGTTGGTCACGATTCTATTCCAGTTCAACTAATTAAAGCTAGCATTGATTTTATTGCTGATCCTTTGATACATTTTTTAAACCTAACTGTTGAGACGGGAATATTTCCTGAAGATTTAAAAAAAACCTTAATAAAACCTTTATATAAAAAAGGTGAGAGGGATCAAATTAGTAATTATAGACCGATTGCCTTGCTTCCAACTTTTTCAAAAATCTTCGAGAAAGTTATTTACAATAGATAACTTAGCTTCATACAAGCAAACAAAATACTTAACCCAAATCAGTTCGGATTTCAGAAAGGAAAATCTACATCATTGGCGATATTTAAGATTTTTATGCACATATGGAATGAGATTAATAATAAGAGACCATGTTTTGCTCTTCTGTTGGACCTATCTAAAGCCTTTGATTGCGTAGTTCATAATACTGTTTTACGTCAATTAGAAAATTTAGGAATACGAGGAAATGCTCTAAAACTCTTCAAAACTTATTTATGTGATAGGAAGCAGGCGACAGTTATAGAATCATTTAATAGTGTAACAAAATCCATAGAGCTGGAGCAATCAGACTTTCAAACTGTCAACGTAGGAGTTCCGCAAGGAAGTGTATTAGGTCCACTTATTTTTCTCATTTATATTAACGAATTACCAAAAACTGTAAACGAATTGTGCGTTCTGTTTGCTGATGACGCTAAGCTTTTATTTTCAGGATCACTAACAGATGAACAATTTGAAAACAGTATAAATAACACACTAGGCACTGTAGTTGAATGGCTTAAAACATTAAACCTTAACGTAAATTTAAACAAAACAAAACTCGTTCAATATAGGAATTATAGAACTTCACCTATGTCTATTACCGTTACACAAGGAGCGGTGAGAATAGAACAAGTGGACAGCGCTAAATTCCTAGGAATTACAATAGACTCTCATTTAAGTTGGAAGTCTCACATTGCAGATTTAAACTGTAAAATAGCAAAAGCGGCCTATGCCTTATCTATACTATCTGAAACATGTTCAGAGAATGTCGTTAAGAACGCATACTATGGAAATGTATATTCACAACTCACATATGGCATCATCTATTGGGGTGATTCTGTTGATGTTCTTACCACATTCAGATTACAAAAAAGATGCTTACGAAACATGTTTCACTTGCACCAGCGTCACTCAGTTAGAAATATTTTCAAGGAGAAGCAGATTTTGACATTAACTGGAATTTACATACTCGAGCTTTGCCTCTTTGTAAAGCGCAATGGAGAGTATTTCACAAAACTGTCCTCAATTAACGATAACTTGCGCATGCAATATAAATTTAACTATCGTATTCCAAAGGTTAATAATAAACTTATGGAGAAAAGTGCCTACATTGCAGCAATAAAAGTTTTTAACAAGTTGCCTGTTGAAATAAAATCTGTCGAAGGTAAACAATTTAAAATCATTTTAAAAAAATGGCTTCTTAGTAAAGTCTTTTACACCATAAAGGAGTTTGCCGATTATAATAATACTTAGTGCATGTATTAATTTTGTTATTTAGTTATAGGTTACTTATACATAATATTATATTGTACGTCCGTGATGGATAAACTGTTGATTCTGAATTGTATTATCAACATCTCTGTACACAGTTATTCAATAAATAAATCTTATCTTATCTTATCTTATCTAGTGACCCGCTTAAGGTTGACAGTCCTGTCATATTGAATAGAAATTCAGTGTTTTTTTGCGAATTGGGTCCCATATTGAAGAACGCGACTGTATAACATGCAGTTTTAATAGTTCATATCTGTTACCGAAACTGAATGTTTTATTTCGCAATTTTTTGAAGTTCTTCCAAAATAATTAGGGGTTTAAAATAGGATGCCGAGTGTCCCATAATGTGTAGTGACTAACTGTTACTAGACTACACGTTATGTGTAGTGACTAATTCATCATCATCATTATTAGCCTACCCTGATTTTATTGTGCCCTCTACATATAAAATAGAGAACTTAAACAAATTACCCCATCTAATTATAGGGACTTCTTCCTTCCAGGAGCAACACTGATACGCACACATCTTTAAAACAGTGGCTTCACTAGGTTGTTCGTGACGCTCCGTCTATATTTTTTACTTGGTCTGAGCATGCAAGTTCTCATTTTGCAAAATGTACGAGTGTTGTAGTTGTAAAACGTAGAACTCTGTAAAAGGACAAAGAAATATCGTTTTCCCGGAAATGAGATGAGATAAGTAAAATGTTGTTTAATTTCTAAGATACGGCACAACATAGTTCACGGTGTTTCAATTGAAAACCAGTTTCATTTTACAACGGACGTTGGCGTTCAATTGAAAATGCCGTGAACTTCCACACACATTTACATTTAAATGAGCTATTGGCTATGTGCACGTCTGAAACGTCAAACGTCAAAGGTCCCGAGACATTGTCAAAACTCAGAGATGTCAAATAATGACACATGAATATTTTATTTACTTTAGTAAACGAGAAAGACCCCGTATTGGAAATTTTACTGAAATAAATAAGAGAATAAATAAATACATACAAACGAAACGAATCGTAGGAAACCGTTAAGAAACCAATAGAAAACGTGAAAGTAAATTTGACAGTGGTCCCCGGTAAGTACACATTTCTGCCATGGTGTGCGCTACGATCGCCTAGCTTACCCCCACCACCTACTTCGCACATAGCCAATACAGAGTGATTTCGGGGTCGTGGATCAAGAATCAGTTTTCAGACTTGGTATCTGTTAGCCATTTCAAAGAAATTGTAGTGACGCGAAACAAACGCATTTCACTTTTAATTTATTTTGATGACAAAAATACAAAATCAAAAAAATATGGTTACCCTGCTCTCTTTGACGGATAGTATGGAGAGTTGACAGTGGGCTAGGGTGACCAAGTTGCATGAAAACATATTATTTCCTATTAAAATTTGAACAATAAAGAGAATTATTTGAATTATAAACCGTCATACCGACTGTGACGTTGTCTACTTTGAATTCTTGACCATGTGCAATCATTCCGGATCACGACCCCAAAATCACCCTGTAATTATTTATCTTTGCATGTTCACCGTAAGTTCCATTGCCACAGTGCCATTAAATAATTTAAAAAGAAATAAAAGTCAAAAATCTACCCAGGGGTACAGGGGTGCTACCGCGAACTTCGAAAATCGAACTTCGTATCGTACCGTCCTTTTCCGTCATATAGAGTATAACACGAGAGTGAAAGGGACGGCACGACACGAAGTTCGATTTTCGAAGTTCGCGGTGGCACAGCAGACTAAATATACTTGCTTACGGTCTATATTTTTGGTTAGTGAGTTGGCGGTCTGAACCCTTACTACCACTTACTAGTCCGTGCTTTGAATCAAGGATTTCTGTACAAGTTCTAACAAGGGGACAGAAAAGCTCTTACGCAGCTAAATTGAGAATGGGGGTAAAATTTTGAGTTTTGAACGCTCGAAACCAAAGGCGAGTGGTAGAAAACGGTCGCACGCGAAAATTTGACAATGATTGACTATCGACATTTTGCATTTTATTACCGGTTATTGTAATAATCGTTTATTTGTCTCGAACTATATGGGGCCCTTTGCACGATTAATATTATCACATTACTGGGGTGTCATTATTATCGCGGTTTTCGAATTTGTTTACTACCTATTTTCTATCTATAGAAAAACACCCCAAGAATTATAAAAAAAAACATTTACTGTCCACTTCGATCTTAGTCCAAACGATCATAGATACCAAACGATGGTACATCATGGTACGTACTTTTTACGCAATGAATAAAATTACCATTATCGAATTCGTTACTCTTACTCCGTTATTATACTTGTTATTGATATGTAAAGCATATGTACGACAGACTAATTTGTGAAACCAGTATGATTTGGACTGGACTGCTAATTACTCTAATGTGACAATAAAAAAATATTGGCGGCAAAAGTCAAAGTATGAGAGTCAAAGTGGTTGCTTTGGTGAATAAACTTGACTACAATACGCTGGCTAGCCTTAAGCTTCATAGAAAGAAAAAAGCTGTCATGTTGGTGCGTGAAAAACCCATAAAATAAAATAAAAACATGCTTTAACTTCGCTACAAATAGCTACCTAGTTAATAGAATAGAAAATTGTATCACATTATGCGAACTGTGTATACTAATTTTATTTACCGTAAATCCTATCCTTTTGATATTTTTTTACATCTACTTTATAAGTACGTATAGGTAAGTACAAGAAATACCACCAGATATTCGCAGTCCTTAGTCATCTGTGTGACCATGAAATAACTCCATTATCTCTGACGCTGCTTGCTGCAATGCGACTATCTCCAGTTTTTGACACGCTAATTAAAGGTAAGCCACTGATGTTGCATATGTAGTAAGCAGTTATGGCGAAGTAGGTGGTGGGGGTAAGCTAGGCGATCGTAGCGCACACTATGGCAGAAATGTGTACTTACCGGGGACCACTGTTAAATTTACTTTCACGTTTTCTATTGGTTTCTTAACGGTTTCCTACGATTCGTTTCGTTTGTATGTATTTATTTATTCTCTTATTTATTTCAGTAAAATATTTAATACGGGGTCTTTCTCGTTTACTAAAGTAAATAAAATATTCATGTGTCATTATTTGACATCTCTGAGTTTTGACATTGTCTCGGGACCTTTGACGTTTCAGACGTGCACATAGTCAATCAATAGGGAAGGCCTTTTGCCCTTTTCATAATTTGCATTATCCGTTCTCAAGTACTCGTTACTTATTGCCGCTTATGTAACAATTGCCTGTCTACCTACACCGTATATTCTATGCATCTAAATAAATACATGGTACAGGGACCAAGTGATCAACTATTAATATAAATGTTATAGTGCAAACAATGACGTTTTAGCAGAGGAGGAGGCAATTTACAAAAAATCGTCAAACAACGACGTTTGTTTGACTGTAAGAACAGGTGCACACCAACAAGTGGCACCGTTGGATTCAGTAATGTCTCCTGAGTATGAAAAGTGCTGGTTGTCCCACTTTGAAGTGGTGGAGAGGATAACTATGACGTCACAAAGATGACGGCAGGTATTGAATATTGTCGATTAACTCAATAAATACCCAACCGATTTCAAAAAAGCGGCCAAGTGCGTGTCGGATCACGCACAAAGGGTTCCGTAGCTACTAAACTAGCCCCAATTTAAAACCAAAAAAAAAATTCGATCTTCAACGGCAACGTAAGTGCCGTCACTTACGTTCTTTAATTTAAACAAAGCAATGTTGCTTTGATCGACGACAGCACATTTTATACTCGGTAGACATTATTACTGAATCCCCCAAGGCGAGCCACAAAGTCCGGTTTTTCTTTTTCCTTGGTCCGAGCCTCTGCTTTCCGCATCCAGTCGCTGCCCGCCCTCCGACACATGTCGTCTCGCCACCAGAGGGCCTACTCTGAACTTCGGAAATCGAACTTCGTATCGTGCCGTTCCGTTCCGTCATATAGTGTATAACAAAAGAGTGAAAAGGACGGCACGACACGAATTTCTATTTTCGGAGTAGGCCCTCTGGCCGGTGGGCGACCCACACTACTCGCGCTTTCCGAGACGCGGTCTCCTCCACTCCAGAACACGCTTACACCAGCGGTTCTCAGTTCTGCGACAGGTGTGGCCAGCCCACTACCACTTCAGTTTGCTAATTTTAAAAGCTATGTCGGTATTTTGTTTTTTTTTTATGATATAGGAGGCAAACGAGCAGACGAATCGCCTGATGGTAAGCGATATAGCTTCGCCCATGGACACCTGCAACCCTAGAGGGGTTGTAAGTGCGTTGCCGGCCTTAGATGGGAGTACGCTTTTTTCTCGTTTGAAGGTTGAAGGTCGTATCGGTCGGGACATATCGCAGGCGACAGTTCGTTCCACAGTTTAGTAGTGCGAGGCAGGAAGTTTCTGGAGAAACGCACAGTTGAGGACGGCCAACCATCTAAGTGGTGAGGATGGAAATGTGGTTATTTGACGGATTACTATGATAAAACGGAAATGTACCTATATATTTACCAATACATACATATAGCTATGTAAGGGCGGGATTGACTAATAATACGTATATGTCCGACATCAATCATCATCGTGTGATCGTGCTAGCTAAGTAGGTTGAACTTAAGTATTTAACGTAAGATTGCTGATAGATAATGCTGCCCGGCAAGTATGATAGCGTATACCGTCACGTTTTATGTGACGTTTCAGCACATTTCGGCCATATACCGTGACGGTATAAGCTATCATACTAGCCGGGCTGATGAATATAGGAAAGGTGCCTGACATTAGGACGAAAGACAAAAAACAACAACTTTGTTCCTTAAGATTTATTTTTTCATTTTATGTTTATCCTACATTAAGTACATTATAGTATAATTTTAAATTAATGATAACAATTATTAAGTTTTTATTATGATTTCACATTTATAGTACATATACATAATACACAAATATTGTGCTTAAATTACTGCGAATGAAATGCACTATAGTGGACAGTTTGGCGTGATGAGCCTAGAAATTTAAGAAAATAATATAATATGCAGGTAGTATGTATACCTGCGTGCTGGATATGTAATATGTATACTAATTTGTTATAATAAACTATGTGTTATGTAATCTATATTTAAGGCAAGATGGCCACCGCTATGGCTGACATGTTTGAACAATATTTTATTTGGTATGCATTTAATAATCTACCTAAATTATAATGTATATTGTGTACATTTCGTATATAATTAGGGCCGAACCTGGCTGGGACTCCAGTAGCGCTTGCGATTAGAGATTCGATTCGGCCGGTAAATATTCAACAATTTTTATTACTCTTCCACATAATAAATAGTTATCAACGTGTAGATTTACAAATATCAACAAAATAAATTACGAATAACAGCATATTACAATAATTAAAATTATCCTTAAAGTCTACGATTCAGTGATCTATACCTATCCGTCTAGTGCTCCTAACTTGTACTAAGTCACCGGCCAACTCTACATTAGAATTGTATATCTTTTGCAATAGGTATTCTCAAAGTTTACAAAAAAATATATATTAATGGCCGGGGCACTCTGCTGCATGCATGCGCATGCGTACGCACAGCAGTGTGGCCTGGCTCTGGGTGAAGAGTACGCATATTTTTTATGGTTGTATTAAAAGGGTTCACATTATGACAAATTCATGTCTCTATTATAAAATTTGCTTGATAAATTGTAGATGCATATTTATTACAAACCGTTAGGCCGGCAGACATTGAAATTCATTAAAATAACTTTATATGGACTAGTCATTGAATTATTCTAACTAGTAAGTACTCTCTACCGCTTTGGAGAACGAACCCTATATTACGAAGAGGCAAGTGTAAGAAATTACGTTACCATGAACGTGATTACGTTAACCTTATTAATAACATTTAATAAGTTTATTGCTCTCCTTAATACTATACCAAGCCCTGCGCGGGCGCATTGAGCAACGTGGACATGTCGTACAGACCTACACAGATAAGCTACACTTAACTAGTGCTTCACAATGACATAGCTTTGGTAAGTCATAGATAAGCTTTACATAAAAATGTGGGTCTTTATATGTCTACATAAATACAACATTAATAGACTTTTCTGATATTTCGTTTAATTCATATATCTCTGAAAGGTTCCTTTTCCATTTTCTCAGCGCGTAAATTAGATGGAGTTCGTAGTCCTATTCGCAACTATAAAAATGTTTATTACTACGATACACGCGGCTGAGTTACAAAGCCATTTCATTTTAATAGCCTCAGATTGTATTCAACCGTTTCAAATTACCTATCTTAAACCTACGTGCAGTATTGCAGTATGTAATGGAAGCTAACCTTACACTTAAGTACTTAGTGGATATCATAATAAGGGGGAGTCCAGATACCTAAAGCCTTAACAAAATCATAGTCTCTAGTTTTTTGAAATATCTCTGTAAGAATAATCAGAATTATGTATTTAGATATGTGTATTTTACTGATAAAGGTAAACGTAAAATATATGTGTAAATACAATGTGTGAAATAGGAAGTACTAATATGTTACGAAGACGTTAGCTGCCTTACAGTAAAAATATATCTCAATATTTTGATAAGACCTTTCATCTCACAAGCTGCAATACTATTCGATGATAATAATAATTTATTTTATTGTCATTTAACAGCTGATACGTACATTAAAATAAAGTGTGTAATAATAATGGGTAAGATTATAGAGTTGTATTAAAATATGACGGAAAATGTACCTAGAAAAGTATATCTAATTACTCTATCAAGTATAAAAAATAGGTAATATGATTTACATAATGTGATGTTAGGAAGTATGCATGAATCGGGCAAGAGCTTTGTTTAACATAGCTACGTATAATACATCAAATATATCTACACGTAGACGCGGAACGCCGCGCTCCCAGTTCGGTCGGTGGAACTACCATCAGGCATCTTAATCCTACTAAAAGCTCAGAGCTTTGGTCGTCGCTTATTTTTGGTTGACACAATTTCTATTAGTACTAGAAATTGTTTAACGTTTAGTCTAAATATTTGGCTTCCGTGTGGTAACAAACGGACCGTTCGACCTCATTTATTCATTCCATAAATTTTATAATAACCTAGATATAGCATACTAGGCACTATGATTCCCTATACTTCGTCCATCCAAAACGGGAAAGCTAAGTGTTTCCCTCAGCTGTAAAAAATTATCTATCGTCACTTCATCACATTTCAAAATTCTACATCCGTCGCGTCATCATCGCGGCTATGCGTCCATGATGTCAAATATATTTAATTTATAAATCCACTAGCCTTAATAAGATATCCAAAGACTAATTTTTGGTCAGATCTTAAAATCTTCTGGGGAAAATTTGTCATAGTATAGCCACTGTATTTTTTATTGGTTACTGCATGCG
Organism: Notocelia uddmanniana; assembly: GCA_905163555.1. Classification (NCBI taxonomy): domain Eukaryota; kingdom Metazoa; phylum Arthropoda; class Insecta; order Lepidoptera; family Tortricidae; genus Notocelia; species Notocelia uddmanniana. Next base: position 25,020,476 of record LR991057.1, on the reverse strand, counting down.
CGCCTCTTGAAGTTGAGGGGGGTAGGAAAGTGGCGGCAGAAGAGGTGCCTGCATCCCTCCGCTGGGCAACGCGTAGTACGGCGACATGTAGCTGGCTCCGCTGGCCGCCGCCGCCGCAGCTGCTGAAATCAACAAAAAGAGGGTATTAGATACACATTTAATTTAAGGACAGCGCTGGCAGCGCATTCGCATAACAAGACACTATGCGAAAATATTGGATCGGAGACTGTGTTGTGGGGCAACAATAAACCTATTCAGATAAACTATAGGTTGAAATTTATTTTGGTGGCTATTTTACTGTGCTTATATTGTGTTAACATGACTTGTGTGTAAATCTTACCAGCGGCAGTAGCGTACGGATCGAACCCTGCGGCCGCGTACTGCTGCTGGTAGGCGGCGGCGCCCTGAGCGGCGGCGGCCTGGTACTCGTAGAGGTGGTTGGCGGCGGCCATCGCTGCCGCATGCTGCAGCTGCGGCAGCTGCACCAGCCCACCCGCGCCCGACGTCACGCCGGCGCCCACCCCGCTCATCGCTCCCATCGTGTACCCGGGAGTCCCGTACACGTATCCTGGCGACAACCTGCCCAAACACAACAAACATCCTATTATCAAAACTTTAGTCCAACTCGGACAACATGCGCTAAGGAATACTCTAAAAAATACGCATTCCTGAACGCGTGCTGCCAAATCACCCCGCGATAACCGTTCACAATAAGCTGTGTACTAAAACAGAGCTACAAGTGAAAGATCATCAGATTTTAATAATTATTAAAAAACAGAACTGTCACACTCTATAAGTACCTAGCCCTGCAGGTGCGACACGGCACGAGCAATCTAGTTTTGTTATGTTAGTAGACATCGATCAACGACTAGAATATAAAACTGTAAGTATGCAACGGATCGGAGCCAGTGGTATGTCGTCGTGGAGGAACCGCCGCCGTGCGTCATTCCCAGAAAAAATATTTAAAAAACTATTTAAAATATAGAGCAGCGGCAACGTCCACTCCGCCTCGCCCGAAATATCCGCATCATTCGTCGTAGCTTATCGCGCGCGACGCTTCGTTGGAGTCTCACGGAATTAAGATTTAAGATGCCGCACGTGTCAATTACGAAACACGAAGGGGTTTTTGGGTTCATTAGTGCAGATAATCTACCTCTAATAACTAATCTTAATGGCTACCTACAGTGAAGGTAAATAGTTGGATAAGTTCCAGAATATATAAATAACACCAAAATGTGGCAAATTGGGTGATGTATTAGACACCTGTATATCATCAGGGAGGGATGCATCGTTCTCTTTGCCAGTTAAATTCGTAAACCTATATTCTATTCATACTCTGCAAAGTGAGAAAATGAAGTAGAGTTCGCTTGATTCCTGTTACGAAGGCGGTCAAGTGTGCATTGGAGTGGTTCTGCTGAGCGGCTTGGCGCGTCAGCATTTTGTAAGGGCTCTTGGGCGGCTATGCTTCCAACAGTCGACGTGGTCGGAACGCGATTTTGTTTCTTTTTCTATCAACGTAGTGGTCGATAGAGACGGCGATTGTTGTCATTCGGGGTTGAGTAGTTGGGACTAGTTCGGTTGTTGAGAAGCGCGCGGGACGCATGCGCGATGCACGCCCGCCCACACGCTCCGCCCGCCCAACACGCCCACCTGTGATCTACAACTCTTGCGAATAGTACCTACTTGGCAGTATAAGTATATTCAAGTTCGTAGTTGCAACGGACTGTACTGTAGAGTGATGCCATGAATTATTATATGGTTACTGGCCAGTCAGTCAGTTTTGTCGGCCTGTTTAGCCTAGTGACACTTCCTCCTAATCTAGAGGGCCCAGGTTTGTATCCCGATAAGGGCATTTGTATCTGTGGTGAGCAGAAACATTTGTTCCTGAGACTAGGATGTTTTTTTTTAATGTAGGTATTTAATTATATGTATATCTATTAAATATATCTTCGTCTAATACCCATAACACAAGCTTTTATTAAGCATACTATGGGACTAGTTCGATTTGTTTAAAAAAATGTCCCCTAATATTTATTTATTATTTATTAATAGTCAGTAATAATTGTATTGAAGAAGGCAATGTCTAAGTAGTAATTAGTCATGTCTGCATCTGCACACATACTTTAATATGACCTTCCTAACCTACTAATGCCTTTGCCTAGTCATCTATTTTTTTTGAAGTTTTGAGAGAAAGCAAAAGATGATATTACACCTAGAAGGAATATATCAATAAGCACTCAAAACACAGCATTTTACACTGGCGGAACATCACACAAGCCCAAAGTACTAAACCACAAAATAACTTCAAACATATGTAATCAAGTAAACATCCTAGCAGAATAGACTACCTATATTGTTGTGAAGCTACTACCTAAATTATTGGTCCAAACTTTATCGTTTAAGTGATCTATACTATGCTATTATTTTGTAGTTAGATGGTATCTACATCTACCCACCCGCTACTATATTGCCATCAGTCATTCATTATAGATAGATATAATCATGACAAAACACATATTAATGTAATGTAATGACTCAAAGGTCTTGAAATTTACTTTGTATATAATACGTATGTGTATATACAAATAATACTTACGTAAATATGTAAAAACATTGTTGTCTATGAAAGTACCAAGGAAAAAATAACAAAAAGCTATTAATCAAATGACACTTTCACTTGATTGTTTTTCTATTAGGAGTAGTGTTTCTTTGAATAATTGATGTGGTGAAGTGGCGGGCGTGCTTGATGAGGGCCGGTGGATCGACACACGTATATAAGTCACGACTTCACGAGCGAGCTGAAGACGCCGTGGATGCAACCCTGACTCGGTGGAGTGGACTTCCCAGAGGTAAAGGACAGTAGGACGACACGGCGGCGGCGCGGGCAGCGCGCGCGCGGGTCGAGAGTGCGTTCACACCTACGCACACACAACGCGCCCTCGACCGACGCACTACGATCAAACGCCGCCCTCCCTACACAGTCTTTGTAAGTGTATTAAACGAAATCCACCACCAACAAAACTCAATTCCAATCAACAAAATGGTACACGAACACGGCATAAAACATAAAAAGTAAATAAATAGAAGTGTCGAGAACGATGCGTATAGGTGTCACTGCGGTGAGCGGCGCCCGCGGCGTTGGCGTCGCCGGCGCCGCCCATGCTCCGATATAGCATTGTAAAACGTAAACATTAAAAAACCCAATCGACTAAGTCACACCCAAAACGAAAAATCCACTCTCACGCTCACGCTTGCCATAGATACCTATGTGAAATGTCTGATAATTTTTAGTCTAGGTGTGGTCCATCGGCCGCCGCGCCGCTAGCCATCCGGAGAAACCGCTCGCCTCATCTACCGAGACAAAAGTCAGCTCAACAATCTTCTCGACGATTATTACCACCTATCCTATACAATATCCTACACATATATGCTATTTATATCATTATTAACCTATGTATATATATATATATATAATAATCAACTTTTGGTAGAGTTAAAATTCCTATCTCCGACATCTTGACATACATGGACTTGTCGTACTGATGCGTTTACTGATATGATATCGTTATCTGTTCGATTCAATTACGTACTGTATTTATTTATATATTGAGCGACTTTAATTAGACTCAGAAGTAGATGAAATGGAACCCTTCCTTGATCATAATTATGTACTTAGGTAGATATCACTTTTAGCACATAACGTCCGAAAGTATCCATTGGAGTATATCTGATTTTTGTCTCGTGAGATGTTTAGAGCGGCATGCGGCGCCGCTAGTGCTGGCAAATGTCAAAGTGTTGAACCATTGAACATCGATACAGATGCGATGAAGGCAGGAAGCAATTCCGCACTTACCCGTAGTGTGCGGGCAGCACTGTCGGGTACCCGGCGCGTACGCCGGCCGCCGCCGCAGCTAAGCCGAACCCTGCAACAAACCAACCTATTTATAACCTCGTAATGTAAAACTATATAAATCTAGCTGACAGAAAAAAAGGAGACACTGAATTCCTACAAAAAAAAACATTAGTCTTTCATCATTCGTGTTTAGAAACTTTTTATATACTATCTCACTTAACGGAAGTGACTAAGAAGATTTCAAACTAAAATATATCACAAAGATATTGGACCACTTCCAAATGACACAAGAGTGAACTTAGCGCAGGCAACGTTAAAATGTTAATTTCTTTTTATTGCATTGTTAAGTCGCCCGAGGCGGCATCTATTTCGGTCGCTCGCCGCCCGCCCGGGCTACGCACATCGGCATCCAGGGATATGCGATCACGAGAAGAGAAGACGACAAACGGTTTCTATAAATGGGTTTCAATCGTTAGCACCGCTGCCGACCAACGAAGAGAATGCTCCGAAGAGGCATCTTACGACTACATTGATTGACAGCGTGGTCCGTCCAAAAGCCAAGCAGCGACGCATTAGCGCGTATTTTTACTTTTTTGTTTCCGATGTGCAAACCCAGAGGTATGTACTAATTCAAGATAGTATTATTTCATGCTAAATCCTGCCGACCACGTATTTGGCAAATGCTACAGGAAACAAATAACATGTCGTATTTCGGATATGTGCAATCATTATAACAGCGTTGGTAAATCGTTGATTAATGACTAATGACCAAAAGAGCGTGACCTTTGCCGGACTCTAAATATGGTGGCCATTGTATATGGTGAAATTTTCATCGGTGATTACTGCGGATCACATCCGGAATGGCCCGGATGGAGTCGCGGTTCGGCAGCTGCGATAATGTCGCGTCTCTGTAACCTTCCGTGAGGCTGAATCTGCCAATAACATCTGATACGCAAACGTAAACAAATTACTGTTGATTTACAAAACATCTATTTAAAAATGACTGTATTTAACTGGAAACCGAACCCTTTCAATATTCAATAAGACATTAAGGATGGATGAGCACTACCAATCGAATTGACAGGAAAACCACAAAGACTCCCTCGGAAAGCAGACCGCTGGTCGCGTGCTACACGCCGTAGGTATGTACTTACACTACTTACGTACATACTGTGGCATGGTCGTGATGGGCCGCAGCCATTCGATCGATGCCATGCTATTTGACGGCCGAGGTCGAACCACTGTCCACCATAAAGCTTATCTTGATTCATTTTTTTTTCCTTTATTACCATTGTCGTTCAACCTAAATGCAATGCATTGTGAGTTCTTTGTTAGCAACGCGTGACCCAGTTTAATTTTCAACGTAATCGAAGGTTGATGGCTTCCAAACTTGGCTTAAAAGCCATATATCAATTATTGATATTGTTTAACTCTGTTTTGGATAAACGTGCAGTTACCATCAGTAAATAAATTAGTCATACATCATAAAAAAAAACGTATAATGACGTATATTTTGGGACATGCGATTCATGAATCCCGTAGGTGTTGCAAACAACAGTTTATTTTTATTGTTTCTCGCCTGTTTCAGGACGTCTACGTTCTTCGGGACGCGGGTCATCGAACTGCAAAGCCGACGACACTAAGAGCTTAAAGTCGCTTGTAAGGATTCTACGGAAATACGATTTTAGACTCGGGCGGATCGAGAGGGGCGGCGATACGAATACCTATCATTTATCAATCTATCCATATGAATCCACGTGCGAATACGGAGCATTTTAATCATTTTATACACATATATTTTAATGTCTTATTCAAGACTGTTTCATCTCTGTAACTGTTCACACTGAACGTTTGCCAAAATCACACAGGTTCTAAATCATCGATATGTCGGTAACAACACTAATTTGTTACCTATGAACCGTTGCGAATAGGCCAATACAGTCATTAATATAGTTTACGACTTTCAGGAAATGCTCTTAGCCAAAATCGCAATAAAGCCGGCGTAGAGACGTGGAACCGTTAAAATTGCTATACATAATTGTATAATATTGCTTTCAAATACATTGTCGCGCAAGTTGACCGGCACAAGAATAGAACTAGACAAGCCATGGCCCAGATTGTTTTGACCAAATTGCACGTGTCGAAGTGACCGTGTCGCTGAGAACATGTGTGTGCTGGCCTTCTCGAGTCTTTGATCTGCGACGGTGTCGTCTGCGACTCCGGCAGCCATCAATCCACTCCAAAATTACTATCGCAGGTCAGCCTTCGTTAACAGAGTCGTTAATTCCCCACGTTCCCGGCAGTCGATTATTTGCGGAAACCTACGCGCTGAACGAGTACTAACCCGTTAATGAACATGTTTCATACGCAAAACTTTCGCCAGATTTATTATTTTAAAGATCCCGTTTTTCCTGGTCATACGAGGCGTCTTTGTAGGCTGTGCAAAAGGTATGATGGTAATCGAAGCCAGAGTCTGGCGGGCTGCCAGCTCTGGTGTCGCTGCGGAGGCGGCCACGACGAGCGACGTTCCCAAAACTGCGTATATTTAGACAAAATAAAGAGCGAGCCGAAGACAAAACGAGACGCAACTCTGTTTTATAAATAACCGCGTCGTTCGCCGGACGCCAGCCTCGCTCGACCAGCCTCTGCTCGCCAGCTGTTGTGCATAAATAATAATTAAGACAACGAGAAAGCTACTTTTTCGACTTAAGGATTACTTTACTATCTTTTCAAAATCAAAGACTTCTTTCTAGAATTACTAAGCCTAAAAGGTGAATAACTTAATTTAAAGTAACAAACCTGAATACGGGTAAAAGCAAGTACAGGGTAGTGATAGGTAACGTCAGCTAGCGAGTAATCTACGACTACGAAGGATTATCGCTGGAGCGGGGCTTCGCGGAAGTCGCGCGGCGGATCGCGTTACAGAGACAAAGGGAGCGGAACCTGAACACCGCTCCTGTCGCCGACACAATGCTTCCATATTTTCTAAGCTCATTTTACACCCTGTATGCTAAGATTGTATTGAAATTAATACAAAACGATTAATATTCCACAAAACTAACAGATTTGAAACATTCCTTATGAATCTTTAAGTATAAGATAAAGAAGCCATCTCATTGTGGCACAAAAAGTTACAAAGGGCTCTAAAGTAGCTGTAGTGTAAAGTCACACCAGAATCTAAGCTAAAATCAATATTGTAAATGTTCGTAAATTTTCTTCACAATCATCAGTTCATCACAAACCAAATAATATTTACTTTAATGAAGAGTATACAGGCACCGTGTCAACAAACTGCGGTATTAGATTTTTGGGATGTATGCCATAAGTCAGTCGACACGAAAGATATTCCGCTAGAAATTTATTAGCGTGGAATGCTGGTTTCACGGCAAGGAAATTTGAACGTTGAATGAAAATTACATGTTGAATGAAAATTTAATTACAATCTTCAAGTAGATAGATATTAATATTATCAAATAAATGCTTGCTCTAGAAATTGAAGTGGTCAGGTATGACAGTATGACTAATTTAAAGTATCTCACTTCCTCTTGGCAATGATCTGATGCATACTGTAAATAGGCCAGTCTTGGTAGGAGTATATAGAGGACATTTATTCTGATACAAGTTTCATTGAACATTAAAGTTTATATTTCTTCGCTTATTAGTTGGTCAAGGATTTACAAGTACAGATTTACTTGCGGAAACCTAAAAATGTAGTTTTATGTGATAAGAATTATGGTATTCACGATTCTAATGTAATAGAAATGATTTTACAGTACATATGGTGCTACTTTACCGCACGAGTGCGGTAATCAGCAGATTACGTGCATTATGTCGAAACTTTAAAGAGCGATATGTACTGTAAAACGTTGTACGATACACGTGCGAATAGGAAATTCGCAAATCTGGTCGATTTAATACACTCCCTTCGGTCGTGTTTTAATTTATTACCACTCGTTGCGAATTTCCTATTCTCTGCACTTGTATCGTAATGTACTATTACGGTTGGGATCACAGCCAAACTGGCCACGCGGTGTAGTAATTGCACATTTCCGCTGTGCACAATAATAAAATACATATATGTGATATTATGAAGCCGCACACCGACACTGCGGGCCTGTAATAATGTCAGCTCGACTAAACATTGAAAAATCAGGGTCAAATTCGTAACGAACCTGAAAACGGACTAAAGTGTAGGTAGAAATCTGATCACAGGGTATACTCGTAAGAAGTATACCCTGTACACATGTGTGTGTATGTACAGGTTTTTGCATTATGAGGTCTTACTTAATACAGGAACTAAAAAAACAAACAGATATTTTTTATCCTTTAACATAAATATAAATATTTTAAGTTTAAAATTAATTAAAATTTAATCAAGGTGATGTAGTAAAAAAAAATACCTTGTTGTTCTAATAAAGTTTCGCGTGTCCAGATATTAATGATGCTGACAGTAGTCTTGAACTTTGTTTATTAGGACAATATGCTACCAGACTACAAAAATGTGGTAAAGTATAAAAATCAGCGTACGACGGTAACTGGCAGAATCACACAGTCGAGTTAGTTGCAGGCTGACAATTATGGCTTCGCTTCATACAACTATAAGTTTGCGCAGTATCGACCAGCGCCATACTTATTAGCGGCTAATCGGAGATTAATACTGTGTACCCTGATAATACGTTATAGGTAGGTAGTTACTATCGGCTGAAGCCTGCCAAACTTATGGCTATTTTCTAAAACGATATATCTAAGTACAGCTTTGGTCGCTTTTCCTCGGCAAGCGTTTAGAATAATTGATGCTGAAGCCACAAAAACTGAAATGCTCAGGGTGAGTTCACTTTGGCTAATGAATGATTCCGCTACTTACTACCCGTAAAATGAACAATAAAATTATACTTTAGTGCAGTGGACCCGGGTATGTCCTTAAACTATGACCAAGACCACCGGGGAATGGGCAGCAGCATTCCTAGAGTACGGTGGAGATACTGCGATCGCCAAACCGCATGCCAAGCGTGGCGATTATGGCATTTACCCCCCATGAAATTAAGGGAAGCCTATGTCCAGCAGTGGACGTCCTAGGGCTGATATGGTGGTGGTGGTGGCACCATTTAACAGGATTGTTTAGTGAACTTTTCTCATTCTCCATTACCTCAAGTATATATTTTTTGAAACACAAACTCACGCGTTTGCTTTTATTCAGCAGTAACGATGCATTGCCCTGCAAAGGGAAAAATTGAAAAAAATTGTGCTCCGAGCAGGATTCGAACCTGCGACATCTGGCATACGCGACCAATCGCTCTAGCCACTGAGGTATCGGAACCAATCCCTTCCCTTTAATTTGGCAACAATACTGGAGAATGAAAAAAGTCCACTAAACAATCCTGATAAATAATAATAATAATAATAATATTGGGAGACAATCTTACACAAATCGACCTAGTCCCAAACTAAGCAAAGCTTGTACTATGGGTACTAGACGACGATATACATACTTATATAGATAAATACATACTTAAATACATAGAAAACATCCAAGACCCAAGAAAAAATATCCGTGAAAAATGCACAAATAAATGCCCTGGCCGGGATTCGAACCCGGGACCTCTAGCTTCGGAGGCAGAGTCACTACCAACTAGGTTAAACAGGTCGTCAAAATAAATGGTGCACTAAAGTATAGTATAGTTTCGTTTGCGTTTATTTTTGGAAAAATATTAGTGGTACGAAAAGTTTTTACCTATCCTGTTAGTTAGTTAGTCCTATAGTGGATATAGGAATCAAAAATAATACGGATAAAGGGCCAAACTAGTTTATAGAGAACGATTCATGCTAAAATATTTCGGCAGATAAGAGGCTACCTAATTATGATAAATATTTTAGCTTTCAAACCTATTTCGTAGCTATATCTCAGCCACAGAAATTATTTTATTAAACCTCAGAGCCCTTCCCTCGTCGCCACAATACCAAACAAAGGCCGTTCCAGGATAAGCTAAGTGATTCTGCCCCTCTTGAGTTTGGGCTTGTAATTTTTATAGATTGTGTGGCTCTACATTACTCATCATTGTGCCAAATTTGAGCACCCTAAACGTTATAGTTTTTGTTAAAAAAAAAAATAGTTTTTCTTTGATATTTTTTTTTCTAGTCAACCTATTTTAACGAGCTTGGCATATATTGTACATTTTATAAAGATGATTAAATGACCATAATTATATTTTTAATACAGTTGCTCAAAAAGTGCTACTTTACGTAGCTGTTTAGCGTGCGGAAAGTTGGTTTTCGCGCACTAGTGCTTTACACTTTTCCAATTTTTTTAAATGTATGCTTGTTCCAATGCATGACTCCTTATTGCTGGGTGTTAAATATTAGTTTCCTTTAAACGTCGTAATCAACATAAAAACCTACTGTTAATATCAGAATACGAAAAATATACACATTTCATATTTTATTACTTACCTCTTCATCATTATAACACGTTTATTTTTTAATATTGAATATTGAAAAACCGTTCTTAATAAGTTGTCTGAGTGGAACGGAATAGCTGCCGAAACGCCTGTCAAAGAAGAGGCGTTTTTACTTACTGCAAGCATGTTTTAAGTTTCTAAAGGCAACAATCGATATTGTTTTTATAAATATTACTTGTTGTTTTTCTTATTTTTTCGCAACTGTATTAAGAAACGTCGTTCAATACACGTGCGGAAATGTCATTCTTCACTCGTCCCGAGTCTCGCCACTCGCCTGCGGCTCGTGGCATCCCTCGGTACTCGTGAAGGAATGACATACTTTCCGCACTAGCATCGAAATGTACTATTTCATTATGTCATAGAAAAAAAAAATATAATTAAACTTTTCAGAATTTTTTTTCTTCTACTTTCACGTTAGAGACCGCTCCAATTTTTTCACTGGTATTACACCCACTAACGTCCTATAATGTGTATTTTTTTCAAAATTTTGGCTGAGGGAGAACATGGAGATATCTTTACATGAAATGCTTTACATACATTTCCTTAAACCGCTATAATTCAAATCGGAATGATTACAACCTCTTTAGAGAAACGTACATGTTGCATATTAAATACTGGCCACTTACATTTCAACTTTTTAAAAAGAAATATACAACTTATCCAAAATAAAAATAATAAAATAATGATTGGTCGTTCCCCAATGCCCAGTGAACGAAACGACCGTTTCGTTATCGATCGCGGCGCGTGCGGTGCTACCCATCAGTGCAGCCTAAATCCCACACCCAAAAACAATAGAGTCCCGGTTGAGGGAATGGGTTCCGTGGGATAAAAGAACACCACCGAAATATAACAGAAAGGCGATTATAGGCAAAATATCGTCATTTTGTTTTGCAGACCTGTATTTTTCGGTCGGAGAGCCAATGTGTAGATACGAACGTACGTCATAAAGAAGTACGTACAGTCAGGATTATAAATATGTATACACTCTTCGACCTTATCTTGTGACAATAAAGTGTTAGAATGTATAAATACACTATTCATATGGCATACTAATTAAGACTACCTATTGAGACGTAACGCAAACACGTTCCAAAAGTTATTTTATCGATACGAAGTTACACTTTTTGCTACAGGGTACAAGGCTCTATTTCCTATTATGTAAAGGGTAGTAATTAAAGCTCCGAAGATAAACTAACCTTTTTTTTACCTGGGGAAATGCATTTACGCATCCCGCCTAGCCGGGGAACTATGACAGGTATGACGGACTCCCGGGAACCGCCCGGACTACCGTCTACAACCACCAGGGTATGCCAATCACGCAGCATTAGTGGCGGTTACACGGGATCGCCAAGGCACCCAACCGCGAACACCGCCTGCTGCGACAGCCGAAGCTGTCCCCTCTCGGAAGAGGCTTGCGCCCCCCATCCGACGGCAAGCGTGCAGGGGAACATAAACTAACCTAACCTAACCTACAATAAACTAAAACATACTGACTGAAATACTAACTGCGCGAATGCTCCATGAGCGAATAATTCGGAGAGTTAGTATTTTAGTCGCAAGTTCAGTTTTTCTATGTATTTATCTTATGTAAACTCGATTAGACGAGATTTTTATAGAGACTACTTAGGATGTATTTTGAGTCGTGGTTGGCTTATTTTACTTATCACTTTTTACTTCAGGAGTATTCCTTTGCCGTGAAGTCAAAAGTGAATTACTTTTCGCGCCAGCTCAATACGCATAATATATCATAACTGACAACATGGAAAAGTTGAAAAACCCCAGACATTTTCATTTCAAAGTTCAAAATCTCAAAATCGGCTGAACTGATTTTGATGAAACACGTCTGAGAACCATCGCTGGAAAACCTGCTTTCAAATAAATAAAAACGCATTTGAATCAGTGTACCCGTTTAAGAGCTACGATGCCACAGACAGACACATATGTACACAGACAAACTTATAGCAACCCTCTTTTGCATTCCGCGTCGGGGGTTAAAAATACGATCTAGCAATAGTTAGTTACCCCTCAAATTCATGGCTACTAGGTCAATATTACAGAACCCTAAAAAATAGTGCGGGGATAGTCCTGGGCGACGGGCGTCCGAGGACGAGGGGCGTTAGGGGCGGCACATGCATAAGTAATGCACCGGCGAAGGGCAAGCACGCGAGCGCCCAACAGGGACAAACCCCTGCGGCACAAAGGGCTTAAGCTTAAACTCTTCATTAGTCAATGATGACTGGATGCATGCCTCTCGAAAATTCGCGCCTCCGTGCCTAGCGAGAGAAACAAAACTGTTTCAATGTAATTTGTAGTAAAGACCTTTTGCTCACTCGCTAGTTTTTGTATTTTTTATACCGTACAAAATGTACCTGCCTGTCTTCATTGCTAATAGTAATTGGATATACAAAACAAACTGGTTTGGTTTGGTTTATTATTAAGGTAACCGAAAACTGTGTGATATGGGCGGTATGACGTAATTGATGTAATCTATGAAAGTACAGTCAGCATCAAAAGTAGTTACGCATTTGATAAGATTAAAGTGTAAAATTGCGATATAAAGTTATTCTATTCTATTCTATTTAAAATTTCAAAAGTCTTTATTTTAAGGAAATAAAACCTTTGACCCCTTCATATGCCTACTTGCCTAGCTACTTTTGATGCTTACTGTACCTCTAAGTATTGAAAATGAAATGCTATTGAAACTCATCGCATTATCGATTGGGATATTGAACAACGCAAAAGGTTTGTAAGTGCCAGCCCTATAAGTTTTTAAATTACAGTGTTGCTCCAAATGACAACAATTTCGACAACGCGTAGCAGGTTCTGGGCAGGTGTGAATCGATTACCGCGGCAGGCGCTCCACTTTATAATTCATACCGTCACCACGACTGTTTGGACAAGTGCCCCACCGGCCTTCATCAACACCATACCTACAATAAAACTTTAACAATGTTTTCATAATCGACGCCCGCTGAAATCGCCAGCAGCGTATGCAACCGCTAACACATTTAGAAACTAGATTATCCAGTAAAAATTGTTTACAACATAAAAATAAGGTAAGTACCTACGTTGTAACGATAGCTCGTAGTTTTATTTTCTTTCGATATTCATGTAGGTAAGTAAATAAGGAGCAGCTATTCAAACAACGGCCGTCGACATCGACAATCGAATTCAATGCCGGTTCAACTACAAATGCTCCACAACGGTGACGCGGTCGCAGCGTGGAGTCACTTCTACATTAACTAGTGTAAAAGGAATGTGTATAAATGATTAAAGTAAAAACAGCAATTGTAGCTCTATAATAGCTACTGTGTGTAGCCTGTAACAGAGGCAAATCATACGAAGGCCGAATTATTACAATCTCTAGAGTTATCTTAATTACAATGTTGAAAATTCATCAATTTCGTGAAAGCAATCAATTTTATCAACACGGTCGATAATATAGCATTTACCACTTAGAAGTAATTGTTGATTAGCTCAATGATCTTTACTGTTTCATTGTTTACCCCCTGTTACAGGCCACACCCTGTAGGCGTATACGTAACTCTACCCAGAGGCAACATTAGTACATTACTACAGAGGCCGGGACGTAAGGGGTTGCCGGCCGAAGACATATATAGACGGCCGAGCGAAGCGAGGTCGGATAGGTCTGAGGCTGGCAACCCCATATTTCCCGCCGAGGTATGTATAGTGCTTTTCTCAAACATGCAATGAAATAAACAACAAAAAAATCAAAGTTTTATTTTTAGTGGCAGAATGTCATGGTGCCTGTGCCACAATTTATGTGGAATGGAAATTAAAAAAGAGGACTTTGCCGGCCTAGGCCTGCAAGATTTGTATGAAATTCCATTAACGACCTCTTGTCCTAGCCGCACCTGAAACGTCATACTTCGCAGCCTGTTATAAGGAACATAACATCAATATTTCATTGCATGTTTGAGAAAAAGTATTTTCTTATACCTCAGAAATTTTCCAGTGTTCCATTTTCAAACTGAATAAAAGTTTGGACATAATTAAAAACAAAATTTATGTGTGGTCAATGACCAAGTCAAATTACATTTAATATCTCTACCATCAAGCTCTACTCGTACTGCTACTAATGATGGAATACAAGCAATCGATTCGGTTGCCATGATAATTTATGGCATGGGGTAGTAATGCTTAATTCTACAAAATGTGTATCGCACACATTAACTAACATTGCATAGTAAATTGTTGATTACATTTTCCGCAGCTACGAATAGTTTACGGCTAACAACTGCATTAGTATGTTTCGATAGAGCGGCAGCGATTCGTTGATGCTCCGCTTAACCAGATTAACGCTTATTTATTTTGGCGCGAACACTATGCGCGAGCGGCGAAGACAGACACGACTTTACTCCTCCGTGAATGCTGGCAACAGTAACAAATCGATTTCCACAAAAAACGGACAACTTACTCTAATTCATATTTAATTCATAAGGCACTAGTCAATCAATATTCCCATTCAGCTGCAATGTTATGCGTTTCAAAATTTTGTTTAGACATTTTTTTCCTCTATGCTCTATTCAAATAAAGTGTCTAAAAATCTAAATTTTAAAACTCCCATAATCTTATCGCCGTTTATCAAAACTGACAAATGGCTTACCAAGCGTGCACTTATTTTGTATGCAACTAATTTACATTAAAAAACGTGCTCTTATTTTCGTTGCAGACAAAAAATCGCAGGTACAGAGGACATTGGAAGGGGAGCCGGGTGCGCATGCGTTCATTCATAGAAACCCCTCTAAAATAACGGTAACTAACCCGAGGCTGTGTAGCTGGCGGATGAAACGGTTGCGCCAAACCGGACTTATTTTAACGGACTCTGTTCCCACTAGGCCCCTACTGATCATATATGTCAGATGTGACAACACAAAACCTAGGTACTAGAATAGAATCGTGTTTCGAATACCTGAATTTTGAGTTAACGGGTCAATTGTGTAAAGATTCACACGATGGGGTGGCAGAGCTGTGAAAGGAAGCTGCTGTAATATGACCACAAGTATTTGTTATTGAAAAGACGAGGTTATAGTTATGTTCTGGGCATCGTGTGCCTCATGGCCACTAAACTGTGAGGAAACGGCTAACCAGTAAACGGTTCTGCCCAGCTCTAAATTTCAGAAGGGTTCTGTAAACAAACTATACGGCTCGTGAGTTCTAGCTATGCAGTTGCCGTAGACTAAACAGGGTATTTTGGCGGCAGATCTAATGCGTTTATCCAGTTCTGACAATATGTCGGTATTGTTCTCTAAACTGTTTAACTTGAAACGCTTTGAAGATAGCTGTTATATTATAAATCGGTCGTCTACTTGTACTACGTTGAGTGATTGTGATTAATATTACGTCATCCATGTCATTTCAAAGAACATGTCTAGGATACAAGTCGGAAAATATGTAAACGAAAGTTACACTGTTACACTGGTTTCTGCGTAATGATTATGAAAGAACAATATTTTGTATTTAACCGAACCTAAACTCGAACATAACATATTTTAGCGGTAATAATTCCCGTCGCGCACGCTCTATCAAAACTTTATCGATGATGAACGAACGAACGATTCGCTATCAATCACTAAACATTAAAGTATACCGATCGATAAGGTACGTAAATGACCCCATCGTTACTACGCTATGCGTCACATACGATTTCGTTAGGGCTGCCGATGCGTGGACAATGTAGGAGCTGTGCTTGCGCCGGGGCATATGGCGGGGCCGGTAGACCACGGCCAGGTGGCCCGGTGTCACGCGCGCCTGCGCCCATTGTGTACACAATACACTCTCTTCATATGTTACATTTCAAAACTTATGTCGGTGTAATAAGACTTAAAATTGTGCACATATTTTTAGAGTACGTATTGCCCCGCGCCTCGCGGCGGTGTGCTCTACCCGACACGTCGTGGAACAATACTGCGACCTCCACAATAAACATGTAGTGACGCGAGGTTCCATTCTGACGTACCGAGACACTTTTCTAGCAAAATTGTAAACAGTCCATTGTTGGTATTTTTAAATTCATACATTTCATTTTATTTGTTATATGTTTATATATAAACTTTAATATTCAACTTCATCATCATCATATCAGCCGAAGGACGTCAACTGCTGGACATAGGCTATTCAACTTAATTTACAGTAATTATTCATACTGTTACATAGATATTGGTCCAGACAAGCGTTTACAGATAGTGTGCAGTAACAGCCTGGGCAGGTAGCTAGTTTCGTATTTATTTCGTGACTTTAGTTTCAGGTTTCAGAGAGCAATCGGATTTATTATGGTTGTGTGTTACCAATATTTAATCTAAAGTTGGAGAATACAGCCTCGGTCCTCTGGGGCTGTTACTGCACACTAGTCTTTAAGCGCTTGTCCGGCTGGACCAATATGTAATTGTAAGAAACTGCATTCTATTAAGAAATAACTTTCGAAGCATTGCAATGTAACATCCTACCAACAATGCCGCACACCTTTAGTTTTTTAGGGTTCCGTAGTAAACAAGGCACCGGCGAAATACGCCGTAGATCTGGCATGGCCAAAAGCGCTATGGCTAACCTCGATAAGATCTGGAGGAATAGAAGTATTCGTCTTTCAACAAAGGTACGCTTGACTCGATCCCTGGTTTTTTCGATTTTTGTGTACGGTGCCGAAACTTGGAGCCTGAAGAGTCGCGATTGGGCAAAGATCGATGCCTTCGAAATGTGGTGTTGGCGAAGACTTCTGCGCATACCCTGGACGGCTAAAAGAATTAATCAGTCCATCCTACAGCAATTGAAAATCACCACACGTCTCTCCACGATACGACGCACGCTCAGCTTTTTTGGACATGCGGTCTAAAAAGCATGACCTAGAGAAGCTGATGATCCTAGGTCAAATGGACACCAGGCGTGCTCAATGTAGAGCACCCACGGGTTGGTCTGATGCTGTAAATAAGGTGGTTGGCGGCAGTATGCAGAGTGCGACCCACATGGCTTATGACCGCACTCTATGGAGACAGAGCACGCGTGGTCGCGATCCTCAGTAATGAGGTACCGAGGAAGAAGAAGTAAGCAAGGATACCTTATAGTTTTGCATGTCCGTCCGTCTATTCGCGGCTTAGTAATCGTTACTGCTAGACATCTGTAATTTAGTATGGGTATAAATATCAATCACACCAAAACGGTATACTAACATTTTGGGAAAACATTTTTTTAGGATACCTCCCTACATGTAAAACGGGTATCCAATTTTTTTTTTCAAAGCTAATCGTGTTTGGTGTCGTTAGATAGCTTTTTAAGAATATGAGCTTTACTTCACCGTTTTTTGAGTTAGCTTTTGGTTTGAATGATATTAATTTTTAAACCGCTGCAGTTTTCAATGCCCTAGCCTAGGAAATATACCTAATCGTAGGCTTAAGTTAATAACTTCTTATTTTATTAACTAACTAACAGTCTTATTTTATTTATTTAAGGTTCACCAACAATTGTTAACATCAATACATTCATGATTTGCATTTTAATACTCAAGAGCTAGATGTCACAATCAATTACAGGCAAACAGCACATGTTTGAGTGTATTCCCTGTAAAGCCATCAAGTCCACTAGAGATATTATTTTCCAGCAACTGAATAGCTCAATTTACTTCCTTAAAGACTAGACAGTTTAAAATATATTGACGTATCTATTGCGTTCTTAAATTGTTCATAATCTTTTTTTTTTTTCTGTTCATGAATGGACCTTTTTCCGTTGTTGAATTGCACTCCAATATATAAGTATATTATAGCGTTAGCATAATGATCACTAACTAGGCCATTGTTTATGACACATTCATGCTTAAGTTTTTGATTTGATCATGCAGTGATCAAAAGAACTATCTTGTTTTATTAATTTCTATTCTACATTTATATAAGCTTAATAGATCTTTCGTCCGCATTTGGGTGTTTAGTTCCTGACGTTGGCAAAAAGTTGATATTAAGGTCACCTATTACAAATGAGTTTTTCGTATTGTTACTTTTGTTTACTTTAATAGATCATCTAGTGACTCCAAAAACCAGTCTATGTTATAAGACGAGGGTGATGATCTATAGATATCGAATAAATATTCAAATCTGCTCTCAAACTGTTCTTAGCCCCAATTAGTTCAATTTCCCTGTGAGTAAATCATAAGTCATTTTATAACGACTCGATAATTTTGGATTGGGTTTATATTATGTAGTATCGATGCTAGTGTAGCTTTCGATCGACATATGCAGCTTTAAAAAAAGTTTTTGTGCTCGTGTCAAATAACTTATAATAGATATACTTATCATAGGATAATTTTGATTCATGGCATAGTAGCACTAGCATTATGATAGTTTCAATCGAGGTATTCTAGAAAGTTTCGGAACCGAAAGCACGCCTTAGGCTGGGTTGCACCAAACCGTCTGTAATCGTAAGCTGTGTTCGTTAAAATTTGAATGTATGGAAAGTTTGACACGTTTCTATGGGATGACAGCTGCCGGCGCCATATTTAACGTTGATCAGTCTGTGATCGCAAGTCGGTGCAACGCAGCCTTAGGCTGGGTTGCACCAAACCGTCTGTGATCGTAAGCGGTGTTCGTTAAAATCGGAATGTATGGAAAGTTTGACAAGTTTCTATGGAATGACAGCTGTCGGCGCCATATTTAACGATGATCGGTCTGTGATCGTAAGTTGGTGCAACTCAGCCTTAGGCTGGGTTGCACCAAACCATCTGTAATCGTAAGCTGTGTTCGTTAAAATTGGAATGTATGGAAAGTTTGACAAGTTTCTATGGGATGACAGCTGCCGGCGCCATATTTAACGTTGATCGGTCTGTGATCGGAAGTCGGTGCAACCCAGCCTTAGTCACAAACGATTACAACTGTCATCTCTATACTATTTTTAATGTTTTATGGTTTCCTTCTGAGCAGTAGTGCATACAACCTTCACCGTGACGCGAGCGAGCTGAGATGACTCCATGCTCAGTGTTCTGAACGCTTCTATGCTTGAATGCGAATTTTGACGACCTGTTTAGCCTAGTTGGTAGTGACACTGCCTCCGAAGCTAGAGGTCCCGGGTTCGAATCCCGGCCAGGGCATTATTTGTGCACTTAGCACGGATTTTGTTCTTGGGTCTTAGATGTTCTATGTATTTAAGTATGTATTTATCTATATAAGTATGTATATCGTCGTCTGGTACCCATAGTACAAGCTTCGCTTAGTTTGGGACTAGGTCGATTTGTGTAAGATTGTCCCCCAATATTTATATCATATTTATACTATATTATAATGCTTGTGTGTGTATATGTGTACCACTACTATCCATTGCCACAACCTTTACTTAAATACGACCTTCTTACTCTTTAATTAAAATCAAATCCGCATATCACGACACGACCACCGTAACTGCTTAATTCTATCCCTCAACGTTAAATTAAAGAGAAGCCAAGCTGACATGGCATTGTCGTCAATTTAATTCAATACCAGTGTACATACGGAAGTTTATTATGACATGTCATTCTGTTACCTCACACGTACATACGGCCCAGTGATGCACTGATGGTCAAAGCAATTTTGTTGACTTTGTGCCAGCAAAAGCAACGGACTGCGTACAAAT
Source organism: Notocelia uddmanniana (assembly GCA_905163555.1). Lineage (NCBI taxonomy): Eukaryota > Metazoa > Arthropoda > Insecta > Lepidoptera > Tortricidae > Notocelia > Notocelia uddmanniana. The sequence goes on along the minus strand of LR991057.1, from coordinate 25,000,562 downwards.
TGATTGCAGTAAATGCGATTAATTAAAGAAATCATGAATGAAAGATCACCATTATGGAATGGAGGATAGCGGGCAGCGTTTCAAAAGCGTGGTCTACCTACTGCGAAAAATGTTATTAAATTGCATTTTTCTGTAGTATTAAAAGTTTCCAGTTTGATGACAGGAAAAAACAACAGAATTTTTGTATACTAAAGAGTTGCGGGTAGGAACACATCCTTCCCAAGTACCAAGAAGGTAAAGGCAAATAGCTAATAATTAATTTTAAATACGATCAAGTAAGTATATTTGTAATCACAAGACAGACAATATTGGTTTTGGGTGAAACACGCAACATTGTAACCAGAAAGGGTGTTTTCAGGTGACGGAGGGTTGCCCGCAATCAATTAGCGGGCGTCGTACACCGAGCACTTCCGTTTCCGAGCGTTTAGGGACTTCCGTCGGGGCCCTGTTGCGTGGTTTATCAGAACACAATCATGAAATCACTAAGTTGGAAAGGGTATAACTGTGTAATCATCTAAGATAACTTGGAACCGTTCTTGATTTGTTTGGAAATCGCGAAGTACCAAGTGCCAATGGCAACATCGTCGCATAGTGATATGCGATCGCTAACAATTTAATCAGTAATCTACAACGATACGAATACATGTACAGAACCTGCAATGTTATTTACACACGTGGGCGAATGGCAATGCCGTGCTCATTTGCTTTCATGTTATTTAGTAGGTACATATCATTCATAATTATTACAGTAAATTTTATTTGGAGAAAACAAATGCCCGAAGTCTCGTGTATTGTCAAGTTGTAGATGTGAGACTTATTATCGCAGTTTACTATACAATTTAAAAAGTGTATGCGTAACTTAAAACTCCTTACTTTGTCACAAAGTTTACATTAGCTAGGTCACAAAAAATTGGCGTTATCATAGTACAGCTTATGGCAACGATAGCAGTTATAATCCGGTCCTAATTTTATCGACTGCATATCAACTGATAGCACTTGATTTATTATTAAATAAACGGACTGGTGCTTTCGCAGATACCAGTAATTAGATCCACAGTTATCTTTATCAATTTGATGCCTTATATAGATAGCATACTAAAATATAACCCTTTACTATAAACTTTAAAATCACTAATCTTACTAACCATGATAAGACAAAATGGGTCATAGACGTATTTTTAGTATTTGTCTTTTCTGTGGACACTTTTCGATGTTAGCTAATTTTGTTGCTGGACCCATTCTGGTATATAAATGCCTCGAGGTGTTCCAAACCCACCCCTTATTTCTTCTTATGAAGTTGTGCAAGTTAAAGTTATCGAATAAATACTAAATACGTAAGAATGAAGGAAAGCTAGCACCACATGTACAGTGACCCCCGCAAAGCATTGTCTCACACACGGTGTATTTTTTGTCAAGCGCAAGGAGATAAAAAAAGGATCATGTGCTTGTTAGAAAAAACGTTCCTTTTACAAACAGCTGAGCGATAAGGTTACGTGTTAACGAAATCTACGAGCATAGTTCTTTGTTCGTTAATGATTTAGTTAGTTAAGGTTGGAATACTGGCTGTTATTAAGGTCTCTGGTTAAGAATATGGATATGGAAATGATGAGTTTCGCACTTTATATCATTTCATCAATTTTAACAAAAACTAACTAGAAAATATAAAAAAAAATTGTTACCTACCTAAGTATATCAAACTTTAAGTTCTTGTTGCAGGCACAACAAATTACGACTAAGCGTAAGTTGCACCAAGTTACGATCACATCACAGACATGACAGACAGACGATCAACGTTAAATATAGCGCCGGCAACTGTCATCCCATAGAAACTTGTTAAATACTCCTTTCAATCAGATTCTAATGAAGACCGCTTACAGTTAGTGTTGGTTTGGTGCAACCCAGCTTAAGTCCCCATATAATATCTTCAAAAACTAATAAAGCATATACAATGTTTATTTTGTTGTTGACCTCACTAATCAATCCCTTTCTATGCCGATAGCCTCATGTATAATGAATTAACATAACATTTGTTATTGTCATTAAATAATCTTAGACGTAGCACATGCATGACAGTAACGTTTTTAATGTGTAGGTGTATCCTTGTACTTATACCAAGTTTAAACCAACAAAATCTTCTAGTTAACGCCAGAACCCCTCTAACTTATCTCTATTTACTTATCTTGTAAGTATCTTTTCTCAAACATACAATGTAATATTGATGTTATGTTCCTTATAATAGGCTGCGAAGTATGACGTTTCAGGTGCGGCTAGGACAAGAGGTCGTTAATGGAATTTCATACAAATCTTGCAGGCCTAGGCCGGCAAAGTCCTCATTTTTAATTTCCATTCCACATAAATTTGTGGCACAGGCATCATGGCATTCTGCCACAATGCATATTAAAAATAAAACTTTGTTTTTTTTTGTTGTTTATTTCATTGCATGTTTGAGAAAAGCACTATACATACCTCGGCGGGAAATATGGGGTTGCCCGCCTTGGACCTATCCGATCTCGCTGCGCTCGGCCGTCTATATGTCTTTGGCCGGCAACCCCTTTCATCCCGGCCTCTGTACTAATGTACTAATACTGAGTGGGTTAAGTACCTGGCAATAGTATGTACATTACTATAGAGGCCGGGAAACGAAGGGTTGCAGGCCAAGTAGATATAGATAGGGATAGGGATACGCGGCCAACAGCCCAACGTTTCTCGCCGAAATTTGTAAAGTGCTTTTCTCAAACATATGCAATGAAATAAAAAAATACACCGCTCAAAACACAAATTTAACAGACGCCATGTTTGACATTAAAATTAAAAGAAAATTACTTCCCAGCCTAGGCCTTCAATTTTGCATGAAATTCCTTTACAGTTCTCCTGAGTTATTCCGCCTGCAACGTGATACTTTGAAGCCTGTTATAACGCACGCAATGATAAATAGTACATTACTACAGAGGCCGGTACGAAAGGGGTCGCCGGCCGAAGACATATAGGCCGGATAGGTCTGAGGCGGGCAGCCCCATTTTTCCCGCCGAGGTAAGTATAGTGCTTTTCTCAAACATGCAATGAAATAAACAACAAAAATATCAAAGTTTTATTTTTAATACGCATAGTAGCAGAATGTCATGAAGTCATGATGCCTGTGCCACAAATTTAAACGTCATACTTCGCAGCCGTATAAGGAACATAACATAACATCAATATTTCATAGCATGTTTGAGAAAATAATAGCTATTTACGATACAAGGGTTGTAAAACAAAGAAAGGTCGATATCGCAGATGTTTGAGGCCCGAGCCGCAGGCGAGGGTCATAAATATGCGAGAGAGGGCTTTCTGTTTTACGACCCGTGTTTTGTACACAATTTTACGTCACCGCTTGGCCAAAAAGTGGGTTTATTGGCAAGGTGTGGTGTAAAATTATTTTTAGTGAAGGCATGATTTGATCCGCAACTTCATTGTCAGTTTAAGAGATATTTGTTCCATGTAATGTGCTATCGTCGCTGGTTCATCTCATTTGACAGTTTTAGGTTCTTGTTTGGCTTGTCCTTCGTAAATTATCATATAAATGTGTAGTTTTGTAATCATTTTATACATTAACTATTAAAATTTGATTTCCAGAAAACGTTGTAAGTACTTTGGTAGATAAACGCTGTGACAATAATACTTAGGGAACCCAGTAAGGTAACCATCGGGATCGAATTGCGATTCCGAAAAACACAATCATAATCTGCAGGAGATAGCAACGAGGTTTGCCTCAAAATTCATATTAATAAAAAGAAATTAGAGAATTTAATTTACCAGGTCACCCTTGTTTTTCCACTTGTAACCATTTAATGACTGCTTTTCATATCGTTTAAAAATAGTGTACTGACCTTGATAATGTACTTACTTAATGTACTTGGTTTTTTACTCTTTGAAACAATGATTCGGTTTGACTAAACAATAATATTTATTGTTTATAATTCCGATTTTCGTAAGTCTTCGCGCGCGGGCGACGAGCACAGCATATCGAACTAATACTTAGCGAGTGAGCGAGACAAAACTTAAGCGACGATGTACTCAGAGCCTTAATCAAAAAAGACAGACGTCGGACGGATCGTTTCGCAATTAGGTTGTTCGACCTGGTAATCTCTCGTAATATAAAATCTCTGTAAGACCAAGAGCGTCGAAAAATGTATGCGTCTACATGGGAATACTTTAGGTAACCAACCCACTATATGTAGGTAACCATTTCGGAAACCCTTTTGGGGTATGAGGACCTCTCCCGCGTAGTCATACAATAGTTATATATTTTTTTGTTTTACATACCTGTTATTTAGCTTGGTTTCGTAACTGCTCGCGTTTAATTTTATGCTCAAAAGTAATTCAAATGATGTCACAACATCCTTATAGTCCATTTCATGTGATTTGTAGTAGAGTATGATAATAATAATAAATAATCAGTATGCTCTGAATGCCGAAAACGCACCAACATAATATATTGGGAACATTCTTAATTAGGACTTTGATCTATGATTATTAGACTAGGCTAACTACCGGCTATTTAGAACGATAACAGTTTTAAATTATGTTTGGCCTCCTAAAATTCTTACAGCGTTCACTATGCCAAATGGTAATTCAAAAAGATGGACGAACTCGCGAAATCAAAGACGATAAAATAAATATTCTTGCAAAAAATGAAGAGTTAAATTAGGTATGCAATGCAGTTTGCTGGTTGCAAATGTTGAGCTGAGCGTGTATACCCGGTCTCAAACTCCCTGACAGTTACTCGCTTAGCATTGATATATACCACAGTAGATATATAGCCTATAGCAGTAAAACAAATCCATACAAACGTCCGATTTGACGCACCCACACAGACACACGTCATTACAGTAAACTTAAGGAGGTCTCGGGGGGTTTCGATCTCGTGTGCCGCGCACGTATCGCATAGAATAGTTGAAGAAGTTTTTAATAAACTAGCGCGTGCTGGCCACTATTTTGAATACAAAAAACGTAAGCCAAGCCGCGGGATATACTTAACCAACTTAGAAGAGTTTAAAAACCCCAGACATTTTCATTTCAAAGTTCAATATCTCAAAAACGGCTTAACCGATTTTGACGAAATAAATATATTTAAGAACCGGTTTCGTTTTCGGTTTAACCGTTAAGGAGCTACGATGCAACTGACAAATACATAGATACCCACGTTAAACTTCTAACACCCGTTCTTTATCGTTGCGTCGGGGATTAAAAATATAGCCTTTTTTAAGTAGTTTCGGAGATTACATCCCCTACACACAAACATTATTAGTATACCTAGATTAACCGCTAAATGTCATTTGAGTATCTACGGAGTAGAATACAAACCAATGTTTTAGTAAATATAACAATCTTATTCAAATTTCCGTTAATTGAGAGGTGCAACCCTATCGCTCTAACGCATCGCAGGTCCAAGAAGGTCTTAAGCGACTCTATTTGAGTTACTGCCTAAAGCTATATATACTTATACATATACTCAATACTGTGTATATACGGAAATTCAGTTTTACGGTGATTATTCCTCCGTGGTATGTCTGATTTTCATTTTTTTTAATCTAAACCATCGTCATGATGTCACCTATCGACATTCAAAATGTGAGCGTGATCGGTTGAAGCATCTAGGAGGAGTACGATTTCAAACGAAATACATCTGTTGCCTAAGAATGAGCTTCGCTTCGCTCAGTTCAATAAGTAGGTAATCATAATCGTAAAGATGCTTACGGAGCAACAATAAATAAACACGATGACTAAAGGTAGCACTATGGAAAAAGTTTAGCTTTTTCCATAGTGCTACCAAGCAATCACCGCAGCCAGTTGTCATTGTGTGCACATCACAGATTCTTAAACTTTATGGCAAGGAAATAAGGTCCGTCATTAGTCTATTGTGTCTTCGGATGTTTTGATTTACTACTTGGCAAGTCATCCCGTTGCACTCTTTTGTTTACCATGTCAAAGATGTAATAATACTTGGCAAATAAGGCCAAGAAGAATGCCAGTTGGTATGACCTTGGCTGCACATACCTGGCGCGAGGTTCCCTCTGGGCTTGGCCCCGAGGATGGCGAGGTTCACGTTAGCTTTCCTGCCGTCGATAATGGGGTTTGGGTCTTTACACGCCCGTTCCGCTGCTGATCTGTCACCCATTATTACCTGCAACAAAACGTTACATTTCTGACTTCGGTCTTAGAATATGTAGATAAGCTTGCGTCTACGAGTATAAACATTACACGCTAACTGTAACTACCAGTATTAGTATACTCATTAGGGACCAACAACGTAGACAATATGATCCTTGAACTAGGTAGGGCAAACTAAGAGAGAATGTGCCGAGTTCTTTCATGTTGTCGTCTCAGCTCAGACATACATTAATTATGACTATCATTAAAATTCCGTTTTTTTTTTCTTATTGTTAATTTAAACACCCTGTCCCATTTTCAATAAAAAGATGGTGTCTACAAAGAGGAATCTAAAAGACTCTGCATATCTTATAAATAAATATAAGAGGAACATGTAGGTAGTATAGTAAGTTAGGTAGTTTTAATGTCCAGTTGCAGTCACTAAAGGTTTAATTAATTTTAATAGCACTTTTTCATATCGAAACTATTAAGGGACTCTGAACTAAAATAATGATAAAACTGAGATGGTAAACGATGCAAGCAAGGCTCGTTTCAATACTTACAATGCATCTAGAATTACATTTCCTAGCTTTCAAAATGATTGATGAGCGATTCTGAACAAAAAGTGCTGCATGTTTGTTTGAATTGCGGAAAACGGATTACACTAGACAGCCCATTACGTTAATAGAACTGGCTGAAAGATAGCTTCTAAACATAGTTTTTAGAGTAGTAGCCCTAGTTTCTAGCATTCTGATTACTACAAAGGACTTGAGTCATTCTACAGAAGGCATATTTTTAGAAAATATACAAGTAGTGTAGTACTACCAACTCGCGCACCGAGGGTCCCAAATCCGTCCCGACCCCATTAAGTAATTCTGGAAATTCTTAAGAGCGCGATGTAGAAATTGAACGCCATTGGTACAGCGTGATCTATCGGCGCATTTTGTTACTAATTTGCGCAATTGATTAATTGAATAGTACGTATGTTTGTTTTTCAAAGATAATTCTTTATCACTTGATTTTAATACTATTTTTTTATTTGAAAGAAGGTAGGTACTTTTGAGCAGTTTCAGCGTAATCTCATATTTACGAAATATTTTTATGTTGTTTTTTTATTCAAATAGAGATAGTTAAGTATATTTTTCCTGTAATATTTATATTGATATTAACGTTTTGTCATAATTTAATTTTTTATGGTTAATTTCCTTGGTTAACTTCATATATATTTGTATTCTTCATAAATCGAAATTAAACGAACATGAGGAAAACTGTGTAAGAATGTGGTATTCAAGCCCTTTCATATGGCACAGTTCAAATTTTATTGGCATAGTCCATGAAACTTGAACTTTTGAAAATAATAAATGTGGGATTGGTACTTTTTGATAGCTGTGTAAGGTGCTGGCTGCTAGATGATGAATAAAGGACGTTCGAATGTAGTTTGAATTGTTTTGGAATGGCGAATGATTTGACGTAGGATTGAGTATGAAAGAAGCGTTGGACGGTGAACGATGTTTTAATATAGCTGTAAATAAATTGAAGATTTTTCACAGTTATTCATTGTTTTCCTGCGCCGCTCCTACATAAATATAGTATGTTCAATGCATCTTGGGTAAGCCTTGTTTATAAATATTACAAATTTCAAATCGATATCATCTAGTTCTTGACATATTTAGCGAAGTGACAGACGGAAAGAGTGGCACCAATGAGGGCTCCTTTTTAGGGTTCTGTTGTAAACAAGGTACCCTTATAGTTTTGCTGTATCCGTCCGTGCGTCCGTCTGTCCGCGACGCACTGAGGTCAGTAACCGTTACTACTATAAAGCTGTAATTTGGTTTAGGTATACATATGTACATATATATCAAACACTCCGGCAAAACGGTAGAATAAAATTTTGGTAAAACAATTAGCCCCTACACGTAAAGTTCTCGATGATTTTTTTTCTTGCAAAACCCATCGTGTGGAATATCTTTGGATAGCTGATTTAAAAGTAATGTGGGTTTTGTTTAACCATTTTTTGATTCAGAAATCCGGTTGCCTGATATTAAACTTAGCCAACTTGACCTTCACTTCTTTTTCATATGGGGGCGTATGAAAAAATATTGAAGGTCAAGTTGGTTCAGTTAGGGTTGTACAGTCAGTATCAAAAGTAGCTTAGCATTTGAAAAGTTCAAAAGTCTTTATTATAAGGGAATAAGAGCTTTTGACCAGAACCAATTATAAGTTAAATGAATATTTTGATAAATTGTACAAATAGATTAATAGTATTATGACGTTTTAAATTAGATTTTAGATTTTGCATGCCAAATTATGGCAGAACATGCATGAACATGTAATTTAATTCTGCTGACATGTAAATTTATAACATCTGTGTATGTTTTTGCAAAATAAACAGTTCATTTCATTTCCTTTCACCATATGGGAGGATATTGATTATATTTTTTGTTAGTACCTCTTTTTAAACCGAATCAGGCCGCCACGAAACAGACATAGCCTAGTGTGGGGCGGCAGGATATTTTTAAATGTTATTAAAGTATTCTTGGAAATAAATATTTTTATTATATATAAAGCAATAAACGATATGTTTATGATTATGACCCCTTCATATGCGTAGCTACTTTTGCTGCTGATAGTACAGGATGGTTCCACAACACTTCGGGAGCTCAAATACCGCGAGCAATCCGGCTGCCTCTTGGATAGGTACTGCAATTACGCGTCATTGCTCTGAAAAATACCCAATCATTCAACACTAGTACAATATACTGTACTAGGTAAAGTAGTAGGTAAAGTAACTACGACATATATATTTTCACCTCAGCGACTCGAAAATGGCGGTTTTGCTGCTTGAAACCAGTGAGCAAAATGCAATTTTGCTGCGAGCGTGAAAACGACTTTTCCAGCTTAAAACCAGTGAGCAAAATGCAATTTTGCTGCGAGCGTGAAAACGACTTTTCCAGCTTAAAACCAGTGAGCAAAATGCAATTTTGCTGCGAGCGTGAAAAAAACTTACATTTTAATTATTCATATCGTAGGTTAGTTTAAGTTACTTCATTCTCTTTATCACTATTCCTCTGCGTTATAGTTATATGTTCTCGCCGCTGAGGTGAAAAGTTGTATGTATCACACGAGAGCAAAGATATTTGCATCTCGTGTCTTTGAGTCCCTCGCTACGCTCAAGATTCTAATTTTGAATCACTCGCTACGCTCGTGATTCAATTATAGAGTCTTTCACTTGCTCGGGACTCAACATCAACACTCGCAGCAAAAATCTACTTTGCTCTCTTGTTGAACAAATAACTATTTTTTTACTTCTCTGTTGCTATTAGTTGTGTCACGATGTTATTTTATTGCTGTTATTATGGCAAATAAAACGATAGTTTCAGCGAACGTTGAGTTCGCATTGAATTGATTTTCATGTCGTGCATACGCTAGAGGACGCCTCGGTGGCATTACCTATTGTAAATTGTAATGAAAACATGAGCCTCAGGTCTGCGTACCCACTGTTGCTCACACCAGTCATACCTGACCTTCCCCGCTTTGCGCGCGTCAACCTACACCCATACAACAGCAGCCACTGTTTCAATACGCTTAGCTTTGTTGACAGCTCAAATTAACATGGTCCGAATGTATAATATCGGATGGGTTGATCAAATCGGCTGAACTGAAGTAAAATGTCTGATGACCTCCGGATATCGGCGGTCTGACGTCACTCGATTGACAATGTAAATGAATTCGTTTTTAAAGGGCGACCAAAAGCGCAAGTAAAAAACCTACTGCATATGGATGGAGTTTACGTTTCGTGAATGAAATAGTTTTGTTGAATTTAAAATACCCCGTTTAAAATTGTTACAAGCAATTGGTATTTGATACTTGATTTTTTATCATTTAAAACATGATCATGAATAGCTTTATTGCCATAGGTACCTACTCAACAGTTTATGTACCATACCCATCACATCCATTTTCGTCAATCAAGTTAAATAAGTAACATTTTATAATATATAGGTATCAGAAACCTATGTAACCAGCCTTTTATGTGCATATGTCGCCTTATAATGAAATGTGTTCGTCAAAGCGTACAAATTAAAGTTCGATACGCGATAAAAGTTGCACTTGCAAGCGCGATCATAACCCGAGGAATAATAATTGTAGCCTGTAGAATTATGATCGTAATCAGAAGAATTATAATTGAAAACTGGGCCTCGATTCGACACGCGCCACAGTCATACATTGTACATGACGGTTGCATTGTTCTTGCTTCATCGTAATCGTACCTACTCGTAATGCAACCGAACGTGTAAGAGAGACGTAAATTCTCTGTCTACAGTAAGCCTTTGTAACATCTTTTGGTGGGAGAACCGATTGAGGTTTTTAAGGATTTGTAGGAACCCTCGGTGCGCGAATCAGGCATTTTTACGATGTAAGAACATGTTAAATTGAGGGGTGCGTATTTAAAATAAGTACTTTAATGCTAGTTTTATGTCAGTTGCATGTTATCAAATCTGCATTGTTTTTGAAAACGTGGCAATAACTTGACATAATTTTCAAAATAGACTGGAATACTGGAAATATCGACCTTAGCAACAGCAACGATACAGCTTGCTTTTGGCGTTTGCTGTTAATCTATCAGATAGGTATTATGTATGAACTTATTACCCGAACTTGAAAATTCCACTTTTACGCTCAATCCGCGGTCATTTTGCTCAAACTCAACAGATGCGCATGCGCTCATACTTACGTCGGAGATCAACTTATATACTTATAGATGATACTGTAAGTAGACAGCAAAAGTTAAGCTTAGAAAGCCTAATTTTTGGTTGAACTCAGAATTTGTTGAACCCATTTACGGCGTCTGGTCTTTCATTAATCTGTGTGATACAGACATAACCTATATCACTAAAACGGTCATAAGTTCACAACTCGCGTATAAACTGTCAATCCCGGCGACGTGTTTTAGTTAACAGTTCTTGCTAGAAAGCATATCAAACGATTTAATTTTGTCTATTGGCGTTTCTTCTCGGCAATGGTCTTCTTTTTCAGAAACACTAGTAGATTTTGACTTTGCATTTATTTCATTTAGGTTTAAACATGAATCATATTATCATTCATAGTAAAAGTAAAAGTAAAAAGTAAAAGTAGTTTATTCTTCAAATTAGGCATATTACATGCACCTATGAACGTCAATAAACTACCACCGGTTCGGAAAAATATACCTCTGCCACGAGAAGAACCGGCGTAAGAAACTCGGCGAGGTGTCATTTTTTCAAAACAATATACATTGTATAGTTAAATATAAATTACAGTGTCAGCTACTACAAAATAACTGAAATAACAATGCTACAGTAGAAAACATATTTTCGCGATAGATTACCCGTGCAGGACGCTATCACTGCCAAACATCCCTATCCATGATGTAATCGTTTATCTTATAATATGCTCTTGAAATAAGTGTTTGTTTTACTACAGATTTGAATTTAGAATTGCTAAGTTCAGTAATGTGTTTAGGAATTTTATTGTAGAATTTGATACAATTTCCCAAGAACGACTTTTTCGCCTTTACTAGTCTATAGAAGGTTACTTTCAGTTTCCCAGTATTTCTCGTAGCTATTGGTTTATCAGCGTTCGTTGGAAAATTGCCCAAATTCTTCCTAACATACATTATTATTTCAAATATATATAGGGACGGCAGGGTTAGAATATCTATTTCTTTGAAAAATTCTCTTAATGAGTCACGCGACCCCAAGTTATAAATTGCTCGGATAGCCCTTTTTTGCAAAATAAAAACAGTTTCAATATCTGCAGCTGATCCCCATAAGATAAGACCATAAGTAATTATACTATTAAAATAAGCAAAGTAAACTAACCGTGCCGTTGCCACATTGGTAAGCTGCCTTATCCTCCTGACTGCAAATGCAGCAGAGCTCAACCTACTTCCTATCGCTGTTATATGGGAACCCCACTGCAATTTTGAGTCCAATGTAATACCTAAGAATACAGTAGAAGTAACAAATTCTAATGTTTGACCATTAAGTCTAATATTTGTATATAAGTTTCTGTTTGATGAGTTCGCTAGAGAGAATTTAATACATTTCGTTTTTTTCGGGTTCAATACTAAGTTATTGGCAGCAAACCAGTCAGATATCATGGAGAGGGTATTATTTGGTTCAATGAGTTCAGTATCTCTCCTATTTACCTTGAACAGTAATGAGGTGTCGTCTGCGAACATTACAATGCCTGATCTTCGGCTTACCATATATGGCAGATCATTTACATAAACAAGGAACAGGAACGGACCTAGAATAGACCCCTGAGGTACTCCCATCTCTACCACTGTCTCTGACGAAATGGCTTTATTTATCGCTACCTTTTGATTTCTCTGTGTTAAGTATGACTTCATGAGATCTAATGCGTGCCCTCTGATGCCATAAAACTTAAGTTTACAAATTAAAGTACCATGATCTACACAATCAAAAGCCTTGGAAAGGTCACAGAACACTCCGATGGCGTCGTGCGACTCTTCCCAAGACTGCAAAATAAATTTTAATAAACTTACACCTGCATCAGTAGTTGACCTACCCTTCGTGAAGCCGAACTGCTGTGCGTGCAAAATATTGTGAGAATTAAAGTGAGAAACCAATTGCGTAAGCATTATTTTTTCGAATATTTTGCTAAACGCAGGTAGGATAGAAACTGGACGATAATCAGAAGGATTATCTCTATGACCTGATTTGAAAATTGGAACTACTTTACTACATTTCATTAAGTCTGGAAAAATGCCATAGTCTATACAGTTATTAAAAATGAGAGCTAGAGTTGGTGCAACGACCTCCAGAATAGATTCCAGATAGTAGTCGTGTGTGTTATAAAATTCTTTTGTTATGAGTTTACGCTTTACATAATTCAAGAATTTATTAACAGCATTCTTAAATTTATTTACTCTACTAAAGCGGCAGAAAGAGCGGGCAACACAATCTATCATATTCCGGAATCTCGAATCGACTTTCCTCCTGTAGGTAGCCAGTACACCGCGTTTTTGCTTGCTTTTGTTCCTAAAACCCAAAAAGTGCTCCTTTGTTTCATACAAAACTTCAGTGCTTTTCTTTCAGGTTATTCAACCTTACCAGAGAAACATGTGACGTACAATAAATTTGGGGATACAACCGTAAATTAACTTCTTACGTTGCCTACCTAGTTATCTTCATCACTAATTCTAAATAGTACCACTTATGTAAAATAAAACCCAAGCCATATTAGGTACAAGTATGTTAATAATAATTTTTGGTTGATATATTTGGTTAATACATTAACTGAAACTTGTAAACTCATAAGTATTTTTTTTTATAATTTACAAGAAATATTAAGTACCAGTTACAAATTATCCTGCGGCCCCACACTTAGGCTAAGCCTGTATTGTGGTGACCAGATTCGAATTTAAAATAAGTTAATTACAATAAGTTCTAGTATTACTACGGTTACATACGTATACAGTTAAACATCAAAGATCACCGATTTAAATAAGAAACCGGAGAAATATATATATATATATATTATTATGATGACCAAACAGTAACTATAGAATGTAGAAACATAACAACATGTTACTCAGAAACATAACAACTTAGAGTAAAAGGTATGTAAGTTTGTGTGTGTATGTGTTTTTGTCTGAGTGTGTGTAAGTGGGGATGCACGACGTGGGTGTAAGGCTACAAGATTAAGGTAGTGCCAAGACTAAGCAATGATCTTCAGGAGTTGCTCTAGTAGTATACTCGTACTTTATAACTTTATTTGCCATATATTACTGCGAATAATCATGATACCTACCATAACTCTTATTTTCGGAGCTAAAATTGAAAACATTGAGTGTAGGGCAGCTAACTCAATACAAGATGCAAACAAATAAGTATCGACTTCGAAAGCTATGATATCTTCTCGTGATAACTTAGCTCTGCAGTCAGTGACCGGATTTTCCGCGACTTTAGAAACTTTTCTTCGATTGTGTTTTATAATTTGCTTAATAATTTTGAACGGCTATACTATACGACATGTTTGTTTAGCTTTTTCAAAATTTCACCATAGATTATCTACGGAAATTTTCCCTTTTGTCTACGGATCCTTTCAGCGGTTGCACGTATTCCATGTGCTTCAAATAATAATGACTCAACGCCCTTAATGACAAAACTTCACGTACGTTTTTGGCACTAATACCCCTATACGAGTCATATTGTAATAGTAGATTACAAGGTAGCAAAATGCAATCTTCCGGCAAGGGTTAGCGCGTTGAATCTCGAACGAAACGAAGGGTTTTAACATGGAATCCTGAGCGTAATGAGGGATTCAACGTGCCACGCCCAAGTTAGAAATAATTGTATTGCCGTGTAATACACTCTTCTTTTCATTTCTATTATGAGAAAAAATATTCAATCACTAAGTAATGTAAGACCACATACATTCTACACACATGTAAAGAAAAACATTATTTTCTTTAATTTACATATTTCCACGGATCAAGTGTCTCTTGATCGTGTGACGGAACGCACCCGATATTGGTTTTAGAATCTATGGTGATATTTTTATTTGATAACCTATATGTGCTGTCATGAGAAAGTTATTTATCAAATATTTTATTTGTTAATAGAAAGCTAATTGTGATTTAGGAATCGACATTGAGATTAATAACATTAAATGTCGTTTCTTTTCTTACAGGTAAAGTTTGTTTTGTTACTTGTTTAATTCATATTGTTTATTCATGTTAATCTTAGGTACATGTAAACTAATGTAATAAATCTTTTCTTACAGAGAAACTCAGTTGTGTATTGATTAACTGTGTCATCCAAATCACAACTAATAGAAACTAATATCTTATATACATAGTAAAAAACACGTACGCACGCACGCGCGCGCGCTCGTGCGTACGTATGTATCCACCATCCCACCATATCAGCCAAAGGACGTTCACTGCTGGACATGGGCCTCCCCCAAATTCACGAGGGGTATATGCCATAATCGCCACGCTTGGCATACGGGTTGGCGATCGCAGTATCTCCACCGCACTCCAGGGATGCTGCTGCCCTACCCCGATGGTCTTGGTCGTAGTTTTAGGACATACCCGGGTCCACTGCACTAAAGTATAATTTTATATTAGTACGTATGTATATTAAGTATATATAGATATGTGTATGTAGTTATTTTATTTTACTACCCATATTAGAAAGACCATATTAGAAGTGTGGCACTAAGACAAATTGAGTCTCTTGCGGGACGCTTAGAACGCTTATGATTAGGCATGACATATTTTAAGATTTTTGTCTATGCGGTTTTGTGGCTTTACCATCTGAGGAACTTGATATGAATCGAAGAAAAATTCTATTGTTTAGAGGGAACAAAACTCGTTTTTGCTTCCTGTAATTTGCAAGGGATCAAAATGTCGGCAGAGCAGAAATTTTCTAACTACAGGGAGCAAAAAACAGTTTTGCTCCCTATAAACGGGCTAGAAAAGCCTTTTTTTTACAAGTTCTGACAACGCGACAATTGGTTTGTCTAGTGCTAATTTTGAACTACCGTTTACGACGTAAACTGGGTGGTTTTTTCTGAGTAACATGGGTAAAGCCGTTAAAACGTCAGTGAATGTGGGTCATCTCAGCTTGTTGGCTATGCGAAGCTATAACTTATCGGAACGGAATGCTACGCTTTCCGTGGAATAATGCTAATTTTGCAGATAAGTACAACAAACTACGGTGCGTTTGCGTTTTTAATTTTTTGACGATAATGGGTATGAGCTTATCAACTGGTGTTTTGATAATGAAATGGGATAATAACAGGAAACTAATAGGATATAAATAATCAACTTATATCGGCTGCCAGTAGACCGGTGACGGTCCCGAGGTTAAGCAATATCGACTGCTGTCGGTAAGTTTATGAATCGTGAGCCCTAGTAGGTGATTATTAAGAGAGCGCTTCCGTGCTTTAGAAGACAAGTTGAATCAGTGTGATCTCGGTGGATGTCTACGACTGAAGTCATCACGCAATGTTAAAGGCTTTCGGTCAAATCCGCAAATACAAATTACTTTCCAAGTAGGTAACCCGTAACTAGTAACTTTAAAATGAATTATTTAATGAAGTCAGTAATTTTAGAACATTTTGTAATGGAATGGATTTCTTGGGTGGAACTTTGCTTCACCTTCTTGAGGTTTTCCACAAATAGGGTGATCTTGGGGTCGTGATCTTGAATTAGTTTTCACGACTTGGTATCTGTTAGCCATTTAAAAAAAAATGTAGTGACACGAAACAAACGCACGTCATTTTTTAATTATTTTGATGATCAAAAAAACAAGATCGCAAAAACACATGGATACCCTAGTCTCTTTGAAGGATAGTATGGAGCGTTGACACTGGGGTAGGGTGACCAAGTGGTATAAAAAAGTATTATTTCCCATCAAAATTAAAAAAAAAGAGAATTATTTGAGTTGTATTAAATAAATAAAAAGTATTAGGGGATATTTTTTACACAAATCGAACTAGTCCCACAGCAAGCTCAGGGTTGTGTTATGGGTACTAGACCTAAACCTTATTACCAAAAGTGATTGACAAGTGATCACCCTGTTTATGGGAATGTTCCTAACTAAACTCAAATTGCCTGTGTGTACTTCTCAAAAATAAAACTAACCATCTGTTTTTAAACACACTGATTAATTTCTTGTACATTAAAACGGGGCGAGGTAACAAGAACTATAAACTAAAAAAAACTAATTTAATATGGGTTTAAGCTCGGAGCTCGACGGTAGAGTGCCCAGAAGTCAGCTGCTGCAATGCCATGCTGATGAGCTGAGCGAGGTAGATACGCGCCAGCCTTAAAGAACAATTAAATAATAGAAAAAGACGAAAATGGGGGACCTATATTCATAATTCAATCCATCTCACACGAATTTAAAAAAATTCGCCATGTATGTATAAATATGTTTCTCAAACATGCAATGAAATATTGATGTTATGTTGCGGTGCGAAGTATGACGTTTCAGGTGCGGCTAGGACAAGAGGTCGTTAATGGAATTTCATACAAATCTTGCAGGCCTAGGCCGGCAAAGTCCTCTTTTTTAATTCCATTCCACATAAGTTTGTGGCACAGGCATCATGACATTCTGCCATTATGCGTATTAAAAATAAAATTTTGTATCTTTTTTTGTTGTTTATTTCATTGCATGTTTGAGAAAAGCACTATACATAGTATACATACCTCGGCGGGAAATTTGGGGTTGCCCGCCTTAGACCTATATGTCTTCGGCCGGCAACCCCTTTCGTCCCGGCCTCTGTAGTAATGTACTATTAAATACATACCTACATTTATTAACAACGTTTTCACTCACATAACTAGTGTGATTAGCAAATGTAAGTAAGAAACTTGCTTTCTATAACTTATTTACATAGAAGTGCGCAATAAATGCGTATTGTACGGATGTCGCAGGCTCGAGAGGCGTGCCCAAATCCAAGCCGCCCAATCACTGTGAACATTACTATGTTGCTCTCGCCACGCCTCACTGATTCTACCACT
The DNA here is from genome assembly GCA_905163555.1 of Notocelia uddmanniana. NCBI lineage: Eukaryota > Metazoa > Arthropoda > Insecta > Lepidoptera > Tortricidae > Notocelia > Notocelia uddmanniana. The sequence goes on along the minus strand of LR991057.1, from coordinate 24,982,891 downwards.
GTTTAGGTATTTTGGATACTGATCTTAGTTGAATGCACTACCTAATAATAAATGACAACCCCCGTTTTGAATATTTTCATCGCAATTTATTCACTCCATCAGCCGTGGTATTAATGCACGTCATCTTTTTCTACAATAAAGGGATTTTCCTTTTTAATTGATTGTCCTTATTGTATTGTCTATCTATCTATGCCACCATTTCATCGCGTTTTAATGAAATTGATAAAGATTGCGGCTTAATGAAAGTGAAGGGTCACACAGGGTGCTTCTTAGAAATGCTAAAACATCCCTATTTTTAGCATTTCTGTGTCCTCTGTATTATTAAGGCTTCCGTCTTCCAATTCCTCCTCGCATCAGCGAACTCTTCTTTTCGTATGGTACAAGCAACATCAGTGTGTATTACAAGTTCAGTGCTCACTCTCGCAATTCATCGTATAACTCCGGCTTCAAAACATTCGTGTAGCAGTCACACTTCAACTACTCAGAATTCGGCGTGGATTAAGGTTTGACATCCGATGTTAATATTTAATGTCACAAATGAACATTATTTGAAATTATCTATTAAACTTGAAGGCTAGATAAAAAACTTAAAACCTAATTAAATATAAAAAAAAAAAAAACAAAAATGAATATTACCTAATTGGATAAGATACGATACGCTCGGTTTGTGTATTTCCCCGTTCAACAGGTGTCTAATCTTTGAAGTTGTTTACATCTACGAGTATAGGTAGATACTCGTATGATATGTACGATGCGTTCAGGAATTCTAAAGGATTTAGTATGAATTCAATTATTCGTAATGCAATTTTGAACATAACTTTATAGGTCCACTATTTGGTCTTTAGTTTCTCAACCGTTCGTTTATCGCAAGATGCTATGGATGATGGAGTTTTACTTTACTTTATTCTGATTTATTATAATATTAATTTGTACCAAAGAAGAGGCTATCAATTATCGTCTTAAATAATTGACACGTTCATGTCGGTTAATGTGCAACTTCATTGGCCAATGTCAAATGTCAGAATGAAAACTGTTAAGTAGTATTTCGCCATTTGACATGGTAGATGTTACTCGTAAATAATACGGTAATTGATTGACACTTCTCGGGTCTAGTCGTACTCGTATTCCTTCCAAGTTTACCCGATGGGAGTGCATTATCTGCATCTGTCTTCTTGTCCGCAATAAATACAGCGTTTTGATCCGTAGTACTTAAAACCTATAGAAAGCCAGCTACCTATCTTAAAGTAGTACGTTACGAAGGAATCCATATCGATGCGCGTCGTAGTCTACCGTCGTAGCTGACTGAACCCTGATGCAACTTATGTGAAGGTTTCTGTTATTTAAGAGGCTTTTAACGTGCTCACTAGCGCCACTGGTAAATAATTGTGTTTATTTACGAAAATCCAAAGTCCATCCAAAGTAAAACGGCCGTTTTTTTTTAATTCGACGAATCCAGCAACGTAAAAACTAGTTTTGAAAACAAAACGTACTTAAATAGGTATAAAAAATTACATAGTGGCCTCCTTTTTTCCAATATATATATCGTCTTAAACCGATTCCATATACATATTCTTGAGGCATCTGAAAACTGTTTTCTTCGTCTAATTTCAAAAAGGGAAGCTGTTCCATTGCCAAGTGTAACTTGGAAGCGTATGAAAAGGTAATAACTTGTGGTAAAATATCACGAAGACATTATAGCATCAATTTACAGCATTCTAATGCGGCGAAGCATATAAAACTGTTAATAAGATAAAGAAAATACACACAGGTATCTAAACAACCGTAGGTGAATCAAACACCACTGGGTTAGACTGTATATATTTAGGACAATACACTGATAAAATCCACTTACATATATATTTAGATGAATGCTGTTTATAAAAACTGTTTTAATACCCATTTCGACAGAAATTGTTCAACTGTCTAAAAGGTATAAGTTATTAGACTCATGCCAAAAATACCATGGTTTGTTAATTCATAATCAATGACTAACGCGATACGTTCTTGCCAAAAGACAAGAGAGAATCTTGAAAAGAGCTTATTAACAGATAAGGTCAGATAATAATCTGACCTAACAAATAGTCGATGGATGAGAAGAAAGGTCTGCCCTTCAGACGTGTTTAAGTTTGATCCGGATTATCGCGATAAAACGTATGTTTATTGAAGATCCTTAGCTTATTAGGAACTTTCATTTCCCTCAATCTTTTCTTACTTTACTGCCAAAAATTAAAAACTTTAAATACTTTTAATACACATTATTTTTTGGAAAAGCATCTTTAATCTAGCTAAATTAGTATAGAAAGCACATCTGTGCATTTTCCGTGCCCTCTCGACGGCGCAGCCACCCGCACGGTATCGGATGTCTTTTGTTTCCCGCGACTACTTCAGCACGCCCGCCGATGCGAGCATTCCATGGTATAGCCGTTGTGAAAAATATGTATACATTTTTCGCCTTATTGCAGAGCAATAAGGTGCAAAAATGTAAACATATATTAGACGTCAACTATACAAACCACGACCAACCATACCCCAACTCAAAGCATAATATGACTTATTACAGCGACATAGTGCCATTCAGGAGATCTTTAGCTCTGCCTGGGAGTAGTAGCACTGTACTTTGAAAGGCATTTAATTGGAAGCTTATGAGTGCAAAGAAAATGAGAATGTTTTTGTATTTCATAACATGATCCCTATTTTCAATTAGATTTTTAGAACCAATATGTTTTGTTAACTAATTAAATAGAGTCATATTAGTTGACACATCAAATGAGACATTACCCAGACTTAAATAATTAAAATAACAAAAGCGGCAAGTAAATAAAATGTAGAGGATAATTTCCCTTTTCGTCCTAATTTTTTCACATTTAATGTCAAATGTTGATGGATGTTCATGGCTATATGTTATTCTTATTGTTAAGTATTAAGGTGTTAAGTAGTAAGGTAATTTCTCAAACGCGCTCGTACTTGTACGGGAGTCAGAAATTTTTAATAATTACAGAATACAGGAGGTCCCAATTCCCAAAGTTTATCATCAAAAATTTGGCTTCGGGTCGCAATGTGACAGTCGCGGTGCATTGCGATTATTACAGCCATTCGATGTCACAGGGGTGCAACGGACGCTCGCTCCACCCCAGCACAGCTCGCCCTATCCTAGTACCCTGCCCGAGAATTGAAAATGGGGTTGTGATTCATTTCTCACGGCTGCCGCTTGCAAAGCCTCCAAAATTATATTCAACTCACGCAGTTTTGAACAAATGGGACAATTCACTTGCATCTGTTCGTTTTTCGCATTGGCGAAATTGAAATTCATTCGGATTTCACTTCAGTCATGAAATCCTGAAGATGTGATTGTGAATTTCTTCGCTGTTTAAATAAGGTTAATCGGTTGTTCTTTCACGTTTAGGGTAAATTTATGAACTTTAACTATTGTTACTTCTTACAATATCTCCAAGTAGGTAAACATGATGTGGCCATTTCAAAAAGCGATTCCGAAAATTTCAGCAACCGACAACGGAGTGTCAAATTCAGGACTGTTGTCTGGCCGGATTGAGGCGACACAAGCCACCTGCTCGGAGAGGGCACGACTTCCGTGTTTGATGTAATTTTGCGATACAGCTTTGTAGGTATAGGAATACATTATACACACGTACTTGCCGGTGGCATAGGTAGTTATGTTAGTAGCATTGAGGTGCGATAACACGACTAACCGTGCGATATGCGCGCTGTTTCGCTCGACAATCACACAACCAAGCCATTTCTAATTTCAAATATAACAGTTATTATACTTGAAACTATTGAATATTATTCGTAGGTATTACCGTAAAGTTTATCTGTTTAAGATCCATTTGTTATCTTATCTTGATAGAGTTTTATCCCAATCACTATGACTCCGTGAACAAGTGTGAAGCCAGGTCTCGACGATAAATGAAAAAAAGGCACTCACAAATCCATATCCACGACTTTTGCTCGTTTGCCGGTCTGTGATGACGACCGCCTCTTCGATGTCTCCGTATACCGCGAAGTGCTCCCTCAGGCTCTTGTCGGTGGTGTGGTAGGGCAGCCCCCCGACGAAGAGCTTCGTCCAGGTGGTGTCCTTCTGTCCGGGCAGGGCGCCCAGCGCCAGCAGCCCCTCCGGCTCGCCTGGCAGCGCGCCCGCCATCAGCATGCCTTGAACTGTCTCCGTCGCGACGGCCACGGTCACTCCTGTGGGTACACTGACACTGCGCTGAGCGCTGGGAGCCTGTGGCAAGTTGTTGTAAACACGGAGGGCTCGGGTAGCGAGCGTACGTGGTGGAGGTCGGGCGCGGACTGGTCGCAAACGCACGTGGCGCTCGGCACTAATTTTAGCCCCCGCGGCTCCCCTCCCGCCACCAGATGCGTCGCCACCGCGCCACATGCGTGGCGTGCCCTACTGCCTGCTACCCTCCACGTAACGCTAATGATATGCCTCGTTATCATTTAGGTGGTTTTTCAAACAATGCGCCAAAAAATACCTAGGTTACAAAATTTGTATAATTACACCTTTGATTAATAAAACCACCCCATGTTAATATGTAGTCGTGTAAAACTTCAATAGTTTTGTTATACAAGGGTGCAAAGTTGTATTTTACCCGCGAGTGCGGAATTGAAACACGAGCCAGCGAAAGGATTCTATAGTTGAACCACGAGTGAAGCGAGTGGTTCTAAAATAGAATCCTGAGCGTAGCGAGTGTTTCAACACACGAGAAGTAAAATACAACTTTGCACCCGTGTGTAACACAAAACTTTTCTCCTCACTATAGCGAGGAAAGTGCAACATGCAAAAGAACACAGTTCCACAGGTATGATTTTCATCACTGGAATCACTGATATTTTTACGATATTATAACAGAAAACTCTGAAAGTTGTGTATAATATTTACGCGAGTCGGAGTCGGTGACAAGTTTTGTATATTTTAGTTGACATTGACAAGATGACATTTCTGACGATGCGTTTTGAAATTGCATCGACTCAACTTGTGCGTTTACAAGTATACTCATAGTCATTATAAAAAAATGTTACATATAGAATTTTAAGGTTTACGACTTAAATCATTAAATAAAGTTAAATTTGGTATTTTTTATTAAATTCTCAAACCACTTATTCAATGATAATTGATATCAAACGAACCATTAATATGAGCGTTTTACGTTTTGTTATCTGTCAAAAGCTACTCAAACACGCTCCAAGGTCAAATTACTTTCCCCACTTGTGGATAAAATGCGTTTTTACCCGCTTGTTTCAAAGGATAAAAGACGGCTTTCCGAGCTAGTGAGGGGAAAAATATATTTCCATATTCTATAGTGCATTAAAAAAAGAAAAGACCTAACTACTTACCTAATGAAATAATAACTATATTTGCCGTAAAACTAGTTCGTAGAATACCTTATTTAAGGACTTTATAGGTATAATCGTCGCAAGACGGGAATGAGGAGATGGAACATCGTGCTACTGCGTAGCACACAGTAAACCGTACATTGCAGTAGGCATATACATAAGTACTTATTTATATTGTTCTGAGGCATTGTGCCTTCGTGAAATGTCAATAATTGAGTGTACTTATATTTCTCCTTATGTAAAATGATAGAATCGATATTAATCTTATTTTTTTTGTAACTGCCTTGTTTTTTTTTGTAATTACCTTATTTTCTATGACCTTTTTGTAACTACCACGTATTTTCTTTTTGGTGTTAATTGTGGCAATAAAAAATATTCTGATTCTGATTCTGATTCTGATTAAAATTAAGTGACTGGGTGAGGACCAATTTTTTGGACCATCGTTAAGGCATTTAGTTCGTCTACAATTTAATTGATTCCGTTATGACAATTAAATTGATTCCGTTATGAAATTTAAATGCCTTAACGAAGTTCCAAAAATGTGGTCCTTACCCTACTGTTAATGCTAGATAAGTAAACCACCTATTTAGTTTTACTACCAAATCATATTGGGGCAAACAAAACTAATAATCAAACACCAAGTCCCATCTTAATTTGTATCACTTAACACTAAGGGGGGGTTGTATTGTATTTATGGAAAGTTTGACAAGTTTTAGTACGGAATAAAAGCTGACGGCGCCTTCTTTAACGTTGACCGGTCTGTAGTCGTAATTCGGCGCAACCCACCCGAAGTTGAAACGCTCTTGGGTTACCTTACCTATCAAGAAATTGCGTAAAAAAAGGTTGATGCTTTCTGAGAACCGGGAACCACATTCTACGACAAACATTTCAATACGTATTAGTTAATCTGCTTTTGCAGTACATCTAACTAGTCATCAAAGTAGTTTTGCTTTTGCAATACGCCTTGCTCTTACACATTTCATTACGTGTGAGTAGGAAAGGATCGTACTCATAAACAAAATAAATAGGTACGTATTGAAATGAAACCAGTGCGATGCCACCAAAATGTAATAATGCCATAAAATATTTACTTTTCTCAAACATGCAATGAAATATTGATGTTATGTTCCTTATAATAAGCTGCGAAATATAACGTTTCAGGTGCGGCTAGGACAAGAGGTCGTGGGGCGCTAGTCGGGTAACCTCCACGAGTGTCTGGGCTCTTCCAGTTCCCCTGGACCCGCGCGGGTCTGGGGGAAGGGGAAGGGTTCTGGCCAGTGCGCCCTGGAGGCAACGGTAACATCTTCGGAGGGATCGCTTATCGGTGCTACCAATAACCCGGAGACGGGGTCGCTCTGGGTGTTCCTCTGTTTAGCGGAGGACACTCCAGATGCGACCAATGGGGGGATGGGGGGTTCCGCATCAGGGAGTCGCATCACTCCCCAGGTGCGGCGAGAGGGACAGGCCATGCCGTATGCCTGTTTAAAGAATTACGGACCCGTAACCCTGACTTCGGCAGAGAGCCGCTATAGTCGGGAGCGGGGGCTGTCACTGTCAGGCCGGGGCCGGGTGGTGGCTGCGAGGGAGAAAACCTCTATAAAAAGTTACAAGGGGACCTGAGGGAGTGAATCCGGGGTTTTTCACTCTCTCCTGGCGTGGAGGTCCTTTGGTCGGCAAGTGTGTGGTGTCGCCATGCACGCTTGCCGTCGGGTGGGGGGCGTAAGCCTCTACCGAGAGGGGACAGCTCCGGCTGTCGCAGCAGGCGGTGTTCACGGTTGTGTGCCTTGGCGATCCCGTGTCACCGCCACTAATGCTGTGTGATGGGCATACCCTGGTGGATTTAGACGGTAGTCCGGGCGATTCCCGGGAGCCCGTCATACCTGTCCTAGTTCCCCGGCTAGGCGGGATGCGTAAAGGCATTTCCTCAGGTAAAAAAAAGGGACAAGAGGTCGTTAATGGAATGTCATACAAATGTTGCAGGCCTAGGCCGGCAAACTCCTCTTTTTTTAATTTTCATTCCACATATTTTTTTGGCACAGGCATCATGACATTCTGCCACTATGCGTATTAAAAATAAAACCTTGATTCTTTTGTTGTTTAATTTATGCATGTTTGAGTAAAGCACTATACATACCTCGGCAGGAAATATGGGGTTGCCCGTTTCAGACCTATCCATATTTAAATTCCGTCGACTCCTCAATAATTTTATAAGTACATGACATAACGCTCCTAGTTTTTAAGTCGGTTATAAACGTGTTTTTTCAAGGGTTCGTATTGTAATAATTAAATTAACCATCCGGTGAAATAAATTATAACGAAATTATTAACTTAATATGAACCATATTTTCAAGCAATAAAATTCAATTTGCAATATATTTAAGTGTACGGAAGTGTTTATTCGTTAGTTTCAAATAACTTTAACCATGTCAACTAATAGTTACTTTATCATTCAGGTGCCTCGCGGGAATGCCATGCCTATAGTACACAATAATTCCACAGTGGGAATTCTTCGGTCTCACAGTCGCCCGTGGTACATACTTACATACATAAGAATATTTAATAGTTGTGTAGACAATGGCATTTTTCCAGACTTAATGAAGTGTAGTAAAGTAGTTCCTATTTTCAAATCAGGTCATAGAGATAATCCTTCTGATTATCGTCCAGTTTCTATCCTACCAGCGTTTAGCAAAATATTCGAAAAAATAATGCTTACGCAATTGGTTTTTTCATTTTAATTCACACAATATTTTGCACGCACAGCAGTTCGGTTTCACGAAAGGTAGATCAACTACTGATGCAGGTGCAAGTTTAATAAAATTTATTTTGCAGTCTTGAGAAGAGTCCTATGTCGCCATTGGAGTGTTCTGTGACCTTTCCAAGGCTTTCGATTGTGTAGATCATGGAACTTTAATTTGTAAGCTTAATTTCTATGGTATCAGAGGACATGCATTGGATCTTATGAAATCATATTTAACACAGAGAAATCAAAAGGTAGCGATAAATAAAGCCCTATCGTCAGAGACAGTGGTAGAGATGGGAGTACCTCAGGGGTCTATTCTAGGCCCTTTCCTGTTCCTTGTTTATGTAAATGATCTACCATATATGGTAAGCCGAAGATCAGGCATTGTAATGTTCGCAGACGATACCTCATTACTGTTCAAGGTAAATAGGAAAGATACTGAACTCATTGTACCAAATAATACCCTGTCTATGATATCTGACTGGTTTGCTGCCCAGTGGCGTGCCTAAGGTTGCAGAGAAGGGCAAGCCGAGGGATACATTTTTGTATTTTTTCACACACAATATCAATAAATATATCTTCTACCTTGATACCTTGCCATATTATATTACCATACTAGTAAATCTTCACTGTTCATTATCACTTAGGTACTGGTGTGGCGTAGACAGGACAGACCAACAAAACACACTGAAGGCATGCTATTACTAGATAAAATTGTACAGATATATCAGCAATCGCATCGATCTTTGAAATTGTCGTTTATGTGACTTGCTTATCTGAGAAATACTCAAGTCAGGCGTAGGTTTCGGTGAAAAAATAAGTTGCTTTTTTGTGCAAAGTTTAGCGTGCCTACCTTTTCTGCGCCTATAACTTGTGTACATTTTAAATCGTCACACGGAACGTCTTCATCCATCGTCACTTTCCACTTTAATAAACTTTTTAATACAAAACACTATCCGCTCAAACAAATTGTTCAGTTTCAAGTAATGTATAATTGTAATCAATGAAGTTAGCATCACAATCCACCTAGTCATGAACACGCACGCGCGAAATTCGCATTTGACTAACATCTGTTGATAACTTCACGTCGAAAGCCGGGCTTCTAGTCACAAACTATTTGCTAGATCTAGCTATAGATACGTATCTCTCGTTTTGTAGCAGTTTTCATAGATAAGAAAGAGAAAATAGATATCAGCATTATAGGTAAAGCCCGCTTGCAAGCCCGCGCGTGCGAGCGAGATGACTAGCCCGTGTCTCAACTCTATCGTAAACCGCTCATTTCGCGCAGCAGTAGCGCCACTTACTTGCTACGGTCGAATTTTGTAATACTACCCCGCCCAAGATGAATAGAGTATACAGATCAGGCGCCGCCGCGCGGATTTTAAGTTAGTTAGAAATGGAAAAATAATTTAATCGTACATATATTTGGTTTTTGCTAATTTTAGTAACGCAAGCCAGGCTTCTGGGCTTTTAAGACCGTACCGCCACTGTTGCTGCCAATAACTTAGTGTTGAATCCGAAAAAAACTAAATGTATGAAATTCTCTCTAGCGAACTCATCAAACAGAAACTTAGATACAAATATTAAACTTAATGGCCCAACATTAGAATTTGTTACGTCAACTGTATTCTTAGGTATTACATTGGACTCAAAATTGCAGTGGGGTTCCCATATAACAGCGATAGGAAGTAGGTTGAGCTCTGCTGCATTTGCAGTCAGGAGAATAAGGCAGCTTACCAATGTGGCAACGGCACGGGGCAGAGCACACGAAAATTAATTTCAGTGCCACTTTTAGCAAATGTAGGGTTATAGATTGAGAAAATGTGATATTGCAGTGACAGATTGCTAGCCCATCGCCCAAACACACTAGTTCCCATAGTCGACTCTTACGACACCCAAGGGCAGAAAGGGGGTGGTGCTATTCTAACCCTGCACCATACGGGGGTGGCACGTTGTACCAAACCGTCTGTAATCGTAAACTTAATAGTATAAAAAAAAATGATTGTATGGAAAGTTTGACAAGTTTCTTTTGTTAAATTTCCCGAAGCCAACCCAGGGCCCATTGACATCAAGAGCCTCGCGGGAAAACCCTTCCATATTTAACAACCACACGGCGTGGCATGTCATCACTAGTTCAAGTACCAAAGCTGTGTGAGTTCGTCTCGGATGTCGACAGGAAGTGCCGCTGTGGGAAGCATATTGTCTGTGGTATTGTCCTGTGGCGCTTCCTCCGTACTCGTAGTGGATGCAACAACCGACAGCGTAGGAAACAATGACTTCCGCTCGCCTGAAATCAACTAGAGAAACAATTCGCATGATAAATGCAATGCTCAAAGTCCATCAGGTTAGTACCTAACTGAGTTTTTGCGAATTATAGTGACTTTTTATCGCAATATAATATATTACATAATATATAACAATATATACATATTATATCTCTAAAATTGAATTTTAGTGCTATCGTATAATCGTAGGCATCGACTAACAAATACCTACTAATATGTACCTGCTCCTATCACAGGCACACCCTGTATAAATACATACATATCATATTATACTAGTTACCCGCGCGGCTCCGCCGCGTCGACGTACTACGAAATATAGCCTATCTATATTCTATCCCGTGGCTTCGCTCTCGATTACAAAGTTGATTTAAAAACATTTGTGTCACAGTCAATCATAAAAAAACATATTTGCACCCCGATCCACCGCATAACTGGGCCTTGTACGTGGGCCATGATGGGCTAATGAGATATCAACCTACATGCATTTCTGTAGGGTTCAACTTTGTAGGGCTTGACATCCTCAGACAAATATTGAAAAAAAAATAGCATTTTAACCTTTTGAACGCCATACTTTATGAACCACAGTGACACTTACACGCCAACTCATTTTTCATAAGAGATAGAATATAAACCATAGTATCACAGAATAAGTAATAGTACATAGTATAAAGTACGAAGGCAAATTTCATATATCATAACACCTATGTTCTCGGCAATTAAAGGTTGTAATTATTTATTTAACCTTTTAAGCGCATTATCTATCGAAATGCATGTAGGTTAATATCGCATTGGATGCCGTCGCCATGACGGATATATTCGTCGTTGTATTGAATCGATGGTGCGCATATACTCCAAATGCGTTGTTGGTGTCGTAAAGGTTAATTAGTGCAACATTGTTTTCTCGTTCGTTTGATCTAAATCCACGAATAAGTAACGTCTACTCCAATGAGAACTTCTTTGCTTATGATCTCTTGATCACCCTACTGGTATGGCAATAGGTGGAAGAGAGACACACTTAGACACAGCGAATCTCTTCTCTTTCAAAATGTTTTGCAGCTTATCTATGATTAACTCAGAAACAGTTCTGTAACTCACAACGTAAAGTTTAATTTGGTTTGTCATTGTTTTGACAGGTATCATATCAGTCAAGATATACGGACCGTATATTTGAAGCGTCATTGGTTTGTATACCAACTTCTTTGTTTGAACCATGACAATATAATATTGACATAATAGAGCACAATAAATAATTTTTAAGAAAAAAAAACCGACTTCAATGGGGGAGGCCAGTGAAAGATTATTATACTTAGATGGTGCACTCTTAGATTCCATACAATAAAATAAAAATGGCTATAAGTATGTTTATAATGGTAGAAGACTAAGTACCCTCAATTCCTCATGGAATCATGGAAAAACCTTGCTTGCTTGACAAACAAAACGAAGAGAACAAATCGCCAAACGTGAACTACGCGTCGTTGAAGAATTCCGTTTTGATCATCATCAGCAGTTCCACTTCATCAAATGTCACTTTTATGAATGAAAATGCTTGATTAGTTCATGAAAATACTAAAATCACTATTTGTGTGCCTTTCACATTTGAGGAGTTCCCTCGATTCCTAATGGATCCCATCATCAGAACTCGAGCATGACAACAATCAATCGTGAAAATAGAACTTGCTTAACAAACACAGCTAGAAGGACAAATTGCCAAACGTGAACTTTTCGTCGTTGAAGAGTTCTGTTCTGATCATCATCAGCAGTTCCACTTCATCAAATGTCACTTTTATGAATGAAAATGCTTGATTAGTTCATGAAAATACTAAAATCACTGTTTGTGTGCCTTTCACATTTGAGGAGTTCCCTCGATTCCTAATGGATCCCATCATCAGAACTCGAGCATGACAAAAATCAATCGTGAAAATAGAAGTTGCTTAACAAACACAGCTAGGAGGACAAATCGCCAAACGTGAACTTTTCGTCGTTGAAGAGTTCTGTTCTGATCATCATCAGCAGTTCCACTTCATCCAATGTCACATTTTTGGATGCAAATGCTTAACTTGTTGATAAAAACTCAAAAATCACTATATGTTTGCCTTAAAGATTTGAGGAATTCCCTCAATTCCCCGTGGATCCCATCATGAGAACTGCGTTTTGACATAAACAGGACCAACTTGGATATATATACTTACAATCAAAAAAAGAATTTTCCAAATCGGTTAAGAAATGACGGAGTTATGGAGTAACAAACATTAAAGAAAAAAAAACATACAACCGGATTGATAACCTCCTCTTTTGAAATTTTGAAGTCGGTTAAAAAGTGACACAATACGTATGTCATTTATGTAAACATTTCATTTATTTTCTGCTCTATTCGACAGAACTGAACAGGCCCTGTTCACATTATCGATCCGATATCGGCGTTGGAGCCGACACAGTTATGTATGTATGTATGTATGGCATTATTGTACATAAAACACGGCAAAATGACAAACAGACAAAAAGTGGAAGTAAAAAGGCTAGCTTATTCCTATATGTATAGAAAACTACCACAGATATCGAATCCGCTCATTTAAGTTGAACAATTTCTGAACATCTGATCTCTTCTCTCTAATGCACAAATCAGTAAGTTTGAGAGAGACAGATAAGTGATATCTGACAGGTGTTCACCTGTCAGTGCATCTGCTTTCAAATATATTTGTTTATATGCAAATTGTACTGAACTGACGTTTGTGACGTTTTGGATTATATGGGATTTGAAATTTTGGTGTGCTTTTAAGTGGAGACAATTCGTTAGCAGCCGAAAATGATCGTTCTATCTGTCCCGGTCTAATTCATCTTGCTTAACCATAAGGATCCAAAAGAGACAACTATAAGAAAAATCGTCTTGCTTAACACTGCGGATCTGTTAGTATTATTAATTACGAAAACTGGTCACTGTTCACATTGCTCGACACGATATCGGTCACATTTCCATACATTTGTCGGAGCCGAAACCTTCATCAAATCGGATAATGTGAACAGGGTCTTAAGTTGGGAAATGAATGGGGCCCTTTACACGATTAATATAATGACAAAACTGAGATGTCAATATTATCGCGTTTTTCCAAATAGTTCGTGTTTTGGTTCAATATGCATCAATATTCACGTAAATCGTATGGTGATATGAGTGTATCACGGGATAATAATCACCGTGTAACCCCATTGCAAACCCCGTGTGTCCCACCGTGTGGCCCCATCAAATTAACGGATCACTAAAATTTGTATTTTCTTTATAGACCGCAATAATATTGACACCTCAGTATTGTGAAAATAAAAATCGTGTAAAGGGCCACAATAAAAAATAAGTTAAATATTGACACAAAACGTCTGGCATTCATGTAAACTGTAAATACTTAGACCGAATACACCGAATATTATGTATTGTCTTGTAAACAAATAAGTAATTTTACTTTCGTTTATAGTTAATAATATTGAGTATTTCTCGACTCAAAAGATTTTATTTTGTAATGCTGTACCAGATATTTCTTACAGGAACATTTTAATTCATATTTGATTTTATGTCATCCGGAATCATACAATAGCCAGTTCCCAAGTCACGTGTTAACCAAGCTAAATTTTGACACCTCGTACAATTCTACCAAGGTAAGCTGACCCGTCGCTTGTATGCGGCGTCATCGAACACGATTTTGAGGCTTATATTTGTCGGGGCAACCAGGATTTTTCGTAAATATCAATTTAATAAATTTTCCAGGATAAAAATCAAAAAACTAAGACCTTATTGCAAATCTGCAGCATGGGACGAATCCTATGGTATATAATTTATCAAAATCGGTCCATAACTGTAGATCTGATGGGCGTTGTAAGGATCGACTTCGCGAAATATATATATAGATAGATAGATAGAAGATAGCTAGATAGATAGATATAGATTCTCGCAATCGAAGTGAAAAGTAGAGTATATATATATATATATATATATATATATATAACTATGGTCTAAGTCTTATTTTAGACCCTAACCTACTATGCAATCTGCTAAAACGTGAAAGTTTGTGCTAAGGTAGGTGTATGGATGTATGTTCCTCGTAATCATAAAAATCGGCCAACAGCATGTCGGGCCATGCTCAGTGAAGAGTTTCGTAGTTGCCCAATGAACATAATTAAAAAAATCAATAACAAGCAGAAGGGAATACCTCGCAGCGTTTCATATGTCTTTCTCTAAGAAGGGAAGATGTTTTACGATAACTCAAAAACAACTTAACTGATCATGTCCGCTATAGTTTTCGTTGAAAGTTAAGCTTTACTTTCAAATTTTTGTTTCATATTTTTGGACCCATAGTTCAAAAGTTAGAGGGCGGGGCGAACACATTTTTTTTCTTTTAGGCATTTTTTGTCCAAGGATGACTTTACAAAGTCAGCAAAAATCACAAAAGCATCAGCTGTTGCTCCCGTTTACTAAAAAAGTGCAAATAAAACATCTTAGACATCTCCTCAGCTCTCTCCCAACATTTCAGATCAGCTGTTCGCGTCTTTCATAGAGTCGGCAGCTGCATGTACTAATCTTCCAAAAAAATTTAGTCAATCACCCGTACGCGAGTAGAGTTCCGTAACAATTGCATTATATATAATAAAATCTGTTGCTCTTCGTCCGTAGCTCAGGTTACCTACAAAATTAAGAATAAAAGTAAATGTGAACAATTTGTTAGCCTCAAACAATGTTTCCTTTAGCAATAGGAAAGCGCTTTACGTGTCCACCAATGCCACTCGTATATAATTGTGATTATTGAAATTTAACGATAGATATTTCAAAGGGGGTTGCTATGTACTGTATTTTGTATTTACATAAGTACCTTATGAATACATCAAACTAATTATTACGTTGCTGGGTTCGTCAATCTATGCGTCGAAAATAAAAGCTGCCGTTTCTTTTTGAGCTCATAGATCAACGAATCTAGCGGCTTTTATCTACTTATCTCCATCTTGTGCCTTAAACTTTCGGGAGCATGAGTTGGATATTTCAGATACCTAATTACTTATTACGGTATTTTCGGCGTAAGGAAACCGGTCTAAACCTATCTGGCTGGTATATAGTTTTCCCTCTGGGATGGAAGGTCAGATGGCAGTTGTTTTCGTAAATCAAGTGCTTACACTATGCCAAACCTCGGGATAAAGTGCCAAAGATTATAGGTTATAAATGAGCAGGGAGTCCTGCTCATTTATAAATTTTATAATATAGCCGAGAAAACGATGGGAGGATGAGGATAAGTTGTTCAATCCTACGGAACCTCAGCAGCCCTCAACTATACCTGGTTCGGGTTCAACGCTCGCGGGCATTGTGTGCGAGCGCGTGCGTCGCCAGCTGCGCGCGCACCCTCACCCCTGCACATGGCAGATTTCCTACTCTGACCACTGTGACGATCGATTTTAGGCATAGGGTGCGCGGCGCCCTATCATAGTTCGTAATAATAAACAATCGAAGTAATAAACAACAGTCGATCATGTTTTTAGTTTGTAGCTTAAGTGTTGCTAGTTGGAGAGTGGAGTGACTGCGTGGAACATTTCAGGAAGATAGGAAAGTTTACCAGCTGGAAGGTCGCCAGGAACCGTGCCAACTGGAGAAAGATTGTGGAGAAGGCCAATAACTACAAAGGGTTGTAGCGCCATCAGAGAAGAAAAGAAGTGGTGCTAGGAATCGACAATGGTAAAATGTTATCAGGTACCCTGTCCCCTAAAGAAATAACAATTATAATTGCAAAGGAGCAATTCCTACTAATGTTATGTGTACAGTCAGACGAAACAGTAGTCCATCACTTTAGAACCTTAATTAACAAATAATAGAGTCAAAAGGTAGTACCTAGAGTCTAGACCAATTTGTTGGCTTACTGTACCTAAATAACGGGTTTAATTTGCGACTCAGGAGACATTGTCAATAGGCTACCAAACATGATAGAAATTGACGGTTAACATCCATATATCCCGTGTGAACAAAAAATAATAATACTACACAAAATAATGACTTGGCATGTTATATTAACAAATGCATAAATCGCACCATAACTATTAGCAACTATAACTGATTGAGTTGAGACGATAAAAGAGCGCATAATAGAGACCAGAATAGTTAACTTGAAATAAATGGGGTAGTTTATAGGTTTCTTTTTTTCGGTCCGACGCCGACTGCTGGAATTGGTATGGATAAGTTAATGTTTTTGAATCACATTTAATAATATAAAATAGGCGTTACATATACATTTCTAATTTTAGTAACGTCGGCTAACGGTGACCTCCGGTACATTGAAAATCTTTGAAATTTATGTTTAAAGAACTTTATTTCTCAAAGAAATATAACATTTCACTTTAGAGAACTTAACTTATAAATACAAAATATTATAGGTAACCGCAAGGCGATGATACAAAGTACAACTTACGAGTACCTAACTAAGACTTAGAAATAACAAATACAAACTATTGCTAAGTTGATAACTACAAGTGGGTGGAACAAGAAAATATGTAAAATCAAGTTGTATCTTGAAGTATTTTTTTTTTATATATCTTTAACATTATGAATATTAAATCATTTATGTACAAAGAAAATATTTACAAGAATGCTAAACCAAAATAATACAAATAAAATTAAATGAATATTATATTATATTAGCATCGTATTGTTTCATGCTCGAGCAGTCCCTCTACGTCGTAGCGCGTAGCAGTGCATCAGATAACTTTCGTAGCATTCAATTGGCGGAAAAATACGGCCGAAAATATTAGAAAACGAATGACCTAATTATTTAATTGCTTTTTTTTAATAATTCGGTGTGTGAAAATCTTGAAATAATTAATATCGTGAGTACCTATTGCACCATAGTTCATAGCTAAAATGCAAAGGAATACCATCTACCGGATACAGCAAACATTATTTACATATCCTTCTGCTAAAGTCATAAAAGCCGACATCTGTCAGAATGTTCGGAAAAATCTTTGCAAGGTTAACACCTAAAAGTTTTGTTTGGTGCGCTACGCGCGTAGTTTAACTTTGTAGTTCCGGAAAAATTGCATAGATGGCGCTTTGGCGAACAGTTGTTATAGTACATTATTTATACGATAGGTGGCGTTTCAAGACAGCAAGGTAAGGTGTAAGTTTGAAAGTGTTCCAACTAAAAGGCACAAAATGGTAAGCGCTTCGAAAGGACTTTCTACCGACCTTTTTTTATCCGGGTAATATAAGTGGAACAGTATTTAACTCGAAACATTTCATGTGGGGCACTGAGACTAGAGTTGATTTTATTACTGTAGGATTCAAATGCGTAGCTACATTTGATGCTGACTGTACATACCTAAACGTTAAGATGAGAAGGTATTAAGACTAATAACTGACAACTTAGAAAAGTTGAAAAATCCCCAACATTATCATTTCAAAGTTCAATATCAGCTGAACCGATTTTGATAAAACATGTCTAAGAACCATCGCCGACAAATCTGCCTTCAAATAAAAAAACCGCATTCTAATCCGTTTACCCGCTTAAGAGCTACGATGCCACAGACAGACACACATATACACAGATACACATCATCATCATCCTAGCCGTATTCCCAGTACAGTTGCATCCTGAAGGATGCCTGGGTCCGCTACCTAATCCCAAAAATTGGCGTAGGCACTAGTTTTTACGGAAGCGACTGCCACCTGACCTTCCAACCCCAGGGGGACACTAGAACTTATTAGTTAGGCTTGTCAAGTGAGTGGGCAACTTGATGTTAGAAATTCTCAAGCCGCCCGAAGGTTTAACTGGGCTTAACGACTGCTATCATAGACAGCTGACGGGATCAACGGCTTAACGTGCCTTTCAAAGTACGGAAGCGCTCAGTTAGTAACCACTCAAAGCGGTCACCCATCCAAAGGACCGACCCCGCCCGACATTGCTTAACGGCGCCGCTGGGCCACGAACGCTCTACACAGGTACACATGTTAAACTTATAACTCCCCTCTTTTGCGTTCCGCGTCGAGGGGTTAATAAAGTACCTAAACTACCCGTTTCTTATGTTCAAATGACATTTCACGCAACAGGCATAATATTATTTATAACAGTGACATCATCTTTATTAATGAAATGATGCAATGTGAGCAAAATCGTGTAACATTGAAACTTGATGAGAAAATGAAATGAATGAGACGATGACATAACTTACTTACGTCACACAATGCGTCTCAAAAAAGGGCACGGGGTTTATCTCATCGAACGTATTGGATTGGAATCAAATTTGTATTTGGAAATGTTTGCTTCCACCGCGTCAAGCCTAACGGTGTCAGAACGTTGCTCGCAACAAAATGTAAATTTTATTTCAATCTCATTCATTAAGTCTGATTGACCCTCAGGTGACGCGTAAGTCATCTCATCACCACTCAAAATAACGGCTGAATCGCTTACGAGTTACGTTAAGAGTATTATGACCTCACAGTCCCGAGAATCTAAAGCTAAAATATCAAATTAGTCAGCATGCATTCATCACATTTACATGCGATAACCTTAGAGACTTATCTGGCATGGAAGACAAAATTAAACTTTAATCACGGTGTCTTATCTTATCATGAACCATGCATTTACTAGATCTTGGTGAGCATAATAGTAATAGTACTCGTAGTATCTTAGTAACAACAACGGGCTTAAGTGTAGGTAGTAAAGCGAGGATCTTGTTGTGGAATGTTAAGGTTGCAATAATATTACCTATTACTTATTTAAAAATAACCGAAACAAGTAGTTGAGAAAAACAAGAGAACAAATCTTATAAAAATATTCCGAATTGCTATGAAAACAAACATCACTCGTTCACTCCGACATCCGAATTCCAACTCTTTCATTCGTTTAAGCCAAGGACAACTCTATTCTAGTTAGATCTAACTCTCAATAGCTGCCTACTTAGCAAGTTAGCACATACCAATTTACCTTCTGACTAATTGAATTATTTAATCAGTTTGTTAATTAAATAGGGCAAGAGGCAGGTCGCATCTACCGTCGCAGTTCATGATCATCAGTCATGACTCATCCGGAATAACTCCGATAAATTAAACCAATCAACATTACACACTCGTATGACTAATACATCATTTAATATTTCTATTCAGCATATAGATCGGCATATTTTATTTTATACAATACCTACAGCGTATCAAATATTACCCATCATATCATAAAAATAAACCGATTACTTACCACCTACTATTCATTCTCCAAAAACCTGCGAAATTTTATTTCAGTTTATAGTTTTGTTCGAATAATTACATTATAAAAACCGCTACCTACTCTTCATGCTTGCGTAGTCAAATGACATCGTTTGTTTTTATGAGCATGACACCTCTAATATGATTCACATATATCAAGCATACGGTTATTAGTTTTACTATGTCAAACATAGCTACAGTATACTGTACCGTAACACAATAAGAACATAGGTGAGTGAGTGTATAACCCACCTTGGCCTTCTTAGTCGATGAAGGTCAAACATGTTTGTGTCAGTTGAAATAAACAGCCTAAAATAAAGCTATAGGATATTCAGGCAGGGGAGGTAATTTTCTACATTTTACAACTTGCATCATCATGGCATGCAGCAAAAAACGAAAGGAATCCTAAAATAAGAACTAGGAATTTGCCTATAAAAACAATTCAACTTTGTCAACGATGACCTACCTACGAGTTTCTGTAAAAAATCTTCAGTTACCAAAGGTAACATAAGTCTGATATACTGTGCATTAAGAATTGATCTTAAACGTGGTATATTTAAACTATGTTTTTATTTAACGTTAAGTACCTATGACATCATCTAGAGCAGGGGTTCCCAAAGTGGTCCAGGTGGACCCCCAGGGGTCCACGAACGATGTGACAGGGGTCTACGCTGGAGTGGCAAAAAAATAGGGGTTCACAGTTTGTACGTGGGGGTCCACGAAAATTTATCTGGTTTCGATGGTAAATAACGAAACAGATAATGATTTTTGTATTATTTTTATAGCCTGGACGACTGATAAATATAAAATAAAAATATTGCGTTCCTCCGTGATAAATATTTCGGTGAATCAAACTACCTATACTATAATACTATATTATTAAAATTACAACTTTCGGCTCCAAAACTTGTCGACTGCAAGTCTGCAACATATCGCGAACGAGATGTTGGACAAACGAACAAGTCTAGGCTTGCGAAGCACCGTCGCGTCGCTATCGCCGGCGCCGACCAAAACGCTTGTTCGGACGTGCAAAGGGACGAAATACCTATGACTTACGGTAATGTGCTGTGCTTGTATGCACTTGTTTGATTCTTCACCAATAAATACGAATGCTAAGAACAAACGTTACTCATTTGTTTCCGGATTTCGACTACAAAAGTAAAGTGAATTGCTGTTCCTGGTTGCCAGAATCGTGTCGGAAAAGTAAGTACATTATTTGTTTATTTGCTATACAACTTATAGGTATCTCTTTTTGTAGTTAATATATTTGTCTTCTTTGTGTATGATAGACATGTATGAAATATGAAATAATGAACATTACGATTATTACCTACCTACTTCCATAAAACAACAGACAGCCGAAAAAAGTTTATTAGTATTCTTTTTTTGATTCATAGCGAAAAATTATAAATTCTGTTCTATAAAATAGCCATATCCTGTTAAGTAAGACTAAGAAGAAGTTAAGTAAGAATGTTAAGATCACAAAAACTTTTTTATACTTACAGGTAGCTAATTTGAAACATGGCGGAGCCAAAGAAGAAAATTAAGTGTCGACAGTACAGTGTGGAATATTTAAAATTTGGCTTTCTTCCATCAAACGCGGACAAGCGATTGCCCATGTGCCTTTTATGCAATAAAGTTTTGAGCAATGACTCTATGAAACCATCGAAGCTCGAAGATCATCTAAAAAGGTGCCACCCTGATAAAACAGGTAAAGATTTGAAATATTTTCATTCATTGAAAGAAAAATATGAAAAGAGACCCACCCTGCAAGGTATGTTCGCTTCAACATCTGAAAGTAACGATGATGGCTTGCGGGCATCTTACAACATCTCATTACTCATAGCGAAATCTGGAAAACCCCACACCATTGGTGAACAGTTAATTTTACCCGCTGTTGAAGAAGTTTTAAAAACTGTTCTGCACAAACCTCCATTTGACATACTCAAAAAAAATCCTTTGAGTAACAACACTGTACAAAGACGTATTGACGAAATGAGCTCTGATATTTAAAGTTTCTTGTGTAATTATCTGCAAACAACTCATTTTTCTATTCAACTGGACGAGTCAACTTTACCTGATAATGAGGCATTATTATTAGCATTTGTGCGATTTGTTATGGACGAAGAAATTCATGAAGAGCTATTATTCGCCAAAACTTTGAAGACTGACACTAAAGGTGAATCGATATTTAATATCCTGAGCGATTTTTTAAAAGAAAAATCAATTCCGTTCACAAACGTTACATCGGCGGCAACAGATGGAGCTCCTGCAATGGTCGGGAAATATCGTGGGTTCATAAGCCATCTAAAAAAAATGATACCAGATTTAACTGCAATTCACTGTGTCATCCACCGACAACACTTAGTAGCAAAAAATTTGAGTGCTAGACTGCACCAATCGCTCCAATTTGTGATTAACGCGGTTAATAAAATAAAAAGCAATGCTTTGAATACGCGTTTATTTGCCCAATTGTGCGATGAAAATGATGAAGACTTCCGACGATTGCTCTTACACACTGAAGTACGCTGGTTGTCGAAAGGTGCATGTTTAACAAGATTTTACTCACTTTTTGAGTCTGTCTTGGAGTTTCTGGATAGTAAAGCTCCAGATTTAAAAGAAAACCTGATCAAGTTCAAAGCAGATATCGCGTATTTGACAGATTTGTTCAAAAAGTTTAATGATATTAACTTACAACTGCAAGGGGACAACCTCAATTTAATTAAAACAAACAGTGTGATTTCCGCTTTTCTTGGAAAATTGAAGTTAATGAAGCAAAACATTAGTCGACGCGAATTTTCCCAATTCTCAAGCTTGTCACAGGTAGAATGCGAGGATGATGATATTCAGACATATGTTCAACATTTGATTGCCCTGCATGATGATTTCAAAACCAGATTTGAAGACATTCTCACGATGGAAATACCACCATGGATTATAAATCCATTTGATGAAATGGAAGTGGAGAACGTGATATTGCAAGAGGAGCTACTTGAGCTTAGCACTAATGAGGAGCTGAAGGTGAAATATAAAAAAGGGTATCAAACTTTTTGGCTGCAAGCAGAAATACCCGAAAAATATCCTGGACTGTGGAAAATTGCGAGAAAGCTTTTGATATCATTTCCCTCGTCATATCTTGTGGAAAAAAGTTTCAGCACCGTTACAAACCTTTTAACGAAAAATAGGAACAGACTGAATATCACAGAACGAGGAGATTTGCGATTATTCCTGACAAAACTGAACCCAAATATTGACAATTTGTTGTCAATTCATCAAGCTCATCCCTCCCATTAATTTTGAGTGTCATTGTACTTAGAAGTTACGTAACAATGTTTAATTTTAATTATTTTACGACTGTTATTATCATCATAAATATTATAAAGTACTCGAATAAACACAACACAAGCAAAATATACTATATTTAATTTTATTTCACCTCTCCGAGATTTAGATTTGATTGATTTTATTTTATTTGATGCTGGAATAGATAGGTTGTGAGTAGATGTCAAAAAAGTAAAGTATTTATTATTGACAGCATATTAACCAATCATTTTTCACTTTTTTTTCTAAACCTGTAAAGAACATTTATGTCACACCTGGCTAAAAGTGGATTTTTTCGCCCGATACATGTGCGGAAATAGCCGCTTTTTCGCCAAATGTTGACATAAAATGATGTATACAACACGGGAGATAATAAAGAAAGCCTTGATCGCACATTTGCGTCCTTCGCTTGCAGCTCGGGCCGTAAATATCTGCGATCTCGGCCTTTCTTTATATTATCTCCCTAGGTGTACATACATATAATATACTATACTATTTCATAGTTATATCGTCACCAGAGTTAGGTAATAGTCACATTTTTGTAATTTTTTGGGAATATGGTGTAGGCTGTAGAGTAGGGGGTCCACCAGAACCAGCAATTTTTTTAAAGTGGTCTATGAGAAAAAAAAGTTTGGGAACCCCTGATCTAGAGTTACGTCGACGCCGGCGTCTCGGGTGGACGCGGCTGTGCCCCGATCCGATCAGTTTTGAAATAGCACTCGCGCCACGCCAACGCTACTCGTGCAGTGTTCCCAGTACCGATCAACATGTCTAATATCATGGGTGAGTTAGTTTACAATAACTTCAATAAGTAATCTCATGTGGTACTAGATACGTACTTGGTTACATTTCGATAGGACCTCGAGCTGGATACACGCATATCGATGTTTGCAGATGGGCAATATTTAATGGAGCCGGATGGCATTATACGATTATATATGGATCTAGCACCTTCGGCATTTGTGTTTTTCATTACATTATGATTGAACCCGGCACCGCAAATAACAACCGGCTTTATTCTGGCGCAAGGCCAGCGCCGGGCGTGGTTTTGCGGCACAAGAAATTCGTGGGAATGCAATCAATACATTTATTCTCGTTACGGTCTTAGTTTTATAATGTACTTAAAGATCTAAAATTTAGCTGGCTGCCCAATAATCAAGAGCAAAAAAGTTCACCAATATCGCAGGCCGATTGTATCGGTGTCATGTATCTGTCATCAGCAGTGTCACGCAGTGTTTAGAAAGCTTAGAACTGCTCTAAGTTAGAAAGACTCCCACACATTTGTAATATTTGTATTAGGCAGGTATTTCAAACGTCTAACGACGAATCAATAGGTCTGTTGTTTGTAGCCGCCTAAAGCTATCAATTTCGAAACCTTTAATAATGATTTTGAGGATCAGACCTAAAATACAACGATATTATCATAGTATCTACTAAATACTAGCATTGTTTGAGTGAGATGCTGCTTTTATACCAAAAGTCGTTTGTCGTCCTTGTCTGTGTGTTTTCGCAGAAACCTAGCAATTAGCAAATATTTGCAAAAACGTATACGAGGCTAAGGCTTCGCACTTCGCACTGTCATCAATTCACCATAGCAATTCTACATACTTAGGAAACTAGGAAAGTACAAAACTATCTCGTAAAACTTTGGTATATTTATCAATATCATCTCAGACATATTCATATCACAAGTGTTTATTAGTGAATAGTGAGTACTTAATTATCCGGTTTTTATCCACGCTTCGTGACATTGTTGATACTTATAGGTACAACTACATACTTAATACAAGATGTTGGTGGCATGAGATCACCGGCTTACCTACTCGCCTGTTTATTGACGATCGTCGGACGCTACTCTGACAGCGCAGCGGTTCGCGCCTACCTAGTTCAATTTCAATCCACAACCACAATTGGGATATCTATATCCTACCTACATACACGGCTCAGAAATTGACTGCAAATAGATACGCCCCTTTATATTAAGTATAATGGATCGCTAAATATTTCCTGCCGCGCGATCTTGTACCCACTGCTTGTACCATTTATAAATAAGTATCCCTGATTTAGATCAAACGGCACTTGTTTTTATCAGAGGAGTAGTAAGTACGAGTAGGTACCTACCTGTTTACAATCTTACACTTTCTGACGTGCCGTACCTAAGTACTTTACCGCATAGGCGTTCACAGAATTCGCACAACCTATCAAATTCATATGTCGGTCTAATTTTCCTACTGGGTAGGTAGATAGTTAATTACTGTAATTAGATGCACAAGGACATCTAGTTCGGCAGTCATCTGTTCCTTGCCTATACTAATGTGTACTCAGTATGATTAGTGCGTTTGTTGAAATACAATAAATAAAACTGCAAATAGCCTTCAATAATGAGCAGCGCGTATTTCCTTCTAGTAATTCGAATGCTTACCGGTTTAGTAAAATTAAAACGCAACTTTTATAATATAATTAGCACCTAACCCATACAGAAAATGACATTCCATTCCAATGAAACTGCAGAACACTACAACTAAAATGTCAACATATTTTGCTTCATAATTATACCTAGTCATTTACATTTTTAAATACTTGCCATAGGTACTTATAATGCAGTCGTACGAATATACCATTACTTAGAATAAAAAATTAGGTAAGTATACCTATTTCCCAATTCGTTTCACTGCTATGCTGGCGATTGAACACAAGCTATTGCTTCTAACGTAACATGATAAACTACCTATTTGACCTATGTATTTTGATTTTAACTAGCTTAGGTACATAGGGTGACGGCACCAGTAATGGACAAGGACCAATGATGCACCGCCTTGACTCTTATTTAAAAGAAAATAAGAGTTATACATTTTTTATTCAACAATCGAATTAGGAATGAAGTGTCCATTACCGGTGCTTGTCAGCTTAAAGTGTCCAACACTGGTGACGTCACCCTACGCATTTTTAAACTATAGGCTTCATTTCAGCTACGCTTATCGATTGCTCTATATTTCGTCCAAGCACCCTGAAGCCGACGCTACCGAGATTTTATTGGATGACATCATCGTCTGACCTCTCACGCGACTAATCGAGCACCTACCCATTCTTGCCAACGGACGTAAAGTTTACCCAATGTAGTATTGCATTAATTAATAGGCAGTATGAACCGATTTTTTTATATTTATTATGTTGTAAAGTCGTCATCACATACATCGGAGCGAACATCCACCATACCACCACATATCAGCCGAAGAACGTCCACTGCTGGACATAGGCCTCCCCCAATTCCATGGTAGGTGAATGTCATAATCGCCACGCTTGGCATGCGGGTTGGCGATCGCAGTATCTCCACCGCACTCCAGGGATGCTGCTGCCCATCCCCCGGTGGTCTTGATCGTAGTTTTAGGACTTACCCGGCTCCGAACGGGAGCGAACATGGTTCTCCCAAATATCTAAACTGGGCACGATTGTCAGATATTTTTGAACATCCTGATGTGTAAGATACATGTATTGGATGGCGGCTGAAAGTTTGGAATGCGCTCGGATGTAAGTAGCCCGTCGCGCGTATACGTTTACTAAAGCTGTAGGTATAAATAACTATTACATGTCCACTTACTTAATTTAGAATTCTGTTGCCGAGCCGAACAAGCCTTGAATGGCAGATAGATAACCAAATAAGCAAGGAAAAGTCCACATTGCCTACGCTTTTAGAATATCGTTAGCGCTAAGAAGCGTGCATTGCGTTTATTATGACTGCATTTATGTTCGAGTTGGTTTAAGAACAGGCACCGAATGTTTATGGAGTAGAAGAACGTTGACATATCTATTACCAACCATGCTAATTATAACTGTACCGTAGGCAGCGAAAGTTCAAATAAATACTGTGTCTATTTAACTGTGTCTCTGTACATATGTATATAACTACTACCAATGGATCCTACAAAGTCTTTACTCATTCATACGTATCTCGCAGACCAGTTCGTGCGTTCGCCTTTAGGTACCTGCAATAAAACATTCGTTCCTGTCACACTTATTGATTTGCCAGTAATTAACGATGTCGCATGATTACAAGCAACATTAGAAATCCGTACTCAATACACGTGTAATACGAGGGTAAAACTGAAAGTTTCGGGAATAGAAGAAAATATGCAGTATAAGTGAGTTTATTTATTTTTATTGTTTTTCAAAATATTCTCCTTTGTATTTCATGCACTTATGCATGCGTTCAAACCAGTCCATAAAGCACTTTTTGAACTCTGAAGTAGGGGTCGACAAAATGGCTATTTTATAGGCCTCCACTGCTTCTTCTGGCGTCTGAAACCGCTGACCACGCAGTTTGTCCTTGATTCTGGGGAATGTAAAAAAGTCGTTGGGACTTAAGTCAGGGCTATATGGAGGGTGGTCCAATATTTCGACTTTTTCACCGTCCAGGTACTCAGTTGTTGTCCGAGCGGTGTGTGGGCTGGCGTTGTCGTGGTGAAGGATGATGCGACGACTAGGGTTTGTTTTTCGGAGTTCAGCAAAGACGTTCGGCAAACAAATAGTGGTGTACCAATCAGCATTGACTGTTCTACGATCCTCAAGAGCCACAGTAGCTACGTGACCAGATTTAGAGATAAACGTAGCCACCATCTTAGCCGTACTGCGAGAACGAACAACTTTTGTGGGTTTGAGCTCGTCTTCGAAGACCCATACTCGGGATTGGTTTTTAGTTTCAGGCTCATAAGCGTATATCCACGACTCGTCACCTGATACTATGCTAAAAACAGCATTTGAGCGTCCCTTGTTAAATCTTTTCAAAGTTTTGCGGCACCAATTGACACGGACTATTTTCTGCTCGTCAGACAATAGGTGAGGTATCCAACGGGAAAATAACTTTTTCACGCCTAATTCTTCTTTTAAAATAATTTGTATTTGACTCATTCCAATACCCAGGTGCTCTTGAATTTCCCGATATGTCACATGTCGGTCTTCATTTATCAGACGACGCACAACATCGACGTTTTCTTGCGTGACTGCCGATTTTGGTCGACCTTCACGCACTTCGTCGGTGAGGGATACACGGCCACGTTGAAATTCTGAATACCACCTGTATATTGTAGTCTTTGAAGGAGCTTCAATATTAAAAGCAGCAACCATCCGCTCTTCACATTGTTTTTGTGTTAGTCCACTTTTAAAGTCATAATAAATCATAGCTCTGAAATTTTCACGGCACAATTCCATTTTAAGCAGTGACTCGACGACTTCAATAAACAATTGAAACCGAACCATACTTTTTTTTTTCTAAGTGGCCAGTGTGTTGAGATAAGGAAACTTCAGAGATTATAAAAAGGTATAATACATGTTAAAAATAAATTAATAAGTATTCGATTCCCGCCACTTTCAGTGCAAGCCTCGTACATTCCAGATGTGGCGACGGAGGACAACCTCCAGTACCAGTTCTTCCCAGTGTCGAGCGGCTCGGTGCAGTTCAAAGTGCGCGCGCCCCACGATGCGCACATTGCGCTCACCACCAACCCGCAGGAGTCAGACCCCATGTATGAGGTTCGTCAAACTACATTATATCTCATGGTAGTCCACAGGCTATCGCAGAAGCCACAGTTTAAGTAGGTACTTATTGGTAATTTTCATGGAGTCGTCGAGGACAAACGTTAGGCCAACGACTGATTATCATCGTAAAATAAAGAGATCGGCGATAACTATAACTCTAGATGTGAACATAATTTTCCAGGTCTTCATTGGAGGATGGGGCAACACAAAGAGCGTGATCAGAAGAAACAGAACCAAACCCGAAAAGGTTGAAGCCGACACTCCTGACATCTTAAACGGTGGAGAATTCCGTGGATTCTGGGTCCGCTGGGACAGTGGCATCATCTCAGCCGGCCGTGAGGGCGAGGCCATCCCCTTCCTCTCGTGGCAGGACCCCGAACCCTTCCTCGTAGGATTCGTCGGCGTCTGCACCGGCTGGGGCGCCTCAGGCACTTGGAAGATCGAAGGTATGTCAACTCCAGCTGTCGAAGCTCAAATCAAGGCGAAATGTACCCAACGACTATAAATTTACTCTTTTATCCGCGCAGAATCGCCAGAATTCGATACTCCGGACCAGTTAGAATATAAATTCGGCCCGGTGGCTTCCGGCAGCCTGGAGTTCGATTACCGCGGACCCCACAACTGCCACGTTTGTCTGACCAGCGCACCGATGGAGGCCGACCCCATGTACGAAATTATGCTCGGCGGATGGGAGAACACCCAGTCGGTCATTAGGTACTGCAGGCAAAAGCCAGACAAGGTAGCGTAGCACGTTGTCGGTCGTTGTTTGTTTTCGATGTGGACAGTGGTATAAATGGTGACACGTCCGTAGGTGACCGTCCCGACGCCGGGGTTGATGAATCCTAACGAGTTTAAGAAGTTCTTGATCGAGTGGCGGTGCGGGCGGCTGACGGTGCGCGACGGCGTGACGGGCGCGGTGCTGCTGGAGTGGCAGGACCCCTCGCCCTTCCCGATCGCGCACTTCGGCGTGCGCACGGGCTGGGGCGCGCGCGGCCAGTGGCGCATCAAGCACTTCTACCCCCCGGGCTCGCAACGTTGAGTCTCCTCTTCCAAATTGATGCTTTGATGCTCAGTAGATGCACGACGCTAAATTATTAACGCTCGATTGATGTTTACTTGATTGGCTGACATAATACGTATAATGTATCTACTATTTATTAATTGTAATCTAACCAATTACACGTTATAAAGGGACTAGCGAGTTGTTTCGTTGTTACATCGGTGCATTGGAGAGATGAAATGATTTGTGTGGTACGTTGGGTACATTTTGACAGTTACCGTTTCTAGCTTTCTTTCCGTTCTTTTGATCTTCGCTTCCGATGTTTCGTTAACAGCGTTTTATTTCAATCTTGCCTAACTTGTGTTCATCGGCTTAAACAGTCAGTACCTATAACCAATGCACTTAAACAGACATATGCACCGCCAATTAATATCCAGTAGGCATATTATGATGGTTGCCATTTTATCACTTACTCGTATCGTCGTGGATAAGATATCCGTCCGTCACGTACAGACCTACTGACCAGTATGCGAGTGCGAGAGTGACGGATGTCTTATCCACGACGATAAGTGATTATAAAATGGCAATGATCATACGCCCGTAGGTACAACTACTTGTACGGTAGGTACCTATCTCTATCTTGAAATACTTTTTTTACATTAGTAGACCGAGTGAATTAATAATTTACTTAGAACCATGTGCCTATTTAGTAGAGCCTACTAAAGGCATGATGATGTAGAGTTTGTACTTATTAATCACTAGTTTATTTGCAAATTTTTATGAGTGTTTAAATATGACTAATTTCCAAAAGGAAGTGTTTCAATTTCTAACGTATCTCAAAAACCTACTCGCGTAATAAACCTTTTATGAGAATGCGAACTAAATTTAATCTTCAATACCAGCATAATATTTCAGATACAACATTGATTTATTTTGGGAATTGGGCTACCTATATTTTTTTCTAAATATCACACACATCACACATGACACAACTAATGTCTGCCACCACACGCTAGCAACTGGACTTGTGATTAACCGAAACTTAAATCATAATCCGGCGAGCGCATGTCGCACGGTACAGTAAAAACACATCTAAGATGGAAAATTATTACATGCAAGGCTTGCTGGGATTCATAGCAAAAGGTCGAAATGTGATCACCGAATGAACCGGTCTAGATCATCCTGCAAGACCATTCTACCTGCTTCGATGTCTTTACCATTCGACGCTGCCAGAAATGTACTGGCTGGAAACTACAACTACTTTCTGCTCCCTAGTGCCCCCATCGGCGCCGCAAGCCCAGGCCTTGTACGCATCTCCCCCCGGCTACCCCGGTGGGCCGGCGGTGACGCCCGCGGGCTCGCAGTGGGTGGACGCGGCGGGCGGCCAGGTGCCGCCAGGCGCCGTGGTCGGCGGCCAGGACTGCTCGGGCGAGCCTATGTACGTGGCTCGTGCGCAGCATGAGGGCGCCACGCTGCCCGGCAAGCTAGTAGCGTCACACGGCTGCGCGTACGTGCCCTGGGGTGGAGTCGAAAACGGGAAGGGAGAGTATCAGGTTGGTTGAATATTATTCCTTGTGGAATAGGTTATCGCTGCGGATAGACATTATTGGACCGCAAAGATTTTATAACAATTTAAATCCCGGCGTCACCTACTCGTAAAGTTGCCCTGAGGGACCCTTGGCTGTGCTCAAATTAAACTTAAAGTCTAAAGGATAACCACAATACTTTACTTTTTTCATTAAATAAGTAATAATGGTCAAGTTACTTGCAAAATTCAGTCACGATGATATGAGATATGACGGTATTTTGACTTTCGCTGTTGTGAACCCACAGACCACTTAACCCTAGGGATAAGTGGTCTGTGTCTGAGGACCACTTAGACTTCTCGCACTTGTCTTGTCGCGCGATAGTATCGCTCCAAAGACGCCGTGCATCATGGCCATGGCATTCACGTTGTCCTTCTCAGGTGCTGGTCGGCGGTCCCAACAACTGGGTGCCGGCGAGCGGCTCAGCGATCCCCCCCGGCGCATTCCAAGCCGGCCAGTCCGAAGACGGCGAGCCCCTATTCGTGGGCCGTGTAAGGCACGAGGGCAGCCTGACCGTCGGCAAGGTGCAGCAGTCGCACGGGACCTGCTACATCTCCTTCGCCGGCCAGGAGCTCGGCTTCCCTGACTACGAGATCCTTATGCTTTAAGTGTTAAAGGTTGAATTTGAATGCCAAACCAGCGATTAGGTATAGTGTTTATCAACTCTGCTCGGCCTCAACCCGAAACTGTCGACGGTTTGCTAGAATTATAATTGTTGTTGTTTGAATGATATGGGATTCGCTGGTGGGTTAAATGCTTCTATACGCGCGGTATCAATGAGTTGTAGGAAATCACGCTATGACTAAGTTATTTTAATCGCACTGCATAATATTGTAGATATTATTGTGATCATGTTATAAACATGTTTAAATTACCTATATTTTTATTAAATTATTTTAAAAACTTTAAAACGTTTGGTTATTTTTAACATTACTTTCACAGTCCTCAAAATTTCACGAGAATCAGTCGAAAAATGCGACCTGTAGATGAGAACAAGCCATTGAAAAAAATTATTTTGAATATTTCCATAAACTGACTGGACAAAAATCTATATATGTACATAATTATAAAATCTGCTCACAAAACTACACGAGAATCGGTTGCGAAATGCGACCAGTAGAGGAGAACCATCGGAAATTCGGACATACGAAATATTTTTTGTTGTAGCTGAAGCAGAGACCTTCGTTTCACTCAGTAAATTAGGTATATTATACTCTATACTCTTTCTGAAACATATTGCATAACATGAACCATAACATAACACAAAAGTATGAGATTAGATTAATCGTATTGTAATTTGAATAACTAAATAATGAATATTCCAGATTGCCATTTTGTGGCTCTTTGGTTCAAAAGCCACAAGAATGGCAACCTGGAATCGAACGGTGCTCGTCGACACTTACACATTAAGATTGCTGCCGATAACCATTAAAATTTAATTCTTTTAATTTTACAGAATGACAATTGTTCAACTTAATGTCGGATAGCCAACTGAGTTGCGATCGGGCACTGAAATGTCACTGGAAACAGAAGCTCCGCCTTTGGCACTAGATTTTATGATACTAGTTTTGTGAAACAGTTCCTCCATAGGTACATATTATATTTGTCGGCCTGTTTAGCCTAGTTGGTAGTGTCACTGCCTCCGAAGCTAGAGGTCCCGGGTTCGAATCCTGGTAAGGGCATTTGTTTCTGTGGTGAGCAGAGACATTTGTTCCTGAGACTTGGATGTTTTCTATGTATTTAAGTATACATGTATCTATTAAATATATCGTCGTCTAGTACCCATAACACAAGCCTTATTGAGCTTACTATGGGACTAGTTCGATTTGTGTAAAAAAATTGTCCCCTAATATTTATTTATTTATTTATATTTATTATATTTCGACGATATAAACGAGCAATTCTTGTATTAGGTATATAGCTACTTATTTATTTATTTCAGTTTTGATGAAAGGGTCTAGCAGGCTAAGCTAACAAGAGTGGCGACCTCATGGGATTGGGTGTAATTTGAGGTGCAGTAGTGGCAGGACCAAGAACACTGTATGCGTAATATCAGCCTTCGATCTTCTTTTGTTTCAGACTTATTCACGAAAATGTCAAAAAATCAAGGTAATTTTTAAACTGTTTTTTTTTTGCTAAACCAAGCAAGCGAGAATAACCAAATAAATTCAGAATTAAGGAGCATAAAATGGGGTTCATAACGCATATTTTTACAGACATTCATATCCTTGAACTTGGATGAAAAAAAATAGTTTTTTTTCCGCTTCATTTTTTGCCACTTCTCGCGGAGACACAACTATCAAAAAAATTACTTTATAAGCCACAATTGTCAACTACGTACACATTTAAAAACATTTTGAAAAATCATAGTGCGTCATGTCAAAAAAAAAAATATTTACGAACGTATGTTTACTATATCATGTCATATCAATAGAGTAGTAGTGGCAAATCAGTCTGTAGTAGGTATAACATCCTTTTTCGTTCATTATGAAATAATTAATTGACATTGATCAATGATGTATGTCGTATATTGAAATAAATAAATAAAAATAAATATTGGGGACAATCTTACACAAATCGACCTAGTCCCAAACTAAGCAAAGCTTATACTGTGGGTACTAGGCGACGATATACATACTTATATAGATAAATACATACTGAAATACATAGAGAACATCCAAGACACAAGAACAAAATCCGTGCTAAATGCACAAATAATGCCCTGGCCGGGATTCGAACCCGGGATCTCTAGCTTCGGAGGCAGTGTCACTACCAACTAGGCTTAACAGGTCGTCATTTACAACTACACATTGATCAATGTCAATTAATTATTTCATAATGAACGAAAGAGGATGTTATACCTACTACAGACTGATTTGCCACTTTGCGACTACTACTCTATTGATATGATATGATATAGTAAACATATGTTCCACAATGTTTTTTTTTTGACATGACGCGCCATGAATTTTCAAAATGTTTTTAAATGTGTACGTAGTTGATAATTGTGGCTTATTAAGTAATTTTTTGATAGTTGTGTCTCCGCGAGAAGTGGCAAAAAAATGAAGCAAAAAAAGAACATTTTTTTTTTTCGTCCAAGTTCAATGAAATTAAGTGAATTAATTTTTCATGTATGTTGGAAATGGGTGACAATTTGCAGTTCTAGTTGCAGTACATCTGGTGGACTCACCACACCCTACCTTTTCAGGTGTACATACAGGGTGTCCCAGAAATCGACGTCAAGCCGTAAATGGGTGATAGACCAAGTTATAACAGTTCTCAGAAAAATACGAAAAAAAATCTATCTCATGTTTTTAAAAAATTATGGTCACTTTAAAAATTTACAAAAAAAATCAATCCCTGTAATGGTTCTTTAACTCCAATTGCTACAAATCCCATAATTTATCAATTTTTTTTATTATTATGTAATCTTGAATAATGCGTGTGTAGATTTTTGCCTAAAATTCAAAGCCAACTCCTCCTACTTGGAAGAAAATTAAACTTTTTTCACAACCAAATTATTCAAATTTACTATTTCGCCCAACTTTAACTGACTGTACTGAAAAAAAAATGTGCTACGCTAGTTTGGCAAGTAACATGAAAAATTGGCGCATTTAATAAGAATTCAAAAATGGTGTAACACTTGCTAGATTACGTTTTCAATAATTGGTCAATTTTTTTTTTGTAAATAGCCTCGGTTTTTACACAAAATGTCCATACTTCCTTAAAATGACTTTAGCTTACCTAAAGCTTTGCTAAACTCCGTTTTAGTTCGATAGAGACGGAGAGAGTCATTTTACGAAGTGTGAGCGAGATAAGAAATCGAAATTTCACGTAATTTAAGAGCAAGATTATGATAGTGACTCAACCTTTTTACTTTAAGTCAGGACCAGTTTTCTCATCTTAGAAAAAAAAAACAAATTATCAGATTTAATTTTTTTTTATTACAATAAATGTTCAAACTGCCTTCCTTCGACGGCAATGCACGCACGACATCTTCTTAAAAAAGATCTGGTTATTTTCCGGGCAAATCTTCTCCTATTTACAAAGTCAACGGCTTCCGTTATTCTTTCCCGCAGCTCGGCCAAATTCTCTATTGTTTTTGAGTACACTTTCTCTTTTACCGCTCCCCAGTAAAAAAAATCTAGGGGATTTAAATCAGGCGAACGGGGTGGCCACAAGATTGTCCCACCGCGCCCTATCCACCTGAGCGGGTATTCTTCATCAAGATGTTCTCTTACTAAACGGGCATAATGCGCTGGGCAGCCATCTTGCTGGAACCACATTTCCCTGTAAACGTTCAGTGGCACGTCTTCTAATAAATCTGGTAAAGTATTTTGAAGAAAATCCAAATAAACTGCGCCATTCAAAATCTCTGGCAGCTCAAAAAGTCCAATTATTTTGCCATTTAGTATCCCGGTCCACATGTTTACTTTAAATCGATACTGTGACTTATCTTGCCTCATCAAATTTGGATTTTCTACATGCCACTCGTGCAAATTGTGCAAATTCATGTAGCCATCTTTTTTAAATGTTGACTCATCGGTCCATAAAATCTTCTCTAAGAATCGAGGGTCTTCTCTGTGCCTTTCTAGCATCCTTTGGCAAAACGCAACTCTAGGAGCGTAATCCCGTGGCAGTAATGATTGTACTCGCTGTACATGATACGGGTGGAACTCGTTCTTTTTTAAGATTCGGTGGGCGGTACTCTTAGATACACCTGTGGTTGTTTCGATTCCACGTACAGAAGCACTTGGGTCTTCTTGGACTGCTTGTAGTACGACGTCTTCGTACGGATTACGATGTCTTCCTTCACCATGTACTTGGTTAGGGAATCGTCCCTCTGATAGTGAACGGTGCACATTAATAAAAACTCGATGATCTGGGTGACGATTGTTCGGGTACCTCTCACGATAAAGTCTAGCGGCTGCATTGGCATTGCATCTGCATTCCCCATAAACGAGGTGCATGTTCGCATATTCCAATGCAGTTTACACAGCCATGGTAGTACTACACAATCACAGGATCAGCAACAGTCCAGAGTAAAGCACAGGTCGTCAGAAAGAGGAATTAAACAGTCCAAATCACAAGCAATTAAGTCCAGAAAACAACGCAAAAAGTGGTAAGTACGGAATCAACATGAACGAATACGGAGATGCGCAGTAAACGAAGCAGCGTAACGTACTGATTTGTAATTGTGTGTGTGTCTGCGCTTTTTTTGAATTTGTTTTTTTTTTTTTTTAGAATTTGTTTTTTTTTCTAAGATGAGAAAACTGGTCCTGACTTAAAGTAAAAAGGTTGAGTCACTATCATAATCTTGCTCTTAAATTACGTGAAATTTCGATTTCTTATCTCGCTCTCACTTCGTAAAATGACTCTCTCCGTCTCTATCGAACTAAAACGGAGTTTAGCAAAGCTTTAGGTAAGCTAAAGTCATTTTAAGGAAGTATGGACATTTTGTGTAAAAACCGAGGCTATTTACAAAAAAAAAAAATTACCAATTATTGAAAACGTAATCTAGCAAGTGTTACACCATTTTTGAATCCTTATTAAATGCGCCAATTTTTCATGTTACTTGCCAAACTAGCGTAGTACATTTTTTTTTCAGTACAGTCAGTTAAAGTTGGGCGAAATAGTAAATTTGAATAATTTGGTTTTGAAAAAGTTTAATTTTCTTCCAAGTAGGAGGAGTTGGCTTTGAATTTTAGGCAAAAATCTACACAAGCATTATTCAAGATTACATAATAATAAAAAAATTAGATAAATTATGGGATTTGTAGCAATTGGAGTTAAAGAACCATTACAGGGATTGTTTTTTTTAGTAAATTTTTAAAGTGACCATAATTTTTTAAAAACATGAGATAGATTTTTTTTCGTATTTTTCTGAGAACTGTTATAACTTGGTCTATCACCCATTTACGGCTTGATGTCGATTTCTGGGACACCCTGTATGT
This sequence comes from Notocelia uddmanniana, assembly GCA_905163555.1. Lineage (NCBI taxonomy): Eukaryota > Metazoa > Arthropoda > Insecta > Lepidoptera > Tortricidae > Notocelia > Notocelia uddmanniana. Next base: position 24,945,904 of record LR991057.1, on the reverse strand, counting down.
CTAATTCTACTTATGTATTATTAAAATAAATGATATGAAAGAGATTACAATTAAAATGCTAAAAAATAAAATAAATGTCAGTAAAAATAATACTATAAAAAAAAAGTAAATAAATGTCAGAAAAGAGATTACAATTATGTAACTTATGTGTATATTGTGCTCGAACATTACGGGTACGTAGCTGCTGTACTTCGATAAATTGCGTTTTGTATTTATGAACAAAAACGGCTACTTCAAACAAAAAAAAAATATACAAACATGGGACGGTGAGTATGCCATTATCAATAAAAATCGGCCGGCATGATTTCCTTCGACCCATTCCATAGATTGCTCTAATGCAGCGTTTTTGTGCTAATAGTAATTGGTCTTTATCAGAACAATTAGAGTCGGACCAGTATATCTCTTCCAAGCAAATGAACTGTCAACCATTTAAAAATTACGTATGGCAATGTTTTATATTTGACGCAGATGTCAAATGTGAAAGTGTCATACGAATTAAATTGAATTAATTTGTTTACGATTGTTAGCACTAATTATGGGCAAACCGTATAAAAGTGGCAAGCGAGAATTATTATGCCGAATGCTCAATAATTATGGCACCGTGAGAGAGAACAACGAGAGGTGATTATCGCAGAAAAGCGGCAATGTTTACATCTCATCATGTCTTTGACCGGTGAGTTTATCAAACAATATTGGTAGTTTTTCAATGTTTGTATGAAATTCCATTAAAAACCTCTCGTCTACCAGAACCCGCAACGAGAATTATCAAGCCAACAGTTATACAGGGTGTAATCCCTTTTTTATAAAAGTTACTAAATTGACGATTTTTACAACATATACAGGGTGTTTGGTAACTAGGTGCAAATACGTTCAGGGATGATAGAGGAGGTAATTTGAAATATTTTAGACACAACATGCGTTAGTACAAAGTCTCTTAGTTTCCAAGATATGCACCATTTTATTTTGAAAATTGTATGTTTTCCATACTACCATACATTTGGAAAATGTTAAGTTTTTTTTTTATGTATATATTGAACTAACTTACTCAAAGTAAACACTAAGTATTATTTTTGTCCAAATTTCCAGTGTTTTACTGCTTGTACGTGAATTGACAGATAAGGTCTCGAAGATATTAAGCAAGTACTTACTTCAAACTATCTTCATCCCCTACAGATAAAATCTCAATATCTTTGGTCACCGATCGACAATTTTCTTCTGGGAAAACCACATACAAAACGACATAGGGCAAAAAAAACGCACAATAAAATGAAAATTATTTTTAACCAACATCAACGTGACCTAATCAATAAAACTGCCATAAAAAAATATCCTTTCAGTGATGCATGAGAAAAAACGTACGATTCCAGCACACGAACATGCAATTTTCGAGAATGACAGGAGGCTTGTACGAAACAGTGGGGCGTAGGTATATAGGCTGACATACATTACATATTTATTTATACATACATACATACTAATACTCACTACTACTATTATTATTTTCACTTGTTTAAATATTAAAGATCATACACAAGTATCAAGACTAATTAGTGCCCTATCTTCAGTGTTATCATATACAGATTTACAGACAATAAATTAAAATTGCTGGTGCAGACTTATGCTAGTCAGAATCTACCCCACAAAATTATTCCATATCTAAAAATAGTATTAACATAACCGTGAGGACCAAAAATATATAATATAAAATTTTATATCATATAAAAATATTATATTATATTAATATGATAAATATTATATTAATATGAGGAGAAAAATAGTATTGACATAACCGTTCAACGATATGAATGTCTGTAAAAATATGCATTATGAACCCCATTTCATGCTCCTTAATTCTGAATTTATTTGGTTACTCTCGCTTGCTTGGTTTAGCTAAAATAACAGTTTAAAAATTACCTTGATTTTTTGACATTTTCGCGAATAAGTCTGAAACAAAAGAAGATCGAAGGCTGATATTACGCATACAGTGTTCTTAGGTCCTGCCACTACTGCACCTCAAATTACAACCAAATCCCTTGCGGGGGGCACTCTTGTTAGCTTAGCCTGCTAGACCCTTTACGCTCGAGCAACGCTCGGTCGCCGTAATAAAATGTATATAGAACATGAAAAGGTTGCTCGCGTGGAGACGGTTTCTAAAAATACAAATTTTTTTTAACCCAATTTTATTAATAAATTACTTTATCTATTAAATGAGATCACAATATAAAAACGAGCAAAGGATATAATAATTTTAAGCCTTATTTACACACGTACGAGATTCTTATGGGAGTTTCACTACATTGCGCGGTTTAACAGATTTATTGAACTTATTATACCACGGCAACCCGCAACGTAATGAAACTCGCATGCGAGTCTCGTGTGTGTGTACCTACAGTGGCCTTTAAACATATCAATCCATGAGGCTTGGCCATTACCATCTAATTAAGTGTCACGATATGTGGCCGTTGGGGCGGAAAGGTTCTCGAGTGGCGGCCACGTACCGGAAGGCGTAGCGTGGGCAGGCCCCCCACACGGTGGATTGATGACCTGGTGAAGGTCGCAGGTGTCCGCTGGATGCGGGTGGCGCAGGATCGGTCATTGTGGAAGTCTTTAGGGGAGGCCTATGTCCAGCAGTGGACGTCTTTCGGCTGACATGATGATGATGATGATGATGATATGTGACTTTACAAGGTACTACTGAATGTCCTTATAACTACGATACATACAAACCACCAAACAATGCTCCACCCAACAGAGTGATTATAGCTGGCTAGATTTAGAACAAAAATAGAGCTCATATAACAAAACTGCACCGTTATAATTATAATTTAGTAGACTTGAAAAATATAAATAGAAAAAATACGATCTAGTACGAATCTGACTTGCGCGCCGAGGGTTCCGTACAAACCTGTTTATTAAGCTTTTTGATTATTTAAAAAATAAAAGTAGATAGAGATATGGTACAAAAGAATAGATAAATGGTGGTCTTATAAAATTCACATCAATATTAATGACATTTAATAATTTCAATTTTCGTGGTATTTTTTCGATTGGAACCACTCTACGAAATAAATAATTGTAAAATGCCTGTGACATACGGACAGACAGGCAAACAGACGGATATACAGATGACGAAACCATAATGTTTCCGTTTTTGCCATTTTGGGTACGGAACAATAAAAAGATAAACAGTTATAGAAGTGTAGTTCAAGCACTTCAAGCCCTTTCATACTTGACCTCGTCAAATGTAAGAAGCCATGCAAGATGCAAATAATATACACAATACTTAATATCTCATTTCATAATCGAAATAGAGAACAGAACTTAGATTACTGAATAAATCCTGACCAGTAATTATGTGAGGGCCAGATTTCAGAATCTTAAGATATTACATTTTTTAACTAAGTTATCACAATTTTAATTGAACCATGCAAAGATCATGGCAAAACAACTGTTAACATGTTAAAAACCAGCAGACTAAATGAATGAACCAATGCCAGAATATCTTAATTTTTTTTCTTTAAGTTATATTTTGCATCTATGGTACAGTCAGCGCCATAAATATATATACTTTATTGTTTAAGGGGGAGGAGACCACAGTTTAGGATTATAGTTAAGGTTTTTATTCGTCATCAATGTAATTGTGACACGAAAGTTATCCACATACACTTAAAAATCATTTCGATTGGCAGAGTTATTTCAAATTGGTCCGTTCTAAAAGTGACTTTATTATCCAAGCATGAAGGTTCAAACTGTAATGGCAGTTTATTTTAAATGACGGATATTTTAAATAATTTAAACTATAAAGTGTATGACAGATTTACGTGTCACAATGGAATCAATGAAATTGTAGGGAAATTAAAACCTTAACTATGGTTCAAAATATTTGTTCTCATTCTCACTTTTATAAATAAGGTCGAAAAGTATAAATAAGTTAATAACGCTGACCACAGTACAGTGAACAGCAAAAACAACAGATGCGTCAAAGTAGTGAAAGTGACAAGGTACTAAAATGATCATCTACTTTTGTTGTGGACTGTACTAGTAAAATCATATCAAGATAAAACTAATATACCCAAATCCAACGCCGTCGCCAGGAATCCTTACAGGACACTGCAAATACAAAAAAAAAAAACAGATCTCAGTAAATTCTGCTTTTTAATTTGGGTAAGTATGTATCAAATATCGACGTCATAGATACATGTAAGATTGTTACACTATTACACCTTAGCGATTCCTTTGTACCAAGTGAGGCGAAAACATATATGCACCTTTCTAGAAATATATATCGGTGCCTTAGTTCACAATCGTACTAATTACGAGGAAAAATTTTCTGTAATTAGAACTATGGTGCACTATTCATAAATCCTTAATTTCGTTACCTTTTTTCTCGTAATTAGTACGATTGTGCACTAAGGCATCTATGCACATTTGTACGTAACCAAGGGTTCCGTTTTTTATTCCATTTGGCTACGGAGCCCTTAAAACGTGTAAAAACGTATTAAAGCAGTATTATATTACGGGAGGGAACGACAGCGAGTTGGTGTGATTGCCGGCGTTGTCGAAACTGATCTTGGTTTTCTGTAGTTTGTAATTAATTAAGCACCTACATATAAGTAGTAAAAAATGTTGTGAATTTAGCAATGCATTCGCGGCACGTATAAACCTTATACAGGTTTTTGTATCGCGTCTTAAATTGTGATAAAATAAATGAAAATGATACTATCGAGAATTAAGAGATTAGGATTAACCGACATGTCTACAAATAAGTTACGATTTTTAGCAAGTACCGTCAGTGCGATTACTGAAGGATATCACGTGTAAAGTAGCCACTCCATCAAAAGCATATCAATTGTTACGAGGGCTACCTTTGTAAGCAATTCAGTTTCTGCCAATAATTTCATTTTTGGTACCTATGTTAGTCTGTAGGTCTGTAAGGTAGGTCATGGGGTTAATATGGGCCTTTCCTGTAGCAAATAATTAAATAAATAATATTGCTCCGAACTTACATATGTACCTAAGTATAAATTTCTAGGAACACACAGGGTATTTAAAGCTTTATAACTGTTCACTCTTATATACAAAATTTCAGTTCATTCAGTTGAGTTGTTGCTTAAAAATTCTGTTGAAATACTTGTGCCGAGCATAATATATTCTTACAAACATTGCAACTGAAATAAAAGCTTATAATGTTATTATAACTCTGCCAACTTACACATTCTCCTCATCAGTTTCATTCGAGTAGTCAGAGTCTGGCACCTCATACTCCTCAATCTCTGGTTGCACATATGACACTCGGTCTGATATGAAAATTTTGTTAACACATCTCTCATTCTCGCGCGGAGTAACCAGAATTTCAAACTTTGTCACGGCAACTTCTCTGCCTTCATAAGGGATGTAGCACACTTTGTGTGACGGGGCCACTTTGCCAGGAATAAGATGTCCCTCATACACTGCTCGTCCAATATAGAGCCTCTCCAAAGCATCTTCAGAATAGCCAGCAATGAATGCGCCTACCGGAATCTTATCGTCACAGGTAGGAACCCAGAAGCCATCAAAACCACAAAGAACCTATAAAAGAAATAATTGCATGTAATGGGCTGAGCGAAAATATCTTACAACATGTTACAGTTAGATTATATAACTGACCGTGAAATTCATAAAACCACTATCCATATTTTACCATCAATAAAGATAACATATGGTCATAAAATGGTGGTATGGTATATAAAAATTACCTCAAACTCAGGTTTCTCTGTAGCTTGTCCTCCCCAAGGTATATAGGCCTTTCCCAAAGACCGAACATATTTCCCTGGAGTAATTGAACCCCTGTGCCTGGCTCGAGCAATGTACAGGTTCTCCTTTTCATACCCAGCCAATAAAAGCTCTTCAGGCAATTCCTGTTCCGGCTCATAAGTGACCCACTGAAGTTCACCACCTTTTATTGGTGTGAATTTGGTCTTTTCCGGTGAAGGTGGTACTGAAAAGAGAAAAAATATTTTCTAGAAAAGGTTTTATTTTCCACTTAATTTCCCAAACACATTTTACGTAATTTTTCCACCCTATGACAATAATGGAACTTCATTTAAGAGGATATACTCCGCACGGCGCAAGTCAAATCTAGGTATATTTTGACGTTTTCCTCGACACAAAGAAGTACTGCACCTGGTTTACGCATGTGTTCGTAAACAACACGACGTATAAAACTACTCGTTTAAATTTGAACCTTGATACGATATAATAAGGTCTACAATGATATCAGCCAATATAGCTTCGTATGCGGTAACAGGTTATCGTATAGCGCGAGTACATTATCTTGACACTTTTGCAGCTAAAATATGATGTGTACAGCTATATACATTATTATTAATATTGTTATGTTTTATACATAAATAAAATTACGCCTATATTCGCTAAAGGGGTAGGCAGAGCACGAGAAAATTGGTTTGAGTGCCACTTTTAGCAATTGTAGGTTTATCGATGGAAAAATTGGGATATTGTAGCGACAGATTGCTAGCCCATCGCCCACAACACACTTCAACCTGGTTCCCATTGTCGACTCTTGCGACACGCAAGGGACGAAAGGGGGGTGGTGCTATTCTAGCCCGGCACTACACGCCTATCTTTTTAGTGTTATACATAATATTCAAGTCTGCATATTGCATATTTTATATAATAAAATAGAAGTTCTTTTATCATAATAATGCACTTAAAAACATTTTTATTAGTTTGAACATTAGTAAACATGCAATGAAGTTTGTCATAAATATGTAGTTTTCTGTGGGTCTTTTAGTTAGACGAAATTTTAAATCGTCAACATTCAGTCTGTAGGCGAAATAGAGCATGATCTAACGCGTTCAACTATATATAATAGATAGTATGAATTCAATAGGTTACAGAATAAACAGAGTTGAAAGACGCCATGTTTTCGAATATTTCGAAATCGACGGTGAGAAAAGTGCTCTAGATTTTTCAATGTATGCTTAATTTCTAAATGTAGTCTATAAAACCCCAAGTCGAAAAGTTGTTCATTAAGGATCTGTGTTTTTTAGTTTTACTGATTCTGAGAAATTACGTATTGAAATGTACCTTTTCCAGCATATACCCTCTTAAGGAACCAAATTCAATGACAAATCAGATGTTAAAAGCTATTCATTTAAAGGCATATCAAATTAAATCTTCACACAAATACCTACCAAGTTTAATGCAAGTAAATTGGTATAATACTTCATATTCATACATAAAAATTACTGCTGGAGTTATTATTGAACTTCACAACATTCTCAAAAACTTACTTTCAAATCGCCAGTGCACTGGGTTCCTTTGCTCCACAACTGAGAATGTGACATATTTCATGTCGGAAATGTCATTGGTACAGGAGACTATTGCATCAGAGTATCCATCCCTGCCTAGGCGCACATAGCTGTTGGACCAGGTGAGCCAGAACTTGCGGTACTCTTCTGCAGAGAGAATGTTTGGTGTATTTGCTGACTCTCTGTGTCGGCTGTCCATTTTCTTGATCCAACATTGCTGCCCTTCACCCAATATTATCTAAATACAAACTTAAATTTGATATAAATATACCACATCAACTGATCTTCTGGAAGAGATCGCTTATCAGTGATAAGGCTGCCAATTGTTTTACTCTGCTTGAGTCTCACTATGCTATGTTTTTGTAATTTTATTGAGGAGTGCTATTGTTTTAGGAGTATTTGTATTGTATTGTATCTTCAATATGTTACAATTAGAATAATACTTTACCCAAAAGTCGCAGTTGTTGGCTGGTTTCCGGGACAGTCCTATTGCAGCATTGCCTGACGCTTTAATCTCAAATGCCAAGGCATTGCTGGTGATCTTGTAGAACGCATTGAGATGTTTGGGCCAAGTTGTGATCTCTGAAATAATAGTTTCTATATTAGCATACTACAAAAAAAAAAACAAATATTGTTAAAAATCCCATAACTTACCCACTAGATCACCCATTTAGACAGTATTACTGATTAGTTATAGAATAGAAGTGAACCGGTCTAATAAGTCTTATTGAATAAGCTTTAATTTACTTATAATTTCACTGACTTATTGACTTCTAAACTCACACAATACTGCGTATCATTTGCAAATAGATAATGATTATGTACAAATTTTGAAAACACATAAACCGTGAATGTGTAATATTAAAATAAAAGCAAAGCAAAACAAATTATTGACGTTGACGACCCGACCATTTCATTTCATTTATGTCAAAATGACAGTGACGTCAATGACAGATTGAAAGTTGCTAGGGCTAATAATTAGATGTAAGATTGTGATGTGTGGGTTTAGGACACATGCAATCCCTCGGACCGTTATGGCCCACGGATCTATACCTAAACCGGATTGAGTACTGTGACCGAAAAAGTGTGACCGACAGAGAAGCCAAACTTGAGGATTGCATCTCGTTTTAATTAGGGTGACCAAGTACATCTGTGGATATGAGGATTATTATCAATATAGGTTCTATGTAAAATGAAATTTTACGCTAAATTAGGTAGTAAATAAAATAGGAATATTTTCAAAGAAATATTTATTTTCGCAAATCATAAGTTTATGTATGTTAAACATATAGTCTTGTGTCATTTTTGCCTAGAAACTTCTAAACTGTACTTTATTTCCCAAATCTCTTAACAAATGTGTTTTCCCGTGATGAGCCATGCGTAAATAAAAAAAACCGGCCAAGTGCGTGTCGGGTCACGCACAAAGAAGGGTTCCGTACCGACACCTCCTAATCTACATTTAAAACCACTATACAATACAGTATATCAAAGAAGGCCGTATCTTCATAGGGAAGTCACGGCACTTACGCCTTTTTGTTTGGGCAAGAGTTTTTCAGCAATAACTCAAAAACCCTTAGACCTATCTTGTTAAAACCAAAAATCGTTGAAAGTATTTATAATTGTACATCATAGTGATTTTTTTAGAATTTTAAATCCCATAGTTTGGAAATTAGAGGGGGGGGGGACACTTTTTACGACTTTGACAGCTAATATCTCACCAATGGTTGACTTAAATGGAAAAGTTTTATAGAAACCTCTATGTCACTTTTTGAAAGCCTATCCATAAATACACCAAACGCCTATATGCATTGAAAAATTTTTTGGCCTCCCTCCTGTTACATGGACGGACGGACGGACAGACATGACGAATCTATAAGGGTTCCGCTTTAGCCATTTTGGCTACGGAACCCTAAAAATTGGAACGACAACTTGCACAGTTAAATCCCATACAGTCCAAGTTAAACAAAAGCTCGTAATAATAAGAAAAGTTTAAAAGATTGAATTTCAACTGACCTTGAGAGGTTTTCTCACTAAACACGTACTAACGAATATTTCTGCAAAACCAGCCGAAGTCATGGTCACCCTAATAAGTTTGACATTTGTCTTGTCGTTTTATCGTAAAATATAACAAATTGTTCCTTACCTGTGAAATGATATTCCACAATTAATAAAACTTTCACGTTTACAACCCTTTGCACAACATGTTTTCACCATTTTCAACTAATTTCATAAGCTGGTAATTTTCATAATTTCAAATTTGACACGATTTACGTTGGGGATACCAATCGATATTTGAAAAATACTACTTTATTTATTGCAATACTAGGTTGTAGTCAGTTAATAATGTTGATATTTTATACAATTACAAATGAGGTCAAATGTAAATTATCCCTAATAAACATGCAGTATTAGTTAGTTTTAGCAAGTAATTATTCTCAGTATTCTAAAATACCACAACATATATATTTTTTACATTGGCAACTTGTGCGAGTGGGACACCGTCCTCCGGTTGGTTGCTCTCGCTCGGACCGCTTTCTCTAGTCTGTCTGTCATAACAGAATATTAACTGTATTACGCGGGAATATGGTTCAATTTTGATTGGCTCATAAACGTTTGAACCCAATCCGGTTTAGGTATAGATCCGTGTTATGGCCTTACGAGAGTTTCCAGGCTAGCTCAGAGGTGCTATCAGGGATCAAGGTGAGGCGAAAACTAAACAAGGATTCTGATTATTATAAATATGGGTCTTCTATGCCCTTTTATTGGTTCCTGAAACCTTAAATCTAAACGCTACGGAATTAATAAACTACGGAACGGAGGGTTAACACGATCTACGGGTTAACGTAATTATTGTACGGAAAAGGGTTATCGCGAACTTATATCTACGAACGGCGGTTATTGGTGGCGGATGCGGACAGGAGCGGAGTTGTTAGTCGGAAGCCCGGAGGCTACAGGAACCTAGAGTCCTGGGCGGGCGAGGCGAACCCCACCGCCTCGGGAGGACTCTAGGGTGTTCGGGATGTTGCTCGGGCTGAAGCGAGGACGAGCCAGCGCCGCCTCGGAGCGGTGAGGAAAGGTTGCTCGGGCTGAAGCGAGGACGAGCCAGCGCCGCCTCGGAGTGAGGGGAATTGCTCGGGCTGAAGCGAGGACGTGCCAGCGCCGCCTCGGAGCGAGAGGAAGGGCAGTGTTCGCCACCGCGCGGTAGCTCACACTGCTGTCGTGCCCGTTCGAAGTCTTCGCGCGGGCCTGTTGGGGCCCGGGGAAGCTGTACGCGGCGGGGCCGCTTTTAGCGGGGTCGGGCGCCGTCCGCTACAACGGACGGGTAGCTTTGGTGAGCTTATAGCTCGTCAGATCCGGTGTTGGGTTCATCCGCGTTCGTCCGTCGGCGAGGTCGAGCCCTGCCGGGTGAGACCCCGTTTGGGGAGGCCCAGCGAGCGACACTCGAGCCGACGGCACTGCAGGTACTTCCATTCCTGTGTCCGAGGTTTAGCCGTCCTTGTATAGGTCGGCTAGTCCCCTCAGTATGATGGGAACTGGGTTTTCGCCGGTCTGAATGGCTGCCAGGACGTTTTGCAGAACGGTAATGCATTCTGCAATCACCTTGTTCCTGGCGCCATCTCGCTGTTGTTGCGGGATTGTGCTGGGGCGTGGGGCGTCCGGCTTAGTCGCTAGTGGCGGGTCGGTGGGCGTGGCGTTGTTGCCACGCCTTTTCCCCCTCCCTCTTCGGCGGCGGAGGGGCGGGGCGGAGCGGGGCGGGGCTTCGTTCGCCCTCGCCATCAGGGAGTTGGCTGCGTTCTCGTCGTCCCTCACCTCATTCGGCTGGGCGATGTTCTGCCCGCGACGGGAGGTGAGGGGGGCTGTCCCGGCTTTTTTGTTCCGCGCCTCACGCCGGAAGGTGGGGCACGTGGCGTCGTTTGCCGTGTGAGGGCCCGCGCAGTTGGCGCAGGTCCCGGGTTCTGAGCGTGGCCGGTCACACTGGCCCGCGAAGTGCGGACCTGCGCAGCGGACCCATTTGATGGGTCTGTGGCAGCCGGAGGACGCGTGGCGGAAGCCCTGGCACCGGTGGCATTGCGCCGGCCCCTTCCTGCCCCGCCAGGCCTCCACGACTACGCCCGGCATTCCCAGCAGCTCCCGGATGTTGTAGACTGCTGGGATGGTGTCGGGGGTCCGCTGTAGTTGGGCGTAAAAGATACAGCCCGGTCGTCCATGGCATGCTGTCGTGTGTCGCGGCGCGGCCGGTTTTATGTGCTCCGGTCGGGGGCGGGGCCGGCCGCCGCGGCGGGGCTGGACGGCGCGGTGGGGAACGGGCGATGCGTCACCCCGCCCCGCTCTCTCCCCGCGCGCCGCCTTCGGCGCGTGTAACGTAGCGCGCACCGCTGCCGCCGTAGCCACTGGACGCTGGGGCGCTCACGTTACAGTCCCCCGGGTCCTCTGGAGATTTTTACCTACGGGAAAAATCACCGTTAATCTGGGAAATACAGAAATTTGTTAGTTACCTCTCCTTACTTTGTTTACGTATCTGTTATTTTATTACCGGGTTCTGTAGGTAACTTTTCTATATATTATCCTTTAGTAACTTACAGCCATCTTTAAAAAAAAACATTGAAACAGAAGAAAATTCTTACTTTAAAAATAACTTATTCCTAAAGGAAACTTTATATTCGGCGGTTTCCGGATATCGGTTTACGTCCATTTGTTTTTCTGGTAAAAGCGGCATGCATTCCACTATTCCTCAAATTATTTCCATACGAAGTTATGCACCGTGCCGGTTATTGAAAATTCGTCGTTGTATCTCGTGACGTAGGGTTCATATTCGTGCATACTTAAGACCGGTCTTGGTTCGTTTACATTCCATAATCTTTAATATGATAACCCATTTATTGTTTAAATCTTGTATTTACTAACTTAAGGCGTTATATATCCCTTTAACTATTCGGAAACTTAGAAATAAGTTATAGGTATAAAATATTATGCGCGTACACTCGAATGTCGACCTTAAATTTATCGCACTACGGTTGCTTCTCCTTTGAGACGCTGTTTGATCATGGTTTTCTTGGTAGTCACGGCGGGTTTCGTGCGCTGGCGATGGCGGTCTGTTGTGTGTGTAGGGCGTAGGGCGATCATTTTAATTGTTGCGTTCTTACATTAGATCGAGTGTGTTACTTTTCCGGATTGCTATCTTTATTTGATGTAAATGAAATTCTATACTTTAAAATGGGTTTAAATACGGGTTACAATTCTGATCTTGTACGGCCTCGTATTTCGATCGATTTTGTGCGCGGTGGTTTATAACGCGATGTAAATGGTTTTTATCCCGGTATCGGACGTCGGAGCATCTTGGCACATCTCGCGGATTTGACGCTTGTCTTATTTGTTGCGGAGTTATATAAACTTGACGGACACTGTTTGCGTAGAATACATGCGATTTTTGAGGTGAATAATTTTGATTATGTTTTCTTCGTATGTTGCAAATATGATCGGCGGTCGGTAAATCGGTATTTCGGTTAATGACTCGTAGTCTTTCGGCTTTCGGTACGCATATTTTCCGCTTGAAATTGGGGTCCGTGTATTCCGCGCGAGTGGATTCGGGTTCGGATGTCCTGGAGTACGATTTCTTGCGCTCTCTGCGGTATTCATGCTTTGGCATTTCCGTTGCATTTTCTACTCGCTTACGCTTCGTTTTGTACATACTGCGGTCGGTCGCAGTGCGGACGGGGTTTCGGGATTGCTCTTTGGCTACTTGGTCCTGTTTGGCGGTTAGAAAATATACGGGTTCTTCGGGTCGCAATGTCGCGCATTGTTCTTGCGTGTCGGGATTCGGTGTATTGTCGGTACGGTTTCGGTTTGCGGTGTTTCGGCTTTTGTTTTTGGCACTTGCATGGGCTACGGGTATTCTCTGGTGCTCTTTAGCCACTTTCGTTGCGCTTTTAATGTGAGAGCTAGAAAAAACTTTCACTCTCTCGGGCGTACTATATCTCGGGGTCTCTGTCTCGTGCATCTCGATATCGGTGTGGGATTTATTCGGCGTTGGTTCGGCTGGCCAAACTAAGGTCATGTCCACTCTCTTTAGCAGATCCATACCTAGGATGGTGTGCGCGGCGGATGGCAGTACCCGCACCCAGTGCTTATTACTTGCTCCTTTCATTCTTATGGTTACTAACAGGCTTTTACATATTTGCGTTCTTGTTTCGTCGGCTAGTACGATGCTTTTCTGTGTTAGTTTTTCAAATGCGCCTTTTGCTTGACATGCGTTGTAGACTTCTTGATTAATGTAGGTGTTCGTGGATCCCGTGTCCACCATGCAACGGTGTGTGATCCCCATTATCTCGGCATTCATATAAATTCGGTTTTCCCATCGGTTAATATCGTTTGCTGCTCCTAGGAATTCTTTCTTAGGTCGGATACCGGTTTTACAGCAATTCGTACTCAGCACTCCCATCCTTCCGCAGCCGCTACAAAAAATCTGCCGTTTTGACCTGCATTCTCTTGCATCGTGTCCCGGCTTACCGCACGACCAACAGCACGTGTTCGGGTCGTATTTGGGATTTACTCTTGTTTCTTTGCTGCTTTCGGGCCTCTTCGCGTATCCCCCTGCGTAACTCGAAGGTCGTTTCTCGTAGGATGGTGGTGTGATGTGTTCATACTCGGCCGTCAGCTTCATTAGCTCGGCGAGATTTTTATAATCCTGCTGCTTTATATAAAGTTTATATCCTCGTAACTGAGTCGTAACATATTCTCGTGAACCCGGTGAAGTTTCTCTTTCTCGGCTAACTTTCCGTACCTCCTCTTTAATATTTGAATATCGGTTAAATAATCGGTGAATTTTTCATTATGCTCCTGTTTCCTCGCAATTATTCTCTCTATGAGGTCTTCTTCATAGTTGCTCGGGAAATAATACAGCTTGAAAAGCTCCAGGAAATCTCCCCATGTTTCCCACGAGTCGGAATTGTTCCTGTACCATAGGAGGGCTTTTCCTCTTAGGATGCGTGGTAAAGCGGGCAGTACGTCCTCCTTTTCTACGCCACTTGCGGCAATCAGTTCTTCCAGCCTTTCTACGAATTCTACGGCGTTGTCGAACGTGCTGTATGATATATTCCATTCTTTGATTAATTTGTTAAGTCTGTTCGGCTTGTCTTTGATCTGGCCGTTTTCCATCTTCACGGACTGTGATTCCTCCGGTGTCTCGTAACCTTCGGCTCCTCTTATGGATTCTACGAGCAGCTTCCGTATTTGGTCTACGGTTAAGCCTTCGGTCGGAATCTCTCTGTTCTCGGCTTCACTGACCAGCTCCGGTCTCTTAAGGAGGTAAATCCAGGCCGTCGACATCTGCTCGTGTGCTCACGCGACGCTACAGGAATACGGATCGTCCCACTAGGGACGTACGTTTTAGGCGTGAACTACGCCGCGGCGGTCACTTGTGTGTTAATTCGGGCGGGCGGGTTGCGTCGCGGTAGGAACGCTAGACTCACGTCGCTGTAAGAAAAGTGTTATGTCCCTACACAATAAAATAATAATACTATCCTTGATCCCTTTTTGAGCTAGATTCACTCCTAAGTGAGTTTATTGAGTTGGGCGCCAATGTGATGTGTGGGTTTAGGACACATACAATCCCTCGGACCGTTATGGCCTTACGAGGGTTTCCAGGCTAGCTCAGAGGTGCTATCAGGGATCAAGGTGAGGCGAAAACTAAACAAGGATTCTGATTATTATAAATATGGGTCTTCTATGCCCTTTTATTGGTTCCTGAAACCTTAAATCTAAACGCTACGGAATTAATAAACTACGGAACGGAGGGTTAACACGATCTACGGGTTAACGTAATTATTGTACGGAAAAGGGTTATCGCGAACTTATATCTACGAACGGCGGTTATTGCTTTGCAGGATGAGGGGAATTGCTCGGGCTGAAGCGAGGACGTGCCAGCGCCGCCTCGGAGCGAGAGGAAGGGCAGTGTTCGCCACCGCGCGGTAGCTCACACTGCTGTCGTGTGTCGCGGCGCGGCCGGTTTTATGTGCTCCGGTCGGGGGCGGGGCCGGCCGCCGCGGCGGGGCTGGACGGCGCGGTGGGGAACGGGCGATGCGTCACCCCGCCCCGCTCTCTCCCCGCGCGCCGCCTTCGGCGCGTGTAACGTAGCGCGCACCGCTGCCGCCGTAGCCACTGGACGCTGGGGCGCTCACGTTACAAGATAAGAAAATAGAGTCAGACCAGTATATCTCTTCCAAGCAAATGAACTGTCAACCATTTAAAAGTTACGTATGGCAATGTTTTATATTTAACGCAGATGTCGGCTGAAAGACTTTGTAT
Organism: Notocelia uddmanniana; assembly: GCA_905163555.1. NCBI lineage: Eukaryota > Metazoa > Arthropoda > Insecta > Lepidoptera > Tortricidae > Notocelia > Notocelia uddmanniana. The sequence continues at coordinate 24,930,290 of LR991057.1, read as the reverse complement.
CCATGGCCAAGAAATAAATTTAAAAAAAAAACGCAGATGTCAAATGTGAATGTGTCATACGAATTAAATTGAATTAATTTGATTACGATTGTTAGCACTAATTATGGGCAAACCGTATAAAAGTGGCGAGCGAGAATTATTATTCCGAATGCTCAATAATTAGGACACCGTGAGAGAACAACGAGAGGTGATTATCGCAGAAAAGCGGCAATGTTTACATCTCATCAAGTCTTTGACCGGTAACTTTAACAAACAATGTTGGTACTTTTTCAATGTTTGTATGAAATTCCATTAAAAACCTCTCGCCTACCAGTACCCGCAACGAGAATTATGTTGCAGCTAAGCTAACAGTTATACCTACATGTAATCCCTTTTTTGTAAAAGTTACTAAAATTGACGATTTTTACAACATAGGTATACAGGATGTTTGGTACCTAGGTACAAATACGTTCAGGGATGATAGATAAGGTAATTTGAAATATTTTATACACAACATGCGTTAGTACAAAGTCTCTTAGTTTCCAAGATATTCACTATTTTATTTTGAAAATTGTACCTATGTTTTCCATACTACCATGCATTTGGAAAATGTTTAGTTTTTTTTTAACTTACTCAATTTAAATACTAAGTATTATTTTTGTTGAAATTTCCAGTGTTTTACTGCTTGTTCGTGAATTGACAGATAAGGTCTCGAAGATATTAAGCAAGTACTTACTTCAAACTATCTTTACCCCCTACGGAAAAAAAATCTCAATATCTTTGGTCACAGAAAGACAATTTTCTTCTGGGAAAACCTGGTGTGTATAAAAGTAATAAAATTAATATTGTGTAAAAGGAGTATATTTATGGTAGTTTTGAAATAGGGCAAACAAAACGCACAATAAAATGAAAATTATTTTTAACTAACATCAAAACTACGTGGCTAATCAGTAAAACTGCCATAAAAAATCCTTTCAATGATGCATGAGAAAAAATTTACGATTCCAGCACACGAACATGCATTTTTCGAGAATGACAGGAGGCTTGTACGAAACAGTGGGGCGTAGGTATATAGGCTGACATATATTATTTATTTATTTATACATACATACTAATACTACTACTACTATTATTTTCACTTGTTTAAATATTAAAGATCATACACAAGTATCAAGACTAATTAGTGCCCTATCTTCAGTGTTATCATATACCGAATTACAGACAATAAATTAAAATTGCTGGTGCAGACTTATGCTAGTCAGACTCTATTTAGTGACAAAAAGAATAGGTCCAGTAGTATTATTTATTTTAATAAATATAATATTGGATCCAAGGACCAAAATAAATATCCTATCATCAATATTTAAATGTACTTACCATAGGACACTAGGTACCAGGGCTCGGAACCGGTATTCTGTCCATATAAAAATACCGGTATTTTTTTAGTTCTTATCGTTCTTTCGTCTGCTATTTCATGTTTAATCAGGCAATCTAACAATATGAAGTAATAACCCAAATACATTATTGAGTCCTACATAAAGAGCATAAACTAATTAAAAATATTTGGCTATTTCAGGATTTTGAGATTAACCGGTTCCGAGCCCTGCTAGGTACTGATATGAGTAGGTAAGTAATAAATCCTATCATCAAAGGATGTTCGCGTAGCGTAGCTTTTGCGTGCTCGATGTAGACGTTATCTACGAGTAACACCCCCCCCCCCCCCCCCCTCCTCCCTCCCTTTCTAGATAAGAAAACGTGGGTACTAAATTGTATTTGGTTATTTATTATCTTTCTTATGGCCCTTAAGTTTAGTTGATAAGCTAGCCTCTCTTCCTCTTCGCTTTAGTAAAACATCTACGTAGGATTGAACAAGAAAAATGAATAAATATTTATGTAATAACATCATTTATTTCTTATTTTATATAGTATTTTCCATAAGTATTGCATTAATAAACAACATAACATTACAAATGTAGGTATATAACAAAATAATAAGATTTGTATAGTGAGTATGTAAGTAGTACATTCGAATTTCGAACTTCGAAACTGTAAGTGCTGTCAAAACCAGCAACCCAAAATTTACCTTATACTTAAACCTCTTAGTCGTTTTTTGCTTGCGTTCGTTTGACAGAATTGAGTTTCGAACGAACCTTAAGGAAGGAAGAAGGAAGCTCATACTGTTGACGACACGGTGTTGACTAATTATGAATCGGTTTCTATCTCTAACCCAAACAAGGAGTACGATTTGAAAAGTAGTCGGGCGAAAAGTTTTATTTTTATTAGCAGAAGTAACTTTCCGATCTGCATACTATTGTTATTAAAGGAAGAAGACTTATTACAAAATATTTGAGAATGTCGCTCTGCGTACTTAATCACTTCTGTTACCGAGTGCACAGTATCAGTCATGATTGATTTTCAATTTATGTTTTCTTAATAGGGTAATCCTCAAATCCTAATGCTGTAAGGTTCGCCGCAGGAAGGGCGGGGTTGGTATCCACCGGGCACGAATCGCAAAAGCATTCATTCAAAGTAACACAAATGTTATTGCGGATTGCGGGCGTATGATGGTCACAATTTTATCACTTATCGTCGTGGATAAGACGCCCGTCACTCTCGCACTCGCATACTTGTCAGAACGCGCGAACGTGACGAATGTCTTATCCACGACGATAAGTGATAAAATGGCAACCATCATAGGCCCGCTGTAATACCTATAACCTTTTTCCAGGCATACATAGTACGATTTACCGACCACATGCTTGTCAATAGAATTTCAATCTTAGCTCTCGGATTTACTTATAAGGTTTAAATTAGATTTAATTTTTAGTAAAAAGTTACTCTTCCTGAAATTAATGACCATATTTATGTATTTTGTAAATAGTTTGTGCGGCCTGGAAAAGGGTTAAACTACAATCGTGTACAATAATAATTTACAACGGTACATAAAGAAAAAATAATGACAGAAAAATACATAATCTTAGCAAAGAATTGAAATCACATATTCTTCGCGAAGATTAGATATTTATCGAGTTGGACACAGCGACTACAACTGCAGTAGGTAAGCGGTTTACAGTAATGATAATTTTTCAAAGTACCTACTAACAAATCATGCATCGTTTATCATCTAAGTATAAATTCAGGCTCCTGAAAGTTGGCGTTAAATTGTTGCTCTGAGTTAGGTACAAGTTAATGTATTGACACTACAAAGGCTTTATATTAACAAAATCCAGGGCCTTGTTAATATTAAGCCCAAAAAGGTTAGATACTGTCATTGCAAAAATCGTGAGCCCCTGTCAACATAGTAAGCATTAGCTCTGATTGGCCCACACATGCGCCGATGATTTTAGATACGAACATAAGATAGAAACAGCGCCCGAGAATGTATTTGGTCTGCCCTATGGATAATTTTGCTTAATAGAAACGGGCTCCCATGATACCCGCCAAATTGGATCTCTTGTAGTTTGATATCCATGTTAGGAACCCCAGAGCGTAGGTACTTGATCGTTGTTCACTCGCGCAGGCTGCGCCGGCGCCGCCGTCGACGGAACAGCCGGCGCACGCCTCTAGTCCAGAGGTGGCGAGTCCCACAACCGAACCTCCTAAAATACATACGGTACCGGTATTAGGCGTCGTTTCCACGACCTGAAAGCCCTCTTTCCCTTGGATCTTAATATTAATAGATTCAAATGCTTTGCACGGATACAAAAAGGAGCTGCCCTGCTATTTAGGGATAGCCAATCGAATTGGTTGGATAGTCTAAGTATGGTGTTCGTGAGATTTCTGGATATGTTGTTTGAATATAATTAAACATACATAGACTTAACAAATAGAGTTACGTCAAACATGAGCTACCGAAACCACACTGGATAAAACTAGAATTTACAGAAACATCATGAAAAATCAACGGGGCCGCTATTTAAAAAAATGGTAACTTAATATCAATGCCAACTTCCAGAAGCCAAACTGTCACAATACAAATATATGTTGGTAAAAACCAAATTTGTTTTAATTTCGATTATAAAACGGTGACTATATTAATGAATGAAATAACAATACAATTAAAAATTAAATAATAACAAAAATGCTGCATATTCAGCGTAATGTCGTTGGTTTTTAGTTTTGTCCAGTCCACTTAACCGACACAACAATTCAACAATGGAACAATAGCTTTATTTTATTAATTGTATAAAATCGTTACAGCCACCTACAAAGTTCAATTGATTATCGACTCTATCTCCATCTCAATAGATTACAAGTGCACTAATAGAAAAATGGCGGTCCATATGCCATTCTACTTGTACCATTTCCAAGGTGTTCAGGTAAATGGGGGCCATAAATGCAGGGTGCGTCTAACGTCATATTTCTATAAAAGCAATTGGTACTTTTGGCAAAGGCCCTAGTGTTGTCAATCCGGTAAAATGTTTTTTTACCATGAAATCATTGTCTACGAAGTATGCTTATCTTGTATGACGGACGACACTGTGGTAGGAAAACCGCACAATAAGACAATGAATAGGACATAACCAAAACCCACGAACCACACTGAAGTTTATTGTGAAAACATACTCGATTAGATATACTCTCAAATTTTGTACGAAACAAGATTTTCTATTAATTTTTCAATTAATTGAGTTTCAAATGTTCCAAAGGGTACATAATAATTCAATTGTATTAGAATGCGTAAACTGGACCGTCGCCATCACGTTGCTCCGCACTAAAAATAAAAAGAATAACGAAAACGGGTCATTTCCATCTTTTACCACCGTGTTGGTAACATATAGCAATATTCCCAAGCAGTCCCTAGCTATTACCACTAAACTGTTTATGGTCACAAAAAAAACTACCTTTAGTAGTAACAGCTGGGAACAATCCGCGAAAAAATCATGTAAGTAATTTCTCAAAACCGATAATAAGACCCAAATCCACGGGTGCACTTTTGGGGACTATGTGATCTACGTCTGAGTTGAATTGTAAATATTATAATATTTATTATAATTTGTAACTGTAGAAATGAAGCCCAATCTGCCTTGGCCTTAAACTACAATGTGGAAAAATACTGCATAAAATCCAAATTAAATATTCGGGTTTACACATAGCATATTTAGTTTTTCAAAATTCAAGATTTTTTTTTTCATTTACATATAATATAAAAGAATTATTTATATCACCAAAGGGCCGTATGAGTTAACGAAATGCGAATGACACGCACGTTACTAAAACCACACATACATAGGCGGCTTGACGTAGGTACTTAGGTTTTGAATGATATGCCAAGAAAAGTGTTGGTAAGATCTTAAGACAGACACTGACTGAACCTTTTTTATGTACGAGTAGCTGACCACTTAAGAAATTGGAACATTGTCATTACGGATTTAGAAAATCAACATTGTTTAATTGTTAAGGATATTTTATACTATAATGGGGTTCTTATTTAACGCAAGTGAACTCTTGAATATCAATGAAACGGTACGAATAAGGATAATAGTATCTTAGAGAAGATTACTTTATTTCATCTCAGGAATGTGCCCTCGCAATAAACGGAATTAAAAAAACACCCTGTCAAATGTCTACATCATGTCTTTCATCATCGTCCTAGCGTTATTCCCAGTACAGTTGCATCCTGAAGGATGCCCGGGGTCCGCTACCTAATCCCAAGAATTGGCGTAGGCACTAGTTTTTACGAAAGCGATTGCTATCTGACCTTCCAACCCAAGGGGGAAACTAGACCTTATTGGGATAAGGCTTGTCAAGTGAGTGGGCAACTTGACTGTTAGAAGTTCTCAAGCCGCCCGAAGACCTCTAACTTGGCTTAACGACTGCTATCATAGACAGCAGCCGGGATCAACGGCTTAACGTGTCTTCCAAAGCACGGGAGCGCAGTTAGTAACCACTCAAAACGGTCACCCATCCAAGGACTGACCCCGTGCGACATTGCTTAACCTCGCATACCGCACGCGGTACACGGGCGCCGCTGGGCCACGAGCGCTCTTAAATGCGTCTTTATTATTCTCATAACACAACTTTATTACCTCATCTCAATGAATATGGCCGAGCGGCGACGGCAGATTTTTACTGGGCGTATTAGTGTAACACACTGAAGTTACCGGAAATAAAGAAACACGATATATAAATTTCAAATCAAAGGGAAAAATTGAAAAATGTTGTGCTCCGAGCAGGATTCGAACCTGCGACTTCCTGGCATAAATTTAATTAAATTTTTTGGATTTTCGTTAGCAGATTGCTTAATAGAAAATACTACTACCTACTTAGTAATTTAGTTGAAGTACAAATAAATAAATATAATATAATTTACACTTACAAATGCTCTTCATCAGTGTCATTAGAAATGTCTGAATCTGCCACATCATAATCTTCCATATCAGGCTGCAAACATCTGTCTGATACGAAAATTTTATTCACACATCTTGCATTCTCATTTGGAAGGACTAGCACTTCATATTTCTTCGCGCCCACTTCTTTGCCCTGGTAGGGGAAGTAGCAGAGTTGATGTGAAGGCTGAACTTTCCCCGGGATGAGATAACCTTCGTGCTCTACTCGGCCTATGTAGAGCCTCTCCAGTGCATCCTCGGAGTAGCCTGCGACGAAAGCACCTACTGGAATTTTATCCTCGACAGCGGATTTCCAGATGCCGTCAAAACCACATAGTACCTGAAATTGGTATATAAATTGGACATAGGTTGGTTACACATAACTGTGTAAATTAAGTAGGCAAGCAGGTAAGTAAGTAGAAATAAACAAGTACATTTTTAACAAAAAAACACTGACTCCAAACTTTGCCACACCCCATCCTCCTGCTATATAATTTGAGGAGTTTCCTCGATTTTTCCAAGATCCCGCCATCAGATCCAGACTTGGGACAATGGGACCAACTAAAAACATACCCTTTCAAACAAAAAAAGAATTTTGACATCGGTCCACCAGTCTCCGAACATACATAAAAAAAACGACGAATAGAGAACCTCCTCCTTTTTGAAGTTGGTTAAAAATAAAACAACTGTAGTTAGTTCCCTTATATAACTCATATTAAAATGTGTAACAAGGTGATATTATTATGAAGGTGGTATTATAGGGATATAAGAATACTAGCTGTTTCCCGCGACTTCGTCCGCGTCTTCGCTCCTATTTGTCGCAGCGTGATGTTATATAGCCTAAAGCCTTCCTCGATAAATGGACTATCTAACACAAAAATAATTTTTCAATTCGAACCAGTACTTCCTGAGATTAGCGCGTTCAAACAAACAAACAAGCTCTTCAGCTTTATAATATTAGTATAGATTACATGTTTTGCATGCAAACTTTCAACGCAAAATTTTACCCCTTCAGGTGGTGAATTGCAAAATCCCGCGAAAGTACTTTTCATATCTTTAGATAAAGCGTACGAAGAGTACGAAGACCCGATGTTTTTACTTTAAAAATCTCACGACCTCCATACAAAATTGCAACCCCTATTTAACCCCCTTAAAGGATGAATTTCTAAAACGCTGAAATTAGTTTTCTAGCTTCTTCGGGAGGAATGTGTATAGAATATTAGACTTCTTATTCAGAGAATTACATGTTTTCGATGCAAACTTCCAACCCCAATTTTACGCATTTAGGGGGTGATATCCGTATCTAAAGATGAAGCGTCTTTGTACAAAATCTTACACTTTTACTTTAAAAATCACACGATCTCCATACAAAATTTCAACCCCAAATTTGCTCCCTAAAAATTTCTAAAAATTCCCTTCTTACTGGTTACTTACGTCATATTAACAGCCTACTGTAAAAAATTCAGCTTTCCAGGTCAAACGGTTAGAGCTGGGCGTTGATTAAGTCAGTCAGTCAGGAATTTGCGCTCCTATTTAACCCGCTTAAGTAGGCGTGAGTTTTTCCAAAACCCTAAAATTACTTTTCTTGTATTGTAATAAGGAGTCTATACGCAAAGCTTCAAGTCCCTCACTTAAAATTTTACTCTATCCCCATACAAAATTTGCACCTCTATTTAATCCGCTTAGGGGTGGGTTTTTCCAAAACCCTAAAATTACTTTTTTTGTATTGTAATAAGGAGTCTATACATAAAGTTTCAAATCTCTCACCTAAAATTGTACTCCATCCCCATACAAACTTTGCACCCTTATTTAACCCACTTAGGGGTGGATTTTTCCAAAACGCTAAAATTACTTTTCTTGTATTGTAATAAGGAGTCCATACACAAAGTTTCAAGTCTCTCACCTAAAATTTTACTACATCCTCATACAAAAATTCAACCCCCATTTCACACCCCAATTTTTGAAAACCCCTTCTTATTGCTTGTCTACGCCATTTACTATATCAACTCTCTAGCCCCAGTAGTTTCGGCTGTGCGTTGATGAGTGACGAGTGGTGAGTGAATGAGTCAGTCAGGACATACGCATTTATATGTATAGATAGATTAAACCATCGACTCATTACAATTAATTGTAGGCATACAGGATGTTCGGAATAACGATGAAGGAACTTAAAGGGGTGATACACTGGACTATTATTAGGAGTCTGAACCCTACATGTCTTAGTCCAATCTGTGACAGTTTTTTAATAAATCGAGATTTTTTAAGGTTTTTAATTCGTCCCAAAAATTTTGATGAAAATTTTAATTTAAATCTAACTTTGCAATAGATCAAATTTATTTACTTTTAATTAAAAATAATAATAAAAAAAAAAATCATAATTATTTTATTTTTAATTAACATCGCAATAAATTGTTTAAACAATTTTAAATTATAAATAACGAATTGCGCGTTGGGGCGGAAAGGTTCTCGAGTGGCGACCAGCGACCACGTACTGGAAGGCGCAGCGAAGGTAGGCCCGCCACAAGGTGGAATGATGACCTGGTAAAGGTCGCGGGAGTCCGCTGGATGCGGGTGGCGCAGGACCGGTAATTGTGGCACTCTTTAGGGGAGGCCTATGTCCAGCAGTGTACGTCCATCGGCTAAGTAGACATTACTAGCTAACAAGTAACATCCAACTAATGAAGTGTAAATATTTTTACATGCGGAATCGTCCGCTCAGCGGAATTATAATTTCCAACCGGACCCGGAGTGAAAAATTTAAAGCCAGCAAGCCAAGCCTCCCTAAGGAAGGCAAGTTAGAAGAGTAAAATGATTGAAAGATTCGTCGCCCCGAGCAATACCCGCGGTAGCTCAGCTGGAAAGAGCGATGGACGGATTCCAGAGGTCGTGGGTTCAAGTCCCACCCGGGGTGATCAATTTTTCACTCCGGTTGGAAATTATAAAGTGTACATGGAAAAGCAAACTTTCATACAATTTCCATTATTACTTAAATAAGTTGTTAGTTATGTCAAATTTATAGTAAATACTAAGTTATTCACATTTTAAATCCGCATAATGCCACGGGTGGACAGCTACGGAACCCTGCATTGCGCATGGCCCGATACGCACTTAGCCGCTTTTTTGATTGCCTTTTAGTTGGTCCGATATTGACTTGTTCCTTTCTAAAAACTAGTTTGGATGGCATCATGTAAGATAATCTAAATTTGAAATGTAAGAAACCACTTACAAATAAAAATAGCTACGAACCATCTTTATGCCCAATACTTTCGACGAAAAAAACACATACGCGTTAAACTCATAAACACCGGTCTTTTGCATCATGAGTTACAAATTCAAGTACCTAGCATATTGTTACGTAAATTTAACTGAACAGTTGAACACATTAATGATTTATACAGCAGTAGTAGTCGTATGGCATTTATTTTTCAACCGTGAGATCTTAGAGAAGACAAGTACGGTTGCCAGTTTGTTGCACTTTTAGCACCACCCTGGGGTCACGTGGTGCAACTACGGACGTGGTGCAACTTCGACCCCCCTTGACAAGTGAGTGGGCAACTTGACTGTTAGAAGTTCTCAAGCCGCCCGAAGGCCTCTGACTTGGCTTAACGACTGCTGTCGTGGACAGCAGCCGGGATCAACGGCATAACGTGCCTACCAAAGCACGGGAGCGCTCAGTTAGTAACCACTCAAAGCGGCCAATCATCCGAGAACCGACCTGCGCCCACGTTGCTTAACCTGGCATACCGCACGCGGTACGCGGGCACCGCTGGGCCACGAACGCTTTTATACAGTTATAAAGAAAGAGGAAACGCGACCTAACTTGCTCCTGGGCAAACCTTTTAAGGTCTCTAGGTATTTACCTCGAATTCCTGTTTTTCGTTGGCTTGCCCTCCCCACGCCACAAACGCCCTTCCCACAGACGGCACAAATTTCCCGGGAGTCAACGAACCCCGGTGTTTGGCGCGCGCGATGTACAGTTTCTCGTTCTCGAACCCGCCCACCAGGGGCTCCACCGGGAGTTCCTGCTCCGGCTCGAAGGTCACCCAGTGAAGGTCACATCCTGTTATTTCTCTGTGATTTACTTTTTCAGCTACTGGTGGTACTAAAATGGTAGAAACTTTTGGTTTAGTAAGTGTAACTTATTGATCAAGCATTCCTTTTATTATGAAAGAAGGAAACATGATATTCTGTATTTGTGGTTGAAGTCCCTATAAAACAAATTAAAAAATATATGACCGGGTAAATAGACCTGTTAGTTATTGAACTTCATCTACCAATCTAAGCATATCACTCACTCTGAAATCGCCAGTGCACCGGGTTCCTCTGCTCCACAACAGAGAATGTGACATACTTAAGGTCATTTATGTCATTAGCACAGGTTATTATGGCATCCGAGTACCCATCTCTGCCGAGGCGTACACACCCATTGGCCCAAGTAATCCAAAATTTGCGGAATTCCTCGCCATTAATGATACCTGGAGTGTTTACTATTTCTCGGCGGGGACTGTCTTGCTTCTTAATCCAACACTGCTGCCTTTCTCCAATTATGATCTGAAAAAACAATGGGCATTAGCTAGCAACATATTCTGTGATTTTGTCTCTGTTGTTATTGCCAACACATTGTAAAAACAATTTCATAATCGAGACAAACACTTTTAGACTACCATGCATTAGCTAACAGCTTTTTTCCTAATTTATTTAAACTAATCAATTATTAATTTAGGTTTAGGTAGCCAATAAAAAACAATGCCAACATTTACTATAAGACAAGCTTTTATTTCCTTATAACAGACACACTGAAAACAAATCAGAATAAATGAAATGACTGTATATTGTTTTTATATATCACCACTTTTCACTATTCTTCTTTTTCTGTATAAGGACCGCCTAGAGTAGTGTAAGCCACCATATCTTTCCAGATTTCTCTGTTCCTATGTTAAACTACCAAAAAATACCTATAAATACTACCAAAATAATATTCATCCATTTGAGTTTACATTTTCTTTAATTGCTGGGCCCTTAGGGTCCCCAGGACTGTAACCTATCGGAGGTCCTGTGCACGTTAGGATAATGAGGTCTCTACGACCTTCACAGAGCACTATAAGACGACCTTCACTAAGCAGGAACTAGAGGGACGAAGATATTAATCTCAGGGCCCTGAGCATATGCCCAGTGTCCAGTTCCTTGTAATATTATTTCATACAAGCTAGCTTTTGCCCGCGACTCCGTCCGCATGCAACTCGTTATATGGTCGCGGCTAATAGTGTAAACCTGCTAACGTCATATTACGAAAGTTTACAGGAGAGACAAACGGAAAAAAATCGGATAAGAGGTTAAACTAACCCCAAAACAGTGATTGTATTGGATTTACAGCTCAAAAGCCACGAAATATTAATAAAAAACTATAATAGTAATAATAATAGCGAAGAGTCTCGACCAACATCTCAATCTCTCGTTAGATGGCTGGGTCAAGGGTCAAATACAGAAGGCGGTACTCCTGGACACGGCGCGGATAGTCCGGAGGTTTCTCTCTCTGTCGCCCTAACCACCGGTAGCTTAGGCCCTGCCTCGCTGCCGGCGGCACCCTGGGTTAGGTTTTTTATAATGCTTTTATATTTTGTATGTACGTTTATATATTTTACTTTTATAAAGTTATTGTAAAAAAACCTAGCTTAAGTAAGAAAATAAATACAGGGAATAATAATAATATTCTTTATTGCACCACAAATACAAGAGTAAAATGCGTAAACCACACCACATGTGGTAGTACATACCTTTGCGATGTTATACTTCTTCGTTTACCTACCTACACCAAAAACACGAAACAAAGTTATCTTTTGCGAGAACACACATCTAGGCGATCAAATTCTTACGAAAATGACGGGTAGGTAGATTGAAGTTAGCCGATAACTTTAAACTCATGGAGTTGACTGTTTTAATCATCATGTGATTTAGGCAATTTGTTAAAATAACTGGCAGTAGCTGTTTTTTCTCAGCTGATGTATCTTTTTTGCTACATATTGGTGGGTAAAACGAAACAAAATTTAAGAAATGGATTTAGCGAGTTTACAATTGTTGTAGGCGCCCATACAAACCTTTACCCCCCTATTCGAGTTGAAACTAAGGAACGATTTCAGGAATAAAAACTATCCTATGTCCTTTCCCGGGACTCAAACAATTTCTGTACCAAATTTCATCTAAATCGGCTTAGCGGTTTAAGTGTGTAGAGGTAACAGACAGACAGACGGGTGACTTTCGCATTTATAATATTAGTATGGATTACATGTCAGATATTAAGATAATTTGTTTCACATTATTAGTCAATCACTGTGTTTAGTATTATAGCCAGGGGTCGTACTTTTCGTGCCGGTGATATAAAATTTACGTCACACTGCATAGATCCCAGTGTTATGGTAATTATCAATCTTTAATCATCAATCATTTAATCATGCATTAATAATGGTCTTTTCTCAAATATGGCCTATTGTGTCCGAAGAATATAAAGGATTTCTTTTTCTATTTAGAATTTTAATTTAAAAGCAGGTGAGGAACTCATACTTTTTCAAGTTTTATAACAGGTTATAGGACTGTTGAATCTAAATATGCATGTAAACTCTCTATCACGACGAGGTTTGTTTAATTGCTAGTAATAACTGGTATTACACATGAACCACTCACAAAAACTTGCAGTAATACCTAAAGGTTGTACCTACTTTATAAGTTGTGATGTGACAGGCAAATTGCAGTAGTAACAGGGGCATAATTGATTACTGAAACTGAATGATGATTAATTGATTACACTATTAAAATCATCCTATATGGAGTGTGATGTCACTTGCCACGAAAAGTATGAGCCCTGATTATAGCAATCATTTAAATCATAAAAGGCATGTCCAATTAACCATTTTTTTTAAATTCTTAGTGTAGATGCTAATGCAGGAGTTGTGAGTTCACATTTTTTTAACTCCGTAAACATCTTGGAGGCACATTCATATTAAGATTGTTTTCACTGCATTTATTTATATTCAATGATTAAAAATTTGATACCACTAAGTATAAATTAAGTAACTATATTTAGGTTTATTAATATTATTTTGTACCCAAAAATCACATTCATTTGCAGGCTTCCTTGACAGCCCTATAGCAGCATTGCCAGAAGCCATGACTTCAAATGCCAAGGCATTGCTTGTAATCTTGTAGAATGAATTGAGGTGCTTCGGCCAAGTAGTTATTTCTAAAACATAATTAATTGTTAAACACAAGTACAGGAATAAAAAACTTCATATTGCATAAAAAATAAAAAATGAGGGACAATCTTACACAAATCAACACAGTTCCAAACTAAGCAAAGCTTGTACTATGGGTAGTAGACAACGATATAATACTTATATAGATAAATAAATACTTAAATACATAGAAAACATCCAAGACTCGGAAACAAATATTCCACCAACCCACCCATCATGCATGCCACCAATTTGTTCTGAAAAAGTTACCTAAGATGATCATGGAAATCTATCGAAAATTTGGATGTTTTTCGGTACTAATAACTGTTATTAGAAACTTACCTATTAAGTCTCCCATGTCAAAGTGAAACTAAGACACCGTACGGTCTTCGTCAGTTACACTTGTATGCGCAATTTATAAGCCGGTATATGAGTAACAGAACGTAATCAGAGTACCTAGAAATACCTATCAATGTCTAAGACCACTACACACGTATAACTTAATCAAAGCAAGAGGTTTTTCAAAAGGATGCAGAAGTACAGAAACGTTCCTAATATTATATGAGAATGAGTCAAATCTGAGTCAGAGTACGAGAAAACGAGAAATCATTGAATAAAAACCTAAAAGTCAAAACAACAACATGTCATGTTGTCAAAAATGCGACTGACATTTATGAGACGTCTTAAGATTTTAAACTTAAACATTTATATTTTCAATAATAATCATTCACATATTAAATATTTATACATGAAATATACAGTAGATTCTAAAGAACATGTGATCAACAGTATCATCAACCCTAAGGTCCAATCCGAGTTTTTCGGGTTGACAACATGAGTAACTTTGGTTTGTTTCAATTTGTACATTGAACCTACCACAGATAACCTATAATAGAACCTACTAACTACCTAATAATATAAACCGAAAAACGTGTTATAAACGTCAATCAAACGACAAAGCCAAAGTTGTTTATTTTATCCACGTAGTGATTATATGCTCAGTGATTTTATCGCTTTATCGGATCGGTATATGCTATACTATAGTGAATCATTATTAGTGGAATGTGAATAGGTATAAATATATTATACTGAAAATAAAGATATTACACCTAGTATTATATTTATCATTGTAAAAAGAAAAAGACGTACAAATAACGGCAACTCTGAGGTGTTTCTTTTAATACATCGATAGTTTACGATATCGTACTAATTTATAGTCTTTATTACATTTCGGAAAATGGATTTAGATTGTAAGTATACTTCTACTTTATTTCATCACCACAATATTCTATAATATCGTGTACCCGTTTGCTTACCTGCATTAAACCAACTTGGCACTTTTACTACAAATGGTTTTTCCATGTTTATTTCAGCATATTTAGAAATATGCCAAGCAAACAGTGGAGCTATCAGGTTTCAAGTCAAGTCTATATCAGGATATGCTCAGCTTTACTTGTCAGGAATTAATCCACCTCACAAGGATCTTTTTGATGTGAGTTACTATTTATCTATAATCCTAAATAAATTTACCATTTGTGTGTAATAGAAAAAATAACTTGTAGTTTGGCTTAATTTACTTCAAAGAGACTCTGTAGTAATACTCCAAAAAGACAAAAATATCAGCTAGGTCTTAAAGTTAGCAAAACTTTGCAGATCTGTCTATCGGAACACTCCAGGGTTGGCAACCTGGGGTCCCCGGGAATGGATGGTGCGGCTGCTGAAACAAGCTTCATTAATCTAACAAACCAGTTCCAAGAGTTCTGGCTAACTTGGTACAATGGCAACATTTGTGTGGGCTTTGGTGATAACCCTGAGCCTTTCCTTACATACAAATACCAAAATAATGAAAAGGAGATGATTGGATACATAAAATTTTTTAGAAAGCTTGCTTCAAACCATTTAATTGAGTGGATATATGAAAGTACGAGCAATAGATAGCAATTTTATTCTAGGATTCTAATCAGCTTATCAAGTTGTCTGGCTCTGCTTAAGTTTATGTTGCAATTTAAATAATTTTAACTATTAACCCGTCAAGCGCGCTAGTATCACACATGTGTTCCTTACAAATTTTGACTTTCGAATCTAGATTTCTTATATTTATAGTTTAAATTACAATTATTTTTTTATTAACATGTCGTTCCACGGGTTGAGTCTGCAGGAAGCTCGGTTCTTCATACAAACATAGTTTGAGTCTCATTTTATAACGGCATGCTGGAATAACATGAAAGTTTCTATACACAATGGGATATCTATACGGAATGGGATATCTAGGCTGGAAACTAGTTTCTCTTGCTTGAAATTTTAATGAAGAAAAAATACAGTGATTATTAAGTTTTACATACAAGACCTAAAAAACTCAAAAACACATTGTATTTTTTTTCTATTACAATTTCTAGTAACAGATACTAATTTCCGGCCTAGATATAGCGGATCCCATTGTGTACACATAGTTTCATGTTATTTCAACACGGCATTATAAAATGAGGACTAACTACGTTTGTATGGAGAATCGAGTTCAGTCGAGCATGCGGTGGCACCCTTAAAACTATTTTTTGGCTGATTCATTTGCTATATCAAATTCAAGTTATTAAAACAAACTAGAAGAATATGTATGTATTTTTTAATAATTTGACGTTTATTTGCAGGATCTCCCATCATATCAAATGCCTTACAACCCAAGCAATTAAGAAGTGGTGACCTTCATTGGGTCCCCCTGGAGGACCACCAGCTGCCACCTGATGCTTTAATAGCAGGGTTTGAAAATGAGCCTCTGTATGTCGCCTGCGCGCTGCATGGACGCTCCATGTGCCCTGGGAAATATGTGCCGTCGAAACGGAGGGCGTTCGTGCCGTGGGGCGGTAGGGAACATGTGAAGGACGAATTCCAGGTAATTTAGTGATAATTAACGTTATTTAAAAATATAAGCCTGAGTGTATAGTAGTATTATTGAAGATTAGCAAAATATTAAAATTAAAAAAAATGTTAACAAAATTTGTTCCAAATTAAATTTTCATGTAAATAACTATTAAGGCGCAAATTAGAATGTTATTTTCGGCGATGACTTTATGAAGCCTAATCACAAACAAAAGCTCCATAGTAATCCATTGTTAATCTGAGGCGCTATCTTAAACAGTAACTGCCGTACATAATGCAAAAAAACCGTTCAAATAGGGATTCTAATTGTCTAAGCAACAAGGTGCAATTTAATATACAGGTTAATTATACGTTTGATATGCTAAGAATTTACCGTTTTCTCTCTCGTTCCAGATCCTCTGTGGTTACAACGCCACCTGGGTTAAAACCTCAGGCGACAAGATCCCTCAAAATGCCTTCATCGGCGGTATATCCGAGGTGAGACAGGAGCCCCTTTACATTGGCCGCGCCGTTCTTGACGGGCACCTCATCAATGGGAAAATACACGTCATATACGGCACATGCTACCTCCCTTACCAGGGGAAGGAGGTCGAAGTGTACTCCTTTGAAATTTTAGTGCTACCTGATGAACATTATCGCGGAATATTGGGAGGTACCGAACCTCTGATGGCGATGTGAACATTCTTTTGTTGTAAATATTTTCGTAAACGACATCTAATTATTTCTGTAAAATAAAATCATATTATTATTATATTGACATTTATAATAAAATTAATTATGTCTTGTACCTACTTAATATTTGTTTTTTTTCTGTAAAATAAAATCATATTATTATTATATTGACATTTATAATAAAATTAATTATGTCTTGTACCTACTTAATATTTGTTTTTTTTTTTATTGAAGCTTAGCAACCACTTTTAATGTTAATTATTAGTACCCAGTGCATAATTTTTACGTCAATATTTACGTGCTAAAAGCACTGGCACTGGCGATCAAAGGTTGCGTATGGTTGGGTTAGATATATAATATTACGTTATATTGAAACGTTAAGGGTAAGGAGAAACTTTGCCTCATTGTCCGTGTTCTATCGCTTGCATAATGGGTTGTGCTCCGAAGAACTGTTCGACATGATGCCCACGGCCGCTTTCTACTATCGCACATCGCACTGTTCGCACACCCAGAGCTGGGCACCGTTAATCAAACAGTTAACTTCGGTAAGAGCTAATTCGTTAAACGTTAAAGCGTTACATTTTGAAAGATTTAACGGAAGTTAACGGTAATCGTTAATCCGTTAACTCGTTATTGAGATTGTAATTTATACGCCTTTGGGTTACTAATTTAGTTATAATACATCCACCACCACCATATCAGCCCTAGGACGTCCACTGCTGGACATAGGCCTCCCCCAATTTCATGGGGGGTAAATGCCATAATCGCCACGCTTGGCATGCGGGTTGGCGATCGCAGTATCTCCACCGCATAATACATATTGGAATGTAAAGACACTCCACTTGACATTAGCAAAGTGCCTTAGCAGCAAGACGCCACAAATAACAAAAAAAATATTGGTATAGATTATGGAAGGAAATGTCTCTATAACCATAATATCATATTCATCTATAACATGACATCTCAAAGGAGCCCGGGCCCGCATGCCACCTAATTTCCACTATTGGCGTATGCACTAGTTTTTGAAAAAGTACCTACCTAACTGCCATTTGACCTTCCAACCTAAAGAAGAAACCAGGCTTTTATGAAGTCAGGAGCTTCGTCAAATTAGTGGGCAAGTTGACTGCTAGAACCTTAGTCATGGCTAAAAAGAGGGTTCAACGACTTAGCGTGCCCTCAAAAGCATGGAATTGCTCAGTTCATAACCACTCGAAGCCGCCAAAATTGCTTAACCCACATAATCAATGCAATCGTGCAGGTACCACTATGCTATGAGCGCTTCATTGAAAAGTTACATGTAAACATCAAATGATATTCCGAACAGAAGTTCCGGATAAGTCGTTAGCTCGAGCCAGGAGGCCTGGACTAAAATCCATGACCTCATATTTTAGATTCGTACGCATAAGCGCCGTATAAGTATTAATACATGAAGTATTTAGTCTTTTGATTCGGATACAAAATTAACATAGTCACACAAATCGGCCACGGATTTTCATCACCCGATAGACGTCCTAATCAAAAAAGTGTTTGGCGGCACAGTAGCTACCTACTCACAATACATCTTCACATTAACGATTAACGGACTTATGGAAAGTTAATGGAAGTGAATGAGTCCGTTAACACTTGGCCGGTTTTTATTAGTTGTCCTGCTTTTTTATTCCCTACCAACATCTGTTAGAGACCATTTTGGCCTAACGTTCAATAGTCCTATATTATAATTATAAATTATGTATGTCCTTATATGGTCATATCGCAGTAGGTACTCGGCGGTGTCTCTTGGAGGTGCATCCCCACAAAACTAGCTTTTACCGGATGTTTTCGTTATCGTTATCGCGCCGCCTTATACCTATAGGTGGGAGAATATTATATGCTGGAATAATATTCCCCCACCTATAAGACGGCCCAATACGAAAATATCTTTTAAATACAACTTTAAAAAATATTTATTGATTAAACAGAGCGCAGGGATACCTTCCAGTTATTTGGTTGACGATTTAAGAATTTAGTTTTGGTGGGTTAGCCTTTTATAATGTTTTTTTGGTCTTTATGTGTAGGCTTTCAAAGTTTTTTTTGTATTTATGTTTTCTCCTGCCAAAGGGCCAAAATGAGGCCAAGAATAAGAAAAAAGGGAATGGACATTTGTACAGATCAAATAAGAAGAAAAAGGTAAAAGTGAAGAGAAGAGAACATAATGCAAGATAATAAAATTAAATAAGTTTAGGTTTTATTTTCGTTTGGGACGTGAAGAACATTTCTTGGGATTAGTTTATGCAGACACAGTTACACAGTCTGCCAGGATTGTAATAATTTAATAGAATGTTTTTAAAAACTATGGCGGATCGGGAGGCACCAGGGGATCTGATGGATCCTGGAACCGTACCTACATACGAGTATGTTCAGTTTAAGTTTAATAAATTCACCATAAAGTAACATGGGCATTACATTATCTATCATCATTCTTGGTTCTATCGCCGAATCGGGCATCCCGATCCGCCAAGCATCTGGCGTCCCAATGGGGCTGGTTGTGGTTTGCGGGACGGCGAATGTTAGGTCTGTATCTTATCCTGGTTTCATTTAACTAAAATGGAACCTCTGCCCCCCAATCGAAAGCCTGGATACGACTCTGGAGTGCATTATGTTATGCGTCTAATGGCTGGCACTTCACTTGGCCGTTGTATTGGGGAAATATTGTTGCGTCACTTTCTTTTGCGATATTAAATATTTTTTTAGAAAAAAAAACCGGCCAAGAGCGTGTCGGGCCACGCTCAGTGTAGGGTTCCGTAGTTTTTGTAATTTTTTCAAAAACTATTCAACCTATCAAGTTCAAAATAATTTTCCTACAAAGTTTTATAAAGTTCTACTTTTGAGATTTTTTTCATATTTTTAAAACTTATGGTTCAAAAGTTAGAGGGGGGGGGGGACACATTTTTTTTTTACTTCTGGAGCGATTATTTCCGAAAATATTAACATTATCAAAAAATGATTTTAGTAAACCCCTATTTATTTTTAAATACCTATCTAACAATATATCACACGTTAGGGTTAAAATGAAAAAAAAAAAAATCACTCCCCACTTTACGTATAGGGGAGGTACCCTAATAAAATATTCTTTCCACTTTTTATTTTACCACTTTGTCTGCGTAATTGATATACATATTAGTACCAAATTTCAGCTTTCTAGTGCTAACGGTCACTGAGATTATCCGCGGACGGACGGACAGACGGACGGACAGACATGGCGAAACTATAAGGGTTCCTAGTTGACTACGGAACCCTAAAAACGACTTCAATGGGGGAGGCCGGTGAAAGATTATTATACTTAGATGGTGCACTCTTAGATTCCATACAATAAAATAAAAATGGCAATAAGTATGTTTATAATGGTAGAAGACTAAGTACCCTCAATTCCTCATGGAATCATGGAAAAGCCTTGTTTGCTTGACAAACAAAACGAAGAGAACAAATCGCCAAACGTGAACTACGCGTCATTGAAGAGTTCCGTTCTGATCATCATCAGCAGTTCCACTTCATCAAATGTCACTTTTATGAATGAAAATGCTTGATTAGTTCATGAAAATACTAAAATCACTGTTTGTGTGCCTTTCACATTTGAGGAGTTCCCTCGATTCCTAATGGATCCCATCATCAGAACTCGAGCATGACAAAAATCAATCGTGAAAATAGAACTTGCTTAACAAACACTGCTAGAAGGACAAATCGCCAAACGTGAACTTTTCGTCGTTGAAGAGTTAAATTCTGTTCTGATCATCATCAGCAGTTCCACTTCATCAAATGTCACATTTTTGTATGATAATGCTCGATTTGTTGATAAAAACACAAAAATCGCTATATGTTTGCCTTTAAGATTTGAGGAGTTCCCTCAATTCCTCGTGGATCCCATCATCAGAAATCAAGCATGACAAAAATTAATCGTGAAAATAGAAATTGCGTAACAAACACAGCTAGGAGGACAAATCGCCAAACGTGAACTTTTCGTCGTTGAAGAGTTCTGTTCTGATCATTATTAGCAGTTCCACTTCATCCAATGTCACATTTTTGGATGAAAATGCTTGACTTGTTGATAAAAACACAAAAATCACTATATGTTTGCCTTAAAGATTTGAGGAGTTCCCTCAATTCCTCATGGATCCCATCATCAGAACTGCGTTTTGACAAAAACGGGACTAACTTGGATATATATACTTACAATCAAAAAAAGAATTTTCCAAATCGGTTAAGAAATGACGGAGTTATGGAGTAACAAACATTAAAAAAAAAAACCTACAACCGAATTGATAACCTCCTCTTTTGAAATCTTGAAGTCGGTTAAAAATGACACGCAACACGAATAAGTATATGCTTAATTAAGTACGGCCAAATGAAGTACCGTATATTGGCGGGCGGGTAAGTACTTAAATATTCATAGTAGTCTTTGGCGGGTACTCTTCTTTGAGGATCTTAATAGTCGTCGGAGCAAAGAGGCTTCATATCCTTGAAGTACTGGCTGGAAAACCAAATACGTGAAAAAGAAGTAAAATGATTCTTCTCCAACTGTCATTCTGAAAAATGCAAGTTACGGTATCACACATAATTATCAATAATTTAATTTGTTACGTTTGAAACGTAACAGGACTGTTTCATAAACTATACATTCTATAGATATTGGAGTGTAAAATGGATTCAGAGGTTTCTGCTGTAGCAGCCCGTGAGTACTTATTTTAAGCATTTCTCTAATTTTATCCCACTTACTTATCAGCTCTGTTTACCGTTGTACATTGTTGTAATAAGTGCAATAAAATATTTAATAGTAGGTACCTACTTACAGAAGGTTCTCTATCGAACAACACCGATCTTTAACAAGAAGAAAACACCGAATCATGCTAACATTCCCGCTCACCGCATAGCACGAAGGGTAGTCTCGTTTGCGCGTCAATTCAACGTATTTAGGTAGGTAGATAGGTACACTACCAACGAGACCAACCACCATCAACCACTACCCGGCGGTCGTACGGGTGAATAAACACCCGGGGTTAGTGTATTAGAGCTTTAGTTCAGCTGAAGTGGGTAAGGGACAATCCTGCACGTAGGTACATATACCTCTAAGCCTAAGAACTCTACAAAATTGTATTATGTTTGTCACGCTCAATTCCAGCGCCCCAATTCTAAACGTTCCCCCTTTCTAGCCTCTAAAGCTGGGTTTCTTAAACTTTGTCTAGTCATGGACCCTTTTGAAGTTTCAAAGAGCCCAGCCCGGCTAGTATGATAGCTTATACCGTCACGTTTTATGCGTTGTTTCAGTACATTTTGGCCATATAACGTGACGGTATAAGCTATCATACTAGCCGGGCAGGTACGCTTTAAAAAATCCTGTATAGTTATACCAATTTTTATATGAATGCATGCACATAGGTACCATGTATGTACATAGGCTTCCCATGGACCTCTAGCGTTCATTACAAGGACCACTTAGGAGCGCGGTTGTTTTATATTTACGTTTGATGCACATAAACAAATTACGAGTAAGTACTACACATTATTTATTGCGTTTAGTCTTTCATGCTTTGAAACTCACTGCGTCTAATAACGCGTGCTAACGCTGCGTCTGACACATAAAACAATCGCGCGCTTAAGGGTCGGTCAATGGACTAAAGTTGAAGAAACCTTGGTCTAAATAAAACAATCAAGTATGGATTGCAGCGTCCGCGCCGCCGTCGCGACCGGGCAAGTACCCGCCGTACCCGCCCTACGATGCGACGCCCGCGCCGCCCTCCGTGGCCGAGACCATCGTCGCCGGCCGCGGGATTCGCGCCACCCACAAGGCCGTGGTGCGACCGCAAGCGCACCCTCTGCCGAAACCCGCTAGACCCCGGTAAGTATCTTCCAACATCCTACAGCATTGCTTGACGACCGGTTTGGCCTAGTTGTTAGTGACCCCGCCTACGAAGCTGCCGGTCTTGGGTTCGAAACCCGGTCAGGGCAAATATTTAAGTGATCATCATCATCATCATCAAATTGAGTTACTTATCCTCTTGTCGGCGGAGTATTTTCCATTTATCTCTCTCTCATACGCCAGTCTTTTGACTTCCTGTTACGACGCGACGCCAACCGTTTATGTTTCAGAGTTTTGGATGTTTTCTATGTATTAATTATTTATATCTATTGAATATATTGTCGCCTAGAACCCCACAAGCCTTATTGAGCTTATTGGTGTAAGATGGTCCCTGTAATATTGATTTAATTACTTTTATTTTATTGTCTGGTAAGTGAAGTTACTACCTAGGGTAGTGTACTGTTTTGTAGGTATGCACACGATGATGGGTAGGGAGGTTGATTGGTACACGTCCACCTGAAAGCGCCCGCAGTTTTACGATTTTTCTGTGGACTCCGATTTTTTTTATACAATGACGGCAGGAAACAAGTTTACGGCCTGATGGTAAACAGATACCGCAGCCTATGGACGCCAGCGACTCCGGATAAATCACAAGTGCGTGGCCTACTAGGATTCGTTGTTTTAACAGCTAGACATGTATCATTAAACCTTTGAACGCCAAGAACCTATAAAGTAGTCGTGTGTCGTTGTGACCACAACGCCAACAACCACTAAAAAGGTGTGAAGGTGTAACTTTAATCTTCTTCTTCTTCGCTTATCCCATTTCAATTGGGGTCGGCTCTCCTCGTCATTCTTCGCCATACGCGTCGGTTCTGGGTCGTCGTGTCATCCACTTGGGCTTTCTTAAGGTCATTGTTAACAACGGACATCCAAGTTTGTAGGGGTCTCCCTCGATTTCTCGGGCCGGTATTTATACTTATGACTTTTCTGGTCATGTGATCTTCAGGTATTCTCATTACATGTCCATACCACCTGAGACGTGTTTCTGAGAGCTTTTCCTCGATTGGTCGGATCTTAAAGCTACCGCGGATCTGTTCGTTTGTCACCTGGTCTAAGAGAGTGACACCACCTGACCATCTCAGCATCTTCATCTCCGTCGTGTGAACTTTCGTGGTATGGACTTTTTTCATTGGTCAACATTCCGCACCATAGATGAGGGCAGGGCGGACTGCAGTCTTATATATCTTTCCTTTTACACGTACTGGCATTCTGTTATCGCATAACGATAGTTCTAGCCACTTCATCCATCCAGTGTTGACACGGCGGGTTATATCGGCGGTGATACTACCATCGTTCGAGACAACAGAACCCAGGTATTTGAAATTGCTAGTCTCCTTAAGCAAGCTTAAGCAATTATTGGTCTAAACGTTATATCAATTTTTGATAACGCAACAGTGCTTGGCGTGTGAGTGATCACTTCATTTGAATATGAAAGCATTCAAAGGGTTAAACAGGTCATTTACTCACAACACAGAGCATCCTCGGGAGCTCTGACGACTTTACTCACCACCAGAGATACAACACCCCCTCTGGTGTTGCGGGTGTCCATGAGCGGCGCTAAGTACGTACCATCAGGCGATTCTTCTGCTCGTTTGCCTCAGCCTTCATAAACAAAATCCACTTACACCACGTACCTAAAGAGCAATTAGTGGTGTCATTATGGCTGCGGTCTTCAGGAATGGCTGCTGGATTTTGTTGTAGTGGTGTATAATATATATTTGTGTAGTTTTTTGTAGGCTATACCTTCCTGTTCCGCATTTCTTAAGCCAGCGTACTCATAATGCGGTCATAGAAATGAGAGAAAGAAAATGGGTCATAGAAATGCGGTCATAGAAGGTCCGCTTAGGTTGACAGTCCTGTCAAACTGCAGAGAAATTCGAAGAAAGATTTTGGGTCACAAATTAACGAGCGTGACCGTACATATTCGGGATGAATGCTCGGATTCTTACTAAATATTTTCATAGGCAGGACAGGGTGCTCAACTGATATAATATCGGCGAACGCTACGGGTTCACACTTTCTCAACAAATTCGTCCGCAAGCTGGCCGTTTCTATTGGTAGATAATTTAAATAGAGAACGCTGTGAAGTGCATTGGAAAATAATCCTAGAGGTGTGAACCCGTAGCGTTGACCGATAGTACGGTCGACCTCACAAGGGGCTGAACACCTTTGTACCTTGTCGCTTTAACGTTATGTTTAAACTGTCATACTAAATTGCCAACGGATGAAAGCGACAAAGTCCCAAAGTGCCCAGCTACTTATGAGGCGACTGTACCTACAGTAGATGTCAATTCGATGTTCCAGGGCTCCAAAAGTAACCGACGTGAAGATGTCCCGGCGCGCCATGCGGGCGCACGCGCGCTGCCTGCGTCGCCATGGTGCGGTGTTAACGGACCGCCTTGAGCGGTTGGCCAAGCCGCGCCGAAGGAACATCATCTACCTGTGGAGGGAGCATGCGGAGCTGTTGCCGCCTGAAACTGTAACTGAATGCACTCGTACTTTTGAACGTGATTTAAGATTCTCCACATTATTGGAACCTAGCTCATCATAGGCCGGTAAACCACTCGCCGATTATATGGCGCCAACTATTTTTACCCCTTTAATACCACTTCTCTCACTCACTATCACTTTTTCTTCGACGACCACTTTGGCTTAGTTGGCATCCTGCCTACGAAGCCGGAGGTCCTGGGTACGAATCCCGGTCGGGGCATTAATTGTGTGGTGAGCACGAATATTTGTTCCTGGGTCTTGGAAGTTTTCTATGTATTTTAGTATTTATTTACCATCTTATTACATATTTGCTTCTTACACAGATAGAGCGGTTTCGGTCCATGCTTAACGCCGACGAGCCCTTCAAGCCGGACCAGGCTTACGAATACTTTATCAACTGCCGCAAAACTAAGAAGAAGGCCAATGCGTAAGTACCTCTAGCTCTTTGGTTTGAAATTTAGGTTTAACTGAAAGCAAGCCGACTTTGGATTTAAGATGACCGTTTTAGCAAGAGCTCAAACTAACCAGATGTTTGGTATTTCAGGGCCCATTGCAGCCTGATGAAGAAGGATATGCATGCAGTGGTGACGGACAAGCGTTTCGTGTGGGCGCGCAACGCTACCGTGGCGTTTGCGCGGGGCATTCGACAACGCCTCTCCCGCCCGGGGCGGTACACGCTCGCTGACGGGTAAGACACCTCGTCATTGTACTCTCAGTTCAGGGCTCGCAGCCTGAAGACGTATACGCGGTGGTAACGGACAAGCTTTTTGTGTGGACACCGTCTTGACTTGTCTTGACCTTCGTGTACTGCTCCCAGCTGCCGTTTACCAGACTCGTCGACTTGAAACATAAAAAATCATCGGTACCTAACTACTCGTTTTGGTGGTATCATCTTTTTTCACCTTTTGAACGCCAACGACGGATTATTATATCCTCACAGCGTGCAGCGCGATATCAACCTACATGCATTTCTATAGGGTTCGACTTCACATTTGACGTTCCGATGCCATGGCGTGTGAGTGACAGTTTTTGTATTTGACCGAGCGTTGAAAAGGTTATTGAATTCTGTATTTTTAATATTTGTTGGGCAGTGTGATAGCGCCCTGCACTGCTAACCGAAAATAGGTTTTCTATACTGTAGCAATTTTGTAGTAGCTGAGGCTGTAATTTTATATTTAACTATTCAATGTATATTGTTTTGAAAAATTACACGTCGCCGAGTTTCTTACGCCGGTTCTTCTCGTGGGTAGAGGTTTATTTTTTTGTAACCGGTGGTAGTTAATTGACGTTCATAGGTGCATGTAATATGCCTAATTTGAAGAGTAAATAACTTTTACTTTTGTTATTCGTCCCCCACTGTTACATCCACTGTCATGTGTTTCTCTTTCGTTTACCCTCTCGTTTGAAGAACGAAAAACACAACCAAAAATACGGCTATTGAATGAAATGAAAACTGAAAGATTGGGAACAAGTGAAAGAGAGAAGTAGAGAATCCATCATGCTGACTTGTAAAAGCATACGACTTACATAATTCATTTGTGAATTTCAGGATGTTACGGCTGTCCAATGTAATTTTGGCTGAAATTTGTGGATACATGAAAATGAGGACCCCTTCTCGTCGATGTACCAATTCAAAGGCGAAATTTATGATGGAGATGTCTGATAAGGTAACAAACCAAATTTGAGAATAAAAACTAAGTTTTTGTCTAAGTTAGTAAGTAAAGAATAATTACAATTCTTATTCCCAGATTGCGGTTTGGATTGATGAAATCCTTTCGGAGTCAGATGACCGGATGCTAATGATGGATTATGACGAAGACGAAGGTTAGTGTTTATGCCATGTTACTCTGTTTTTTTCAGCATTTAGATATATTAAGAGGAAGCTGATAGTTTACCCCAGTAAAATTAACTTAGATTTAACGTTGAACATACCAAGTACTTAGCATCAGCATAAAAATTTGGGACAAGAAACAGCACAGTCAAAGCAAAGTGCTAACACAAAAAAGGTACGTAAACATGCTTATTCAAGTTGTGGCAATTGTTCAAGTAAAGCCACGGTGTTGTCCAAATTAAATAGGTCCGAGAAAATTGTACCGCGAAACAAGACCAACAATAAAAAATTTCATGTTGAAGGGAATAATGGACTTAATTGTTTTTCTAATTTTCGTCAGCAGACGCTACTTAATTATCTGAACAATTGTTTACAATTTTTATCACTTTCTACGTTTCTAACTTTTCTCGGACCTGCTGCCTGTTATCTCAATACGGTGCGTATTAACCTATATGTATATCTCCAATATTTTATTTGAAGAAGTGAGAAGGAGTGAATTGCAACCACCTTCCGAGGCGTCCTCAGCAACAGCTACCGCGGCCGACTCGGCAGGCGTTTCCACGGCGGACGAAAGGGCCATGACACCCGGAAATACCCCACCTCCAACCCCTGGAGACGTTACTCCCTTACCAACTGGGACCGAAAGTCATCCACCATCTGGGACCGAAACTCACACACCATCTGGAGCCGAAACTCAACCACCACCTGCGACCGAAAGTCATCTACCATCAGCGACCGACACTCAACCACCATCTGGGGACGTGCCATCCCAACCAAAATAAGGTACCTACTAAACACATTTAGCATCCAAGTCTCAGAGTAATTCATTTCTCCTGTATAATTTTACTTCATCCCGTTCGTCTTGTCATTTTAAGGGTACCGAACTCAAAAGGCAAAAACGGAACCCGTATAGTTTCGTCATGCCCGTCTGTCAGTCTTCCCGTAGGGTTACCTATGTCACAGATAATTTACTCAAAAACGATAGGGTGCATACATGTTTTGCAGAACTTTAATAAATTAAAATGCACTTCAGGTTGAGAATCTTGTCAAAGTATATATGTCCCAGGCGGATTGTATAATAAAGGGATAGCTCACCTTTTTACTTCCACTTTTTGTTGGTTTTTCAGTTGGCCGTTTTTTTATGTACAATAAAGCAATACATACTAACGACTAGGAGTAATAAAAATATACACTTTGACAGGACTGTCAACCTTCAGGGGATTTTAATTTAAGTGTGTTATACAATTCGGCTACGACATATAAATTAAAAAGTGCGACCGTACGTCTATTGAAATTACAAAAAAAAAATACGGAGACACTCCGCATAGAAAATTCAAGTCAGTCCGCGTATTAGAAAGTCAAAAAAATGTACATAGTTCATGTGGCACACCGATCGACAGAATGAATAACAGATGTAAGACAGAAAAGAATGTAAGGTCTCTCAGAAAACAAAAGACCACATAAATATATTTATGAGACTTACTACTTCCCATTAATAATTAATAAAAAAATATATATTAGTGTACCTAAACCGCTTCCTAGTGTCACAATAATTGTCCCCGTTCCCTTTTACTATCAAACTTACAAACCGTGGAATAAAGAAAACATTGAAAAATTGTTTGTACACCACACCTTGCCAAAAAGCGCGTTTTTCCGCACGCTGCGCGTCCGGAAAAACCCACTTTTTAGCCAAGTGGTGACGTAAAATTGTGTACAAAACACGGGTTTAGCCCACCCTCGCATATTTATGACCCTCGCCTGCAGCTCGGGCCTCAAACATCTGCGATATCGGCCTTTCTTTGTTTTACAACCCTTGTATCGTAAATAGCTATTTTCGTCTGGGTGGCTGCTGCTCCACAACCCACCAACGGATTCGCAGCTGACATTTACGAACCTTCATAACATACTCTTATTATAACTTTCTTAATCATTGTACAAGTTATGGTGCGCGACGAAATTGGTCATTGGAGCCTGTTGCTGGCCCACGGTCTATTAATTTCATGCTACAGAAAATAGTGTCATAAAAGCATAAGCATGTTGTATAAAAAAAACTTTAAATAAAATAAAATTTATTTATCGTCGCAAAGCAAAAAAAATACAAATACACAGAGGCTGCACAAAACCAAATAAAAATTAAAATAAAGTCGGTGCGACAACATTAGGTTCCAGCTCAGCGCTTGCTGCGAGCCTGAGGCTTGTACAGCCGACCACAGGGCCTACTCCGAACTTCGAAAATCGAACTTCGTGTCGTGCCGTCCCTTTCACTCTCGTGTTATACACATGACGGAAAGGGACGGCTCGACGAAGTTCGATTTTCGAAGTCCGGAGTAGGCGCTCTGGTCAGCTGTGCAGCGCTGATTTTCAGCCCGCACCTACTTCACAGCTCAAACAAGTAAATTTTTATCAAAAAGAAAACTGACTCCAAACATTTCCATACTCACACTCGGCCTCTCCTGCTTTATAATTTGAGGAGTTCCCTCGATTTCTCCAAGATCCCGTCATCAGATCCAGACTTGATGACAATGGAAACAACTAGAAAACATACCCTTTCAAATAAAAAAAGAAATTTTGAAATCGGTCCAATAGTCTTAGACTTCTTCTTCGCTTGACTAAGTATTCCGCCAAACGGGAACTTTATGTGACTTTTGCGTACATAACTGGCGTTAACGTATCTTTGGTAATGTACAAAGTATGAAGGTTTCTTAGCTAGTAATGTACAAAGAACAAGGATAATTATTCTGTGCTAATAAGCCATACAAATTGTCAAACAATTTTTAATTTCTCATGCAGCCAAAGGCTCCATTGAGTGGGTTATTCTTGTTTAGAGCTCGATGAGAAAAGAAATACTCATTTTTTTGCTAAAAAATATGGAAGACTTAGCCCAGGAATAACAATCCACAAAAGAACGCGTTTTTATAAAATTTAGTTCCGATTTTTTTTTAACTTCCCATTCCTATGACCCCGAAAATTGACGATAATGTTTATTATTACGTATGTTTCACTAAGGGTGCTGTGCTTCCACACTGGCTGTTATAAATGCTTTATAACATAGAAGGATAAAGCTATGTGACACTCTGATGTTGAAGAGAGATAGTTGCTGTTATATAAAATTTATAACAGCCAGTGTAGGACCACCATAACAAATACAAATATATTGATAATTCGGTACGAGGAACCCTTTAATGTGCGAAGGCCGACACGCACTTAACCGGTTTTTTTAAAACGTCGTGCTTTATTGTTTCAGATATATTAAATCCAGGCAGATGGGGCGGCGGCGGAGGCGACGATTTCAACGATGATTTTCTTAACATGATGGCTGAAGTAAGTTCTACTGGCTAATGTTATATGGAACTAGTAATTATTGGATTTTTTTAGAATAAGTAATGTCTCATACAAGTAACATGCTACATTCAATGCAAAAAAAATTTTTTAGCTATTACGTTACGTATTATTGGCACCTTGCCTCATATTAGCTTCTATGACATGGCAGGCATATACAGGTTGCTAACAAATTAGTTACCAATATCTCTGGGGCTCAATCTACTTGTCAAAATAAGTCGTTTTTATTCTTACAACTTTTAAAATTCGAAAATAAGAAAATTCTTGTTTCCATACTAAAGTACTAATCAGTTCAGACAGACGAGTATGAGTTATTGAGATTTATGTTTTTTAATTTATTTACAAAAGTTGTAAGAGTAAAATTCACTTGTTTTGATGAGTAGATTAAGGGCGCAGTACGCTCGGTTCTCCATACAAACGTATTTATGTTCTCATTTTAAAACGCCATGCTAGAATAACATGAAACTTTGTATACACAATGGGATCCGGCATATCTAGGTCGGAAATTAGTTTCTCTTGCTAGAAATTGTAAAAGAAAAAAAATACAGCGTTTTTTTGAGTTTTTACGGCTTGTATGAAAACCTTAATAATCGCTGTATTTTTTCTCCATTATAATTTCAAGCAACAGAAACTAATTTCCGACCTAGATATGCCGGATCCAATTGTGTATACAAAGTTTCATGTTATTCTAGCATGGCGTTTTAAAATGAGAGCGTAAATACGTTTGTATGGAGAATCGAATGTACTGCGCACTCTTAAGGACCTGGAAATATTGGTAACTATAAGTAATTTGTTAGCACCTTATATAGGCAGGAACCGCATGAAATTACTATAAGTTGATAAACACCTAAATCATACCTTGCATTTATTAGGACACTGGACTCGGCAAGTCAACTATAAAGGGCGCTACGAACGCTAGTTTAGAAACAGTCCAAAAAAATCAAATCACAGATAGACCGGAGCCCACGGCTCCTACCTGAAGCAACTACTTATCCTAATGAAATAATACAATGAAAATGAATGTAAATGCATACCTAAAATTTAGGTATTCGTAACCCAATAATTAGAAGTAACGACGTATTGTGTAAAATAAAAAATAAAAATATAGTAAAATTAGCACTGTATACTGTTGTTTTCATTACATTCAACGTACAAGTGAACACGCTGAAAGGTAATAATTACAATATTTTTTATTACAATGAAATAACAATCTTTCTTCATTTTCCATTACAGGGTATCAATTTATCTCTATTGCTCTGAGTTTAGATTAGTCACCTGCAATATTATCTTCAGATCCAAAATATCTACTACGCATGACTCCATCGGTCGAACTGGACATGTTTTTGACTGCTTTGTACTACTCGTATAATATACAGGATCTTTTTTGAATTCCGTTAATTGCCAACATTTCATTTTTCAAGCGGGCTTTTTCCCGATAAAATGAAAGAGGATACTTAAACAAGTATTAACCACAATTTTAAATTCACGAAAATGTCCCAATTTCATATAAAAAATTCTAAGAGACTAAGTGACAAGTAAGTGTCAGCACGTAAAAAATCATACAGAAATATTTAAATAAGGCGAATTTACTAAAGTAAAGTGAAGTAAAGTAATGTTTATTTGCCAGAATATGTACATAAGATGTTAACATTATATTATGTTTATGAAATTTTGTAATTTGAACAAAAAGAAAAAAAACTCAAGGTCTACAGCTCACAGAGCCACTAGTTTTTAATTGTTTATTTTGTGTATTACCAACCCGCATGCCAAGCGTAGCGATTATGGCATTCACCCCCCATGAAATTGGGGGAGGCCTATGTGCAGAGCAGTGGACGTCCTTCGGCTGATATGGTGGTGGTGGTGGGTGGTGGGTAGACAGATATGTTTTTCAATTCGCAAAACATGTATCCTTTTGGATACATGAACTTCAGGCTAACACAGTTTTGGCTTTGGCATCCAAATCGGAGTCGAAGTCGGATAATATTGCAGACGGTTGTGACAGATTTCCACTTAGTCCGTTTATTCGTGTTCATTTGTACGAGAATGGAGAATGAAGAATGTTTTTGTGTTGTAAACGAATCGAATGTTCTCACGAAGCATGCTGTTTATTTAAATGTTTTCTTTTTTCAGAGCGGACTTCTTAGAGGACGTATGTATCTACCTAATTCATCTCTTATAAGCTTCATAACTTAATGCTAAGAAGTTAAATGCATTCGAATAAGGTAGTACAGTACTTTTAGGGTTCCGTACATCAAAAGCGTCAAGCGTCAAAAGGAAAAAGGAACTCTTGAAGGGATCACTTCGTTGTCAATCTATCAGTCAAGATCATTTTTCTCGGGAGCGTGTGGAAGTCTCAAATTGAATTTCATATTAAATACTCAGGGCCCAAGTTCCTTGAATGTGTGAAAAAAGACTAACTTCTAAGTTAACATAATCAACGGATCCGCCGTTTATGTCGCATATATCTTTTGATCGAATAGTATATGAGTCAAAAGTTAAAAACTCAGTTTTCGAAATGTTGTATTAATAATCTAGACGGACAGTTCCAGTTGACCTAGAATCAAGACATGTGGCATAATACAAGGTCTTGTCTTACATTGGGTTCATTGCAGTAAAGGGACATCCAGACGCCACCGAGAGCTCAAGCTACAGGCTACACAAGACATGTTCCAAAATTAAGTTTCATTAGCTACCTCTACCTAAGTACCTACAAATCATGAACGACTTCGCGAGTTCCGTAACGTAGTCGACGTTACGGAACTCGCGAAGTCGAGTCCGATTCGCAGTTAGCCAGTTTTCTGATTGAGAGTTAGCAGCTTCACATATACGAGTACGTGGTATTAAGTAGTAACTACTTTTGTACCTGGAACCATTAATTGATACCACGTTATTGTGTTTACAGCAACGCCAGCTTACCTGAAATTTCAAGGTTTGTACTACAAAAAGTATTAACTAAAATATCTTTAAAATATTCTTTTCTCAAACATGCAATGAAATATTGATGTTATGTTCCTTATAATAATAGATAGGCTAATAAATAGGCTGCAAAGTATGACGTTTCAGGTGCGGCTAGGACAAGAGGTCGTTAATGCAATTTCATACAAATGTTGCAGGCCTAGGCCGGCAAAGTCCTCTTTTTTAATTTCCATTCCACATAAATTTGTGGCACATGCATCATGACATTCTGCCACTATGCGTATTAAAAATAAAACTTTGTTTTTTCTTTGGTGTTTATTTCATTGCATGTTTGAGAAAAGCACTATACATACCTCGGCGGGAAATATGGGGTTGCCCGCCTGAGACCTATCCGACCTCGCTTCGCTCGGCCGTCTATGTCTTCGGCCGGCAACCCCTTTTGTCCCAGCCTCTGTAGTAATGTACTATAATATCTATCTCCCATCTAATGCGTAATTAATTATTATTATTACTTTTGTAAATAGGTGAAATGCTGGAAGCGTTTAATATCCTAACTGACTCGATGGAGAAGAAGGGCGGAGCTCAACTGCTTTCCTATGGAAAATTCAATCAAACTTATGCTGAAGGAGTCGATGAGTAAGTAGATGTATTGATGTATTCTCTATAATGTACAGTCGCGGGATGCAAAGGTTCGTCACTTTTCGACTCTATTGTAATACTTTTAAGGTCGAAATGTGACGAACCTTTTCATTCCTCGACTATACCTGCTTAGCTGTGTTTAATGACCAGAACTATTCGTTTAATCTCATTAGTGGTTCTCGTGGTTGAATCTCACATTTCATTGCGTTGTTCAAATCAGACGATGACCACATGCAGTCATGCATGGATAATGAATTGCGAGCTGCGAGATTGGGTTTTGCTACATATACAACACACTCAGTCATGTATGTCATTGTCTAGGGAAAGGTATTTTGGCGTTGCCAATAAGAAACACAATTTTGAACCGTCTTTAGTACATCTTCTCTTTGTCTTGGAGCTTTAATTGCACCCGTATGTACAGTCAAGGGCAGCAATATGTACCTATACAAATTTTTACACCTTATTCCAATGAAATAAGGTCCAAAAATGTATTACAATTACATATTTATGCCCTCAAAAAATTTGTAGGCTGCAACTCACTGATTTATGAATTAAAGTAAAATTGATTGCAACACTGAGGTTGCTCA
This sequence comes from Notocelia uddmanniana, assembly GCA_905163555.1. Taxonomy (NCBI): domain Eukaryota; kingdom Metazoa; phylum Arthropoda; class Insecta; order Lepidoptera; family Tortricidae; genus Notocelia; species Notocelia uddmanniana. Next base: position 24,895,518 of record LR991057.1, on the reverse strand, counting down.
TCGTCCTTGCAACCTGCCTTGTTTACGCCGTTGTTAGATTGTTCGTTTTATTTTGTAGGTTAAAACAAACTCCTGATTTCACTGCCTCTGACTTCAACACAAAGATATCCGCGCAGTTGGTGAAGGATCTCGCCGCCACAGCCGCGCCGAATACTCCCCCTAACATCGCCCCTTTTATGACAGGTATAAAACAAAAGAGCGTAAAGTAGATCAAAACATATGCCATTTCAAATTTCCTGTATATTAATAATATTTTCTCAAACATGCAATGAAATATTGATGTTATGTTCCTTATAATATAGGCTGCGAAGTATGACGTTTCAGGTGCGACTCGGACAAGAGGTCGTTAATGGAATTTCATATAAATCTTGCAGGCCTAGGCCGGCAAAGTCCTCTTTTTTAATTTCCATTCCACATAAATTAGTGACACAGGCATCATGACAATCTGCCACTATGTGTATTAAAAATAAAACTTTGATTTTTTTGTTGTTTATTTCATTGCATGTTTGAGAAAAGCACTATACTTACCTCGGCGGGAAATATGGGGTTGCCCGCCTCAGACCTATCCGGCCTATATGTCTTCGGCCGGCAACCCCCTTCGTCCCGGCCTCTGTAGTAATGTACTATTATAACGTCAACAACATATAACGATAAAACATTAACAAGTGGGCGACTTGGAATATAATGTTTATGCTTAAGCGCTGCATTTACGAAAATCCGCTTGATTTATAGCTACTTTACCTTACACCATTAACTAAAAAAATAATTATATATATCGTTGACTGACAACTAAAATTCACTAAGTATTGTAACTTGCAGCAACAAACTCCAAAAGAAAGCTCTTATTTCACCATCGTTTCAGTACTGAGATACGAGGTTTCTAAGAAAATAATTTTTAAGAAAAAAAAAACGACTTCAATGGGGGAGTCCGGTGAAAGATTATTAATCTTAGATGGTGCACTCTTAGATTCCATACAATAAAATACAAAAATGGCTATAAGTATGTTTATAATGGTAGAAGACTAAGTACCCTCAATTCCTCATGAAATCATGGAAAAACCTTGCTTGCTTGACAAACAAAACGAAGGGAACAAATCGCCAAACGTGAACTACGCGTCGTTGAAGAGTTCCGTTCTGATCATCATCAGCAGTTCCACTTCATCAAATGTCACTTTTATGAATGAAAATGCTTGATTAGTTCATGAAAATACTAAAATCACTATTTGTGTGCCTTTCACATTTGAGGAGTTTCCTCGATTCCTAATGGATCCCATCATCAGAACTCGAGCATGACAAAAATCAATCGTGAAAATAGAACTTGCTTAACAAACACAGCTAGAAGGACAAACGCCAAACGTGAACTTTTCGTCGTTGAAGAGTTCTGTTCTGATCATCATCAGCAGTTCCACTTCATCCAATGTCACATTTTTGGATGCCAATGCTTGATTTGTTGATAAAAACACAAAAATCACTATATGTTTGCCTTAAATATTTGAGGAGTTCCTTCAATTCCTTATGGATCCCATCATCAGAACTGCCTTTTGACAAAAACGGGACCAACTTGGATATATATACATACAATCAAAAAAAGAATTTTTCAAATCGGTTAAGAAATGACGGAGTTATGAGTAACAAACATTAAAAAAAAAAGAAAAAAAAAACATACAACCGAGTTGATAACCTCCTCTTTTGATATCTTGAAGTCGGTTAAAAATGATGACAGGTTTGCTAGTGAGTTTTGCTTGTCAGCTTGTCACCCGCCGATATGGATATGTGGTTAGTATTCAAAGTTACCGAGGCACACGTAGACCCTATTTTAGGTATTATTTTACTATTTTCATGACATAATTTTTCTTTCTTCCTAAACAGAAATGGTTGAAATCTGCTCAAATTTCTTGGCACAGGTTGCAGAGTATAACAGTAAGTTTAAATTTTAAATCAGTTTTGTATTATTTCGAGATTTGAAATATTATATAACAATGTACCTATCTAATATCCGATGATATTTCTCAGAGGACAAGGGACCTGCCTTCAAACTTTTGATACAGGAAATGAAAAAGAAACCTAAAGATGAACTTTACAAGAAGGAAAAAATTAACCGTTCTTACGGACAAGCGGCGTTAATGTTTGTATCTCTGTACTAAAACCAACTACTTCGAATATAATTTCAATGTGAGCGTTTCCAAATACCCCAAAAAGTGTTTTATTGTTTTGGCAACATTAAATTAAAAGGTAATAGTGAGCCCAAGCTGGCAACACGGTCTCTTCTGTCAAACGTCTCGCACGGTGTACAAGCGCTCCGTGAATATAATCGCTAATAAATAGCAAATTCATTAGAATCGCAGTTTTAATTGCAGCAAACCACGCCTACAAAAGTGGTCCTTCGAACCGGATACCTTTGCATTAGCTGCGGATGGAAACCTAAACTAGAAAAAAAAAATTTAAATTTTATAATGGGTTAATTGCAAGAAAGTACCAGTTACACTTTTGTTTGGAAACGCTCGTACTTCAAGTTCATAGGTATGAATAAAACTGTTTATTTTTCAGTCTTGAGAATTCCAAGGGATTGGAAACTGATCATGATGATCCCAATTTATCTCAAGATGTTCATTCAAAATTATCTAATTTAGTGCAAAGTGTTACTCCTGAAGAGCTGAAGAAGGATATGGCTGGTAAGTATGTTTTTAAAGTTTCAGAAATATATAGTAAAAATGTACCTAATTACTTTGTCAATGTTTAAGCTTAACTAGTGCATGGTGCATGTTCATAAAGATTAGAACTATGTCGTTATTTTAAGATTTAATATTTGTACACCTTGAAGGTATTGTATATTTTATTCTATTGTCATCTATTATTGTAACCTGTGTATCACAAATAAACACTTACTTACTACTTAATAACCATAGTATTTAAACCGGAAAAACAGCACTGGACTGACGCACAATGAAGTATACGTATATTGTCATATGTTTTTGATTTGATAATTAGTTCTAATCAACCCACCCAATTGTATTGGCCGATTTCGAAGTAGTTAATAGGAATTAAGACTGGAAACCATGTGTAAAATTACATACATGATCTGCTTGCGAGTTAGCAAGCGTTTGAATTGTTATTCCAATGTGTAGGCCCCTAGTATGTATGTATGTACAGGAAATTTTAATAGGCTGGTACAAAAATTCCTAGAAAATATTAGTAGGGCAAGATTGTATCAATACTTACTTAATTGTATTTCGTTTTCAGAAACCTTGGATCTGACGTCTAAGTATCTGTCACAGAATGCTGTTGATGAAGGTAAGTTTTACCATTCCTATTCTCGGTAAAAAGACGAATGTGGTCAGTTTGAATAATGTATATTAAACAATATTATAATTAAAAGCGATAAAAATGAACTCCTGTGATATGTAGAATGTGTCTAATTGAGGCCTGCATAGGGGCCTGGCTTTGTAACGATTCATTTTTTTAATGATTGGAACAGGCAATTTACATTGATAAAAATGAATCATTTTCGTTTTGTCAAAAATAATTCATGAATCATGATATTTGACGTGCCGAGGTAGGTCATTGATGTAAACTAAACATAGTAGAGGTCCGAGAACACTTCCCTGCGGTACGCGTTACATAATTTACCTGTTTTCAGATCAGTAGGCCATTACATATTTAGTGTGCATGCAGATTTGAGAGAGTTCAGTACTAAACTGACTATTATCGCCCAAATAGAACTTTAACAACTCTAAAATATTGCCACGAAAAACATAAGCATCCAACTTCCTTAAAATAATTGAGTGATTTACATAATCGAACGCTTTAGTCATATTATGGATATGGCACACACGTGATTAAGTTTATCTATTTTTTTTTATTACTGGCTAAGAATCCTGGCCTTATACGATGATGATTGACAATACCTAAATTGGCAGTGGAGCGAGGTCCTGCCTTCGACATACTGATAAAGAAGTTGGAGGATGAAGGTACACACGACTTCACACCGCAATATGAACTTGTGAAGTCCTATTACATCGTGGCATATGTGTTAGTAATTTTTACAGCTTTTAAAAATAGTAAAATGTGTATCTATCAACTAACTATAGGTATTAGAAAATTTTGGTCTAAGTAAGTAGTAACTTAATTGTAAATGTTATTTTTTATATACACTCCTGCTTATAAGTATCAAGCACATTTTTTTTTCCATACAATTGTATACAAAAATTACTTTCAGATTAAAACTATCAAATCAGAGCATGGAGTCTTAGATGCTACGGCTGCATTTTTTGTTTATTTAATATACTATCCCTGAAATTGGCACCGATCCTTTTAAAATTTAATATTTACAGCGTTGAATTAAAAAAAATATTGTTCCATACGAAATGAAACAAATTTTGTACTAGAAATAGGGTTATGGATTTTTTAACGCTTGTCTGCTGGTAAGTATAATATGTACAATATTGAAGCTCGATTAGTGAGCTAAATAAAAAATGCAAACTGCACCGAAACGTGTCAGGAGGCGATTTGCCAGTCTAATTCTGAAACAGTTGTTGTTGAAACAACTGTCGAGTTTATATAAATGTAGTAAGTACTACTTTTAAATAAGCTTAGGACGTCACAGTTATAAAATACGGTTATAACCGCGGCGGTGGGATCACTCCGGCCCGCGGTACCGACGACAGTCTATACAAAGTATTTTTTGTATAGAGTTGTCTGGAAAAAATATGTGAAATACTTATAAGCGGTAGTTTATATAAATGTAGTAAGTACTACTTTTAAATAAGCTTTGGACATCACAGTTATAAAATACGGTTATAACCGCGGCGGTGGGATCACTCCGGCCCGCGGTACCGACGACACAGTCTATACAAAGTATTTTTTGTATAGAGTTGTATGGAAAAAATATGTGAAATACTTATAAGCGGTAGTTTATATAAATGTAGTAAGTACTACTTTTAAATAAGCTTAGGACGTCACAGTTATAAAATACGGTTATTACCGCGGCGGTGGGATCACTCCGGCCCGCGGTACCGACGACACAGCCCGCACTACACGGCGAAAGCTGAACAGTTCGTCCCGTACTTGCGCATCAAAACCATCACCACCCTGAGGGTCGAGAGGTTGGAGTCCCGCCGCAATGTGAGCTTCAATTCATTTGTTGTGAAAGTGCCAACCGATAAGCTGTCGACCTTCATGAAGGAGTTTTGGCCGAAAGGTAGTGCCGTATTCCGGCGATTTCGCGGCCAGTTATTCGACACCCCGAATAAGCGGATCGCGTCGACGTCCCATCGCGATATATAATTTAATTTCAAGATATAAAACAATATGTATGTTAGTCTCTAAGGTATTTGTAATATGGGCCTCAGATGCCTAAAATGAAGGATTATTATTATTATTATTACCCAATCGCATCTACAAATCGGTTGTAAAGTTGTTTCGTATGTAGTTCACTCGAATCTCGCCTTTAATCGAACGTTCTTCAGGTTGAAGTCGGCACCAGGGTTGTGCAGCATCACTCCCGATCCTGCCACGGCACCAACGTTTGCGACAGCCTTGCACAGGGCTGTTGATGACGTTTGTCCTGCGAATTTAAAGCAAGATATGGAAGGTGTGTTTTGGAAAAACCTTATTAGCCCTTATTTTACTAGACGCGCACACACTAATAACCAGACGCAAACAGAGGTGAGCGAGCTAGTTGGCATAATGCGCATAGCATTGTAGTATTTATTGTTGATCTTCAATTTCTGAAGAGCCTAATTCAATATCCACGTACCTATGGTTAAGGAAACTGGCACACGAACTTTTTTGTACCTTATTATATTGTGACAGACATACATACTCGTATACTGGTACACAACAATAAATTTCGAATCCTTTTTCAGAGGTCATTGGCCGCTGTGCAAATTATTTATCCGCCTTCATTCGCGACCGCGGTGAGTATATGTAGTTTATTTCTTTAACATATGCAATATTCTGAAAAAAGTATTTATTTTTAATTTATTTCAATATAGTTTGCGATCCGTTATTTACCGTTTTATCGTGTGTCATTCATTATCATTACAGAGGCGGCTTTGCAAATTGTGATATCTGCAATGAAAAAGTCTCCATCTAAAGATTTGGCCAAAAGGGAAGCTTACGCTATGAATTACGGCACTGGAGCCACGGAGTAAGTGAACAGCTAGAGAGTATATCTAGTCTAAACAAATTTAAATTCCATTAATTTTTATTTATTGTGTAGAACTGAAACTGCACCTACACTGGTACCCTACCTCCCTATCAAAGATATCGCAGATGAAATGAAAGGGAAATTAAATACTGAAACGGAAACGCAAACTCCTGTAAACTTAAAAGTGGCGGTGAAGAGTAAGTATTTGTAGTCACTTCAAGATCTTAATCCTACTATAACGTTTGCACGCCTGCGGGTTTGGCATTCTTTAATCGTCGTTTAAGATATAATTGTACAGTCGCCATCAAATCTGATCGTGTAATCTACTGGGTACTCAAAACTAATGATCAGTCGTGTTCATTGAGCACCTTGTATGCCTTGTATAGGTGTATCGATGAGGAAAACAGTCTAATCACAACAGGGTTTCATTTTCCCTCTGGGTGTTGGAAGGTACTCCAAATCTGCGCGACTACTTTAGAAACGACAGATAAAAAAACAAAAGTTTTTCAATTTCAGGCGCAGTTACAGATGTGTCCAAGCATCTATCGCAGGGTACCGCGGTGAGAAGTAAGTAGGAATACGATGAATGTCTTCTAGTACTGCCGATTCCTAAGTCCAAGCGCAACGCTAAGGCAGTCGCATGAATTGGGTCTTCGGGTCTACTGGCCTTATGGGCCTCCATACCGAATTGCCTTTCCGATCACATAGACAATAAACGATACACCAGTGCTTCCGATAACCGTAATACCGGCACTGGACGCCCTCTATAGCGACGCAAGGTGACGGGCTAAAGAGCACATTGGCGTGCATGGGAAACTGAGTTTTCCTGGGCGTTTTTGTACTTTTTCGGAAAAATCTCATTTAGCTGGAAAAAAGACTTAACCAGATCAATTTTACGCCTCCGCACATCCTGTATAATTGTAATTCTCATCGAAATTTTTATAGCCTGATTTCGTGGGAAAAAGAGACAATGTGAAAAACAACCTTTCACCGTTAACATTAAAAAAACAAATAATAAATAGTTATTTAAAAAATATTTATTTAAAAAGCTAAACATACTCCCATTACCCTGTTTATATATAAGAGATGGGTGTATTTTTGTCTGCAACAACCGGTCATACTTTAGAAAACGTTCTGAAATCATGCACAGGCAAACCAGACCAAGGTTTATGAATCTGTTGCATAAACCTCGTGCTCGTAAGGCGATGTACGGTAGAAATGTGTTCAACATGTGTATAAAACTATTTAATATCTTACCTGACGAAATAAAATTACTACGGGGTAATAGTTTTAAACACAAGTTGTCCACTTGGCTTCTGGACAAGTGTTTCTATAGCGTAAAAAGTTATTTAGACCAAAGTTGACATAGAAATTTGAATTATTACTCCGTGATGGTTGTATTGACATTTATTTTATAATTATTACTTTATTACCTACTAATTTTGTGATTCCTAATATTCTGTTATTGTATTATTTGCTTATTTGTTAATGTTGACATATTGTTATATTATAAATGATTAGCACTCTGAAATGTTTGCATGCCTGCTTGCAGGATGAATACATGGAACTGTATTTTAAAATTTAATGTATAACACCTATTTGTACCTACTGTATTCCAGCAAATAAACAATTTGATTGATTGATTGATAAATATTAGGGGACAATTTTTAACACGAATCGAATTAGTCCCATAGTATAGTAGTAGGCTCAAATAAGGCTTGTGTTATGGGTACTAGACGACGATATATTTAATAGATATATACTTAAATACATAGAAAACATCCAAGTCTCAGGAACAAATGTCTCTGCTCACCACTGAAACAAATGCCCTTACCGGGATTCGAACCCGGGACCTCTAGCTTCGGAGGCAGTGACACTACAGTTATTGTAAACATCAACAGGTGGAGCGGCGGGTACCAGATACCCACTAAACTTGTTAGCGCAAGTAATGAAGTCGACGGGCGATAAAAAGCTATTCAAACAGGACAATTTCACTGAAAGTTACCGTGACGGCGGACAAGTGTAAGTTGTAAACCCTCTTGTTTTACTAATGGTAATGAATTAGTACCTGCTAATAGGTTAGTGACCGTGTTTGCCAAGACTTATGCATGCACTATGCATAAGTCTTGATGCACTAACTTAGTTACTGAATACTTATCTGATGTCATTGATCACGGTAGCCAGACCGACGTTATTTATACAGAGTTCAGCAAAGCTTTTGACAAAGTCCCTCATAAAATATTTTTGCATAAAGTATCTGCTTACGGAATATCTGGATCTTTTTTAGATTGGATTCGTTCTTATCTGACTGATAGGCAGTTCTACGTGGTGGTGAATGGCTATCAATCTACAACCCGTATTATCTCTTCAGGAGTCCCACAGGGTTCACATCTGGACCCTTTATTATTTAACATATTCATAAATGACATAACGGACTGTTTTTGTAATTCCAGAGTATTCATGTATGCAGACGATCTTAAATTTGCCCGCACCATTTATTCACCTAAAGATGCAACATTACTCCAGCATGACATAAATAGGCTTAGTGAATGGTGCCGACATAATCTCATGCACTTAAACTCAAATAAGTGTGTTCACATAAAGTTCACTCGAAAACGGTCTGTGACGCCATCCAGCTATTTATTACATTAATGACCACGAGCTGGAAGAAGTTCAAGTCATTCGGGATCTGGGAGTGTTGTTCGATACCAAGCTCTCCTTTATACCTCACATCGAAAACACAGTCAAGAGAGCATCCAAAATGTTAGGGTTTGTTATTAGAAATGGGAAATCCTTCAAAAGTGCGGAGTATCATGGAATACTGCCGTGTAGTTTGGCGACCCCATTATGCAACACATTACTTGAGACTTGAACGGATACAAAAACGCTTCAGCCGACACCTAGCATATCATGAGCGAGCACCACCATTAGCTAAAAGGAAAACACCCTACAAACGTAAATTGAAATATTTTAAAATTGACTCCCTTGACACACGTAGAGCAATTCTGGATGCATTATGTTTACACAAAATTCTATGTAATAAAGTTGATTGTCCACAACTGTTAGGTCTTCTTCATTTTCGCGCTCCGTCTAGATTCCGTCGTAATCCTGTTACACCTTTTCGCCCACCGATCAGAAGCTCAGTGTTGGTAGAAATTCGCCAGTTAGCAGGCTATGTCAGATAGCCAACACTTGAGTCATGATGTGGATATCTACTTTGACCCGCCTAGCAAATTACGTACAGCTGTAAGAAAACACAGATATTTAAGAGGTTCTGAAAATATTAACTTATTTAAAACACGTTTATGAAAAAAAAGAACAGTAATTAGCTAAAAATTTGTCGATTGAACGTTATGTTTGAAGCGATATATCTTAAAGTACAACTAAACGAATATTGTATACTTAATGTAAAATCTATGCAATAAGACTGTGCTTAATAAGATGCTACGAACACTTAATTTTGTTATCGTACGCTAAAACAAATCTCTTAATTTTAGTTTTATCTTCACAAATTATGCATGTGGAGTTTATCTTTAAGTAAGTGTTACACTACTCGTGGAAACAAGTACTCATGTAAATTAATTTAAGCATTGGTGTAAACATTTGTTGGTAAACCTTGATTAAATAAACAAAAAAAAGACCACAGATTTTATAATACTACCGAGACTAAGTGATGGTGATTGTACTGCTTATTTTAGAAAAAAAAATGAAACATGTGGTTCTATTAAAGGTCCGGTAACGAAGTAAAAGCGAAGTACGTACCTACTTCGCTTTTACTCGTGTCGAAACTCGAGGTGCCCAGGAGAGGAATTCAATCTCAACATTCGCTCCATAACATAGCGTTTATTGTTATTATTATAATAAATCCTCCAGTTTACCTACATGGTCAGATTGTAATAGGGCACTCACGATACACATGCAATCTTTGGAAGAGTAGGTACAGGTTCAGAATAATGAATGGTGGAAACAGGTTAAACAATAAGAGTAACATCTAGCTGGCACTGTCAAGACTGCGTTATTTGTTATTATGTTACTTAACAGGTTCAGTAGCATAAAGGGGGTGGTGTTTGGTGTTTTCATTTGTAAGCGAGAGGTACAGTCTCTTCGCCTTGATTTATTTTTATTGATGGGCGATCGAGATTTGCTCGGCATCTTGCGAGTTTTCTCGGAGAATACGAGTTTTTTCGAGATCTCGAAGACACCTAGATTGATTTTTCGGACCCGTAACCTAAAATCTTAAGTTTCATCGAAATCGTTAGACCCGTTTCCGAGATCTCGAAATCGATTCTAAATTAAATTATCGCCTGACGATCATGCCCGGAAAAGTAGGCCAGCCCGCGAGGTCTTCCATCAAATTAAACTCGGCTTCGGCACTGTTTCACGTTTATAACAAAATCTAAACATAATTTATTTATTTATCCAAACATCTGATGATGGCTGATGAGTTGAAATTGAAATGTGCTGGTTTAGTTTGTTTTTAAACTGGTTGACATTGAGTGCCGAAAGGACATCCTCCGGGAGTTTTCTTCCAACATTTTACCACTCTGTTGCTCAAAATGTGTCTGTGGGGGTGGTTGTACGACTTGCGAGCGAGCTACTTTAGGTAATTAATATGCTACGGAATTCATTCATCGGTTGCACCAACCTACGATTACAGGCCGATCAACGTCAAATACGGCGCCGGCATCTGTCATCCCATAGAAACTTGTCAAACATTCCATACCAACAGATTTTAACGAACACCGCCTACGACCACAGACGGTTTGGTGCAACCCAGCCTTAGGATCTTTAAGGACTGTTCAATTTACTAAGCGGACATCAAAAATCGGTTTATATAGGAAATTCTTATTATTATTACAAAAATAAGTTTATAATGATGAATATTTATTTACAATTTTAAAATAATGCAATATAAACACAAAAATAATCAAATTTAATTACAACGGTAGAATTTTCGGACTTTAGCCCGGATTCGCCGCATAAGTGCTTGCACGTCACTTTTTAAAACTTTTCTACATGCAGAAAACCACATGCGTCTAAATTCTTCTAATGAACCAGCTACTCGGCCATCCTTCCTCAGGTGTCTCTTAACAATGGCCCAGTATCGCTCGATTGGGCGGAGCTCCGGGCAGTTTGGTGGATTGTCTACCTTTTTAACAAATTCAACGTTTTTTGTATTTAACAGCGTCACGGTCTCACCAGCATAGTGAGCACTTGCTAAATCAGGCCAAAACAAAGGGGGGGACACTGTGCTTTCTATATATTGGAAGCAACCGTTTTTTGATGCATTCATTTCTATAAATTTCGCCATTAATAGTGCCGGTTGCAAAATAAGAGTTACTTTTGAGGCCACAGGAACAAATTGCCTGCCATATAAGAACTTTCTTACCGAATTTGTCCATCTTTATGGCTTTTTCGGCATCGGGTACATTTTCTCCTACAACTGCATTGTAATACTGGGGCCCTGGTAACGTATTGGTGTCAAACTTTACGTACGTTTCATCGTCCATGAGAATGCATCGAGATTTATTTGTCAGTAACATATGATATAAATTTCCGCACCTTTTTTTGGCCCGCGTTTGTTGCTCAACACTTCTCTTTGTCATTTTTTGTTTCTTGTATGTCCGTATGTTATTTCTTTTTTTTATATTTTGTATAGTACCTATGCTAACACCTACTTTTTAGCAATTTCCCGAACGGACATGTACTTTTTAGATTTTAACAAGCACACGACTTTTTCATCGATATGTGGGTTTGCCGATCCACTTCGGCGTCGCGATTTCGGTAAATCTTCGAGGGTATGGTGCTCCCCAAACTTTTTTATTATTTGAAACACCGCTGACTTGGAACATTGAAACTTATTAGCAATTTTCCGCAATGAAAATTTGCCTGTACACCAATTCTGCAAGATTAATTTTCGATCTTCAATATTAATTCGTTCCATTTCGAAAAATATTTTGACATTTAATAAAATATATAAAACACTTGATAGAATTATCCATGGTCATTTTATATCCGGCCAGTACTTATTAGTTAGTTTTAGTTTAAGGTTTAGCTTGAGTTTAATATGTCCGCTTAGTAAATTGAACAGTCCTTATGCTTTAATCAGGTCGGCAAGTTTCCTGCGCTGCTTCAGAGTTGTGAGACTCAGTACCTACCAGAATTACATCTTCGTACACCTTATTATTTAGATTCTTTGGCAGTTTAGTAAAATTTCGTTTTACCGCATGGAGCCCCTATTTTGTAAAATATATCGAGATGCTGGATCTCTCCATGCTTGAAACGCGTAATATTGGCTTGATACACGTCTTAAAAATCTTCAGCATCATGTGTGGTGTCAAAAACCCAAAGGCTTTTCTAATGAGGTAGTCTAGGTTCATTGCTTAGCGATTGATAGACAGTTAATATGTCCCTCCCACTTGAGAATTTCTTTGCAAAAATGCTAAATTCATCCTGTAGACATTCTACTTACACACTTATGCAAAACAATATATGTATTCTTCGATATTTTCCTCGATTGTTACGATTTCAATAATATTCAACAGGCTACAATACGCTGGTAAACTAGAAAGTGATCCAAAAGCAGAAAACTTAAAAGTTGAGATCGATGCCGAATTACATAAAGGAATCCCCACCAAACTCGCTCCAACACTCGCAAACGACATGGGAGGTAAATTGTAATATTATTTTTTGTACATAATAGTAGAGAAATTCGTAGAAACTACCTTATTTACGATTTTCGTAGGACCGGAAAGGTTTATACCGACGAGTAATATCGTTGGATGGTCTGAAATGCATGCTGTCGCTTCTTAAAGTGGCAGAATGAGTTATTATGACGTCGCAAAGATTCAAATAAGGGGTATTTAAACGCCCCACAAAATTAGCAAAGCAAAGTTTATTGCAGATCTTATATTTAAAACACTATATAAGAAAATAAACAAATTTCAAGACGACAATCCGTGACTTCCGTGTGATGTGCAATTTACTCAATTAATAATTAAGTTAGGCCAAAACTCCATCAGTATTAAGAACTGCTATTGGCAAAATGAAAATAGACAGACCAATGTACACTTTGTCAAAAAAAAGAAGACTGAAAAATCAAAGTAAGAAAAAATTTTACAATCACAAAATGTAGCGAAACAAATAAGGAAAGATAAGATCGAAAAGCATTATTGGTTATCAGTAACAAGACAAGGAAAGTGCTATTGACAAAATACCTAAATAATGGGAAACCCAAGGGAGCAAAGACATTTGGCGATCTCAGTGACACATTTCTACGAGCTGTAATGTCAAATTATAAGAAATACAACTAAGGTATCCATGTCCTTTTTGATCACTACAATGAGGTTTCAATCAGGTCTGGAACTTGATCAAAACGTCAATCAACTGTCCATGTCCCTGTTGAATATACCATTACTAATAAAGAGATAGTTGTTCCTAGAAATTGGTACCGTTTTATCCACTCAATTGGAAACACAGCCAGCTTTAGCCCAATTTTTACCCAAGGAAATCGTTGAACAAGCAACGAAACTCGGCCCAAGTTGCGAGCTCTTGACTTCTGGTTGCTTTACATAAGCTTATCATTTAAAATCCCACCATGACGAAGCCATACCAGGTTTGTCCTTCATGGAATAGATACCAAAGTAATCGGATCAATAAATTTGGTTTTTCTTATTTCTTTTCCGATTTTATTAGGTTGATGGTAGCTTACATGTTTTATTAAGCATTTAAAGCCTAACCCTATCATTTAACACCTTGTTTGCTTTAATTGGATGAATCGTTTTTGCAATAATCGACAAAATCTAACATCAAGTCGTGCAATTTTTGTTACGTCATAAAAACTCATAATTTCACAACATGCATTTTGATTAATCGGTACGAGTAAAACATGCTGATTCCAACAACACCATTTGTCGGTATAAACCTTTTCAGTCCTACGGAAGTTGCTATTCTTCAACTTGGCCACTTCACTATAAATATTTTCTATGCAGGAATAATTTAAATCACTTGTTTCCTTTCATGTACCTATTAATCAGACACGATGCTAGAGGCTTCGAAACATCTTGCGAAGGCGGGAATGGAGAAAGGTGAGCCATTTTTGTCTATAATATTGGTACACCAAGGGTCCAATCACCGACCACTTATCCTTAGGGATAGTGGTCTGTAGGTCCACAAACTTATAACTTTCATTGCAAGTCCACCCTCCTCTCTCTGGCCTCTTTTCCACTATCAATTCTTTTTACAAGAGACCTCCGCTTATCATACAAGTTATGAAATGTGCCCCTGCTGATTGTACCCAAATTGCATACAGTTTCTGGCACAGTCAGCAGCAGACACTAAGTACTATCTTGGCAATACGTAGAGCCGCTTTAAAGCGGACTATGCTAAAAACGATTTTCTTCTAAGGCTGGGTTGCACTGACTTACGATCACGGACTGATCAACGTTAAATATGGCGCCGGCAGCTGTCATCCCATTAAAACTTTTCAAACTTTCCATACATTGAAATTTTAACGAACACAGCTTACGATTACAGACGGTTTAGTGCAACCCAGCCTAAGTCATTTTCATAAACAAACCAATTGTATATGAAGAGAGTGGACGCCCCATTCCCAGTAATAACCATTTGGAACACCACCAATAGTACTGGTGTTAGTGGTGTTGTTCCAAATGATTTATGTGTTAGGTAAGAATACATATGTTTTACACTTTACTATAATTGTGTTTAGCTGAGGCAGTGGAGCACCTGATCAAAGTGATGAAAGAAGAAGGTGACGCACCATTGGGCACGCTCCAAGGCTATGATCAGACATACACTGACGGTGCTCGAAGGTACGAGTAGTTGCCCTATTACAATTGATAACATTAATTTTTTTCAAGCAGGCTTTTTTCCGATGAAACCAAATAGAGGATAAAATATTAACTAAACACATACATATTTTTAAATTCTCAAAAGTATCCGTATTTTATATAAATAGTCAATATCAAAAGTTTCTCATTTTAAAAGAGAGTAAATGACAAGTAAGGCGTCACAGCGTAACAAATCGATCAATCAGCGATCAAAAGTTACTAAAACAGATTTACTAAAGGGAACTGCTGTTCTTTTTATGCGCACAATTCATCCTTGTGACGTCATTACGAACGACGATGGTATAACACAATTTCGTGAATATTTAGAAAATTACGAGTAATAGCTCTAAAAAGCACATTTAGGAGTTCCTTTTTAACAAATTAAAGAAATGAGTTAAGATTTCATACTCCTTGAAAATTTGAAATGTTGTCAATTAATATTATAAGATGTACAAACGTTAAAGTTTTCTTTTTTTTTATTATTTATTGTAATTTTATTTCGTAATTTTTGTTACTAGATTCTGCGTTTTTACGTTTAATTCAGAAACTTATTAGGTTTTATTTTACAGAATCACAAGTATTCATATCACTATAAAAAAAATCACACAGCAAGTGAATTTTTAACAAAATAAAACCGACTCCATACTTTTCCACTGTTAATCGGCCTCTCCTGCTATATAATTTGAGGAGGTCCCACGATTTCTCCAAGATCCCGTCATCAGGTCCAGACTTGATGACACTGAGACCAACTAGAAAACATACCCTTTTAAAAAAACAAAGAATATTTGAAATTGATCCAATAGTCTCTATATTGGTCGAATAATCGGTGAATATACATTCCGACGAATTGAGAACCTCTTCCTTTTTTTGCAGTCGGTTAAAAATAGTCAGGTTGGTGCAGCGAATGAAAAAAACTTTCTTTTTTCTTTCACTGTTGTGGGGTTGTGACGTGTTTTTCGTACGTTTTAAAATGGCTCGTTACCAATAAACTGACTATTTTCTGCTCATCACAAAACTGACATAACTGAGATAAATGTATAGAAAGTTGAGGGCTTTTTCAAATAGTGCTTATGAGAGGTATGAGTGAAACAAGCCTAAAATGACCTTTATTTAAATAAATGTAAACAATCACCCGAAAGTTTTGGAACTCTTGGATGGGTCAGCGCTTTGGGTGGTTTCTAACAGAGTGCTGCCGTGCTTTGGAAGGCACGTTAAGCCGTTGATCCCGGCTACTATCTATGATAGCAAATGTTAAGCCAAGTTAGAGGCCTTCAGTTGCCCACTCACTTAACTAGCCTAATCAATAAGGTCTAGCTTCCCCCTTGGATTGGGAGGTCAGATGGCAGTCGCTTCCGTAAAAACTAGTGCCTAAGCCAATTCTTGAGATTAGGTAGTGGACCCTGGGCATCCTTCAAGGTGCAACTGTACTGGGATAACGTTAAGATGATGAATATGATGATGATATACACCCGAAAGTTAAAATGCCCGAGAACTTTAACTGTTTGCTATCATACAAACCCGCCCTTACGGCAAAATGATTCCTTTTTAAGAGTCCGCAGTAAGCTCGATTCTCTATACAAACGTAGTTTCGCTCTCATTTTAAAATTGCATGCTGGAATCATTTGAAACTTTGTATACACAAGGGGTTCCGGTATATCTGGGTCGGAAATTAGTTTCTTTTGCTTGAAATTATAATGGAGAAAAAATACAGCGATTATTAAGATTTTCATACAAAGACCTAAAAAATTTCTTTCCATTCCAATTTCTAGCAACAGAAACTAATATCCGACCTAGATATGGCGGATCCCATTGTATATACAAAGTTTCATGTTATTTCAGCATGGCGTTTTAAAATGAGAACGTAACTACGTTTGTGTGGGGAATCGAGTTCGGTCGAGCGTACAGGGGACTCGTATGTTATGTAGGATTTTAATGCGTGTTTCGTTTTAGGATAATAAATGCCGATACCTTAGCTAACGACAAAGTAGATAAAGGGGCTTACGAAAACGTTCATGCTAAACTCAAGACACTAGTCGAGAAAAAGCCTGATCCAGCGACTGCTAAAATTATGCCAGGTAAAATCTTGTAGGTATAATTCGAAATATTAGTTTGAAGACATACCTGAATAATAATTTGGCAAAATTATTAAACCCGTAAACTCATGGATATTATGCAATATTTTATTATTATTACTGCTACAATATCTACAAAATATCAGTCTTCTAAAAGCGACATAATTTGTGTCACTATTCTGAGAATAAAAAGGCGTTTCGCCATTGTTTTTTAAAATGACGATTTTTGGATTTATTATACTCAGAATCTCAAACACTTTCGATTCTAGAAGAAGAGAAAAGTGTCCCCAAATTTATACAATAAATTTCGATGTCGATTTTGTTACCACTGCATAAATACATAGTAGCAATACAAAGTAGCAAACCTGTGCTGGGGACACTTTTTCTTTTTCTAGAGTCGAGAGTGTTATTGGATCTATTTCGAGTCAAATGAGTCCAAGACGTCCATATTCTGAGAAAAAGAAATGTGCCATTAATTTTGAAATTCTCCTATTGCGTTGTATTTAATTTATAAGATGGATATTGTTGATTCTAGTTATTGTTGACGAAGCCGCTCAGTTTTTGGCAGCACCATTCCCGGAAAGTAAGTCGCAATATTTGTTTACCTGGCAACTGTAAGTTTTTAAAGGCAAATGAAAATGTTTGTAACCGTAATTGAAATATTTAGCCGAGATGGAGAAGCGCAAGGTGCTGGCAGACTTGATGGCAAGAAAAGAAACCGAAGTATTGGCGCAGGATGGCTCCTATAAAGTCACCTACACTCAAGGAGGAAAAGAGTATGTTTATATACTCATATATTTTTTCTTAAATCATAAATAGAAAAATAGTTCAGCCGGTTTCTGCTGGCCTGAACTCTTTACATCCATATCATATTCTATTATCATGCAGCCTACGTACTCGTATATATACAATTATACATCCCGCTTGAGGAGGAGGAGAGGAGGAGGAGCATCCCGCATACAATTATACATTTGAGGAGGGAAAAAGATCCCTAACTCTAGTATATAGTAGTAGTAGTAGTAGTATAGGTTTTTTATAGAACAGTTACAAATATGTGAAATACTTTGTTAAAATAGTTTAGTTCCATAGGGAATTGCGTTAATGGAAATCGTTAAATGGTTTTCAGAATTCTTAACGCTCCCGTTGGGGTGACTACAGCCCAAGACATGGGAAAGAAAAAACAAATTGAAGAAAGTATAAATACTGCCATACCGAACAAGCAACTCAAGGACCTTCTTCATAGTATGTACAAAGTTACAAAACCACGATTTCCTCCGGTTTGAACATTTTGACGAATTCATTAGAAAGCGAGGCATTTATGTAAAAGTAAAAGTATAGTAGTAGTATATTACCTTCGCCTATGAGACCTATCTTGGCCTACTTACCACCGTGCCAACTTTCAATTCAACACTACATCCAATGAAGATAGGTTAGTACGTACAATCAAAGTAAGTTGTGGATGAAAATTAAACAAGACGGAGATTAAGAAGTTACGAGTTCAACTATGTACATCCTTTCTGATCCTGATTTCTGATAGTTAAGGGCAATAACCCAGTCGATATTGTATAAATGAAATGTGCTTGATGAATTCCAACAATTGAAGAGATTTTTCCTAATTCTGACTACGTGTGTTGGAGCGTATTAAGAAAATTCAGCATGGAGAGCTTGAGAGGACGTCAAATCTGAAATCATATTTTAATTGGGTATGCAGATTTTCACAAAATGCGAATATGTTACGGATGGAGTAAAGTTTTTTTAAGATAGCGGCGGTTCTACATGCGGCGGTTTGGCATGAGGACTTTGGGGAGACAAAAACAAGGCAACATTCGCACCAAATTGCATCAAAGTCCCCAATGTTCGAGGTTTGGCAATATCGACTGGGTTACAAAAAAGCATTTAGAAATTATGCTACAATGTCCCTGAATTTGGATTTCAGTCTGTACGCTGTACGAGTATAACCCTAATTTAAGCGGTTTACTCGCTTGCCGCGGATCCTTTGTGCTAAAACGGTTTTACCCTATTGCCTATTTGCAATGTTTGATGACTTTACCCTATTATCTATTTAGAATGTTTGATGACTTGTAGCTATTGCCAAGATAAAACGGAAAACGAGGTACCCAACATTCTAAAAATATGTTTTTACAGCGCCTGCTGAGGAGGGTGCAGCTTATTTGGCCGACGAAGTTAAAGGACTGGGCAAGTATTCATGTTATTATGTAAAAATATATATACCTTGACCGGCGCTTTTGCTCATTATAATTACTGCCCGGTAATCAAGTTGCCCGTAACAATACACATTCATATTGTCTACCTAGTTATTCATAAATTAAAAAACTAATTTAACATGTTTTAAAACAGGTGAGGCCATGAAATACCTTGAGGGCGGCCTTAGAAAGGAAGGAAGCAAGGATTTCTTAAATGTTGGAAAGTTTGATAAAACATATTCGGGTGCTGCAGATATGTACGAATCCGTTATTGCCTACCATTAGCTGCTTAAACCTTTAGACACCCAAGGACGCCTAAATGTCTTACGTGTTGCAAAAAGCCTACAGTACTAATATCGGCTATAGAGGTCCCTTCGTACTTTCGACTAAAATTCATAATTACTCTCCTATCGAAAAACAGTTGGCGTGTAGGTGTCACTTTTGCACGTAAGGAGTACAAAGGGTTTGACCAGTTTTTCTTCTTTTTTTCTATTTATCCTACCTATCATAATATTAGTTAGTTTATGTAATTAGTTTATAAGTAATTTGGATAAATAAAAAAATTAAGTTACTTTTGGTTTATTTGAAGGTTGGCTAATGTAAAACCAGGGTTTGGAGGACAGAACCCAAACGGAATGATAAATGATGTGGTACACGAACGTCTGGATGGAATAGACAAGGGAGCAGCGTCAGATTTAGCTAAACAACATATGGGCGGTAAGTCAACCCATCATTCATTATCATCAGGGAATATAAAAAAGGGCTTATTTAACTTTTTTCTCAGAATATGGACTTTTTGGGCTCATTCGACTCAGAATCAATAAGTTTTAGAAGAAGTTTAGTTCGATTTTAGAAGAAGAAATAAAGTGTCCCCAGCTACCAGTTTTGTTACTGTCCATACAATTATGAATAAGGGTAACAAAACCGATATCGAAATTTTGTATGTAAATTTGGGGACACTTCTTTTCCAAGATCGATGGCGTCGAAGATTTTTAATCGAATACGAAA
Organism: Notocelia uddmanniana; assembly: GCA_905163555.1. Lineage (NCBI taxonomy): Eukaryota > Metazoa > Arthropoda > Insecta > Lepidoptera > Tortricidae > Notocelia > Notocelia uddmanniana. The sequence continues at coordinate 24,875,237 of LR991057.1, read as the reverse complement.
AAGTCCATATTCTGAGCTGAGGAAATATGTAAATGCCTTATTTTTTTTATTCCCATAATCGTCATTGTTATACGTCCAACTGGTAAGCACAAGCCTCCTCTCATGGATAAGAAGGATTGGACAATTGTCTCCACGATGATGGCCCAATAGTGTAGGTTTGGAGCTTCTCATACACGTTTGAATTTCTTCTTGCTGATTTTCTGTTTCTGTTATATAAGGCTTTCTCACAATGTTTTCCTTTCATGAAATGCTAATGGTAAAATTGTCAAATGATATTCCATGCGTAAATTCCGAGAAACTCACTGATATATTCATATTTGCCCGTATGGTCTCCCATGCTTCTATTTAGCAATATGAGCATATCCTGAAGAGGGAATAGGAGAGGGTTATTTTTGGATTGGGTCAAATATGGGTATGTATAATGGCACAAATATCTGCATAAATAGGTAAGAACGGCGCTCACCAGCGGTAATATCTAGCAGGATAATGTACTCAAAGATATCTGGTACGCCCTAACGGGTCTACAAAAAAGTTGCCAGACATTTCTGATAGAGAATCATGTCTGGTGTGAAATTATTAAAAAATGAATTACTTGATGTAATCAGTGATCAAATAAGCGAAATCCCACTCCCTTGGGATACAAGCTGCCAGCTGCTATAGTACAAGCAAAAGCTTTTATTACTTGCAATGTTTGTATATAAGTAATAAAAGTTGTATGTCCGGGTCAACTCTTGCAATTGAATTTTAAATCAGTTATGCTCAAGCGATTAGGCTGAAATTCGGCATACTTAAGCAAGATCGGCGATAATGCAATATTATGCACAACCAAGCTGGATGGAGATATAAGGTGGCCATCGCAACTTCCAAACTACGCGAAATAAAGCCGTCGTGTTTTAGTTCCTTGGACCTTGGAAAATAAAGATGCAGGCGGCAATAAAAGCTTGTACCATAATTGTTATTTTTTTCTTATTCACCTACCATTTTGCAACGAAACCCTAACAGCTCGTAACTGCCCTTAGATGCTCGAAAACTAAACTTTTATTATTTTGCAGACGCTGTTGATAAAGCATCTAATTATATTGCTGGTGTGGCTACTAAGGAATGTAAGTATTATTGTAATAGTCGTCTCCTAATTAAGAAGTTAAGAACTATGGCTATTGGGCTACATGTGTTGGACCAGATGTTCTAAGTTGGCTAACTGGCACCGAATTTTTCGGTTTATGTCAAGTATGGCGACGACCGAAATTATGCCACTCACAACTCACAAAATTACGTTCGTGTGGCCTCACCCTAAGCTCACGTCCCATTATTGATTTGGCTATAAAAATATAAATGTAACTAATAGCTTTTGATTGTGTAGGTCATGGTACTTTAATTTGTAAACTTAAGTTTTATAGCATCAGAGGGCATGCATTAGATCTCATGAAGTCATATTTAACACAGAGAAATCAAAAGTCATTTCGTCAGAGACAGTGGTAGAGATGGGAGTACCTCAGGGGTATATTCTAGGTCCGTTCCTGGGGCCAATTCTCGGTTTCGATCGAGATGATCTCTATTCGAGATTCCATACAAGTGACTCTACCATTCTATACAATGTCACGATAGATTTGCATCTCGATCGGACCGAGAATTGGCCCCCTGTTCCTTGTGATCTGCCATATATGGTAATCCGAAGATCAGGCATTGTAATGTTCGCAGACGATGCCTCATTACTGTTCAAGGTAAATAGGAGAGATACTGAACTCATTGAACCAAATAATACCCTGGCCATGATGTCTGACTGGTTTGCTGCCAATAACTTAGTATTGAACCCGAATAAAACGAAATGTATGAAATTCTCTCTAGCGAACTCTTCAAATAGAAATTTTGGTACAAATATTAAACTTAATGGTCAATCATTGGAGAAGTTTTCAAAGAAATAGATGTCCTAACACTGTCGTCTCTATACATATTTGAAATAATAATTAATAATGTATGTTAGGAAGAATTTGTGCAATTTCCCAACGAACGCCGATAAACCAATAGCCCCCAGAAACACTGGGAAACTCAAAATAACCTTTTATAGACTAGTAAAGGCGAAAAAGTCGTTCTTGGGAAATTGTATCAAATTCTACAATAAAATTCCTAAACACATTACTGAACTATTACTGAACTAACTAGCAATTCTAAATTCAAATCTGTAGTAAAACAAACATTTATTTCAAGAGCATATTATAAGATCTAGACACGCGGTAGCGTGTCCAGCCAAGTTCACCCCAGGAACTGTGTGTTTTATTACACGAACCGTTTGGAGCCACTTTTGACCCCCCAATAACTCCAAATCTATGTAACATAAAAACATGAAATTTGGTACTTATATTAAGATCCGTTAGAACAACTAGAATCCCAAAGGACAATGACCATTTCTGCCCTGACATATCTTAACGATTACATTAAGTTCAAAAAGTAAGCATACTTAATTAATTCGACTTCGATTTTTGGGATTAATGTAGGACTGATTAAACTTGGGGTTTATTATTCATTGTTAAAACATAATTAACACGTTTCCGGTTTCCAATTAATCTTGACATATTGAAACATATTTTTTGTGGAGTTCATGTACTTAAAGGAGGTTTAAATAGCTCATTGTGAAAATGTGAAAAAAGGTTTCTACTTTGTTGAAGATGTAAATGACGTTTCTCACGCATTTGAGCACAAAGTACAATATATTGCATTTGACATTACAATCACAGAGAGCATTTTTTAATTCATAAAAATATCGCGATGTCTGAACTGCATTCTCCACGTCCAACGAATACAAAGATACGCAGTAAGCGGGCTTCCTTTGCGCATGCAGGGTATTCTATTAGAATGGCTCACACGTTTCGGCGGATTAGTACCACAAATGAAAATGACAATTAGAAGAATGGTTCAATAATTTACTCTATCTGGGTTCTCTGGTATCTAACTACGGTGGATGCGTATCAGTATGTCCCTATGCCGCAGAGACCTGCCCGGCTAGTATGATAACTTATACCGTCACGTTATATGGCCAAAATATACTAAAACGTCACATAAAACGTGACGGTATAACCTATCATACTAGCCGGGCTGGACGTTAAGAGACACCGAGAAACGCAGAGTAGACTCTCTTGAAATGTGGTGTTAGCGGAAGATGCTCAGAATACAGTGGACAGCATTTAGGACCAACGTATCCATTTTGCAAGAGTTCCATATAAAGTAGGATGACTACCACGACTACTTTAGCAAGGGTGTAACGAAGACGAAGAAGAAGATTGGGAAAGCTAAGGCTCTTCAGGCGGCTCTCAACCTATTGCTTAGAAATATTTTCAATGTATTTGAACACATTAGCGTAGTATCCAATACTCGAAAGAAAAATCATACTGGGGTAAAGAATTATCATATAATAAAGGGTAAAGCACTAGAGTTTATTTACTGACCTAACCGATATTCACTGACCGTTCTGTAGCTTTCTGTTAGAACAGAAGGAATAGGTCGTCTTTATGGACAAAGGGGCGTACGTTGGCCAACACAGGCGGCTAGAGACTCAACTCGGCTGTTAGCTTTGTTTTGCCCTATGTATCCATAACCACTTCAATACTCTTCTAATACTGCTAAATTGGACGCAATCTGCCCTCTAGTACTTGCGATACATACTTAGAGAGCATCTAATCGCCTTTTAGTAGTTGAAAATGCTTTCAATAAAACTATTCAAATGGAAACAATTGTTCACAGAACGCCTACGAAACATATAGGGGCAAAAATACTTAAATGTTTGAGAAGTTATTAATGTCAAAAGGGGTATTTTTTTATTTCAAAAATACAAGATCTTCCCAGGTTTAAATGAAATAAAAGATAAAAAAGCTAAATCTGCGTCCAAAAGACTATAAAATAAACTATAAATTAACTTTGTAATCGGCAGTTTTTGACAGGGCACGAGCCCATACTAATTTGGTCATTGTCCTTTCATAAATATAGGTTTCATAGTTATTGAGATAATAAATTCCAAAAAACGGCATTTTACCACTGACTGACTGACTGACTGACTAGTAGTCAAAAACCTAACCCACTTCTAGATGACCTAGAAAGCTGAAATTTGGCATGCAGCTTGGTAATTATGTGTATACACCAACCCCAACAAATCAGAAAACAGTGATTTTATTATTATTATTATTTATGCTAGTTACCTCAGAACTCCGTCATTTATTAACCGATTTGAAAAATTCTTTTTTTGTTTGAAACGGTATACTTCCGGGGTAGTCCTATTGCCATCGGGTCAGAATCCGGTCATAGGGTCCTGGAGAAATCGAGGGAACTCTTCAAATATTTTAGGTGCACCTATAGCGGTTTGGGTATTTTGTATAGTAACTCGTGCATTCGCTTTGGGAAAGCACCATTGGATGAAGTTTGACAAAAAGTAATGATATCCCATCAAAAACATAAATGTGAAAATGGCAGCCAAGTTCACCGACAAAAGAATGGAGATTACATTTAGATCTCAATTCTTTTGTCGGTGAACTTGGCTGCCATTTTCACATTTATGTTTTTGATGGGATAAACGATTACATCATGGATAGGGATGTTTGGCAGTGATAGCGTCCTGCACGGCTAATCTATCGCGAAAATAGGTTTTCTGCTGTAGCATTGTTATTTTGTAGTAGCTGACACTGTAATTTTATATTTAACTATATAATGTATATTGTTTTGAAAAAATGACACTTCGCCGAGTTTCTTACGCTGGTTCTTCTCGTGGCAGAGGTTTATTTTTCCGAACCGATGGTAGTTTATTGACGTCCATAGGTGCATGTAATATGCCTAATTTGAAGAATAAACTACTTTTACTTTTTTACTAATGCTGTGACTCTAGTGAAAAAGGGTATAAGTACGGTACAATTGTATAGGACTTGTACCCCTTTTCACTAGAGCCACGGCAAGCCCGCGGGCCTAGCGAAATGTGGACTGGCTCGACCAATCAGTGATATTATTTTGGATTTGAAGGTTACGCCAGTTTTTTTTTGGTTGGAATTGGTAAATAGTTTGAATATGCTTATACTAAATGTTAGGCATAATTGATTGATCAAAGTAACTTACCTGTAAGTGACCTTCGATCAAAATTATATGAAGTTGACGCCTCCTCTGTGTAACTTATTGTGTTTTTCATGTCGTAAGGTTCGTCATAAACATGACTACATAGTTACACAGAGGAGGCGTCAACGAATATAATTGGCCGCTTTTCACTAAAGTCACCTACCAGAACCAAAAATTATTGAGGAAATAGGATATTTAATAGTCGATTATGATGGTTTCAGGCGGTTTGGACGCAAGTGCTATCGGTGCTTGGAAAGAATCGGGCGCAGGCATGATGTGGGTATATTTTCAATCCTTTACGAGTAGCAGTCGTAGTGTTATATTGAAATCATTCATGATCATACGTCGCATTTCGCTGGCACGTCATATGGTATGGTTTACAAAAAAACCTCTTAATTTACTAGTATACATGTACATACTTAGTATTTGTTACATACCTGTTATCATATATCAATCTTAAATTGTCTACATAATGTGAGATCCTGTAATTGGCTCTGCTGTAACTAATATTGTTGTTACTTAGTTTTATTGCTATTAGTACTTCTATAAATAAATAAATAATGTGTAAAGACTCTTTAAAGCGATAAGGCTATTTATGTAGCCACTTAATATATGAAAATAAATATCTATAATTCAATCTTATATTGGTATATTACTTGTGTTATTTAAAATTTAATGGCGTAAGTATACTCGGCTAGTTCGGGTACCGCTATAGACACCTACCTAACGTACAGCATTAGTTACTAAGGTATTTGGAACTGCATATTTCAAATACTAGGTAACAAATACTAAGTACAAATACGTTATTCTGACAACTCGAAAATGGATTGATTTATTTGTGAACCTTACCATCTGACGTGCCCGCATATCGCACCCTCGAGTACGACGTATGATGTAGACAATTTAAGATTGATATATGATAAGAGGTATGTAACAAATACTAAGTATGTATACTAGTAAATTAAGAGGTTTTTTTGTAAACCATACCATATGATGTGCTCGCAAAATGCCCGCTGGAGTGCGACGTATGTTCATGATTGATATGTATTTCTATGACCAAGTGATCCTATCCTACGAAAACTTATTTCTTTAATCGGATGCTAGCATACTTAGCATAGCCGAATAAGTACCATTTTTTTAATTCAAATGACAATGTATTATCTTTTTCAGGGGCCGTGAGTATCCATCTCGTGTCGTAGTAAATTTTCATCTAGTAAGGTATTTTTGATATCTAAGGGTCACGTTTACGTTAGTATCAGTTATTTATCTTTTCTTATCAATTCTCTTCTACGCTTTTGTATATTTATCTGGTATAATCCTAACTTCTGTTGTAGCGAAATAGTATTTTTTATAATTTTCTTTGTACTCCATGAGCCACGCACAAATTTCGTCAGTCATTCCGTCTCGGCTGATAATTTGTAAAATGCTTTAGAGAGTTGCATCATAAAGCCCTGTGAACGTCAGCTGGGGTCAGAGGATGGGTTGAGGAGCGGTAGCCTCATACACTCATAGTAAAAAGTGATGGGTAACATGCTAACACCTCAGGTGGTCACACGGACATGTAATAATGAAATTATTATATTGATTTGATATTGCAGAATAATTATTGACCTTTAACTATGGTGTAACCAATAGATTATTGTATTGTACGTGTGGATGCGACTTGCGTGCTCAACCCACACGGAACCGCAACTGATGTTCACGGAACTGCATAAACTGCATAATCTTGCCTCTGTTGTAGTAACAACGTTGTCTTAACTTTTGCTTTTCGTGTTTCAGCTGCCGCCGCTGTAACTGCTGCTGAACTCGACGGGTAAATGCTACTCAACTATATTACTAACTTGTTTTCGGCCAGAGATAAGATGCTTTACGCTACCCCACCCTACCGACCCAACTAGGCTCATACACAATAGAGTATAGTTTCCTCATAACTTTATAACATATTGCAGATATATTAATAGTATATCATCAATTTAACACAACAAAATGAAAATAACAGAATAAAATCAAAATTTTTTATAAAATACGAGACTTGAAAGTTTAAAAAAAAAAGTTTATATTTATCATCTAAAAGTTAAATAAAGGCTACCAACAGCATTTACATGATTCAATAAAAAAATAGTATGACAACTATGTACTTAAACACAGTATTTCATGATTAAAAAAGCAATTTCCTTGTTTTTCCATACAACGTTAGTACGTACGGGGCTCGTGCGTTGCGAACTTGCGACGTCATAATTTTCTGACAATTAGTATGGACGACACCATATTGACTTCTGTTTGACACGTATTTATTTCATTCTAGTGAAGATGAAGAAGCGCGCCGCCGTCGCCGTGAGTATATAATTATATTAGTCTCTCATAGAAATACCATAATGTATAGACCCACAATTACACCGTAAAGAGGGCTCTGTACAACCGGGTACTTATCCTGTACCCGTACATGGTACATGTACTCGCATGGCTCCGCTTGAAGCGGAGCTCGCCGAGGCAAGCCGAGCGGAGCCGAATACTTCCGAGCACATGGCTGATATTCAAAATGCCAACCGATGTACGGAAAAATTATCTCAGAAGAACCAGTATAAGCCTGACCTCCGATTATGCACCTACGTATAGTTGTCATCTGGAGGTCAAAATATAATAGGACGTATGATCACAGAGTTTATCCAAGATTATATCATGATTATCATGAATTATATAGACAACTTGTCATGGGCATTGGCGTGTCAGAGGAGTATATCAATTTAAAAATGAAATCCGGTAAAGTTAAAGCACAGAATAAGTAATAGTACTAAGTCAAAGCTAATTTTACACAATTTACTAATTTAGGAAGTGTTATCCAGGGTAATGTAAAAAGTAGGTCTTCGCATGCTGGTTAAGTTTTTATTTTCTTAACGTAGTGAGTGATTTCGCTTCTACTCGATTGTGATCACTGATCATGAATATCATGATCAATTGATCGCGTACGTATTGAGAGATTTAGTTCAGTGTGACTAGGACTAGGTTTTACAAGAGCTCAATGGTGCCTATCGTTAGTTACGATGCCTAATATTAATAATTTTACAATAATGAGCAAATCGTTATTCTCGTTAAGGTTTTGCCTCCCAACTTCCCATGCTATCTCTTTTTACCGGCCTTTTTAATGTTCTACTGTTATAATCTTGCTTTTGTTGTATAGTGAACTATAGATATTTTCTTCCTTTTACTATTTTTTTTATTTTATTCTTATTTCAGTTGCTGCGGAAAGGTAAATAATGATTAATATTAATAATTAATTAATAGGTAATTTATAGTATCGCCAAAGAGTGACCTACTAGTTTTTCCACCAGAGTTAAATAAGACCTACCCGTATTGAGGCTCTTCTTTTAACGGTATTAATACTACCATCGCTTCACTATAGACTCCCTCTCTATTAATAATAAGTTGAGGGTAGAGGGGCTTTTGCTCCCTTTGAAATAAATTTGGTTTGCCACTTTGCATCAGTATTAGATTTTTCAACGTATCGGGGCATAAGAAGAACCGTTCGGGCAACATTACCTGCTACGCGAAGTGTCGAACTTAATTGAATTATATTTGACACGACGTATTATTTTATTCTAGTGAAGAAGAAGAAGCTCGTCGCCGTCGCCGTAAGTACCTATGCAAATATACCTGTAGTGTGTCTATCGATATGTATACGTTTCAAAATTTATACATTTTTTACCCTCTTCAATAGAAGGAAGGAGTTTCTCCATTCCATGATGATATCATGTTTTTTTGTTTAGTATGTTCAGTTCAGCGAAACCTTTTTAATGTTGTCCAATAACCTACCCTCTAGGCTTGATAGCCTTTTCTCATATTAGGACCTGAGCTCGGGAAGATGTGCTATTCTTGTGTCATGACCAGTGATCGTAACTTTTGTAGCATTTTCGGTGAAGCGTAGTGGTGTTAACGGAATTGGGATAAATTATTTAAATTCATATGATTCATTAGAGTTAATGACGTTAACATTAACTTTAATTAACCGTTTAAATTTTATTTGTCCATACCAACTCCGTTAACAACACTACGCTGCACCGAAAATGCTACAAAAGTTACGATCACTGATCATGATTATCATATATAGGCTGTTTCGGGAGACGTGAGCAGGACCAACACTACAGATTCAGTAGATCATAAAATACTGCTTCGTGCCACTATTAGTGAAATTAACGTTCATTTATCGTTGGTGTTGAAAACAAAATGTTTTAAATTATTTACGAAATTCATGGTCACTCTACAATCAGAATACTTCAGTCAAGTGATACGTGTCAAATTGAATGTCATCCGAGTCCAATTACTTTTGAAATATCGTATCTCACTCAATGTGACAATTTACTTTCTTCGTAATCAAAGTGCTGTTATAACAGTTAAGAGGTTTAATCTTTATAAGCCAGTTGTTGTAGGGTGACCATGATTGTAGAGAATTAAACTTTAACTTAACAAAAATTAAAATACAGGAAAAAGGTATGGGTGTTTCACTTAAATACAATGGTGAGCGATTCATTGCCATTTACTATGTATGTAGTGTTGGTCCAGCTCACGTCTCCAGAATCACCCTGTATGTGCCTAAATATTAAAACAAAGCAAAACTTTGTTCATTATCATGTTTGACCCTTCTTTATAAAAGATCATTCTTCATTAGTGGAGTGGAGATTCTTTATTACATCGTTAGAAGAGTTGGCAATATGAATAATGCAACAGGCGATCTTATAAAGCGATCTGTACCAGACCATCCTAAATAGCAGGAATTGTTTGTACAAAAATTATAATAGGCAGTGTAGGGATATAGCAAGAAAAGCTTAATATAACAAGAGCTTTAAGCTTTACCTTTTTAGTTTCTGAATTTAGTGGCCCTATATTTCTGTCATTAACAGATCTACCTACATATATGTTATTAAACAAAACCATTCATTCATCATCATATTCATCATTTTATTACTCTTACTAGTAATTAAATTCATGGTCAACTGCCAGACATGTACCTCTATTAATATAATAATCGTTATTTATTTAAGGTAATTTTCGCTTTTCGATTATTTTAGGTTGGTATCAATTATTACCAGCCTAAAAATAACACCACCACCACCACCACATCAGCCCTAGGACGTCCACTGCTGGAGATAGGCCTCCCCCAATTTCATGGGGGGTAAATGCCATAATCACCACGCTTGGCATGCGGGTTGGCGATCGCAGTATCTCCACCGCACTCTAGGAATGCTGCTGCCCATGCCCATTAGTAACAATGTGCTACCCCATTCTAAATGTAAATATTTTACAAGTGGAAACGTCCACTTAACTTAAAGAGTGAACTGATTGAAAGATTCGTCACCTCGGGATAACCCGCGGTAGCTCAGTTGGTAAGAGCGATGGACGGATTCCAGAGGTCGCGGGTTCAAATCCCGCCCGGGGTGATCAATTTTTCATTTTCGATTGGAAATTATAATTCCGTTAAGTGGACGTTTCCACTTGTAAAATATTTACATTTAGAACTAATAATTTCATACATAAACCACCCACCATCATCACTAGAGTTTGAGACGTGTTTCACTATGATAATTAGGTGCTAATGTAATGTTAATGTACTGATGTTAATGTATGACACACTTCACAGTTGCAGCAGAGAGAGAGGCGGCGGAAAAGCGGTAAGGATATAATATAAATGATTATTGATTATATTAAGAAGCTTGTATTTGTCTGATGGGTACTATCCAAAATCTAAATATTTTAGTTGTTAGCAGTACTTCATAATAATGTGAAGAGACTGAACAATCCTGTATCAACATACAACATTTTCAAAGTAAATTAATAGAGCCATGAATATTGCTTTATATTATAATATGTATGGGTTTTTAACCGACTTCAAGATTTCAAAAGAGGAGGTTATCAATTCGGTTGTATGTTTTTTTGTTTTTTTTTTTTTTATGTTTGTTACTCCATAACTCCGTCATTTCTTAACCGATTTGAAAAATTCTTCTTTTGATTGTATGTATATATATCCAAGTTGGTCCCGTTTTTGTCAAAAGGCAGTTCTGATGATGGGATCCATGAGGAATTGAAGGAACTCCTCAAATCTTTAAGGCAAACATATAGTGATTTTTGTGTTTTTATCAACAAGTCAAGCATTTGCATCCAAAAATGTGACATTGGATGAAGTGGAACTGCTGATGATGATCAGAACAGAACTCTTCAACGACGAAAAGTTCACGTTTGGCGATTTGTCCTCCTAGCTGTGTTTGTTAAGCAAGTTCTATTTTCACGATTAATTTTTGTCATGCTCGAGTTCTGATGATGGGATCCATGAGGAGTTGAGGGAACTCCTCAAATCTTAAAGGCAAACATATAGTGATTTTTGTGTTTTTATCAACAAATCGAGCATTATCATACAAAAATGTGACATTTGATGAAGTGGAACTGCTGATGATGATCAGAACAGAACTCTTCAACGACAAAAAGTTCACGTTTGGCGATTTGTCCTTCTAGCGGTGTTTGTTAAGCAAGTTCTATTTTCACGATTGATTTTTGTCATGCTCGAGTTCTGATGATGGGATCCATTAGGAATTGAGGAAACTCCTCAAATGTGAAAGGCACACAAGTAGTGATTTTAGTATTTTCATGAACTAATCAAGCATTTTCATTAATAAAAGTGACATTTGATGAAGTGGAACTGCTGATGATGATCAGAACGGAACTCTTCAACGACGCGTAGTTCACGTTTGGCGATTTGCTCTCTTCGTTTTGTTTGTCAAGCAAGCAAGGTTTTTCCATGATTTCATGAGGAATTGAGGGTACTTAGTCTTCTACCATTATAAACATACTTATAGCCATTTTTGTATTTTATTGTATGGAATCTAAGAGTGCACCATCTAAGATTAATAATCTTTCACCGGACTTCCCCATTGAAGTCGGTTTTTTTTCTTAAAAATTATTTCTTGCATAGTACATGAATCCTTTTTTATACAGTGGCAGGAAGAAGAGTGGCGGAGATACTGGTAAGTCTGACGTGAATTATTTTCCGAGTATGTCAGTGACGCAACTCTAATCCAACTGCACCCAACTTTTGGTTATAAAATTTCATCATGTTCAATAGCAAAAATAGATGATCATTTTAGTACTTTGTCGCACTAACGTAACAATACTGTGACAGTTGGGATGCGTCAAAGTAGTGAAAGTGACAAGGTACTAAAATGATCATCTACTCTTGGTGTCGACTATACGTGTCACGAACTTGCTCAGCTGAAATACATAGCGCGTGGATGTGAGCGTGCGCGATAATTCTTTAGAGTTTTTGTTCCCGGGAAGATCCCAGATTTGTATGGGGGAACTTTAGAGAATAAAATCTACACATTTCATTGTGGGTGGTTGTAGATGGCGACGAAGCGGAGCGGCGGGCGGCGATGGAAATTCTGCACAGACAACTGCAGGCGAAGGGCGGCGAGATGTTCTACAAGCAGACACATTCAGAGCTCTCGCATAAATCCGCCTCTGATTGGTCAGTCTGTTCACCTCATGGAATATTTTGTTCTGTAGCTCAATGTACCCTTTTCCAGACATAGTACGATTTATGTATGTATGTGGTGTGTCAATAGAATTTCAATCTTAGTTCTGGTATTTAAGGTTCATATTAGATTGCGTTTTGGTAAGAAGTGACGTGTATTGAAATGAAGCACCAAAACTTAAACGTAAACGTTAAAAATAGTTATTTTTAATATATGTTTAGTTTTTTGTCGTCTTCTGGATTGCTGCGGCCTGGAAAAGGGTTAACCCACAGATCTTAATATACCTCGTGTGTTCATAAGTTTTGAGACGGCTAAATACTCGATTTTTTCAATATTAGTTTGTATAAACATATTGTTAATTTAACTTGACAATAGTTTCATTAATAAACATACATAGGTATTATTTAAACTGCGTTACAATATTTTATGTTAGATGCCGTTTATTGCGTCGGCTACACCTAGATAATGACCCCACGAGACACGAAAGTTTTCATCAGGGATTCCCTTGCTTCTCTTCCAAAGGCTCATTTGTGAGTATTTATTTTTGAGTAGTATTTACGGCAGATTTTTAGCTGTAAATTGTGTGTTCATAAAAGGTTATTTTGTCCAAAAAGACTAATCAGGAGTATTTAGAGCAGGGGTTCCCAAAGTGGTCCAGGTGGACCCCCAGGGGTCCACGAACGATGTGACAGGGGTCTACGCTGGAGTGGCAAAAAAATAGGGGTTCACAGTTTGTACGTGGGGGTCCACGAAAATTTATCTGGTTTCGATGGTAAATAATGAAACAGATAATGATTTTTGTATTATTTTTATAGCCTGGACGACTGATAAATATATAATAAAAATATTGCGTTCCTCCGTGATAAATATTTCGGTGAATCAAACTACCTATACTATAATACTATATTATTAAAATTACAACTTTCGGCTCCAAAACTTGTCGACTGCAAGTCTGCAACATATCGCGAACGAGCTGTTGGACAAACGAACAAGTCTAGGCTTGCGAAGCACCGTCGCGTCGCTATCGCCGGCGCCGACCAAAACGCTTGTTCGGACGTGCAAAGGGACGAAATACCTATGACTTACGGTAATGTGCTGTGCTTGTATGCACTTGTTTGATTCTTCACCAATAAATACGAATGCTAAGAACAAACGTTACTCATTTGTTTCCGGATTTCGACTACAAAAGTAAAGTGAATTGCTGTTCCTGGTTGCCAGAATCGTTTCGGAAAAGTAAGTACATTATTTGTTTATTTGCTATACAACTTATAGGTATCTCTTTTTGTAGTTAATATATTTGTCTTCTTTGTGTATGATAGACATGTATGAAATATGAAATAATGAACATTACGATTATTACCTACCTACTTCCATAAAACAACAGACAGCTGAAAAAAGTTTATTAGTATTCTTTTTTTGATTCATAGCGAAAAATTATAAATTCTGTTCTATAAAATAGCCATATCCTGTTAAGTAAGACTAAGAAGAAGTTAAGTAAGAATGTTAAGATCACAAAAACTTTTTTATACTTACAGGTAGCTAATTTGAAACATGGCGGAGCCAAAGAAGAAAATTAAGTGTCGACAGTACAGTGTGGAATATTTAAAATTTGGCTTTCTTCCATCAAACGCGGACAAGCGATTGCCCATGTGCCTTTTATGCAATAAAGTTTTGAGCAATGACTCTATGAAACCATCGAAGCTCGAAGATCATCTAAAAAGGTGCCACCCTGATAAAACAGGTAAAGATTTGAAATATTTTCAATCATTGAAAGAAAAATATGAAAAGAGACCCACCCTGCAAGGTATGTTCGCTTCAACATCTGAAAGTAACGATGATGGCTTGCGGGCATCTTACAACATCTCATTACTCATAGCGAAATCTGGAAAACCCCACACCATTGGTGAACAGTTAATTTTACCCGCTGTTGAAGAAGTTTTAAAAACTGTTCTGCACAAACCTCCATTTGACATACTCAAAAAAATTCCTTTGAGTAACAACACTGTACAAAGACGTATTGACGAAATGAGCTCTGATATTGAAAGTTTCTTGTGTAATTATCTGCAAACAACTCATTTTTCTATTCAACTGGACGAGTCAACTTTACCTGATAATGAGGCATTATTATTAGCATTTGTGCGATTTGTTATGGACGAAGAAATTCATGAAGAGCTATTATTCGCCAAAACTTTGAAGACTGACACTAAAGGTGAATCGATATTTAACATCCTGAGCGATTTTTTAAAAGAAAAATCAATTCCGTTCACAAACGTTACATCGGCGGCAACAGATGGAGCTCCTGCAATGGTCGGGAAATATCGTGGGTTCATAAGCCATCTAAAAAAAATGATACCAGATTTAACTGCAATTCACTGTGTCATCCACCGACAACACTTAGTAGCAAAAAATTTGAGTGCTAGACTGCACCAATCGCTCCAATTTGTGATTAACGCGGTTAATAAAATAAAAAGCAATGCTTTGAATACGCGTTTATTTGCCCAATTGTGCGATGAAAATGATGAAGACTTCCGACGATTGCTCTTACACACTGAAGTACGCTGGTTGTCGAAAGGTGCATGTTTAACAAGATTTTACTCACTTTTTGAGTCTGTCTTGGAGTTTCTGGATAGTAAAGCTCCAGATTTAAAAGAAAACCTGATCAAGTTCAAAGCAGATATCGCGTATTTGACAGATTTGTTCAAAAAGTTTAATGATATTAACTTACAACTGCAAGGGGACAACCTCAATTTAATTAAAACAAAGAGTGTGATTTCCGCTTTTCTTGGAAAATTGAAGTTAATGAAGCAAAACATTAGTCGACGCGAATTTTCCCAATTCTCAAGCTTGTCACAGGTAGAATGCGAGGATGATGATATTCAGACATATGTTCAACATTTGATTGCCCTGCATGATGATTTCAAAACCAGATTTGAAGACATTCTCACGATGGAAATACCACCATGGATTATAAATCCATTTGATGAAATGGAAGTGGAGAACGTGATATTGCAAGAGGAGCTACTTGAGCTTAGCACTAATGAGGAGCTGAAGGTGAAATATAAAAAAGGGTATCAAACTTTTTGGCTGCAAGCAGAAATACCCGAAAAATATCCTGGACTGTGGAAAGTTGCGAGAAAGCTTTTGATATCATTTCCCTCGTCAGATCTTGTGGAAAAAAGTTTCAGCACCGTTACAAACCTTTTAACGAAAAATAGGAACAGACTGAATATCACAGAACGAGGAGATTTGCGATTATTCCTGACAAAACTGAACCCAAATATTGACAATTTGTTGTCAATTCATCAAGCTCATCCCTCCCATTAATTTTGAGTGTCATTGTACTTAGAAGTTACGTAACAATGTTTAATTTTAATTATTTTACGACTGTTATTATCATCATAAATATTATAAAGTACTCGAATAAACACAACACAAGCAAAATATACTATATTTAATTTTATTTCACCACTCCGAGATTTAGATTTGATTGATTTTATTTTATTTGATGCTGGAATAGATAGGTTGTGAGTAGATGTCAAAAAAGTAAAGTATTTATTATTGACAGCATATTAACCAATCATTTTTCACTTTTTTTTCTAAACCTGTAAAGAACATTTATGTCACACCTGGCTAAAAGTGGATTTTTTCGCCCGATACATGTGCGGAAATAGCCGCTTTTTCGCCAAATGTTGACATAAAATGATGTATACAACACGGGAGATAATAAAGAAAGCCTTGATCGCACATTTGCGTCCTTCGCTTGCAGCTCGGGCCGTAAATATCTGCGATCTCGGCCTTTCTTTATATTATCTCCCTAGGTGTACATATAATATACTATACTATTTCATAGTTATATCGTCACCAGAGTTAGGTAATAGTCATATTTTTGTAATTTTTTGGGAATATGGTGTAGGCTGTAGAGTAGGGGGTCCACCAGAACCAGCAAATTTTTTAAAGTGGTCTATGAGAAAAAAAAGTTTGGGAACCCCTGATTTAGAGCCATGCTCGAAGAAAGTTACTTCTATTGACTGATAAAAGACATACACTTCTCTTTTAGCAGTTTTCGTATGAAAATTTAATTTTGTTACGGTGTTCTCTATAACTTTGTCAAAACACCGATTATTTTGATGAATAAACGTGTCAAATACCTAAACTTTAACAAGTGATTCCAATAGTCCATCTGGTAAATGGATAATTTTAAGGCATAGTTTGAGCATCTAGTATTCAAAATTGAAAGAAAAGGCTACCTCATACGTAATAATCGACCGTATCGTGAACATCGTAGGGTGATAAGGTTGCAGTGCACTGTCTGTGCACTAGTTGGAACATCTATCGACATTTTGGTGTGCAATTTGTCGCTCCGCTGCCTTAACTTTCTTTCTACCATAGACATTAACTTATTAGTGAAAAACTTTTTTCGTTTCGCGCCGGCGGCACCTAAGAGAGAGACCACCGCATTTAAAGGCTTAAATCAAAAATATTGAAAGCCAATTTAAAATAAACTCTATTTACTTTTATTAGCTACAGTACAGTGATTCAATGAAAATAATAACCTTGATAGAAATATTTTCTGTAATTGATTTATTCAAAAGAATATACGTTTCAAAACTTATGAACACGCGAGGTATATATATTGAAATCTGGAGGTTAACCTCAACACCCATCTTAAACAAAGATATCCTTGACTTGATGCAGAAACTCCTTTAGTATCTCACGTAGAAACAACACAAAAAATAACACAAGAAACTTAAACTATAATAACGTTAGAGAATTGGCGATCATATCGCTAAAGAGTGATCTCTTCAAGGCAACCTTTGGTTAGTGGTAATGATGCAAATTTATAAAAAATAGCAGGTAAAAAAATATCAGACATATTTGGGCATTGAAAAAAATATATCTTGCTTATGTTAGGTTGAAGAATCCATCTGCGGTGCATCAATCCGTGAAGGAATCGGGAGACACGTCGCGCTTGTCCAAGAAATTCGAGAAGAAACTGGACACTCTCGTAAAGTCGGCCACGCCGCCTCAGTTAGAGGAATCTATGCAAGGTACATGACATTCACGGACCCTCGCTGGTATAAAATCCCGGTATTTAACCTGTAGGTAGTATACCCTACAAATGTATTTGTAGGGTATCTGTACCCTGCATAGGTATTACATGACTGTTGCTACACCCTTCCTGCGTTGTATCTTAGCTTAAGTACATGGTTGCAATAAATGTTTATTATTATGTATCTCCGTTTTAAATTCACGGGGTGAAACCCGGTCATTTGGAAGGCGTGCGTGGGGATATAAATTCAACACGTAGAGGCCTTTTGGAGAAGAAGTTTAATGTGATGTAGCACACCTGCTAGAACCCATTCACGGGTACATCGATAGATACCCGTGAACCGGTTCCAGCAGGCGCTCGGACTATTGTGAATAAAATGAAAACAAAAAGAATCGGGCTATGGATGAAATTTGGGATGGAAAAGTAATGGGACTATTGCTAGAGTTCCGGACTCCTGCCATAACATAGTAAAATGCTATCGAGGCAGGCGGTGACTAGGCACTCGTTTGATGGGCTCCTGAAAATGCCGTCGTAAAGACGGCCAGGAGCAACACCGGCGTGAGCGGCTCAGGGGTGTCGAGAGGTATGCTGCGCTTTCTCCGAAGTTACTCGCGGCGTTATGCCCTTTAACAATTCCACCCCTGGAGCATATAGCTCTACCCGACTCCTCTCTGGACGGCCAATGAAGGCAAGCCAGAGCTGAGAGTCCTGCGGGCCCCCTTGGGATTCCACTCCGACCGATGAAGACACGCCGGAGACGGAGGCCCTGACCGACTCTCGGGAGCACTCGGGTCCGTGGGGTCGTTACTCCCCAACAGCTTGCCACAAACTGCACTGCGAGCTTATTATTATTATTAAATCAGTCACCTTGGCCCCGTTTTGGACTAATATGCACTTAGACATTGATATTAGTATAAGACAGGATTATTATAAAATTTTAAATTAATCTGTAACAACTTGGTGTCCCGGAGTCCTGGCAAACCGAGGAAATATAAACACCTACATATTAAAAATCTTTTCTTTGCAGATGTCGTCATAGAATCTGGTCATGGTCTCGCTGAATTCTTTGTTGCCGAGAGTATGTATTATTTTGTTATTTATTTTGAATATCAGATATTTTTTTGGAAACTCCATCTCCATTTTTATTTATCCAGTTTTATCACTAACCTTTAACTAGGTTACAAGGCTCTAGTGAAAGATGGGCTGATATCAGAGATGCAGAAACATGGCAACGATAGACTGATCGAGATTGGCAACCAGTCTGAGACGAACTTCTTTGCTGCACAGAGGTTAGACCTTTTTTATTTGAATACCATCATCATGATCAACCTATGTCAGTCCACTCCTGGACATGGGCTTTTCCCTTGGTACAGCACTGATCTCGGTCTTCAAGTCTTCTCCTCCAATCCCTGCCCACTGCTTTACCTGCTTTACGAATGTCATCGCCCCACCTAATTCCATTGCGCTCTACACTACGTTTGCCGGTGCGCGGTCTCCACTCGAGAACCAGTTTGCCCCAACGGTCGGTTTTGCAATATTCAATGTGACTCCCACTTCAGCTTGCTAATTCATACGTAGTGCTTTGGGGTTGCTAGCATGCAGGGTTGAGTCGGAGATGATGGAAACTCAAGATCCAGGTATATAGTGAACGCTTTATTTGAAGAAACACCCTATATTATCGCTTAATACAAGCAATATGCGTTTATACTGCAGTAAACTATGCAGTTACTGTTAAACTCTAAAGGTGACTAATGACAATACTTCAATAACCTTGGTTCTCTGGCGAATAACTTCGTTCCGGATACGATCATTAAGAGAAACTCTTGAGCATAGCTCGCTGAGCAGCATTAAACTGGTGGACAAGACGCACAGCGAGTGGCCACGTTTCTGCTCTCTCTCCTTATGTAAATGCGCTCCTGGTGCTCGCAAAAAATGCTCGCATGGAGATGGTCGGCCGTATGCCAGGAATGTTTGAAGTTTTGTGAGATGATGGGTAAAAGGGTTTCTACTAAATTACAAGCAGTTATATAAAATTACAATTCTAAATAAAATTACAAGCAGGGCAGGAAACACTTATTTTTTTAGACCGTGCCGCCGTAGCCACTTTGAAACCCGGCCTGATCCGGGGGTTGAAACTTGTTGTCTTCGTGCAAGACGGTTCGTGTTGACCGTTAAAACATATACACGGCTCAGGAGCGTAATACGATAATTTATAGTTTGAAAAGGGTTTTGTTGCCCTTCTTCAAAAATAGTACAACAACCGCTTCGTTGCACGCATACGGAGTTCATTAATTTATTTATTGCAATAATCAATGTTTTCTCAGTGGAGAGGGCAGAAGTCGGTGCGTAAACCTGCCCGACCTTGAGGGTGTTTCTCTCGGTCAGCTTAATTGTGAGGTACGAGTAGGTATCTCTTGTCGAGACAATGGACATTTCTACAACATTTTCAGCCAAGGTTTTATGAACCAGAAACCCGACGCCACCTTGGGAAAGTTGGTCTCCGTCTTTGAAATACAAAAGATGGCCAAAATCTAGAGTTATGGTGTCCTCTCCCTCTCTTCGGATTTCACATAGGCCCGGGAATCCCAGGATATGCACCATCATAAGCACTTCAGTCGACGTGTTGTGGCATGCGGATTGCCGATCGCAAGGCGTAACATCTCGCACCAGTGACGCTGCTGCCTGTCACTGGTTAAAATTTAGCTACATTATTTTGAACAGTTATATCACCATTGTTCGGTCGTCAGTTCTTTGATGCATGGCGATCACTGCGGACAGAGGTTGACTCGGAGAGCGTAGATCTAAGGTGTGATATAATACCATACTTGTGGTAAACAAGCAACGGCCCATTTAATGTTATGTGAACTTGATAACCTGCTGATGTTTGCTTCAATGTCAGTAATGCTATATACTCCGTTTAGGATTTCGCTGTGTCCCACGAATCCTCAGAAGCTCTGCTGATTCTCAGCCGTGCCATTGTATAATTTTGACTGCCGGAAGAGAACATTTCTCCTTTGTATTCTTTGATTTGCAGACTGAAGAAATTGCAAGGTCAGATGCCGACAGCACCCCCAGATGTGGAGCCGTCTAGAACGGTCGCTCATCTGTGCAGAAAATTGGAAGAAACGATAAGATGTCGCGCTATGCCTCGTAAATTAATAGGAACTATGAAAGGTTAAATTATCAACTATTTATACCAACAATTATCACGAACAAACCGTATTTTTTACAAATGTTGTACAGTCAAAAAACTCGTTTTTTTTTTCAGAACACATCAGAAATACTTCTTACTATTTGTCAGATGTCGTAACTACACCAGGTACTTATTATTTTTGAGAGTTGTTTATTAATTATATTATACACACATATCAATCGGCATATATACGAACCCATCATTGGATAAATAGTTTTTCCTTAATGGTTTATTGTTGCTTGTGCTACGACCAGCCGACAAGGAGATGGGGTCTAAGTGATCAAAACATGGGCCATTCATCTTTTTTTTATATTTTAATATTGGAGAACAATTTTTTTACAGAAATAGTAAGCTCAATAACGACGGAGCGCTCGTGGCCCAGCGGCGCCCGCGTACCGCGTGCGGTATGCGAGGTTAAGCAATGTCGGGCGAGGTCAGCACTTGGATGGGTGACCGCTTTGAGTGGTTACTAACTGAGCGCTCCCGTGCTTTGGAAGGCACGTTAAGCCGTTGATCCCGGTTGCTGTCTATGATAGCAGTCGTTAAGCCAAGTTAGAGGCCTCCGGGAGACTTGAGAACTTCTAACAGTCAAGTTGCCCACTCACTTGACAAGCCTAATCCCAATAAGGTCTGGTTTCCCCCTCGGGTTGGAAGTTCAGATGGCAGTCGCTTCCGTAAAAACTAGTGCCTACGCCAATTCTTGGGATTAGGTAGCGGACCCCAGGCATTCTTCAGGATGCAACTGTACTGGGAATAACACTAGGAGGATGATGATAGTA